>CM042249.1:36491957-37091957 GCA_023566225.1 Romanogobio albipinnatus
GAGGAAAGCAGCGTCCAGCGACACTTTGAGTCTCTTCATATGCTGCTGGGGTTGATCTGTGTGGAACTGGCCAATGAGGAGGTGGTGGTGGACCTGATCCGACTGGCTTTGGCCTTACAGGTAGGTATAAAGTATTCAAGTACTGTATTATATTTAACCGTGAGTCTTACAGACAAGTCATAAAAGTGTAAGTATAAGTAAACCTGCAGTATAATAACAATAGTCCTCAGCTTTTTTTTTCTTTTCCACTGATGCATCCTCTTCCTCAGGACCTGGCCTTGACTGAAGAGGCTCTTCCTGTATACACCCGCTGTGCCATCCACGCTCTGTCAGCTGCCTACCTGAACCTCATCAGCCAGCTGACCACTGTGCCCACCTTCTGCCAACACGTCCATGAGGTGATCTGTCTGTCTGTCTACTATCCATCCATCCATCCATCCATCCATCCATCCATCCATCCATCCATCTGTTTGATGGAGTGACCTGGAGTTTTTTTTCTGCAGGTGATTGAGTCAAGAAAGAAATGTTTGCCTTTCCTGCTTCCAGAGGATGTTCTTGTTGAGAGCTCTAAGTAAGCAACACCTTGCCGTCTTCAAAACATTAGAGACTGCTCAGACTACCGTAATGTTCTGTTCACCATTATGAGAGACTTTTCTGCCATGATTCACACTAACACACAGACAGAAACATGTTGTTCTGTCTCATTTCTTATAAACATATGTCCTTGGTCGGGAACGTACTGTACAGTTTTTACTCAGTTTTACTTTCAGTTATGGTTCAATAATCCTCGCGCTCTTTCACTAGATGATCACCATGGGGACATTTTTGACTGATGTGATGTGCTGATCAAATTGTTATTAGTGCATTAAACCCACAAACTATCCAGAGATTTCTTAACTGTCTGGTTTTAATCCCTCAGAAAGCTGAAGAATAGCTTTAGCCTCTTTCTCTTTCAGGATCCCAGAGAAGCTGGAGAAGGTGGAGGGAGAGGTGCTGTTTTTGCAGGCTAAGATAGCAGAGATGCTGGGCGGCAGTGGATACAACACAGACAGACTGGCCACACCATACATCCCACAGATCTCAGGTATGACCCTCAACCTGAGATTTAAAGACTGAAACAGTATGTCTAGTCTCATTATTATTTTTGTCATTACTAGCCACATACAGGGCATTTCACAGTTTAATATTATAGTACAGCTGAGATGTATTTTCTCCATAATACATAAAAAAAAAAAATTGTTTCTGTAACTCAGATGAAGACAGGCTTTCCAAGAGAAAAAGCATTGGAGACACCGTCTCTCTGCAGTTAGAGATGGATTCTAGAAACAGTCCAGAGAAAGAACAGGTAACGTATCTTCATTACACTGTGTATGTGTGTGTGTGTGTATATCCACCTCAGATAATTGGCTCTACTATCAGCTATATTGTTTTCATCTATGATCTGTATCCTTACAGAGATCCACTGCAGAGCAAATAACATTTGAAACTCTTAAACAAGCCATTGGTAAGTCTTGCATACTTCTAAAATTGACTTGCATTAACATTGTAAGTACACTACAATTCAAAAGTTTGGGTTAAAGTAATTCATACTTTTATTCAGCAAGGATGCATTAAATTGATCAAAAGTGACAACAATTGATCAAAAGTGAGATTTACGTTGTTACAAAAACATTTTGAGCTATATATTTATCACAGGATGCTGAAGAAAGTATCACACAAAATTGATAATAATGAGAAATGTTTCTTGAGCAGGAAATCAGCATATTAGAATGATTTCTGAAGGATCACATACTAAATAAAGACTGGAGTAATGATGCTGAAAATTCAGTTTTGCCATCACAGAAATCGTCTCAGTTACGTATGTAACCCTCGTTCCCTGAAGGAGGGAATGGAGACGTACGTCGGAACTGACCGACGAATTGGGACCTGATCTCAGAGACCAATCTACTTCGAGTGTGTTAAAAACGAGCCAATGGATATTGGCATGCAATCCACGCATTCCACGCTCCGCCGCGCGGTGCGGGTGTAAATAAGGAAGTGGAATGCAAGATCAGTGCTTTTTTCTGCTGAGGAGCCGAACTAGTGACTTGGCCCCCTAGCGGAAGCGCAGCACCTGGAGACGGGACGTATGTCTCCGTTCCCTCCTTCAGGGAACGAGGGTTACATACGTAACCGAGACGTTCCCTTTCAGTCGGTCATGTTCGACGTACGTCGGAACTGACCGACAAATTGGGATCCCTACCAAAACGCCAGGGTGCTGGCCCTTCCAGCGTCCTGCTTGAGCGCACTGGACCGTCTTAGATGGTACGGAAGTCAGGGCTCCAAGCAGGGAGGTCAGTCACTGCTGTTTCTGCAAGACCCATCCAGTGTGACTATTGGATAACGCTGGGAAAGCGTGTCCATCTCGGGAGATGGTACGCTGCGGAGCCACGTCCTTCAGTGGAAGGATTGGTGGCGGAATACACAAGACTAACCTAGCAGGGTAGTGCAACATATGGCAGTCTCTGGGGTGGTTCCAGCCTGGTTCCAGGGGGGAAAGAACACGCCCAGAGACGACAGAGCGGGCTCTGTCAAAGGAAAGACACGGGGCTAGCCAAGTAGGGTAACAGGTACCGTGGAAGAATACACATGTGAGGGAACCGCTACATATGGAACCCAGCCTACACACGCGTTTCACAAGCATACGGGTGCAGGCCTGGCGTCAGACGGCCACAACGCAGGGGTGACGGAGGAGCTCGACAGGGTTAGCCGTTTCCGGGGAACACAACTGGAGACAATAGACGCATGTATCCGGCCCAGAGGGCGGGAGTGGCGTTGCAAGCCGACACTTAGTCTGGGTCTGCCTCCTCCGAAGGCAGCGCTTGCAGGTTCACCGGAAGGGAGTGGTAGGAACCTTGGGCACGTATCCAGGCCGGGGTCTCAGGACAACGTGAGAGTTGTCCGGCCCGAATTCTAGGCACGATTCGTTGACCGAAAGTGCATGCAGGTCCCCTACCCTCTTGATGGAAGCCAATGCTGTCAGAAGCACTGTCTTCATTGACAGGATTTTAAGACCGACTGCAAAGGCTCAAAGGGAGGGCTCTAAAGTGCTCTAAGCACTAGAGCCAAGTCCCAAGAGGGTAACGAGTTTGGACGAGGAGGATTTAGCCTCCTCGCACCTCTGAGGAACCTGACGATTAAGTCGTGCTTCCCCAAGGACTTACCTTCGACTGCATCGTGATACGCCAGTATTGCTGCGACATACACTTTGAGGGTGGAGGGAGACAGCCTCGCTCCAGCCCATCTTGCAGGAAAGAAAGCACAACACTAACCGAACACCTCCGGGGGTCTTCCCGGTGGGAAGAGCACCATTCAATGAACAGGTTCCACTTAAAAGCGTAGAGGTGCCTCGTAGAGGGGGCTCTAGCAGAAGAGATGGTGTCCACCACTGACTGTGGTAGACCACCTAGAACCTCCGCGTCCCGTCCAGGGATCAGACATGGAGTTTCCAGAGGTCTGGACGCGTGTGCCATAGAGTGCCCTGTCCCTGAGAAAGAAGGTCCCTCCTCAGGGGAATCGGCCAAGGAGGGGCTGTCGCGAGGAGAGTTAGTTCTGGGAACCAGGTCCGGTTGGGCCAGTAGGGCGCAACTAACAAGACCTGCTCCTCGTCCTCCCTGACCTTGCACAGGGTCTGTGCAAGAAGGCTCACTGGGGGAAACGCATATTTGCGCAGGTCCAGGGGCCAGCTGTGCGCCAGTGCATCCGTGCTGAGGGTGCCCCCGGTCAGGGAATAGTACCACTGGCAATGGGTCGAGTCCGGAGAGGCAAACAGGTCTACCTGTGCGGCTCCAAAGAGGTCCCATATCAGCTGGACCGCCTGGGGATGGAGTCGCCACTCTCCCGGAGGTGCAGGCTGCCGTGAGAGCTCGTCGGCTGTCCGGTTGAGCGCACCTGGGACATAAATGGCACGAAGCGACCTCAGATGCTTCTGACTCCAAAGGAGGAGGTGGCAGGCGAGTTGGAACATGCAGTGGGAGCGTAGACCACCCTGATGGTTGATGTACGCAACGGCAATTGATATGCCAATGCAATTGAGGTCCCGTCCACAGACCTAAAACTGCATGCCCATTGTACGTGGCCCCCCAGCCCGTGGAGGAGGCATCCTTGAAGAGCACAGCATGCCTGGACACTTGTTCTAAGGGCACCCCGGCCCGGAGAAACGAAGCGTCGGACCACGGGCTGAAAGTTTGACGGCAGTAAGGAGTCACTGGGACCCGGTACTGACCGCTCTGCCATGCCCACCTCGGGACTCGGCCATGAAGCCAATGTTGAAGCCAATGTCTCATATGAAGCAATCCAAGCGGCATTACCGCAGATGCCATATGCCCCAGGAGCCTCTGAAAAAATGTCAGTGGGACCGCTGTCCTGCCTTTGAATGAATTCAAGCAGCTCAACACCGACCGGACCCGCTCTTCCGTGAGGATTGCAGTCTGGCTGAGCTCCATACCGAGATAAGAGATCCTCTGTGTGGGACAGAGTTTGCTCTTCTCACGGTTGACCCGAAGGCCCAACAGGCTGAGGTGACTAAGTACCATATCCCTGTGTTCGCACAACTGCTCCCGAGACTGGGCGCGTATGAGCCAGTCATCGAGATAGTTGAGGATGCGAACGCCGCGTTCTCTGAGCGGAACAATGGCTGCCTCTGCGACTTTCGTGAAGACGCAAGGCGACAGGGACAGCCCAAAGGGCAGGACTTTGTACTGATATGCCTTCCCCTCAAATGCAAAGCGCAGGAATGGTCTGTGTCGAGGAAGGATAGAGACATGAAAGTATGCATCCTTCAGGTTGATCGCTGCGAACCAATCTTGGGGACGGATGCATTCAAAAATGCGTTTCTGCGTTAACATCCGGAACGGGAGCTTATGCAGGGCCCGATTCAGGATACGCAGGTCCAAGATTGGCCGTAACCCACCCCCTTTCTTGGGTACAATGAAGTAGGGGCTGTAGAACCCCGCCTTCATATCGGCTGGAGGAACCGGCTCGATCGCGTCCTTCGCCAGGAGGACCTCGATCTCTGACCGCAAGACCTGAGCATCGCTGCTTCGCACGGAGGTGAAGAGGATGCCCTTGTGCTTGGGAGGCCGGTGAGCAAACTGAATCGCATAGCCGAGTCTGATGGTACGGATCTGCCAGCGAGACGGTCTGGGGAGCTGTAGCCAAGCCCACAGAGACCACACAAGCGGGACCAACGGCACCACAGACGTACCCGGGGTGGGGCAGCGAGGCAGAATAGACAGACCCGACTCGGGAGGCCCAGAGGCGGCCCTGAGTGTTGTCTGAGTATTCCAGGATGGGGCAGAGTGTGGGTGTGAAGGCCCGGGGGGTGTTCTCGGTGCCCACACTGCTGCCCCCTGGCGAGGGGAGGGGAGGGAAGAAGTGACAAGGCCCGGAGGCGTCGCACACTGCCAACCTGGCCCTCTTGGGGCCCAGGGATAGAGGAATCTGCTCTTTTATTGAAAATGTGGGTACCGCTGGACTCCGGAGAGCCAGCGACAGAGATGTTGTACCGGTCGGGACCAGTGGGGGAGGGGTGCAGACACCATCTCCCTGAGAGCAGCTCCTGTTCTCCCTGGGCTGCCCGTCTCAGGGCCGCTTGCCTTTGCGCTTGCCCGCCGGCTTAGCAGGACCCTGAGCGGGTTGGGCACCACCCTTACGTCCGGCACCCTGCTTCCCCGATGGAGGCTGCTGCTTGGGTTTCTCAGGGGCGCAGGGGGACACCCTCGGCGATGAGCAGGTGGAGGTGCTGCCGGCGACGACTGGGTGGAGGCAGCAGCGGGTCATCGGGGCAGGATATTCTTGATGGCCTGCTTCTGGGACACCGAGAACTGCTGGGCGAGGCTCTCGATGGTGTCGCCGAAGAGGCCAGCCTGACAGACAGGGGCGTTGAGAAACCGGACCTTGTCGGAATCACGCATGTCTACCAGCCACAGGTGGCGTTCCTGGACCACTAAGGTGGACATCGCCCGACCCAGGGAGCATGCAGTGACTTATGTCGCCCTGAGAACGAGGTCTGTCCCCCGATGCTGCAACCGACATCATATCCTCAGCCGGAGCCCCGAAAGTAACGACTGGAACCCCTCGAGAGAGGTCAGCGCGCTCTTCCGGCAGCTCCACCGGCACAGCGGAGGGGCCCGAGGAGCCGTTTGACCCGTCGTGGATGCCCTCACAGTAACCCTCAGGACGCCACCAAAGTTATCAGCCAAAGTAGCAGCCCTCTGCTTTGCAGCGGGAGGGCCACTAGATCGGGGGATACGCAATGGCACTCCACCCCTTTCGAGGTATTGGAGTCTGGACCGTAAAACTGCGATGGTCATGTTCCCGCAGTGGGAACATGAGTCATTCACGAACGCTGCCTCAGCGTGCTGAACGCCCAAACACGTGAGACAACGAACGTGACCGTCAACTGGGGACAGAAATCGACATCGCATCCAGAAACACACGGTTTGAATGACATCTTGAAAAAGATACAATTGCTCTTTTAGAAAGGAAAACTGCTCTTTTTTTATGTGCTGAAGCACTCAGGGAGATGACCGCGGCACCACACAGTACAAAGGTGCAAGCCTGTGTGTGCACTCAAAAACGGAAACGGCCAGCGAACCAACTCTTTGATCTCCATTGAAGCGGCCATCCGCTGAGACGCGCCATCACACCCGCACTGGAAGCAGCAGTCGTTCCTCGCACGAGACTCGTCGTAAACACTCTTCATAGAAACAGGAAACATTCACTGTTTGGCTCTGAAGTAGAAAGCATTGATCTAGCATTCCACTTCCTTATTTATACCCGCACCGCGGGGTGGAGCGTGGAATGCGTGGATCGCATTCCAAACTCCATTGGCTCGTTTTTAACACACTCGAAGTAGATTGGTTTCTGAGATCAGATCCCAATTCGTCAGTCAGTTCCGACATACGTCGAACGTGACCGACTGAAAGGGAACAATGTATTTTAAATTGTAAAAAATATAAAAAAAATGTTACTGTATTTTTGATCAAATAAATGCAGTCAAGGTGAACATAATATTTCTTTTAAAGACATTCAAAAATCTTACAGACCAAACTTTTTAACGTTATGTCATTTTTATTATGATGTCTTTAGTGTTGTTAGAAATGTTGCAGAACTGTCTCTCTAATTAAATGGATAGTTTGCCCAAAAATGAAAATTCTGTCATTAATTATTCACCCTCATGTCATTCTAAACCCGTAAGACACTCGTTCATCTTTGGAACACAAATGAAGATCTTTTTGATGAAATTTAGAGATTTCTGTCTCCCTATTCACAGCCTACGCAACTAGCACTTTCAAGCCCCAGAAAGGTAGTAAAGACATCATAAAACGAATCCATGTGACTCCAGTGGTTTTAACCTACATTTTATGAAGCGTCGCGAATACTTTGTTTGCACCTGTTTTTTTTACGATGTCTTTACTACCTTTCTGTAATTGAAAGTGGTAGTTGCGTAGGATGTTAAGATTTGTGTTCCGAAGATGAGTAAATTACGGGTTTAGAATGACGTGTAGGTGTCCTTTAAAGGGGGGGGTGAAATGCTGTTTCATGCATACTGAGCTTTTTATACTGTTAAAGACTTGGATTCCCATCCTAAACATGGACAAAGTAAAAATAAAAAAAATTGGACGTTTAATGGAGTATTTCTGTGCCAAAAATACTCCTTCCGGTTTCTCATATTTTTTCGGAACGTTTTTTTCCGAGTATGGGTATATGTGAAGTCAGATGGGGCGGAATGTCCTTGTACGGGCTCTTCTCCCGTAAGGGCGCGTGTGCGACTAGAGCGAGAGAGCAAATGCTTTAGGGAAGCCGGCTGTGCTGCAGTCACAGGACTTCACGAAATCAACAATGTCACCAAATATGCGTGTTTTTGGTTGTCATGGCAAGACAGTCATGTTTTTCCGGAGCAGCAACGGAGTTGTGCAAGTGTTTGTTTGTTCCCTGAATTTCGGCGACGATGGTTTATAAACAAGGTACAGTTCAACTCCGGATTTGTAGCTTGCCTAATGCTGAAAGATGGAGCAATCCCAGCGATTAAGGTTCACGGTCGTTGTTGGTAGCAGGCGGTGAGTAAAAATGCATGCATAGATCAATGCAATAGCTGCGCACGCTCGTCATTCTCTAGCTCTTCCCGAACGATATGCCCCCAGCCGCTCAGCTTTTTTTGGAAAGACTCGGTACAGCGTATCTTTCTTTTATAAATATAATAAAACTAAATACTTTTCGGAGATATGAAAGATGTAATACTACTCTATAGGTACTCAAGATTGACATGAGATTGACTGAAAATGAGTTTCACCCCCCTTTAATGATTTCTATAAATTATGATTAATAATCATTTTTCATTAAACACAAACAACTGGAGAAGACATGATACAAAAACATTTTTGTTAGTAGTAATATCATTAAATGTAACTAAACATTTAAAGGGTTAAAAGGAAATTTTCTAGACTGGTCTGTGGCAGTTAGCAAATAATCACCCGTGTGTGTGTGTGTGTGTGTGTGTGTGTGTGTGTGTGTGTGTGTGTGTGTGCGCGTTCAGTAGACAGTGTGAATGTGGAGGAGCTGGAGAGAGAGCGGAGAAGGCAGGTGGTGGAGAGGTTTCAGACCGCTCCATTTGAGGAGATTGCAGCCCACTGTGGGGCCAGGGTGAGTCCTCTATCTCTAATTTTATCATCAGAAAGCACAAACACAGCTCTTCTGTTCAGCTCCTACATCTGTTCATTTCTTATTACATTGTGCATGAACTCTCCACCTGTACTGTTATTTTTTATTTTTTTGTAGGCTTCCTTATTGCAGAATAAACTCAACCAAATCTTCGAAATCACAATCAGGTATATGATCTTCTGTAACAGTTTGTAAATTAGCTTTCCTAAACATTCAATTGTGCATAAAGGACAATATATACTATGTAATATCCATATAAAAATACATACAGTATGAATTGACTACAATAAAAAGAGGCTGTATTGTCTGTCTCATGTGATTGACATTTGTTTCATCTTTCTCTCTCTCTCTCTCTTGGCTGAATAGGCCTCCCCCGAGTCCGTCTGGCTCTGTCGGGAACGGTCACGGCCGGACCCGCTCCATACCCGTATATGAAATGACGTTTCCAGACCTCTGTGTATACTAAGAGACCCTGGAGTTCCAGTCACCGCACACAGCTGTTTTCATCTCACTATTATCACTCCTTCTCAATGTCCAGGTGTAACTATGTCTTCTAAACCATGTCCTCTAGTGCAGTGGTTCTCAACTGGTTTGGCCATGGCTCCGACATTGTCCCGTGGTCATTAAGCTGTGACCCAATTAGGTCAAATTCCTAAAAAAAAGTATATAAAAAATATCTATATACACACACAATTAGCCTATAAAATCATAATAAATTAGCTTTTAAATTTGCTTTACTCACACACACACAAATTGTAAGAATATGACTAATACTGATGAATAAACAGTAAAAGGCTATTAAATCCTAAACTAGTTTTTGTTAATACAATAAAGTAAGCAAGCTAGTAAGAGCCGCCGAAAGCAAAACATACAAAATAACACAAATAAAGTGCCATTTTGTGGTTACGGAAACAAGTTACCATGGTAAATACACAATACTAACATGAACTGTTGATGAAACATTTGGACATTGATCCTGATGAATAGAATGAACATCATATTTGCATGCAAATCCTTTGCAGCTTACACACAAAGTACCTGTTACATAATTTATTGGTACTTTTTGTAATTTCATGACTTACTAATAGACAACATAACTACGATGTTGCATGCTTATAGTTTCTGTGATAAGTGATATACTGCACACACAGCCACATTTGCGCGCTACGAGCAAAGCATTAACGGCTGATAAAACAGAAAAGTTTGTTTTTCTGAGGTGAGAATTTTTATTTCGTTATGAAATAAATGTTAGAATAATGACACTGACATGTTGCCTGACAACATCTCATCTGACCGCAGATACTGAATCAGATACTAAAGTCTCACATCAGAAAAACATAGAATTACGTTTGTTGTTTCCTTGACTGCACACTCCGCAACCCACTCAAAATGGTCTTGCGACCCACCAGTTGAGAAACACTGGTCTAGTGTAATATCGGACTTTAGATAAGGATTATGGCTGTACTTTATCCTGAGGTCTATTTATGCCAACAAAGACAAAGAAACCAAGAGAATATACCATGTTGGTTAAATATGCACTTAAACACTTAGTCTAGATGAAAAGGGCAGAATTGATTGACAAATGATCGTATCTTGTCTGCGTAGAAAGTTTGTTGTTCAGTCTATTGTTCAGAGCAAGTGATTGGTTTTCTTGTACTACTAAAAAGTAAAGCTGCCTTAAATTTTGTATCTTAAGTTAAGAACATTTGTTTAAGAATGTCCTGATGTTTCCAAAAACTTTTTCAATGTGTGGGTACAAAACAGTTCAGCTAAATACAAGCTTTGTTTGCATGTTTAAACGTCTCTACATGCTGCAATAACAGTTGTATTTAAAGCAATAATTATTGAATTTAAACATTTTAACTCTTGGATAGAAGCTGAAGAAGAAATACATAAAATAGTACGTTTCCAGTTCAACTGAATGCAGTTTTACAATCAGAACTGATGGTTAAAGGGATCAAATGAAAATTCTCTCGTCGTGCTGCCCCATATGCATGATTTTATTCTGTGGAATTTAGAGATTTTAGAGAAGTCCATGTAATGCAATTGGATGGGTCCCATAAAGTTGACGCATCAAAAAACAAGCAAAAAGAACACAATGGTGATATACGGCACCAGTGGATGAATCAATGTCTTCTGAAGAAAAACGATAGGTGTGTGAGAAAAATATTTGAATAACATAATATGGATCACTGTTGTTTGTTTTGAATAGTTTTTGAATGTCAACTCCACTTGCTTTATATGGACTTGGGTTATTTTTCTAAAAATGTTCCACAGAAGAAAGAAAGTCATAAACATCTGGGACGGCATGATGGTGAGTATGTTTTGGTGGAGTATACCTTTAATGACACTGTGTGTAAGAAAGTGAATGTTTGCATAGTAAAGTCAGTCCTGTATCATCATTTATTATTATATATAATCGCTGCAGTTTCCTACATCTGTAGAAAATAGGTGAAGGGTAATTTGCGTAGTGTTTGTTTGTTTGTTTGTGTAAATTGTGAACACTTCTTAAGGCACATGGTCACGGTAGCAAAAGTTTGGCAACATTTTGTGAACAAAATTACATTAATGAAATTTTATGAATTTCTCAGGCAAAAAAAGGTGAATTTTTCTGTTGGTTGGCATGGAGAATTAAATCTTGAAAATGTAGAAATTGAAAACAGTTTATGTTGGTAATGCAACGTATTTGCCTTTTTAAAAATGAAGGTCCCTTATAAAGTTAAGGTGCGATGACGCTTACCTTTGTACAGTGAAATTCTGTGGGCGAAATTCAGTCATGTCAATAAGCAAACATAAGTCCACAAGGATTACACAACAAATTCAAGTTTGTTCAACATTTAACAAGCATATTCGCCGGATTTACGAATATATAGAGCTGATTGGTTTGGAAGTGATGCACTTCATACATCACTACATACAGTATTGACAATGGGCCCGCAAAATTTTGTTGAAGTTTCGCTAATGTGACCACACTTCTAAAGGGATCAATAATCTCCCTTTTTTGCCAGGATATGAAATTAATTTGTCGCTTGTACAGTGTTTCCTTTCTTTTTGCAAAAATGTATAAATCATTTTAGGTTTATGTGTAACGGAGGCCAGCTAGCAAGAGCTGTGCTGCAAATAAACCTCACTCCCCTGGCCTCAAGAAGCGCACTAGCAAATGATGCAAGAGGCTGCGGTCTTTAGCATCCTTGTTAGCGTGCCCATTTCCCATGCAGGTGACGCTGGTTCGAATCCCACTCGGAGCGGTGTGAGTAGGACAAGTTACACAGGTGCTGTGACCCGGATGGAACTGAGATTTAGGGGGAGGGGGGGGGGGGGGTGAGTGTAAGGAGGCCAGCTAGTAAGAGCTGTGCGAGTAAACCTCTTCCCCTGGCATCAAGTGGCGCACTAGCGAATGGCGCTAGAGGTTGCGGTCTTTAGTAGTACCAGAGGGGTTACATATGTCAAGAACTTGCTCTCCCAGATTTAATCGCAGCACTTTAAAGCTCACTGTGTAAATGTGGTGTATGCCGAATATACTTCATGTTGTGTGAAATTTCATCTTGACGTGCTCTTGTCTAAAATTTGATGGTGTTATGTGTTGTCACAAATTTTACGTTTTTTTTCCACGTAAAACTCCCGATGTATTTTTTACAGTTCTTGAAGTAATTTTTTAGGTTGGTGTATTTTATTTTTTATGCCTTGAATTTATTTACAAGCATAAAAACAAGCTGGTTTTATCTTCTGTCAATATGGCTATGATGTTCAACTGATGGAATATTCTAGACTGCTTACACGTTGAGGTGATTTTGCATGTATGAAATCAAAAATCAAAGTTTAGTCTTTCCTTGTCAGCTGCTGCATGCACTGGGTGTTTTGTCTGTGCTTTTATCTCCTTTTTTTCATTAAAATTTTTAATCAGTGAGATCATTACAACACTGTGGATTGTAATTAGTCAACCTGTGTTTAGACATTATCACTGCAAACGGATATGACTTCAGAACTGTGTTCTGTGAATGTTTGCCGACATGAAATCATTAAGTGATGTACATATGTGGTGTGAATAATAAGAATATCAATTAAAGACTAATTTTATGAATTCAAAGTCTGACCTGTGTGTATAGCTTTATTGGCAACTGCACATACTGCTGAATGATTCTGATGTGTGTTTGTTTCAAAATGAACAATTTTTCAGCTTGAAACAATTGTTTTGTCACATTCTCAATTTACAGTATATTACATTTCAATAAATAATCTAAAATTGCTGCTCCTTTAGTAGCTTCGAAACCATTATTTAATCACCACAGCATTTCTATGTACAGAATTCAGAATTTATTGTTGAATACAATGCGAATAAACTCTAAAGCATCAAGAATTAAGTGCTATTTGTAACATCACCCTCCCGCTTTTGTTTGACTATGCATGATAAGACCCTCTCATCAACTCCTCTCCACCCGTCCCATTAAAATCCCCTCACTGGTCCTTCCTCTGGTGCTCTTTGTTTATGACGTTTTTGAAGAGTGTGAGAAGGGGTTTCTGACTGCGCTCGTCCCAGGACTTCATGAAGCCTCCGTAGCGCTTGCTAGCAGGCGGGCTGCTCCAACGGAAGTGGTTCATTTTGTAGGAGCCGTCCTTTTTCTCCTGCTGATTTACAGCGTTCTCCTCCTGGGGATAGTCGACCTCGTTGGTTGCCAGCTCACGCCTCATCTCACCTGGGAGAGTCTCAGCGGATTCCTCCTCCACGCCGTTCGTGTACACCTTGATGGGCCGGCGCTTGCGGCCCACTGGCTTTCCCCAGCGGAAATGCTCCATGGAGTAAGAGCGCTTGTGCTCGTGCCGAGTGCTGGAATCTGGGTCCATTTGCTCAGCAGTTGCGAGGTCAACTAGGGATAGTGGTGCAAGGACCTCATTTTGCTCCGGCTCGGAAGGAGGCTGCAAATGGCTTTCTCCGGGGTAGACGGGCGTTTCATCTGTCAGATCAGACCTGCATAGCTGTATGCATTCCTTAGGAAGAGCAAAGCAAGAAGAAACGATAGAATTTTAACATTTCAATGCAAGTGATGTGGTGTTCCAGCTTTCAAAAAAGTCATTTATTACAACATTTCGGTCATGCCTTTGTCAGCAAATTTAAAATACAAAAAGACAAATCAGAGAAGCTATATAAAGGGCACTCTATGCATTTTTTATTTTACCAATGTCCACATACATATATCGGACTGGGAATTATGCGTTTCTATGCAAACACTATCAACGGTAAAACAAATCTGCAGCGGTCAGGTGGTACAAGTAGGAGCTTTCCGAAAATTCCCAGTTCACAAGCTGTAATTACGAGTTCTACAAGGACAGGATTTTTGTCCTACAGTAGGCTAATTGGTCTCAACCATAGAACGTAAAAAATGGATGACACGTCTTCACTACCTTCCACTGAAGAAAAGTGAAGCTGCCAACGTCCGAATATGGCGCTGACTTCTTGCACAGATTTGAGACTGAGTCTGCTCAGTAGAGAGCAGGAAGTAGAGCTGCGATATCAGACTCTCGCAGATGCAGAACAATTCATTATGTTGGTGTGAAATAAACAATTATGGAAATGTAGAAATTAAAGCTAAAGCTCCAGTCTCCAATCTTAGTGCTTCAGTGCTTTTTCACTCAGAAAAGCTGTCAATCTCAGCTGTCAATCATGACGTCACACTCCCGTTTTTATAGCATAAAATAACTAACTAAAACCAAACTTATTTAAAAAACGAACACTTGAAATGAAATCAGCATAATAAAAACTGCCTAAAATGACAGAAGCCATCTTTAGGAAAAAATGTACCCTTCAGTTTTCAACACAAGTGTGGCAGGCTTGGTCTGAACGCACATCAATACTGCTGGTTGATTTTCGGTAAGGTGGGCTTTAAAGAGACCAGAACAAAAACAACGTTGCATGACCAAACCAGAACCCTGGGCTCATTGCATCACTTGTCAGAGAAAAAGGTGGCATCCGAAAACCTAGGCAGCTGACTTGTTGCCTCACTGCCTTATCAGGCAATGACTTGTAAGGCAGCATAAGCGCATGAAGGCACCTCGCGAAACTGATTTCAGACAGACTTCTGAGGCAGCGCAACCGTTTAAAGATCTACAGCAAAATAAAACGAGCTTTGGTAAAAACTAAACAAATATTTAATTTCTACAGTAGTAATTTCTCGCTAGAAATGACATCAGAAGTGGAAAAAAAAAAAAAATTACAAACAAACTGACCAGCAACTGCAACTTTTTGCCATCTTTCTTTTTCTAGCTCAACTTTCACCAAATGGAACGCATAGGATTGTGGGATATCAAAGGCAGCGAAGGACACATCTATGCTGCCTTCAAAAATCGATCAGATAAAGGTCTCTCAGGAGGCATGAAGTGAAGCTAGATTGGATTCGGACGAGTCTTGATGCCTTCCTACCTTGAAATGTGTCCAAACTGCAGTATGAACTGACGGTGATATCTATGGACATTTAATGTAATCAGCTAACCTTAAGCGTTTAATTCTATTTAAATATTTAAATGTTCGTGTGAAGAAGAAAAAAATAATAATTTAGATATCAATCTGCATATGCAAGCTACATCGGTTATGTTCATCTTTACTCGCTCCTTTTAAGTTATCTTGAGTAAAACGGCTAATTTTTTCATGTCGCACATACAAAAGACCTAAACTAGAAGCGATCCAATATTATTGACAGAATACGGAAGTTAATTAAAGCATAACCGCATAAATTATTTGAGGGAAGCCATTTGTAATGCTGTCCAAAACCATAGTGGACATTATCGAGTGCACTCATTCAATCCCACATTGCACCGCAATAACGAGTGTACAGCCGTGTAATTCGCTCACTCCTTCAAGTGAACTGTATTAGTGAACTAACATAGGGAATAGTGATTGAGGGTTGAGGGGGCGATTTCAGATTCAGCCAGAGTGTTTCAGGCAGATGTGCAGCAGCAATGTACAGTATTAGGAAAAAACTAAACAAGTCAAAAATGTTTTTTGAACTTTAAAGCATGATCTTTAAATCAAATGTATCCTAGGAGACGCCAAAAATGAGATTATGAACTTGTAAATGACCATGGGCATTTAAATAATTACAAGACCAGTAAAAATAGGGTACACAATATTACTGAAAATAATACACAGATAAATTTGTGTTATTTAGTGTTACCATTATTTAAAGGTAGAAAATATCTAATGAAAACAAATTGGGTGGGGGGAAACAAATGGGTTGGGTGCTAAAACATTACAATATCCACTCTACTCTCTGTTTCTAAATTATTGACATTAACACTTTTTTGTCTTTTTTTCTACATAAAAATAGCTGATACCTATTACTATTTAGTGGCTTCTAGTGTGTTTTCAGTGTTTTGCTGTCCTATCTTTAAAAATAGCACACCTCTTTTCAACAAGCCGCATGATTCAGTATTGCGGTTACAGTGTGGTTATGTGCCAAAGTGTTAGGTGATATTTGCCTTAGCAAGCACCACTAATAATCAATAAGTATCTACAGCACAATTTGAATTTGTGAACTGAAAAGCAGTCATGCAAGGGATATTGCAACTCACCAAGATGCTCTCCTCAGTGGTGAGGTCTCTGCATTGAATGTTTTCCCAGCACTGAGCTCTGACTTCAGAGCCGCCCGCACACAATACAGCCAGAGCCAAGAGCCAAGCAGGACACAACATCCTCACCATATCTGATAGAACAGAATATGAATAACATGGAAAATATGAACACAAGTTTTCAAGGGATCATTTCATTGCACACCAGAATTTGCAGAATTCATAGAACATGTGAACAGAATGCATGTCTGGGAAATAATACTGTATAGTAATAAAATAAACATGAATCATCATGAATTGTTAGAAGTGCAAAAACCAACACAAACTGCATGAATGTTTTACCCACCTGTTGTACAGAAAGAATTCCGCCGACCAAAGTTCTTCTCTCCTGAGATTCTCTAATCTGTCTGGTTATGTGCGCGTTTGCTTGACTCTGATGTCCGAGACCCTCATCTAGTCGTCTTTTATAAGCTACCTGTGCGTCAATTCCTCAAGGTCAAGGGTGGTGCAGGTTGGAAACCCTGGCGCATCATGCATGGTACAGATGAGTAATCCATCAAAGATTGTCAGTCAACAGTGAAAAGTCAGTTGTGAATGAGTGCAGGACTAGGACGATATCTTCATTCTGATGTCTGGCTTATCAAATCATAATGGTCTTTTTTGTTTAGTTTAAGGGCATACGTGTCAGTTTACATGACTTTGGTGATTAAAGGTTTAAATGCACGTCAAATCAATTATAGGGCATGAGTTTTTTGGTGTGTAGGGCACACAGGTGCTAATCTTATGTTGAAATGAATTGGAAGGTGAGGGATTTGAACAAGGAAGCCATCTAAGCCATGCATCTGGGTGTATTGACAGTTTGTGGTAGAAAGGCTCATAATTTCACCATAAACATGTTTTGATATGAATGAATGCCAGTAACAGATTAGGTTGAGCAGACAATTACAACACATAAAATCATGGAATTACAGTATGGTCTTGTTGCTGTATTTATGCAAAAAATGACAGTATGTATATATTAGTGGTGGGCCGTTATCGGCGTTAACGTGCTGCGTTAACGCGAGACTATATCGGGCGATAAAAAAATATCGCCGTTAATCTATTCTCAAAGTTGGGTTGGGAGCTGGGTCTATACTACGCAAGCTATGATGACTTTCACCTTGATATTTTAGCACAGATGTACACCTAGACGAATTGCGCTGTAGGGGCGAGAGAACGAGTCTTCGAACCTGTGTGTATGCCTACGAGTGTTGTCAAAAATATCCATATTTCGATATGTATCGATACTGAAATATCTGAAACGATACAATACTAATTTTCTACAGTATCGATATCAGCTGCGCTCTCCTCTCCTCTCCGACCGACAGCGAGACACTCACCCGCCTCCTCTCATTCAGTCCGGTAAACCCTCTGAACATTGCGAACGGGTATTCTGCTGGACTTTTGTTAGTATTGGTGTGACCGGTCTGAATTTCGCGCGGGGTTGCACGTTAATTCTACCAATTCCCGCTCGCATCTGAAGCGCACACACACACATACCATAATAAAGCCGCCTCTGACATACAAGTGCAAAAATGAGCTCCTTTTTCCATCTTATTAATGGTCAAATACATTCAAAAATGTCTCAATGCCCATCTTGGTGAGTTTTAACGTAAACACAGTCATAACCAGCGCACAGGAACAGTGTTTGGGATCCATGCGTCAGGTCTTAAAGGGACAGAAGTTATTTATTATTCAAACTACAAAAAGACGATCACTTACAAGCACACATATTCTGAATGCCTTCGGCAGAATTCAAATGAGCCATTTTAATCTAGATTAATTTTGGAATTAATCTAGATTAATCTAGATTAAAAAAAATAAGTATTTGAACACCCTGCTATTTTGCATGTTCTCTCACTTGGAAATCATGGAGGGGTCTGAAATTGCCATCATAGGTGCATGTCCACTGTGAGAGACATAATCTAAAAATGATTTTTTAACTATTTATTTGTATGATACAGCTGCAAATAAGCATTTGAACACCTGAGAAAATCAATGTTAATATTTGGTACACTAAAAAAAAAAGGTTCTATATGGCACCAAAAAAGGTTCTTGGCTCGTAACCATAGGGGAACCTTTTTTAGTGCTATATAGTACCAATTTTGGTGCTTCAGTGGTTCTTCAGAGGTGCTATATAGCACCTTAGTCAAAGAACCGGTGAAGAACCTCTGAAGAACCGCTGAAGAACCACTGAAGCACCAAAATTGGTGCTATATAGCACTAAAAAAGGTTCCCCTATTATTACGAGCCAAGAACCTTTTTTGGTGCCATATAGAACCTTTTTTTTTTTAGAGTGTACAGTAGCCTTTGTTTGCAAATACAGAGGGCAAACGTTTCCTGTAGTTTTTCACCAGGTTTGCACACACTGCAGGAGGTGATTTTGGCCCACTCCTCCACACAGATCTTCTCTAGATCAGTCAGGTTTCTGGCCTGTCGCTGAGAAACACGTAGATTGAGCTCCCCCCAAAGATTCTCAATTGGGTTTAGGTCTGGAGACTGGCTAGGCCACGCCAGAACCTTAATATGCTTCTTACAGAGCCACTCCTTGGTTATCCTGGCTGTGTGCTTCGGGTCATTGTCATGTTGGAAGACCCAGCCTCGACCCATCTTCAATGCTCTAACTGAGGGAAGGAGATTGTTCCCCAAAATCTCGCAACACATGGCCCCGGTCATCCTCTCCTTAATACAGTGCAGTCGCCCTGTCCCATGTGCAGAAAAACACCCCCAAAGCATGATGCTACCACCCCCATGCTTCACAGTAGGGATGGTGTTCTTGGGATGGTACTCATCATTCTTCTTCCTCCAAACACGTTTAGTGGAATTATAACCAAAAAGTTCTATTTTGGTCTCATCTGACCACATGCCTTTCTCCCATGACTCCTCTGGATTCTTTCTGATTGTATGGGGTGGACAGGTGTCTTTATGCAGCTAACGACCTCAAACAGGTGCATCTAATTTAGGATAATAAATGGAGTGGAGGTGGACATTTTAAAGGCAGACTAACAGGTTTTTGAGGGTCAGAATTCTAGCTGATAGACAGGTGTTCAAATACTTATTTGCAGTTGTATCATACAAATAAATACGGTAGTTAAAAAAAATCATATATTGTGATTTCTGGATTTTTTTTTTTTAGATTATGTCTCTCACTGTGGACATGCACCTACGATGACAATTTCAGACCCCTCCATGATTTCTAAGTGGGAGAACTTGCAAAATAGCAGGGTGTTCAAATACTTATTTTCCTATATAAATCTTATATTTGTTATTTTTTATTTATTTTATTAACATACATTATAAATACAATAAAATTAATTATATTATTTGTATTAGTTTCATTTGACTATGCAACATGCAAATCTTAAGTATAAAATTGAAATAAAAATGTGTTTTATAATCACAAATAATTTAATAATTCTTCTTTAATAAAATATTTAGTTCAGTTGTTATATTATTATTATTATTATTATTATTATTATATTAACATTATATTAGACATAAAACTGCTACCTTGCATTTTCGTAAAATCTTCTCTATTTTTATTGTCCATTTTTATTTCTTATTTTATGTCTTAAAACGCAACTTGAGCATATTTATTCCTGCACCTAATCCACTTTTAGACAGAAACCATTTGTTACACAAAATACATGTTAAACTTGATATCTTAGAAATGAAACACTGACTAAAAAAAAGAGGTTCCGGATTCTAAAGTGTGTGAGCTTTGCTCCTGTATTTTTTAATGAAATAAAACAAGTGTTAAATTACAGGTCTCAGATAAATGCCAATTATTATTACTAATAACAAATAACATAATAAATGGTGTTAAAAAAGTAGTCATGTCAATGATAAAATCATATATTTAGATATTGGATATTTTGACAGATATTTAATTAAGGAAAATCCAACATTCAGGTCAACTAACAATAAGTAAAATTACCAAGCATATTACAGGCCGTATATTCACCCTCACTGCACAGTGAATGTAATCCTATTAGAGAAGATTTAGAGGATAAGATGTCTGTCAGCCCATAGTAACACCGTTCATAGCACAGCATTTCCTACCATCAGTGAGTGAGTGAGTGAGTGAGTGAAAGGGAGATATACTTTCTTGCCACATTCCTAATGACAAGGAGATTTGCCTGTTTGGCGAAAGGTAACTTTTCTCATCTTATTTGTTCATTTGATTATTTTTCATTTACTGGCATTGCACATTTTATTTTAGCCTTTGGAATTGTAGGATGCATGCTCGTGAATGATGTGTGCATCTGTAAAGTTGCATCTGTTCTCAGTGACATGATCGTGCCGTTCCCAGTGCCCCTCAATGTTGAAGGGCATGTTGTACCTCTAATGATCTCTTAATGCACTTTGAGGGCAAAATGCTTGACATTAAACAATCTTCTTTCAAAATCTGCATCACACTATTCAAATAAGAATGTTGAAATAACAGGACATGCATTTATTGTTAAACTAGTTCTTATAAGACTGCTGGGCTACACAATTGTACGCTGTACACACTAGGCCCGGTACCATTATCAGATATGAATGTAGAATCATTTACCTTTCATTAGAATGGACTATAATGCACGCAGATAACTACTTTACTCTAAAGTCAAGATATTACTTCTAGCTCATATTTGTAATTTCACATCATTTATAAATGTTCAGGAATCATCAAAGTTCATAGAAAAATATTCTACATTGATAAACACACTTTTCCATATTTCCTTATACACACACCATGTATAGATTATTATTATTATTATTATTATTATTATTATTATTATTATCAATTGCACTTGCACCACAGGTTTTACAACCTAACCTAACCTATTTTTTGACATTTTCAGAGACTTAATGGCCTATTTTCTTCTTCTTTTTTTTTTTTTTATACATATTAATAATTTGTTTGTTTGAATGTTTTTAAAGTCTCTACAGTACACCCTTCATTTAGTAGTATGGAAGCATATGGGCAATATTCAATTTGAAATATGCAAAATGTCAATGTATTTCTGTATTTACATTTACATTTTCCATACCAAATATGCAACATTTGGAACAAAATGCTAATTCAAATTCAATAATATAATTTAAATTAATTTCCTACACTAGTTGCATTTTCAATTCCACATTGATTTTTTCTACATTCACTGTGGGACATTTAATAAAAATACAATCGTGTCTACGTGAGTGTAAATGCAATTAAGAAAAATAACATTTAAATTATCATTTTGCTACAATTTTTAAACATATCTACACTCTAAAAAAAAAGGTTCTATATGGCACCAAAAATGGTTCTTCGTCGTAATCATAGAGGAACCACTTTTGGTGCTATATAGCACCATATCTTAACATGTTCTGTATATGGTAGCGGTGCTAGCACCTTAGTTAGCGGTGATATATAGCACCTTAGTCAAAGAACCGGTGAAGAACCTCTGAAGAACCGCTGAAGAACTACTGAAGCACCAAAATTGTTGCTATCTATATAGCACTAAAAAATGTTCCCCTATGATTACCATTTTTGGTGCCACTTTTGGAACCTTTTTTTTTGTGTGTAATCATTTCTGTAATACATTTTAATTTTAATTTTCCTATTTATAAAACGTTAAAATATGTTTAAATTATGTTAAAACTAGTGTAGAAAATAACAAAATAGCATTTTGCTCCAAAAGTTGCACATTTGGTATGGAAAATGTAAATTTAAATACAGAAATACCCATTTTACATACTGCATTGCCATTTTGCATATTACATTTCAAATATAATATAACCGTATGCAAATTAGCCACCTCCTCACTCAAACACACCAGCTCGGAATACCTGATTGTTCGGTCAACTAGTAAACGCAAGTAGCCTACGCAACACAATGACAAAATGGAAATATTGGTTTAATTCTGCCATAAATGTTGGAACCATGAACTGATTCAGAAGACGAGGAAGAGCAAATTATACAGGGTCGAAGTATCAGAATGGTAGGCTAGTGCGTTTTATATTGCTCTCTACAACGTCGAACACATACAGTAATTGATATGCTTAGCCTTTGGCTTGACTACGTTATCAAACAGCTAATCATGTGTTGCTAATATTACACAAACCTTGTTTCATTTCGCCATCGCAGAGTCAGACATAGCCTTCTAAAAATCAGCATCCTTAGAAACGCTTTGAACATCGTAGAAAGTCAGTGGAGAAAGGCATTTATGGGCCTGCCCTGATTGGTTACATATTTATCATGGTAAACGGGCGGCGCCAAACCGCATTTTTTAGACACTGCAGTTTTAAAACCACAATATGTAATTTTTCGATATGTAATATCAATATGTTATTTTTCGTTTATTGAAAACAAAGGCGTATCTTGATGATGCCTTGATTTCGCAGAGCTTTTATTATGCCAAAGACGACCGCTTCTGCTTCTTCCGCTCATGTGTATGTGGAGTAACGCAGCGCTGTTTTATCATATTGTTACATTATTTGAGTGTCTTGAAAGTTGTTATAATGCTACTCTGTGCATTCGCTCGACGACTACTATGAGACACTTGTTGCACTCTGTTGATATTAGGCATGGTAAAATATGGTACTCGCTGTAAATCAAGAAAACGAGATTAAAACAATACTAACTGTGTTGAGCTATATAACAATTATTCATTTTCTGTCGATGAATGTATCCAAACAGTTGCTCACCTGTCTAATAAAACACATAATATATTAAAGCGTCTTTGCTGTTTCCATGGTTTCTACAAAATAAAACCGTAAATCAAGGGTAATGCAGGTATGATGTCATTGATAGGCGATGCATGGACACAGTCCGTGTCCGGGTTAAAATTGATTAGGCTATTTCTCTGGATTTAAACATTCTTGAAAACCTTTGGGATAATTTAAGTACAAAAGTCAACAAAATATATATCATTGTTCTAGTGGTTTTTGGAAATTTAAATCCAAAAATCTTACATATTGTGCCTTTAAGTAAAACATACTCAGCAATGGCTTGACAGATGAATTTGCACATGGTTTGTCTTTAAAGGTCCCATGGCATGAAATTTTCATTTTATGAGGTATTTCAACATTAATATGAGTTCACCTAGAAATGTTGATCGGTGTAAACCCGAGTTCTGGCTGTCTCTCTCTGCCTTTGAGAAAATGACAGGCCAGACGAGCCAATCCTGAAGTCTCCTGTTTTGACGTCCAATCAGGAACGGTTACCTCCCGTTCCTCCGCCCAGAGAATCTGGCACGCCCATGCAAACACTCGAGATCATTAACGTTACTTGTGAACGCAGGCAGTTTCTCAGTGTTTGGATGTACAAATGAAAACAGAAGTCTTTCTTCAGTTCCTTCTGATCTGTGATCAGTGATCTCTTATGTGTAGCTAATTATTTATTATTCGTGCACACGCAGCGGCTTCTCTCTCTCCCGACAGAACGGTGTTTTCGTGTTTTCTATCTTGTGAGTCAGTGTTTTTGTACGTCCTCGTCGCGTCTACCGGTTCTAAAATGTGCATACAGTCTTTTCTGTTTAACATCAGCAGTCACATCTTTAGAGATAAACCTCACACACGCCGAAGCTCGGCCTTCAACATCCCCGACCCCCAGTACTGCATCTGGCCCACAGCGGAGGCACCAAACGCGGCGTGAGATTAAGCAGAAGGGGGGTAAGTTAAGCGTGAGCATATTCGGGCTAGGCTAGCCATCTTTCCCCACAATAAACTGGATTACATTCGATTTCTGTTGTTGTGTCTTTGTTTGCGCTGTGTAACATTACTCAATGCGCGTCACTGACGCTATTCATATGATTGGAACATATCTAGAAATAATGCTATACTCAACACTTACTAACTCGTTCATCTCGCTGTAATGGTACATTGCATGTGTTACACAGTTGGTAATAATGATGAAGACGGACTCGGTGTGACTGGGACTCGTGTTTATTCAGAACTCTCAGATACAAACACAATAAACTCGCGCTGACAGACAGCGCTCCCATAACTCAGTAGGTACTATAAATAACTTTGTAAGCAATCGCTCCGTCTCCATGATGTCCGGTTCGCGAACGAATCATTCTTTTGAATCGGTTCTTTTTAGTGAACCGAACCAGTTCACCAAATCGGACTGAATCGGACTGAATCGTTCTAAACGGTTCGCGTCTCGAGTCAGCGCTGATCCATAATTTACTACAGTTACTAACTTTCTGACATGAGTGACAGCCCCTCCGACTAGAAATAAACTAATAACCTGAAGTATATGCTGTAACTACAACAGTTCACCCTGAACTGAGACTGAGAACTGATGAGAAGTGAACACAGGTCCATCCGTCTCTGGCAGACTCGTGCCTGCTCGTGCCTCGTTAAACCACGCCCCCTCCGCTCATTTAAAATGCAAAGATGTCAGCCAATCACAACAGTGGGCGTTTTTACTGAAGTCTCACAGCAGACACGCCTCTTGAAGCAGGGCATTCAGCCACAGGGCAAACAGCAGTATTGAAAAAATGCCTTTTATTTCTAAATTATGACATTTTATGATGTAAAAGTCATACTAACAATATAAGTACACCTCAGGAAACATTATAAAATAATAGAAAAATGCCATGCCATGGGACCTTTAAGCATATTAAATTCACCACATAGACATAGAACCAACATTAAAAACTTAATTTTCAATAATGAAATACTTTAAATAAATAATAAAAAATTATGTTGAACTACGAGAAATGTCATTATTTTCACGAGCCTTTTTTCTTATATCATGATATAGGACAGTTGTCTCACTCTGCTATTTTTGACATTATACCCCAAAAATCTAAATTAATTTTAATTTGAAAATTATATAGTCTTTATGAATTGCATTTGTTTGTATTTTTGTGTTAATAAGAGTCACATAATTTACCTATTGATTCTATTATTTCTTTACACAGAATGCTGGGTGGCAATCTGTTTAGGATCTCAATTACTTCCCATCTGCTCCGGAGAGGTCTAGTGACAGCATTAAACCATGAGGAAATAAGCTTTACCAGTCTGAGAACCCAAACAGATTTCAGGGTCTGATGAGGATTTCACTCTCTAGTTACTTTTCTGGAGACCTTCAGTCTTTTGCAGAATGAGGTCATCTCTGCTGTATGCTTTGTTACTCTGGGCAGCATGGGCCCTTTTTCTTGTTGTCAAATCCAAAGATGTTGTTGAAGAGTCTAAATCCACAGACACTTCTCAGACTAGCACACATCGAGTTAGCAGTGGCCTAATGCAGTGTGGTGAATACAGCAATGAAGTGATGCCAAATGGACAGTGTCGTTTAATAGCCACGTTACCCCAGCTAGAGGAACAGCGGTGTCCTGACATGTTCCGCTGTACAGATGAGGTCTCCTACTGGCTGCGTGAGAATGAAGAACGCAAGCAGCAGATGCAGGACCTGAAAGAGACCATCTCAGAGCTTCAAGAGGAGCTGAGGAATCACAGGCATCGCATCAAAGTGCTGGAGTTGCAGGTAAGAGCTACAGGCTTTTAGCAAGTATATTTCTCATGACATCCTATATTTTTAGAGTTGAAATGAGTCATTTCTGAGTGCACCCAAATGCAGATGGATTCTAAAAACGGATTCTTCGGTTCTTGGACAGTTCTTGGTTCATGACACCCAGAGCAATATTAAAGAGGAAGAATTGTGCGCACATCCAATGAAACTTTTACAGGTGCCAGATTCAATAAAGAACAAATCAAAGTAAACAAAAAATCTGCACACTGTTAATACTGCTCCCAAAGATTTATTAAAACATGCAACGTTTCAACCCAAAAGGCACTTTGACCCAGAGCAACATTGGCACATATTGTGATTTTATAGCCTAAGGGTCTGTTCACTCAGAACGCATTTTTCCATTTCACTGCGCTACTTTTCCATTGTTCTTTTATGTAAACACATGCTAGACGGACACATTTGACCGCTACGTTTGCGTCTCACGTCTCTTGCGGGGTCTCGCGCATGACAAACCATTAAAAAACGAGGTGCTCAAGTTAAAAAAAGTTCAAGTTTTATAAAAAAGCTTCTCTAGACACTAAGGGGCTGTTTACTCAGAACATGTTTTTGCATTACACTGCACTGCTTTTCCATTGTTTTACTATGTAAACATGCGCTAGATGGATGTGTTTGTGCTCAAGTCTCGCATCTTTTGCAGCTTTATTGTGTATGATAAAGCATTCTAGGGCTGCATTTAAAGCTGTAGTCTACGATGTTGAAAATCAGTCGAGAAAGCCTGAATTTTTTAAAAACTCATCCCACCCCTCCACACCACACCCCTCCCCTCTGTGCTACCTGATCCCTTCCACCGGGAAACGACCTGAACAACGTCACTCAGTCAAGCAGGAGTAAACATCGGAACAGAGATGTACCATGTGCGATTTGAGTTCACGCCCATGCAAGATTAGCAACACATGCAATGTTCTATCGGCTCGAACAGAAAGCCGCTAACGTTAGGCCTATTGAAATAGTCCAGCACTTCAAGAAATATAATTACTTTGACCCATGATAGGCGATGCTAAACGGCTAACATTCCAATGCCGACCGACAGCATTATCATGTTGTCAGACTGATAAAAAGCTATTTATGTAATACACCACACCATAAAAGTATAAATAAATGCATACCTGCTCAACAAAAAGTCAGCGTCGGTTTTAAGTCCAAGGTTTCTCTGAAGCTTCCTCCAACGGGCAATGGTGGACCCTATATTGATTCGGCTTTGAGTCGAAGTGCGAAGTGCGTTCTTCACAATTTTTTTTTAATCTCTGCTCTTTCCTCAATTGACTTTCTCTTTCTTCCAACCTTGACTGTTGGGGCGAGCAGGGGCCGCTTGCTGCTGTCTTTTTGTTGGTTTTTCTCCATTGCTGAGTTGATGCTGCCTACTTGCCCACGAAATTTCATGTCGCAGGAGGGGGCGGGGTGGGGTGCGGTGGGTGGAGACGCGAGTGGAGCAGGGGATTGGATGAGAGCAGTTAACCAATGTAAGCTGTCCGGCCGGACAGCTTACATTGGTCAATTTCTCTGCGGGTGTACACCCAATAGAGTGAATGGATTTTTTTCATTCTTTTTTCTCTTCATATTGTTAGGATTGTACTGTAGAACCATAACCAGCATCTAAACGAGGTTATTAATAATGAACAATCTTTGAAATCGTAGACCATAGCCTTAACTCCACTTTTAGACATGTACTCGCAAACTTTTCCTAAGCACTTCCCCTCGGGGGAATCCCCACCGCCATTTTGAAGTCTGTTCAACTTCGTGGACGAGGGAAGTTTATTTTGATGGACCCTCAAGCCCTCGATTTTGACAGAGGGAACGAGTCTACTCAACATGTACCCTTCAGGCAGATCAATAGACTACAGATCAGACAGATTGTTACCCCCACATACACATGATTGGAAGAAGCGGAAGGGCTCATCTGCGGCATAATAAAAGCTCAAGGCGTCATCAAGCTACGCTTTTGTTTTGAATAAGCAACCTCTAGCAGCAAAAAATTACATATTGTGGCTTAAATATAGTCATAATTAATATTTGTTTAAATATATAAAAAGGCCTATAGAATGGTGTGTAAAATAAATTCATAAGGATAAAAAAACTGTAAATAATAAATCAGCTTTGTGGATTCCAAGCGATCAAGGGCTTAGGCCGTTCCAATAACACATTTCAAGGGTTCTGCCAGTAGTGGGCACTTGTGCAGTGTAAGCAATGACGTACATTCGAGTGAATGAGACGGAGGGAAGTTAGTGAGGGAAGGGAATAAAAAATTGGACTTAGGCCCTGTCCCAAATGGTACACTTCATATGCACTTTCGTTCTTGTGGACAATGGCTGCCACGTGCACATGTCCGTTAAGTCTATAAGACCGTAGGGTGTCCCATTTGCCATTTTCTCATTGGAAGTCCGCTAGGGTTTAGGGTGTCATTTGGGACAAGGCCTTAAACGCAGTTTAAGAATGCAGCACTCGAGTTAAAAGATACAGTGAACGAGAAGGGACATGTTCAGTTTACTTAGTTTTGTCGTGACCATTACATCATGGGAACATAATATGTTGTGGCCACAAAATCATTTTGTCGAGGTAACGACATCCTGAAGTCGTGGCAATTTGGGATTATTACAAATTGAGATGATTCAATTCATTTTCGTTGTTTATTTACTAAGCAAAGTATCTTTATATCACGTTACATATTAACAGCTGTGCTACACCGCTGTATTTTGCATTGCATCTTAACCTTTCAAGAAACCAGAGACAAATGTTTTGGTAGTGCACTGTTTCTGTACTAATGCCTCCTTAACCCTGATCAATTACTGGATTAGAGCTGGAACCTGTCCCAAAGACACATGATCAGTAGTAGCACATTGCCAACAATGCTTTTCATTCCTGTACAACAACAATATGCACAAGCTGTTATATGTATTTCTTACTGTTGTTAGCAACGCCAAACAATGTAGTTTGTTTGGCCTTTATACTGAAGAGGAAATTACCTATATTTTCTTTCATCATTCCCATGTTGACAATGTTAAAATACATTTTAAGTAAAGATGCTACTTGTTAGTCTTCTGCTGTTTTGAAGTATTGTTGGTCATTTGTTGTCTAGCTATCACCAGACCAAGCTCAATCTTTTAAGATTGAACATTGGTCTGGGGAGTCTGCTCTGTATTTTCTACTGCACAAGTAGGCGTGATCAACGGGCATCGTTCAAATGACTCTGTACGAAATTGGATAGTCCTTCAACCAATCAGACGAATGTTCCATCGCTTCTCTATCTGTCATTGTGTTAAACCCGCCAATAGCACGCCAGGTGGATAAGCCGGTTTGTGATTGGACCCCGCAAATTTGTAACAGAAGCAGGATAGAAATATGTACAGGTTTCCAGCCTGAGCTGCAGAGCAAAATCAAATCACCGGCAAATCGGCCTGGGTTTACCCAGTTTTTGAGGTAATTTGAGTATTTTACTCAAGTATTTCTTAAACAGAATACTTGTGCTCTTACTCATCCAAGATAAAATGCATACATTTAATTTCTTACAATTTCAGACCTTTATAGAACATTTAGATCTCACATATTTCTTAGTTCATTGTTGACTTAAACATGTCTTATTACAAAAAAAGTTACACAGTTAAATGATTCATTGATTCGCTTTCTTCAAAAAAGGCACTAAATGAACTTAAAAATTACTGTTAGTGGCAGCATTTTCCACCATTTTCACAAAACTTTCAGATCCCTAAATGAACAATGTTACCAGATTAAGCTAATCTGTGATAGTTTTCCATTTGTTTTCCTGTGGCCAAACAAAAGATGAGCCGTGTCCTCAAAGTACACTGTGATTTGAATTGCTGAATGTTATTTCTCTGTGCTGGCAGAGCGAGGAGAAGTATGGCATAAACTCGTCGTTAGAGCATCGCTTTCTCACGCTGCAGCAGATCTATGAAGAGGCCAATGCGCTGCTGCACATCCACGGATCACTCATCTATGACATGCAAACACAGATTCGCAACCTCACTATGATAGTAGAGCGCGTGAGGCGCAATCCTGGCTGTATGATCAATATCATCCGCACAAGCCCGCTTCTCAGCGCCCAAGATACCCTTCACCCAGGTCAGCAATATAGGTACTGAAGAGCTTACAGGGAAGTAACATTTTGAGAAAATCTTTCTTAGATCATTAAAGGGATAGTTCACCTCAAAATGAAAACGATGTCATCGTTTACTCACGCTCATGTTCCAAACTTGATGACTTTCTGCTGAAAAGAAGATATTTTGAATAACTTGAAATAAAATGAAACAACACTGGACCACACCGACTTTTATTGGATGGACAAAACAACCCCCCTCCCCTATATATTTGGGTGAACAGTCCCTTTAACTGATGCATAGTTAAAAACAATACTATATTCAGAGTCACTGGCATCTCAGAACTGAAATATTTGGACATTTGTAACATTAGCTTGATTTTGATTGAATGTTTATTTCCTCAGAGGTTCAGCATGTAAGAAACTGTCCAATCGACTGTGCATCACTGTACTACAATGGAGTCCACCGATCTGGGATTTTTACAGTTGTCCCCTCATTAGGATCGACTCCAGTGGAAGTTTATTGTGATATGGAGACTCAAGGTTTGCCTTTTTCTAATAAAGTGTTTATAGACGGGTTAAGTTATGAGCACTGTTATTTGAGATTAAAGAATCGTTCTTTGGACCAGGAGGTGGATGGACCATGTTTCAACGTCGGCAGGATGGAAAGGTCAACTTTAACCGTAAATGGACAGAATACAGGGATGGCTTCGGAGATCTGCATGCAGAATTCTGGCTGGGAAATGACCACATCCATGACATCTCCAGCCAGGGAGAGTATTCCCTTCGCATTGACCTCGAGGACTGGAATGGCAAGCACAAACACGCACTGTACCAGAACTTCTGGTAAACATTTGGAAAGATAGTCTGAATATTTCAACTGAGAACACTTATTTTTTTATTTCAGTTGATAAAATGATTTCATAATATTTTAATAATATGAAATATTATGAATACATTTAAATGAGAAAAATTAATAATAATAATAATAATAATATGAAAGCTTAGAAATAATTACAATTAATAATATTAATAATATGGAAGCTTGTTTCTGCAATTTTTAAAAAACTTTTTATCCCGCAATTTTGAATTTTTTTTACTTGCAATATAAACTTGCAATATAAAAATTGCAAGTTTATATTGCACAATTATTACTTTTTTCGTAGAATTGCAAGTTCATCTCACAATTCTGTGTTTACAACTCACATTTATGACTTTTTTTTCCTCAGAATTGAGATATAAACTCGACTTAATCACAATTTTGACCTTTTCTCGCATTTCTAAGTCTATAACTAGAAATTCAGACTTTTTTCTCAAAATTGTGATATAAACGTATAATTAAAAAAGGTAATTGCGACTTTTTAATATCACAATTCTGCCCCCCCCCCCTCGCTGTTGTGTTTATATCTCACAATTGTGATTTTTTTGTGAGTTTATATCTTGCAGTTCTGACTTTATCCCCCTGTTTCACAGACAAGGCTTAAAGGGTAACTTCAGCGATTTAGCATTAAGCTTTGTATCAGTAGAAACTCAGTAGTATATTCAAATTATGGTACTTCCCCCCCTCATATCCCCCTGAGACGAGAGAATTATGCATTTTATTTCTGGAAAAAATCCTCAGATGACGCAAATGTCGTCATTTTGCGTCATCTGAGGATTTTTGGCCAGAGCCTAGAGACTACAGGAGCTAGTTTCACATGTTTTTAACCCACCCACAGGGGAGGGATCTCACTCACAGAATTTAAATGCGCACGCCCGCTGCTGCTCGGCTCGTGCATTCATAACGGAGCGGTACGGAGCAAAGTGAGCGTTTCAACTTTTCAATGAGTTCCTAGTTTAGCTTCCACATGCGATCTGATAATGCGCCAGACTGGACACGCGCCGAGAATGACTGCCGTGCTTACTCAGCTCTGCTCAGCTCTTCGCTCTCGTGATGAATGAAATCACGGCTCACTCACACTTTATTGAAAAGACATGTTCAGTTTTTAATTGTAGTGTCTGTTCTCTAACTGAACAAAATTATTTTATTACTATTTACTATTATTATGAATATCAAAACGGCGGTGGGGCGGTGCCGCGGTGGGCAAGTGATAACCAGTAGCCGTGGCTTTGGGAGTGGCCTTGTAGGGCAGCGAAGCAAGTGCATTCTGGGAGTTGTTGTCTTTCATCCACGAGTCTTTTCTTAGTCTAGAAGGCACCAAATTCAAAAATAATTTCACATTTCTACTACATAAATGACACAGTTTAAATACACATTATCTTCCCAGCGCTGAAGCGCCCCTTTAAGCCTATAGTCCAAGACTAAAATGCATGTTTGAGGTGTTTTAACTGAAAGCAACTTGCACTGACATATCTTAAAATATGTCTCAAGATGCATGCCAGTAATGTTTTCACATTTATAAAAATTTATAAAAACTACTTAAAATGGAACTAAGGCCTAATCCTGGCTTAATGTAGTCACAATTACCTTTTTTATTTTTAATTCCGTGGTGGACACAAGCTTCCATATTATAATAATATGAATTAAATGTAATTAAATATTTGAAATAATTTTAAACACAATATTGTATTAAATATTTAAAAGCTCAAATATTAAAATATCAATTATTAATAGTAAATTATAATCATTAATGCATCTTTTATACCTGGTCTGAAATGCTGCATGTATTGTTTTCATGTCTTAAGTGTTCTTACAAGAAAATTCAAGTCCTTACAGATGCTCTGACCAATGAGGAGGGTGACAATGAGATGCATTTTTGTAAACCACTCAAGCAAAAAATAACTCTCTTGCTTTGGCAGGATTGAGAATGAGGACAACCACTACCGTCTCCATGTATCGGGATTCAGTGGCACAGTTGAGGACTCGTTTGGTTGGTACCATGACAAGCAAAGCTTCAGCACTCCAGACACAGGTGACATCTGTGCTGAGATATCTCACGGAGGCTGGTGGTACCATCAGTGCTTCTTTGCCAACCTCAACGGAGTGTATTATAAGGTCGTATACAAATGAAGGAAACATTTAATCATTCCCAGATATAAAATATGAGCCCAACCATCTTAACCGTGTCCTGTGTTTATCTTGACCACCAGGGGGGGCGTTACTCTGCCAAAGGGAAGAATCTTCTGGGGCCTGATGGGATTGTGTGGTACTCATGGAAGGACTCAGATTACTATTCCTTGAAGAAGGTGAGCATGATGATCCGCCCACGGATATACAAGCCCCACCTCTCTCCATAACCACGCTTTAGGCCTGTGTAAAACAATACTGCTGTGACATCATTGGGCCATTATTGATTCTCTGTGGCGAAACAATTACATAAACTGTGGATAAAGGGAAAGTCCCAACTGGATATTCAAGATAAAATATCCAAATTTCTCATCCTGGATAATCATGTCTCATAATCTTGGTCTTTGATATACTAAAAGCAATGTAATGAAACTAAAATAAGCAAATGTGATTATAAAACATGTTTTAGATTATCAATATTTTTTTACTTGCACAAAAAGATTATTTGGATAATCAGAAGATTTATATACGATTGGTACATACTTTGCGTGTGTTAACTGGTGTTACTGTACATTTACTTTGTTGGAAATATTCAGAGGAAATGTTTTTTTTAAAGATACTAGCGCCCAGTTGAAACAAACCCCTTAAGTTAAGAAAACCTTTTTTAATTAATTCATCCAATTTTTGTAATGTAAAAATAAAATAAATATATTATATTTTTATTATCATAATAAAAGAAATCAAATAATAAAAAAATGATTTAAAGTATTTTTTTTGTAATAACTCGAAGGGTACTCTCAATCAGAATGTTGTCGCAACCTGCCCCAGCGGTTTATGAGAAAATTTGAGAAAGCTCTATTAATTGTTATCGCACCACACATGGCACATGTAAATATTTTTGCTGTTTAAGACTCAATAATTCTGTGTAATGTAGAGGTTAACGGGTGTTCAAATAATCCCAAAATGTACATCCTTTTAATGCCTAAATGTATATTTCACAACATTGTTTACATTTTGTAACTACTTTGGGAATGTATAAAAATATCTTGTCCTGCTATATTGTATACAGCTGACTTTCTGGTGTTCTTTACCATGAGATAAACATATCTGCACCATCCACAACGTCTCTTTCTGCCTATCACACACTAACAGGAAGGGTGGAACCGCCCAGCAAATGAACATGGCACTGGAATAAAAGAGGCTATTTGCATAGGATTTTGTTATATAGAGACACAATTAAGAGACTCCTTATGGTCAATAAATGTATGCTACCCCTTGTTTAAGGGAGAAAGAGTGGCTGTGTGCGAATTTGGACACTTTCGAGTAGGAACTTATTTTGAAATTCTATAATGAACACTCGATTTAGCCATACTAATACGTTTCTTTCACCCCCTATATAGTAGGGAAGTATGCGATTTCAGATGCAGCCAGTGTTTCCTTTCTTGAGGTCACTCTCACTAGAAATTCAAACACATGCTAAGGTCATCATGCTCATTTCCTCTTTTTCCTTTCTAAGGTTAAAGATTCGTTTCCTCTTTCGAAGAGGAAAAAAACTGACCCTGAGCTAGCATAAATACTGGATAACTTCTACCATCTCCTCCAAAGTGATATTTTGTGCTCTTGCTTGAACTGCAAAATCAATTTTCAAAAGAGAATTGCGGACCATCACAACTCTCCTCACAGGCTTGAAAAGGTATAAAGAAAGATTTATTACACACTGGAGGGCTAGTTAAAAACACATTTTATACACTGAGTGTGACATTTTAGTTTTGTTTTGCATAGAACATTTTACCACAGGTAAAAGACAATGTCCTTATTGCTTTTATCCAATACATACTACATCTAAATCTCGGACATATTTCATTTCACAAACGACAAGAAAACCATATAATGCCAGGCAATTTAATTAAGACGTTAATAAACTCCATTTTGGTTTAGAAGGCCCAGTCTGAGTGTATGCATCCCTGAGAGACCTCATTTTACACAGAGACAATTCAAAATCTTAATGTTCGGGAGAGTTACATTAGCTTAAGTGACAGTTTAGATTTGTCCTAGTGAACAAAATATTTGGTTAATGAATAACATCATATGATGTGCATTGTTTGTTCCCTTATATCCTACATTTTCTACGTCACAAAGCAGTAATACAACATTTATTTTGTTAAGTGGAAACATTCTGAGCCCATAAAGGGACATGATGGAAAAAATATGGGAGGAAAAATATTTTGCTATGCTTTTGCGGTTCTTCCTTGTGTTCGCTCGCAAACGTTTCGCTCACAAAGAACTCAAAAGTTTTGAGTTTCGCAAACGTTTCTCTGAGAGAACGCAAAAGCATTAACAATTTTTCCTACCATCTCATATTTTTTTCATTCACCATGTCCCATAAGGGGCTTCGTAAAAAACATGGTTAATTGTGAATTAGCGTTAAAAAAACCAAAGCAGCATGTTTTCTTGATGAGTATTGCTGGTTATAGAGTGTGTCCTCCTCACATGGTGGTATACTGACCAAGCGCTTTCTTTAGCTTTTCAGCAATCTATCCAACGAGAACACAGCAGAACGTTACATATATAATATGCTGCATTACATATGTAATGTTTATGGAGACCATGCAAACTAGAATCCCACTCACCGTTTCATAGAATTTCACCTGTTCCTCCAGGTAGAATTGCATGAGTCTGTTGTAGTCATAGATACGGTTGCTATGGAAGTGATTCATCTCCGCTAAAGACACAGATGGCAAGTCTAAGATTACACGTGTGACTAACAATACAATTAAGGGCACAGTTTCACATTTAAAGGACCACTGTGACAAAGGGTCTTTGATAGACTAACGTACCTTGCAAGGCATAAGACATGGAGCTGAGATTCTTTTCCATAGTTTGTTTATCTTGTTGGCTAATCTTATTCATTGCCACCAAATGATCAGCCTCTTTCACTTTATCAATGGCAGCCTGAGGGGGGAAAAAGGGTTTAAATACTAATTAAATACTAATAACTTAAAGTCTGAGACCATTATTAAAAATACTTTAATTCTGAATTATTTCTACTATTTTTCATAACAAATTATATTCTCAACATAATTTGAAAGAAAAGATGCACTGAAAAATAAACGATGATCAATTAATTATTGAAATATAATTCATTAATGATAAAATAATAAATACTGAAAATATATATATGTAAAAATTGTATTTTATAAAAGATAGTTCTTAAAATTATCTTAAACATTTTATGACATTATTGAACACAGATTTATAAATTCAGAAAAGAAAAAAGGGCATTTTAGTCATTTTTAGAATGTTTAAATTACATTATGACATACAAAATGACATAAAATATAAATGAAATATATTCTAAGAACGTTCAGCTAACGTTCCCATTAACCTCTTAAACTCTGTACAGGGTCCGGAATGACATCAAGTATATACCTTAAATTTGAAATGTCTGTGGTGGAGCTCTGACCTAATTTGACCTAATAGTCTCTACTTTCTGGAGACATGCACTTTGCATCACTTTGGCATTTGTTTTACACAAAGAAGCTTATTTACACAAAATTACTCTGGGACCATTTCCGCCTGGATTTGGCCTACCCAAATTGAAAAGCTTCGCATACCCACATACAGTGGTCTAAATACACAATTTTGGTGTCATTATACAGGAAACCCTTTGAACTCCCCAAAATGAGGATATAAGTAGTTAAAGGGTTCGTTCACCAAAAAATGGAAATTAGCCCATGATTTACTCACCCTCAAGTCATCCTAGGTGTGCATGACATTCTTCTTTCAGACTAATAAAATCAGAGTTATATTAAAAATGACCTGGCTCTTCCAACCTTTATAATGGCAGAGAATGATTGTTTCAGTTCCCTTTCAGTCGGTCATGTTCGACGTACGTCGGAACTGACCGACAAATTGGGATCTGTCTTCAGAGACCAATCTACTTTGAGTGTATAGAAACAAGCCAATAAACATTGGCATGCGGTTCACGCACCGCCCCGCAGCGTGGGTATAAAACACGGAAGTGAACAACGCATACCGCTTTTAACTTCGAAGCCTAACGGTTTGCTGTATCAAGCTGTTTCTGCGAAGAGTGTTTAAACGAGTCTCGAGAAGGATCGCTCTCTTACCTGGGTTCTGGTGTGACGGTGCGAGTCAGCGAGTAGCCGCTGCAACATACACTTGTTCCTGTGTTGATTGGCTGGGCATTCCGTTCAGGAGTGCTCACACGCAGGCTTGCATTCGGACTGCTGTGAGCCGCGGTCATCTCCCTGAGAGCCGCGGTCATCTCCTTTCCTGTCCTCATTTGACAGCCACGATCTCTCTCACATATAAACATGTGAGATTGCGTTTGTGGGTGATCTGTGTTCTCTCAGGAGAACGTGGTCACGTCGGCGCGTTGTTCGTCTCAAGCCTTTCTCGTAAGGGCTTGAGTGTTCAGCGCGCCGTGGGGCGCGGCTGACAGCGGGGGTTGCCACGGTAACTCAGCGCGTCACTCGCGCTCTGGTGCATGGTCAAGACTGTGAAACCTCAAACGGGGTTGAGTCCCTTTGCTTATTCCCCGATCTAGTTCCTTTTCTGGTGCACCAGAAAAGGGCTACTTTGGCTAATAAGCCTTGGTGCCCTGAGGATTACAGTGGGGCTTCCCCGGCGGGTAACCATTCCCCGTGGGCCCCCACTCCTCTATCGCATCACAAGCATGCTGAGACTTTGTTCGTGGGTGGTTCATGTTCCCTTATGAGAACATGACCACGTCGGCGCGTTGTTCACCGTGCCTCTTTCTTAGGGGCTTGAGTGTTCAGCGCGCCGTGTGCCGTCAAGTCGGGTGGCCACGCTCATTGTCCCACATGCCTGCTGGTAGCTTACAGATGGGATTGCTGGTCCTTTTTTGAAAAAAGGGGGGACCTAGCATTTCATTTGGGGCTCTGGCGGAGGACAGATGTCAATTGGTGCATCGGAGATAGGGCTGTTATGCGCTGGAAATGATAATGCTGAGTTTCCCACTATAATGGTGTGTGCTCATGCTGAATCAGATTCAGAGTTGACAGCCATGCTTTCTGGGGTGGCTGCCCGGATGTGCATTGGAAAAACTTAGTGTGGAACTATTTGATACCAAAATATGGAACACCAAAAGGGCCATAATCTGTATAAGTTTTTTCCCTCTCTCACTGCCCTCTGTCCTGCATGCACGAGGGTAGTCCCGACCAAGCAGTGTTAGACACCATCACTTCGGCTAGAGCCCCCTCTACGAGGCGCCTCTATGCTTTGAAGTGGAACCTGTTCATTGAATGGTGTTCTTCTCGCTGCGAAGACCCCCGGAAGTGTTCGATTAATGTTGTGCTTTCTTTCCTACAAGATGGGTTGGAGCGAAGGTTGTCTCCCTCCACCCTGAAAGTGTACGTCGCAGCAATAGCGGTATCACAATGTAGTTGAAGGTAAATCCTTAGGGAAGCACGACTTAATCGTCAGGTTCCTCAGAGGTGCGAGGAGACTAAATCCTCCTCGTTCTATCTCGCTACCCTCTTGGGACTTAGCCCTGGTGCTCAGAGCACTTCAGGGCCCTCCTTTTGAGCCTTTGCAGTCCGTTGAGTTAAAAACCCTGTCTATGAAGACGGTACTCCTGACTGCATTGGCCTCAATCAAGAGGGTGGGGGACCTGCATGCATTTTCGGTCAACGAATCGTGCCTAGAATTCGGGCCCGGTAACTCTCACGTCATCCTGAGACCCCGGCCCGGATATGTGCCCAAGGTTCCTACCACTCCCTTTCGGGACCAGGTGGTGAACCTGCAAACGCTGCCCCCGGAGGAGGCAGACCCAGCCCTGGCTTTGTTATATCCCGCCCGCGCTCTTCGCGCTTACGTTGACCGGACACAAAGCTTAAGGACCTCAGAGCAGCTCTTCGTCTGTTACGGAGGCCAGCAGAAGGGAAAGGCTGTCTCCAAGCAGAGGTAAGCCCACTGGATAGTGGATGCTATCGTCTTAGCGTACCAATCGCAAGACGTGCCTTGCCCGTTCGGGTTGTGAGCGCACTCCACAACAAGTGTTGCTTCCTCCTGGGCGCTGGCTCAAGGTGCCTCGCTGACAGACATCTGTAGAGCTGCGGGCTGGGCGAGACCTAACACGTTTGCTAGATTTTCGGTAGACGCGAAGTACCCGTTCCTGTGTCGGCTTGCTACGCCACTCCCGCCTATGGCCGGATACGTGCGTTTATCTTCTCCAGTTGTGTTCCCCAGAAATGGTGAACCCTGTCGAGCTCCTCCGTCACCCCTTCGGTGTCAGACGTTGCGGCTGTCTGACGACAGGCCTGCACCTGTATGCTTGTGGAACGTGTGTGTTAGGCTGGGTCCATATGTTGTGGTTCCCTCACGGCGACCCCATATGTGTATTCTCCACGGTACCAGCTACCCTACTCGGCTAGCCCAGTGTCTTTCCCTTGACAGAGCCCGCTCTGTCGTCTCTGGGTGTGTTCTTTCCCCCCTGGGACCAGGTTGGATCCACCCCAGAGACTGCCATATGTTGTTACTACCCAGAAAGGTTAGTCCGTATGAGTATTCTCCACCTCTCCTCCTCTGGAGGACGTGGCTCCGCAGCGTACCATCTCCCGAGACGGGCACGCTTTCCCAGCGTTATCCAATAGTCACGCTAAGTGGGTCTTGCAGAAACAGCAGTGTCGGACCTCCCTGCCTTAAGCCCTGTCTGCTGCTCCAACTGGGAGCACCCAGTGAGCTTAAGCAGGGCGCTGGAAGGGCCAGCACCCTGGCGTTTTTGTAGGGATCCCAATTCGTCGGTCAGTTCCGACGTACGTCGAACGTGACCGACTGAAAGGGAACGTGTCGGTTACGTATGTAACCCTCGTTCCCTGAAGGAGTGAACGGAGACGTACATCCCGTCGCCAGGTGCTGTGCTACATCTCGGCTCCTCAGTTGTAAAAGCGGTATGAGTTGTTCACTTCCGTGTTTTATACCCGCGCTGCTGGGCGGTGCATGAACCACATGCCAATGTTTATTGGCTCGTTTCTATACACTCGAAGTAGATTGGTCTCTGAAGACAGATCCCAATTTGTCGGTCAGTTCTGACGTACGTCTCCGTTCCCTCCTTCAGGGAACAAGGGTTACATACGTAACCGAGACGTTTTGAAGTCCATAAAAGTGCATATATCCATCATATAACTGCTCCACAAAAATATCCATATTTAAAACTTTATAAAGTAAAATCTATAGCTTCCGACAGAACAGAAAAACATTTAACTGGTGTGCAATGTTGTAACGTAGCGTAAGTATTTTCAACTGCGAGAGGCACTACACTTTTTCGTTAAGTTGAATATGGAAGGCGATCTGGTGGAAGCTCGATAATTAACTTTATAAAGTTTTAAATATGGATATTTTTATTACACAAACGCATTTGCTTTAGAAGGCCTTTATTAACCCCCCGAGGCCGTGTGGAGCAGTTATATGATGGATTGGATAGATGCACTTTTATGGACTTCAAAAACATTTTTTATATATTATATACAGTGAGGAAAATAAGTATTTGAACACCCTGCTATTTTTCAAGTTCTCCCACTTGGAAATCATGGAGGGGTCTGAAATTGTCATCATAGGTGCATGTCCACTGTGAGAGACATAATCTAAAAAAAAAAAAATCCAGAAATCACAATATATGATTTTTTAACTATTTATTTGTATGATACAGCTGCAAATAAGTATTTGAACACCTGACCCTCAAAGACCTGATAGTCTGCCTTTAAAATGTCCACCTCCACTCCATTTATTATCCTAAATTAGATGCACCTGTTTGAAGTCGTTAGCTGCATAAAGACACCTGTCCACCCCATACAATCAGTAAGAATCAAACTACTAACATGGCCAAGACCAAAGAGCTGTCCAAAGACACTAGCGACAAAATTGTACACCTCCACAAGGCTAGAAAGGGCTACGGGGAAATTGCCAAGCAGCTTGGTGAAAAAAGGTCCACTGTTGGAGCAATCGTTAGAAAATGGAAGAAGCTAAACATGACTGTCAATCTCCCTCGGACTGGGGCTCCATGCAAGATCTCACCTCGTGGGGTCTCAATGATCCTAAGAAAGGTGAGAAATCAGCCCAGAACTATACGGGAGGAGCTGGTCAATGACCTGAAAAGAGCTGGGACCACCGTTTCCAAGGTTACTGTTGCTGATTTTTTTTTTTACATTATGTCTCTCACAGTGGACATGCACCTACAATGACAATTTCAGACCCCTCCATGATTTCTAAGTGGGAGAACCTAAAAATAGCAGGGTGTTCAAATACTTATTTTCCTCACTGTATATATATATATATATATATATATATATATATATATATATATATACACACACAGTAACTCAGATTTTATTAATCTGAAAGAAGAATGTCATATACACCTAGGATGGCTTGAGGGTGAGTAAATCATGGGATCATTTTCATTTTTGGGTGAACTAACCCTTTAAATTATGAAAACATTATTTCTGAATGTTCCCAGAACATTCCAGTTTTTTAAATGTTTTAAAAAACTTTTTTCTTTGTTTTATGACTGTTAAGGGAACATAACATTTTATAATTTTGCAAACATTATGAAAACATTACTTATGATGTTCTCTGAACGTTCTGAAACATGTAGTAACTTTTAATGTAAAATTTAGATGAATGTCCAACTAAAACATTTCAGAAAAAAACATTCCATGAACAATGTTTTTGTGCTGACATTTTGAGAACATTGTTCATTCAAAGTTATCTGTTCTTTAATATTCTATTAATGTTACCGGAAGAACGTTCATAAGAGAACGTATCGGTTACATATGTAACCCTCGTTCCCTGAAGGAGGGAACGGAGAGACGCCACGTTGGAGTACCGACGAATAGGAATCTTGCTCGCGAGAGCAAATCTACTTCGAGTGAAACTAAACGAGCCAATGCACATTGGCATGCAATGATTGCACCAGGTGTTCATGCCACGCAGCGCGGGTATAAATGAGACACAGGTGCTTGCATCAAATCAGCCTTTTGCTGAGGAGCTGAGTAGGTAGCCGGCACCCCAGCAGGGTACAGAGGACATGGCGACGGGACGTGTAACCACGTCAGAGTACCGACAAATAGGAATCCCTACCAAAGCACCATGGCCTCTGCCCCCTTCCAGTGCCCTGTGTGAGCCGCCTGAGTTCTTTACCTGATGAGACGGGGCTCACACCGGGAAGACCATCACTGCTGTTCCGCATGACCCGCTCAGTGATTATTGGAAAACACTGGGAAAGCGTGCCCTACTGAAGGGGAACGCTGTGGAGCCCACATCGTACCCCGAAGGAGTTGTGTAGGAGTACAGGCTGAGCCGTAGCCCGAGACAGAGAAAGGGGGCTCAATCCCATTGATGGGAAGGCTCTCCCGTAGGAGCGACCGTGGACAGATATATGGGATCCCTGCAGGGTCACTCATACAACCTAAGCCCAATACCGGTTCTCAAGGATTCAGTGGCAAGGGGCCTGATGCCAGACGCTCTGCCACGTCTGGCACAGAGGGTGATGGAGGACTCACAGAGTTTGCTTCTGGAGAGAATAACGCCGTAGCGCAGCAAGCTGACAAGAGCTGGGGCCCCTCAGTGTTTCTACCCGTTTGAGGTGAGAACACAGGAGGAAACCGGCTCTACACGTAGGCTATAGAATCTAGCGAACGTGTTAGGTGTCGTCCAGCCCGCAGCTCTACAGATGTCTGACAGCAAGGCGCCACGTGCCAGCGCCCAGGAGGATGCAACACTTCTAGTAGAGTGTGCTCGCACCCTGAGCGGACAGGGCACACCTTGTGCTTGGTAAGCCAAGGTGATGGCATCCACTATCCAGTGGGCCATCCTCTGCTTGGAGACAGCCTTTACCTTCTGCTGGCCTCTGTGACAGACAAAGAGCTGATTTGAGATCCTAAAGCTTTGAGTTCTATCCACGTAGATCCGCAGGGGGCGGACGGGACAGAGCAAAGCTAGGGCTGGGTCTGCCTCCTGCGGGGGCAGCGCTTGCAGGTTCACCACCTGGTCCCTGAAGGGAGTGGTAGGAACCTTGGGCACATAGCCAGGTCGGGGTCTTAGTACCACGTGGGCGTCGCCTGGCCCGAACTCTAGACACGAATCGTCGACCGAAAAAGCCTGCAGGTCCCCTACCCTCTTGATGGAGGCCAATGCAGCCAACAGCAAAGTCGCAGTTTTCTTGGGTACTATGAAGTACGGGCTGTAGAAGCCGGTCTTCATATCGGCTGGAGGGACCGGCTCTATCGCGTCCTTCGCCAGTAGGACTGATGTCTCCGCACGCAGGACATGGGCATCTGCAGCTTTCACCGAAGTGAAGCGGACGCCCTTGAACCTAGGGGGGCACCGGGCGAACTGAATCGCATAGCCGAGCCTGATGGTCCGAATGAGCCAACGAGACGGACTGCGGAGCTCTAGCCAGGCTCGCAGAGATCGTGCAAGTGGGACCATAGGGACCACTGGCGTACCCACCGTGGGGCAGCGAGGTGGAATGCATGTACCAGGCTGGGGCGGCTGTCTCGTGGAGGCGGCCCACGGCAGGGTGTGAGTGCGCTGTGCAGCAATTACCTGATTACACATGTGGGCAGGAGGGACGTGAGGAGGACGTCCACTGCTGCCCGCTGGCCGAGGGGGGAGGATGAGTGTGGTCCGGCGTTTTACCGGCCACCACTCTCCCCGTCTCCTTGGGACCCAGAGATGGAGGAAATGGTTCTTTTATTGAAAATTTGGGCGGAACAGAAATAAAATGGAACACAAGATTCTCCACCCGGCCCTCCTCCGGGGGATGGAGCTGTACGGTCACCGTCACCAGAAGAGCAATCCTCCCCATCTCCGGGTCGCCCGTCTCAGGGCCGCTTGCCCTTACCCTTGCCACCCCTCTTCTTGGCAGGGGCCTGGATGGGCGGGGCGGCCTGCTTGCATCCGGCTCCACGACGTCGCTTGGGTGGAGGCTGCTGCTGCGACGAGCAGGCTGAGGCGCTACCGGCGGCGGGGTGGAGACAGCAGCTGACCACCTTGGCAGGATGTGACTGATCGCCTCAGTCTGCTTCTGTGCGGCCGTGAACTGTTGGGTGAAGTTCTGGGCCTCATCGCCGAAGAGGCCGGTCTGGGACACGGGGGAATTAAGGAACCTGATCTTGTCGGTTTCCCGCATGTCAGCCAGACACAGCCAGAGATGGCTCTCCTGGACCACCATAGTGGACATTGCACGACCCACTGCCCGCGCCGTAACCTTCGTCGCACAAAGCGCGCGAGGTCCGTTGTGGTTCTCAGTTCTTGGAGAACTGCGGAATCGTGACTACCCTCGTGCAAGGTCTTCAGTGCCTGGGCCTGATGGACCTGCAACAACGCCATAGCGTGTAAGGCAGAGCCTGCCTCTCCACAAGCCTGGTAGGCCTTCCCTATCAGATCGGAAGAGTTCGTACAGGCCCGGGAGGGGAGACACGGGTTCCCCCTAGAAGTGGAGTTAGGGCACAGTTGCATAGCAACGCCCTGTTCCACGGGAGGAACCTGTGTGTATCCCTTTGCAGGTCCACCATCGATGGTGGTGAGGGAGGAGGATCCACTAGGCCGGTTTCGGGCAGTTTCGGTGCCGTCCACGGTCTAGTGAGCTCCTCGTGCACCTCCGGGAAGAAAGGAACCGGAGTGGGGCGATGAGAACCAGCACGGGCCACCTCGAGATACCAATCATCCACCCTTGAGGGTTTGGGACACGGTGGAGGGTTCTACACGAGCCCGACTCTCTCGGCGGCCCGGGAAAGCATGACCATCATTTCCGGATCGGTATCGGGCACAGCAAATCTTCCCAAAGGAGCCCCCTGCGCCGACACGTCATCTCCGGAGAATTCTGACCCTCCCTCCGATGCAGCGATAGACATCTGATCATCGGGGGGAGCCCCGAAGTATACGGCTGGTGCACATCTCGTGGATGGCCCAGCACGTTCCAACGGAAGCTCTACTGGCTGCAGAGTGCGAGAGGAGTGAGGGTTCCCCGGGGGAAGTGCGCTCACCGTCACCCTCAAATCACCCGCGCTACTGCCTGAAGTAACCCTTTGTGGGGGGTTAGATCGAGGCACGGGGACTCCACCCCTTGAGAGATGGAGTCTAGACCGCAACTCTGAGATGGTCATGTTCCCGCAGTGAGAACATGAGTCATCCACCAGCGCTGCCTCAGCGTGCTGAACGCCCAAACACGAGATACAGCGCTGGTGACCATCCCTCGGTGACAGGTAACCACCACATCCAGAAATGCACAGAAAGAATGTCATCTTGAAAAAGACGCAAGCTCTTTCTGTGTTGCTCTTTTAGAGGATCGCTCTCCTTGGTGTTGAAGCACACAGGGGGAAGGGGCGCGGCGACACAGTCAGGGAAATAGTGCAGCCTGACGTGCGCGCTCTCTCTCACCAGACACTCTCTACCAGCCGTAAGAACGGCTTTTTAGCGCTCTCCACCAGGCGCACCGAACCAGCTGTGGGAACAGCCCTTGTGTTTGCTCTCACAAGCAAAAAAGAGAGATGATCGTAAGACCACACGACCTGCTGCTGTGCCGTCACACCAACACCGACTGAAGAACGCTTCCAAAAGGGCAGGCTTCCAGTCAGGACTGCGAAGTAGTGAGTGATGTCTAGCATAACCAGATACCACTCGGCTCCGAAGCAAAAGGTTGATTTGATGCAAGCACCTGCGTCTCATTTATACCCGCACTGCGTGGCATGAACACCTGGTGCAATCATTGCATGCCAATGTGCATTGGCTCGTTTAGTTTCACTCAAAGTAGATTTGCTCTCGCGAGCAAAATTCCTATTCGTCGGTACTCCGACGTGGCGTCGAGAGTGACCGACTGAATGGGAACCTTGTATTAAGACTAAATGTATTAAAGCAAAAGGTGAAAGGTTTACCTTGTGAACTCCTATTGTGTCAGGGAAGCAGCCCAGTAGTCCCTTGTATTCTGTGTTTGTTTCCAACAGGAAGTGTAGATCTTTTTTTGGCTGATAAATAAATGTTATCTTATTGAATCCATAAACAATGGCTTAAACTCATGGATAATACTAAAAACAGCAATCACGGATGTTGTTATCATTGGCTAGCCTTGATGGTTACAATTCTATCAAATTGTGGAAATAGCAGCAGAGAATGTAAGGAAACAGTGACTGGCAGAGGTTCAAGGATTGAAGAGGTTTTTTTTGAAGTATTTATATTGAGGAAATGTACTTCTGATACCTGTCCTGCAACAATTTCTGCTATTTCCTCGTATGTTTTCCCGGTTGTAGTTAATGCCTCTGTCAGAGTTGATTCCCCTGAAAATAAGGTACAAAAAGAAAACCCATCAACAAACACATGATTAGGCAATCATTAAGTATTAATATTTTAATTGTGAACATGTAAAAGAGAGCATTTTAATAAACAAAGCTCTAGATTCTTACTCGGGTATCCACTGGTGTTGAAAACTGATGACAGGTTTTGAAATGCTTTTCCAATCTGCCGATACTCCTTTTGCAATGCTGTTGGTTTAAAAGCAGAAGGTTTTTACTATGGACAAATCACAAAATAGTAACAGTAATGAAATACTAAATATAGATTAACTGTGGCAATGAGGAAATACGTGAACTCACGGCCTGTACATCTCTTCCAGTGAAGATGCCCAACAGCCAATAGTTCCTTAACACTGTTGTCCATAGACCTACTAAACTGGCTGTATGTTTCATACTTCTGCTCCCTACAAATCACATCAAGACATCAAATCACATATGATATAATATAATATATTAATATTATATAATTTAAAATAAGGTTTTTATGTTAGTATATTTTGTAAATGTAATTAATAGATGGCAAAGCTAAATGTTCAGTGTCACATGATCCTTCAGAAATCATTCTAATATGCTTATGTGCTGCTCAAGAAACATTTCTTATTATTATCAACGTTGAAAACTTTTGAAAAATTGGGCTGCTTAATATTTTTGTTGAAATTGTGATCGGTCTTTTGATGAATAGAAAGTTCAAAAGAAACTTTTTTTTAAATATAATTTTTTGTAACACAAAGTCTTTACTGTGACTTTTGCCTTTTCAATTTAATGTATCCTTGATAAACGTACCAATTTCTTTCAAAAAGAAAAACCTAGCTGAAGCCAAAATTTTAATGGTAGTATAGATTTCATATAATAATTATAATAATCATAATTAATATTATACATATACATTATACATAAATATATAAATAATAGTTGATATTTTTATATCATTCAACATTTTGAATAAAACATGAATTGAATAAATTTTTGGGATAAAATAATTAAAGGGGTTAATATTTAATATCATTCAACATTATAATTTCAAAATTAATTGAATTAATTTGAGGAAAAAAATATTGCCTCACACTTGAGTAGCATCTAACTCTGGGAGCTCTGGATCTATGGTGGAGAATATTTTCACTCCCACTGTTTCATCTCTCTCTGCTTTCCGCTTCCCTAGTTTCCACTCCTAATAGAAACAACAAATAAAACATGTCTTACAACCCTGCGAAACTAGCCAAAGTTAATATATAACACTGTAAAACGCTTCTAAAGTATGTGATCTCAATATCAGCAAACAGATGGCAATACTCAACAGAATATTCCTTAACTGTTTGTATACATTATTTGACGATGCATTTATATCAGTATATAAAAAATGTCTATTACTTTACACATATGTAAGCAAATGCACCTTCTCGTCTCTGTAGTTAAGGAAGAGCTGGAAAACTTCACTGTTAGAGATCACTGGATGTCGGCACATGCGGGACATCCAGCCCTGCAGGCGTTCCATGCGCATTTTGATAAATTCCTCTTCAAATCGGCCTTAAGAGGAATGGAAGACAGATGTTAAGACAGTCTACCAGCCAAAAACACTTCCTTTGGTGACTAAAGGCCTGTGCACACAAGAATGATAACTATAAAAGATAAATAACTATATTAGCATCCACATCAACGCACAATATCACTCTGTTCATTCTAAGGGAACATTGCATGTCGTCTGCCGCTTTAAATGCGCTTTAAAAAAGGAAGGATTCCGATTGGCTATCAATGTTTTTATCGTTCATCAGCTGGATAAAATCATTCTGAAAGTGATTCCAACGATAGCATTTCCCTGTGTTATTGTTATAATTGTGGTATAGAGGGTATGCATTGACGTCAGATTCCCGCCGGAACACACCCCTCAGCCGGGGCACAACAGCCTGTTGCATGACTGGATTTAATAGGGGAAACTGCAAAAACCAGAGTAAAACAAATGATTATCAGTTTAAACTAAACGTTGGACTCGATAGTGTTCCTTACAACTTACCAAAGATCCAGTGATTAATGAATACTGACATGCAGCAAGGAATCGTGTTTCCTGACATTTATATGTGATGTGCTTTATTTCAATGCCGAGGAAATGCATAAAGCAAATTTGCCTGTGAACGCTTTATATAAATACAATATAGTTGGTCTAAATCCGAGTGATCATTTATATCAATGTTATATATAGTTTCATATCATCCAGCCCAATAGTTTTTGTTAGTGTTTATTTAAAAACATCAAATTATGCATAATATAGATTCTAATTAATTCTATATTATCTATATTATAATATAGATTCTAATTTAATTGATGATTTGTCAATACAATATATAACAATACAATATAGGGTATGATTTTACCCTAAAATTCAACATATTGACACAAAATGATAACTGCAAATACTAGGGGTGGCACGGTACATGAAAAAAAACCGAACCGTTCGGTTCGCTTGTCTCGGTTCGGAGCGTGTGCGTCGCACGGTTTCGACGCATGCGCAATGTATCCCCGTGCCCTTATGTTACCTCAGACAGTGGGTGTCCTTTTCGCGTGAAATAAGAGGTGTGTGTGGACATACAGTAAAATAAAGTAAAAGTGGAGTGCTGCAGGTCACGTCACATGTAGAAATGCAAGTGGGAGAGATAAGGAAGGCTGCCCGGAGTTGGAGGATGCGCCAGCGACGTATAGCTGGCAGGGCAGATGCAGTGCGTATGCACACTGGCAGTGTTTGTCTCGCGCAGCTGAACCGCGGCTCGTGTATTGCAAATACAGACAAATATTGTCCATTCTGTCACATTTTCCGGTGTTCTCCGACCCCTGTCTGTCTCATGCTTTGATATATGATGGGCAGCATATATCTGCTGCAGATCCGACCGTGTTCCCCTCTGTCTCATACACACATGCCTATGCTGTATATAAGTAGTTCACATGATAAATGTAACATTTAAAAGTTAAGATATGCTTCTAGTTCTAATAATTTAAACATGCCTTTGAAGTTTGGGCAAAAACTTCTGGCAGTGTTGTGTTTTCATGTATTTTTTTTCTGGAAGTCATATGGTGATTGTGAAACACACGGAACACTTCATGGTGAAATTTGTTAATCAGGTCAGCTGAATTAAAGCCACAGTGCATTGTTCTGATCAAAATTGACATGATTAACATGAAAAATGTTACGCCAATGTGTCGGACTCTGTAGACAGCCAGTTAAGAAACAACTTCTACATGATATAACAATTTTTTTATACTGTATCCTAATTGTGGATGATTAAGCTATATATCATATGCTGAAGTAAATTTCTGGAGTGTTAACAATAAAAAAACAACAACAACAAGAACCGTACAGAACCGAAAACCGTGACCCTAAAACCGTGATACGAACCGAACCGTGGGTTTTGTGAACCGTGCCACCCCTAGCAAATACACGTTACACTGCCTGGAGTCTAGTTGTTTCTCTGAATTGCAGCAATCCATTTGTTTCTCTTCTCTGTAGCTTTCGGAAGTCTGTAAAAATATACCTCAGATTTCTTCTTAAATCTATTTGTCCAATTAATCTCAAAGCTCTTTCCCGTTTTAGGTGTTTTTCGTGGCATACACACTGAAAACCAATGCTGCCACTCAGTCTTTTTGCCACTTTTTTGCCACCAACGGTGACGTCACACATACCCTCCATAGCTTTAGAATTATATATTTTTGTTATAGTTATTGTCCTTGGTGTGAATGGGCCTTAAGAAAGTGAACAAAATGGAAGATGGTGCAGGCTGGTCTAAAGTGACTAGATAAATCACCATTACATTTTTGCTTTGGTCACCTGTAACTTGTTTGTCAGGCAGACATGGGATGGGTAGAGCACAGGCAAACTTCTCCACAAGCCTTTCATATAACCAGTCAAAGTGTTTGTATCTGTGATTGACAGGTCTGTTTGTAGTCTGAAAAACAGTTAACAGAGAAATAATCCATGTTCTAGCAAAACAATTATTCAATATTATTCAAGCAGTCCTGAGAGGAGTTTTAAAGAAACGTACATTAGGTGTGACCTGGTATTCAATGTAGCTCTTCAGGCCATACATTTTTGAACCCTTTTTGGGATCAGCCACTACACAATCTAACTGAATTTGTGGATACAGCCATACTGGACCCACCTCGCCCGCCTGCAAAATAAACATTGAATATATAACCTGTTAATGTATCCAAACCCAAAATTCTTTGAGTGTTCTGTCATGCAGGCATGGAATCATAGTCACATGACAAAGACAAAAAAACTTACATAAATTGGCAGTCTGTCATTTCCCTTAGCTATGTGCTTGGTAAGCAGATACAGCTCTGGATTTGGGGACTTGGAGAACCCTGGAAATCTATGGGAAAAGACAGGATGAGCATTTTTAAAAGTTAATTTTATTAATGAAATATTATTACTGTCAGTTATTGAAACTAAAATATTACTTGTTGAGAGATATTTTCATTGTAGAGTGAGCCCCGCCTCGCTGCATCGTTCCGCCCTCTTCCACCTGGGAACCTCCATAACCGCCTGTTGACTTTCCATCATCGGAATCATCATCCCATTCCTCATCAAAGGAATAGACAGAACCTACGTGACACAACAAACTGTCATCATATACAATAATAGAATAACAGACTGAAAAAAGTTTGAGCTCTTAAAGCAGGATGGATTCTGATTGGCTGTCAGTGTTTTTATTGTTCACCAGTTGAAAAAGATTGTTCTGAATGTGATTCCAACAACACTGTTTCTCTGTACCATTATTGTATAAAAATGTTGTAAAAGTATGCTAAAGTGTCATTATTTTTCACAAAAGTATTCATGCTGGAATGCATAGGGAGGGACCAGAAAAGGATCTGCTTCCTTGTGCAAATGTGAAAATATCACTCTCAGCTTATTTCAGAACAACTATAACAGGCACCAGCAAAGACAATTGTAGTGATTATAATAAAATATAAATGAAGCTATCCAGCTTCTTCCACACACAATACTTGGCTGCCTCAGTTGCCTAAAGAGCTTATTTACAACTTTATCTATGGCATGCTAAAAGATCTTGATACATTGGAGAAAGTTCAAAGTCCTCATAACAAAGCTCATTTTTCAGACCACATGAGCTGTAGAAATCGTTCATGTGCTGTATCTGTTACAGAGTGTACAGTGCCCAAATAAGAAACACTTTCATACAGGAGGAAGTTAAACTTGAGATATCTTATACAGTACCGTTCAAAAGTTTGGGGCCGTAAGATTTTTTAATAATGTTCATGCAAAAAGTCTTAAATCTCAACAATGCTGCATTTATTTGATCACAAATACAGTGATTACAGTAATACTGTGCAATATTATTACAATTTAAAATAACTGTTTTCTATTTTAATATGTTCTATAATATAGTTTATTCCTGTGAGGGCAAAGTTGAATTTTCAGTAGCCACGGTACATGGAAAAAAACCGAACCGTTCGGTTCGCTTGTCTCGGTTCGGAGTGTGTGCGTCGCACGGTTCGCGCATGCGCAATGTATCCTCGTGCCCGTATGTTACCTCAGACAGTGGGTGTCTCATGTTTGTGAGACAAGTATTCACTAAGCTAGAGGTCATTTTCTGAAGACCATCTGAATGAACGTCTTTGACAGAGAGGCTGCAGATTGCAAATCATGTGTTTTCTTAATTTTGCAAAACAATTTGTTTTTATTGTGACTGTACACAAAAAAAGAAACTTAACAGATTATAATGATGAATAACACTTGCCTGAATGATAAAAAAATGAGTTATTTGAGTCTCTTTGGCACTGATAAGAAAAAAAGACGGCGCGACTGGCGACTCGAGAGGGTTAACTTGAAAAATATTTACAATAAATGCTTTTCTTTTGAACTTTCTATTAATCAAAGAATGATTAATAGAAAGTGTATTATATTAATACATTAAGCAGCACAACTGTGTTTAACATTATTAATAATAATAATAATAATAATAATAAATGTTTATTTAGCACCAAATCAACATATTATAATGATTACAACAGAAACCAGTTAATTTTAATTGCAAATATATTTCACAGTATTACCGTTTTACTGTATTTTACTTAATATAAATAAATAAATAAATAAATAAATGTGGCCTTGGTGAGATTAAGAGACTACTTTCAAAAACATCAAAATAAATAAATAAATAAAAAAACCTTTATGTTTCCAAACTTCAGTTCTGGTCAATTTAATTCTTCCTTGCTGAATAAAAGTATTAATTTCTTAATTACTGACCCCAAACTTTTGAACAATATTGTATATAGTTATAGGCTAGATAGTTATAGATATAGGCTAGATAGTTATAGATAATCATAAAGATAATGTTTCAGGGAGGTTGTACTGTAAATGTTCTCCTCTTACCATTATTGCCTGCAGGTTCCTGTTCAGTGTAGTTCCAGTTGTCCGCAGGGTTGTTGTTGGACCATGTCGTGGCAGTCCAAGCCTCATTTCCATTAACCCCCTAAATAAAATACAACATTAAATCATTATTTTAAACAAATCTAACCCTCAAGACATTTGATTTGGCATTTTGTAGGTAGTGAAGTTGCCTAAACTGTTACATTGAACTTAAAGTGGAGTCTCTCAGTTCCTTCCCACAATCCCTACAAATACCTATGCTGGAATTATTCCTCGGTTGACCCATTTGAATATAAAGGCATCTGCTCAAATTACGCAATAATTAATTTTATTAGGAACATCCTTTTTCATGCTCCATCAACCTCACAACTAGATTTAGATTACAGAGATTCACTCTTCCTGGTTTGGCTTGACACTTGAAGCACATCAAAAATGCAGCTGCCTCATATTCAAATTCACACATAATATTTGCTTGTGTATTTCTCCATAGCACCATGTCTGACCTATAACATACAAAACAGGCTAGCCCTATCATCTAAAACCAAAGCACACTCTTAAACATAAAAGGCCTTTATTGGCATTGATGGTTTCATGAAGAACTTTTAACATCCTTGGAACCTTTCCATTGTTCAAAAGGTTCTTTATAGTAGAAAAGAGCTCTTTGGATTATTCAAATACTCTTTACAGTAAGAAACAAAAAGGTTCTTTACAGAACTGGACATGATTTGAATATGTAGACACTCGGTACATAATTAGAAAAAAATATTCAAGTTAGCAGTGTAAAACAACGTTAATGAGAATCAAACTGCCATTTTACAGACGTTACAAACCATAAATCACACAAATAAAAACTTTGACAAATGGCTGATGGTCACAAATGAACTGAATATAAGGTATAAAAATATATTTCCTTTAAATCGGTCCACTAAAAAGGATGTGCTTTAAGAACTAAAAGGCTAAAGGCTCTTGAGTTTGTGACAGTCCATTAGTATAAGATTTAATGGCCAATTCCATCAATAGACCTGACCTTGATGCTGCTAAAGACTAACATCCAGCTAAGCAAAAACCTTTTTTTTGTGCTTCCTGGCCTCACCAATTAAGACAATCTATACCATTTACCCTGAGCACAACATTACTGATGTGTTTATCGTTATTAGTACTTTGGTGTTGTGGATCGCTCTAAAGTCATCGAAGGCTGATGGAAACATTAAGTCGTCTTTTCACCACTTGTACCATTTGCTCAATTTTCCTGCAAGGGTGCTTGTCCGCAAGATACACTTGACCAGCTTCATCCCATGGAGATAAATTCAGTATATGGGCATCCAATGTGTAAAATGTACTCCTGGAACCCCCTACATTCATAGTAAATTTAATTTAATCACAATCTTTTAAGTGTTCACGGTTAAAAAAAATTCTGCATTGCTCAATTTTTTTTTTTTTTATAAATGTGGATCTTCGCACCGATACGACACTTCGTCAGTTGTCTACCGCCACCTCATTGGATGTTTTGGCCTCTTATCACAAGACACCCTCAGTAGCGGCAGGCCCACCACAAGCTGATCAGACCTGGGTGTGTGTCGAATGGTGACTACATTGGTAATTTGGCAGCCCACACTATCTCCTTTCGTTTCAGACACAGCCAGTGACTACTTCCTTTGGCGACAGTGTCAAGTTCCGTAATTATTTTCCACCTCAGGAGCCCACCTCCACTGGACGCACCTTCACCTTCCAGGTGTTATATATGTTATATTAATGTATTAATGCTGTCAATCGATAAAAAAAACAACAAATTTTTTTTCTGTAATTAATTGATTAGAAACATATTTATATCAATATAAATATATTTTTTTATATTGTAATAATAATTGTAATAATTTCAGTTACTTTACAAATTAATGTAGAAACAACAAGACAGTATATTTTACATATTTGTTGGAATGGCATCTTTTTATGAATAAAGGTTTAAACATTAAATGATAAACATTCAACATTACAGTATAATTGAAAGCTATCAATTTCAACATTTATTAGGCTTTACAAAATAACAACTTTTAATTTAAGTGAACTTAAAACAAACTTTTTCACATAAACCCATTATAATAAATATCATATTTACTCATGGCCTTCATATGTAATCAATATACAGAAATTAAATAAAGTTATCAAACACCTTTCTGCATAACTGCATAAATTACAAATTAAATATAGACTTTTCCGGTTTTCACTTTTCCCTTTGTTCTTTGATTAACATTAAAAGGTAGGGTAGGTAAGAATTGGTTAAAAAAACTTTTTTTCCAAATTTGTTTAAACTTTCTTTATATATCAATACATAATTAAAATGTAAGTACTCTGAAAAAGAAAGTATAAAAATTGAGTATCTGTAGACCTCTCACGACTGTTTTAAAGACAGCTCATTATTTCCATTCACTCCACCTTCTCCCTTCTGGGCTCTTTCCAAAGCCACGCCCCCCAAACACATGAACGTGCTACGCCGACCGCTCACTCAGCTGGAAGACGCATTATTTACCTGAGACGAGTGGAGAAGGAGCGGAGTGCATGTAGTGACATCATGTCAGAATCACATGTAATAAAAAATCTAACTTTATCATTATGAATATAAACAAATAAGATGTCTTTTAGTACTTACTATCAAGCTAGAATATCGATACTGGCAAAGTTTAAAATATATATTTTTGTTTGATTTGGTAACGAGCTAGTTATATTTATAAGGCAAAGCTAAAAACGAGTAGCATTGATACATGTTTTTCCAATAACATCAGTTATACTGTGATGAAGATGAATTTCGTGTAAGATTCATAACACATACGGTGTTTTGCATGTAAGAGTTTCCATGATGAAAGCATTGTTGACTCTGATGAGGACTACACTCCGGTAACAAGTACCGCATCGTCGGCTTGAGGGCGAAGCAGAGGAGGTCGTGCAAGAGGGTGGGCAACTAGGGTCCGAGGAAGTAGAGGCGGAGGACGGGGTGGTCGAAGTGCAGGGCAAGGAGCACTTCGTTTAGGACAAGAGGACCTGCGTCGAGTCTTGATTCTTGAACTCCTCAAATCAAACGGGTGCGTGCATGGGAAGGTCATGTAGCAAAAGGGGTGGTAGCCATGGTAGCGAGAGAGAGTGACAGTCGCCCAAGCCAATCACTTGTTTCGTCCCGAACGAAAATAATGAGCGGTGTTTATTGCAGATTAAAAAGTCTAGAGTCACTCGATTTTTATATTCTTTTTCAGAGTCCTTACATTTTAATTATGTATTGACATATAAAGAAAGTTTAAACAAATTTGGACAAAAGTGTTTTAGATCATTCTTACCTACCCTACCTTTAATGACAGACATCACAGCAACTGTTTTATTAGGTTGCTGTCACTTTAAGATCTGCCGTTGATGAACATGACTGTCACGCTCATCTCATTTTCAAAAAATTCTTTAAGTTCATTTAAGACTTTATTTAACTAATTTTAGACTGCTCTTTTGAGAATACTTGACAAAACAGGGATTTTGACATAATTGCCTGTGTTATTGTTCATATATATATATATATATATATATATATATATATATATATATATATATATATATATATATATATATATATATATATATATATGAATAAAATATAAAGTTAAAGGGGTCATGAACTGTCTTTTTTTGTTTAAATTTGTACTGTTGTCTAAGGTCAACTTATGAAGTTTGCATGGTTTTTACATTCAAAAACATCATAATGAATAAGTAATAGGCTATTTTCTGCCCTGGTTTTGAGCCTCTGTGAAGAAACGCTCGGTTTCTATTGGCGTGCCGCACTGCAGACTTGGACGTAAAATAAGATTTGCATATTTAACGAGCTTCAGCTTCCCTCAGTACATGTGGGAATTGTTTTGAAAGCGTCTGGGGAATCGCTCACAGGACTCGCAAAATATCTTTATCAAACAAACACAATGATTCATCTCTCATCCAACCGTGATTGATTTGAATATTTTTTTGTATTACTTGGCCCGCCCGATCAGTGAATATAACCGCAAACCGTACACACACACGCACAAACGCGTGCGCGCAAGAAAGGAATGTTATTTCACTATTTAAGATAGCCCGTCAGCAGGCCGGTGATACGTTTTGGTAGCCCGTCTAAAAAACACATAGCCCCGGGACGTTGGGCTTTGCGAGCCCTGGCCCATTACAAGCCTGAGTCTGATTACGAATTAACCAATAACACCTCAAATAAAGGATTCTCCAGCCTGTGACAGCGTGCTAAGGTATGTAATCAATAGATATCAAACGATCTGTAACAATGCAATACTAACACATATAAAAACATGTTTTACTCACATAAGTGTGTTGCACTATTCCTGTCGGATCCAAATATAGAAACCACAGCATTGTGTTTTAATCTCAATATGTCTGCAAATCCAGTCTCGACCTGTATCTTGTTTACAATCGATTCAGCGGGGAAATGAAGCGAACAAACGCGCAATGTCTTATGCACGTGACCTATAACCGGCATGTTCATTGCTCGGTAGCGCGACCTGTTTAGCTCCACGAGTCGGTGGGCGGGCTTGAGGCGGCGCTTCAGCATTCTATGACGTCAATGGTCGACATATTCTGAGATTGAGCGTTTTCTGGGCCTGGTGTCAATAAAACTAACAAGGAAGTTTTCAGCTCCGAAACTTACAGCATATTCTTATATCATGATCAACTTTTATATATCAAAGGCTCAAAGGAAAGTTGATTTCTCAATTCATCACCCCTTTAAATCAATTATAAAATTAAAATAAACCAATAGATTAAAGAATAAAAAAAAGGATATTTAATAATATATTTTACATTTTTACATTATTCACTTAAATTTAGATTTTGTAAACTATATAGTTGTTCACAAGACTAGCAAAATAAAGCATTTAAGTATAAAACTTTAAACCAAAAAGTTTGTAAGATCATGAGGGATTTAAATTTGGTCAAAGTCCAAAATTTTCCTTATAGTGTATAATTTACTGGTAAAATGTTATTTGTTAGGCATTGTCTGCATTTTATTCTTGCTACAATTCTGACAAAATGTTCTACAGATGGTGAGATAGATTTCACTTTCATCTATCTGCAGACTGCCAAACATTTAAACACTATTACATGCACACTGACGCTGTGCACAACACAAAGTGAGGACATCTGACAACCTACTAAGACAAAGAGAGCAAGGGAGAGACGGGGAAAGACGGGTCCTCGTGCTTAATGTCCCGAGCTATAATGAGGCCCATTTACTCTCCTTCTCCTGCTTCCACAGGAAATGGATTTCAACTGCAGATGACACATGGGGCCTTTGTGCACGCTATGCTCACCAGAACTCTCATTAAATGAGTGTGGATTTCTAGTAAAAGGTGGCTGTGAAAATGAGGAAGAGAAACCTTGATTTGAATAGTGGGTTTTGTTGGTAATGGCTACATTATTTTTAGTGAGAGATGCTTTACATTTCATTTGAGGAACTTTAATACAACATGCAGATACTGTTACTCATATTGTAGAGTTTAAACATATAAGCTATAATTTTATATAGTACATGCTCACCACAACAAATGGTTTAGTTGATGTGATACCTGAGTGTTTGCTGAGCTGTTGTTGTAACCTTGACTGTGAGCATCAACGTGCTGTGTCACTGATGCTTGTGTGGAACCATGGTTGACCTGCAAACATTATAATATACTATATATAAATATATATAATATATAAATATATTCACAAAAAAGTAGCCAGGTATGTAAAAAAGATAAATATGAATTAATGTATATTTTTATCATGTCCAGTCCATGCCTTTTGATTATGCATTTGAGGCACGCTGACTGTGTATATACAGGAAGGCCAAACTGGGAATACGTATCTTGGTAATTATGGTACAAAGATAGACATACTGCACTGAACATTAAAGACTTAAACCTTCAATCAGTTACATTTTAAATCTTTTCATTAGGCTACAGCTCTGGAAACACGCGCACATAAGTTGATTTACATTGATTTCAATGATGTGATATTATAAAAGGAAAAATGGAAAGTAACACGTTCAAGAAACAATTTTGCCCCTTTTTGAGTACTAAAAATGATCTCACACATCTAATGCTCTGTAAAAAAAAAAGAAAAAAAGCTGATGATTAGGTTTTTTTGTTTTTACCTCAATATAGTCTTCTGGCACGAGGCCTACGTTTCCTCTGGAATTTCGAGCCTCTACCCAGCCACCGCCTACATTCTACAAAAAAATAAAAGTGTATGAAAATCTATATAAACAGAAATATTACTATAATTTAAATACAGTCATTATCCATTAACGGACATTTCCTTTAATCCTAAAACACAGCACAATGCAGGGAAAACATCTGTGAAAAAAACAGTACATCCGTATATTGGGCCTTTTTTGTAGTGCTAACGCCAGCTTTTGAACGGAAGTGTGTGTGTGTGTGTGTGTGTGTGTGTGTGTGTGTATATATATATATAAATTTGAATCTTGAAACATTAGTGGTGCTGATCCTCACCTGGTTAGTGATCGTGAGTATTTCACCTTCTTGAACAGTCAGCTCATTGTTGCCAGGCTCAGAGGTGAAGTCATATAATACCTGAGCCTGAACACAAAGCCCACAGCAAACATATGGGTAACACAGAACAGTAATGGCATTAATATTTCAGTGTGGCACGAATAAAACTTTCACTTCTGTGTTTTGATACTGAAAAACATTCCTAAGACTATTACACCTCAGTTTAATTCTGCTTCAGTTCTTCAGTTTAATTCTAGGCTAAATGTGTAGTTATATCAAATTTGTAAATATAAATATTATAGCTTAAGCTAGTCCTAGACTAAAATGCATTATTGAGCTATTTTAATTGAAAGTAACTTGCACTGACATATCTTAAAACACGTCAGTGCCATTGTTTGTCTCGAGATGCACACCATACACAGTTCCCAAATGAGAATATTATGATGAAACACATTTGTTCACAGCAATATCACATTATCATCCAAAAAGATCCATCTTACTATATGTAGGAAAATGTTATACCCTCATCCACATGACCAGTGACCACACAACACAGCCAACATGTAAACCAAAACATTAAAACTGGTTTTCTGGGTCAAACTACCTCTAACCAAGTTTCATCTGTCATATTTAGTGCGCCAAGTGTGTGTCCATACCAAAAGGACGTGTTCACTTGAATGATAATGCTGACAAATCATTGTAAACTGAATGACATGTTCTCTTGGGTTCTGATCCTGACAGGATGCACCATGTTCCTGTTCACAGCAATAAGGTGGACACAGGCGACACAAAAGGACTGGGCCATAATGATCTAGTGAGCTGCCTAACTAGACAGCATTTTTGGGTGGGTTTCAAGTCAGCTAACTGATTTGACTCAGAACCTGCATATATTGCCACAAATGCTATTTAGGCAGCTCATCAGATTTGAGAGACAGTTTGTTTCTGTTTTAAGTGATGAATTTTCAAAACTCTTAGTACTAATTCCCCAGCAGATTGTTCAAACCTAGTAATATACACACACAAAAACATTTGATTAAAATGTACTTCACATAACAGCCTTTCACAGTGCTACTTATATAAAAATTCTCTGATTTGTTTTAATACATTTAACCAGTTTAACTATTGGATTAATTTAATCGAATCGATCTTTATGGTTATCATCAAATCATGCTATTCTCAAAACATTTGATTATTTTGTGTGTTTGTAAAGTATCAACATAACATGTTTGAAACCAAACTAAATTAACAGTAACAATTCAATTGTTACAGTATTGCCAATTTATATCATAATCTAACACTATATATGTTTGCAATATACTTTCAAAATGTGTGTGCGTGTGCGTGTGTGTGTGTGTGTGTGTGTGTGTGTGTGTGTGTGTGTGTGTGTGTAATGGCAACACAGAGCAGGATAGACTGCAAGCGAGAGGAAACAATCAATGACTTTGTGTACAAGAAATGCCAAAGAGGTGGGCATGGGCCCCAATGAAAGGACGGCCATCTTTTTACAGCACTACTTTTTACAGTACAGTGCTACTTTACCATTTTGTAAAGAAAACCAGCGAGTCTGTAGGCTACACTGCAAAATATATTTTTGTTTTGTAAATTGTAAATAAAACTAAAGATTGAGTATATTTTACAAAACAAGCAAATCATACAGCAATTTGTTTTCTGTGTATACACTAAGCACGCGTAAACATGCCATTGCTCAATGCAATAGTGCAAGCACTTAAATGCTTACAGTATCATGTATAGTCCCTGAACATGTCACAGTAATCTTGTGTTTTGACTGTGTGGAAATATATACAACCCTAATGAAAGAAGCAGAGCAGGTTTTGAATGAAATAATAGCTGTGTGATCAGTTTGGAATGTTGTATTGAGAGTTTTGAAAGTATCACGTACTTGTGAAAATAATTCTAAGACAATTAAAAACTAAATTTCCCCCTAATATTTACCTATGTTGGAAACGTGAAAAGAAAAGAAAAACACCTTCAGTAATTCCTCTATATCATAACGTAATTAATCACATGTTCACTGACACCCCATAGTCATATTACCCAAAAAAAGTTACAAAAAAGCACACGGTATTGCTTTTGAGGTTTATATTCTAGTTTCATGTGTTCTTTTTCAGTTTGTTACCGCAGCAAATAAATCCAAGTCATTTAGTATAATTTGAATTTACATTATATGACATAAAATCCATTTACTCTTGGCTTAAACCTTTTGCACATTTTAGCCGCGTTTCCACCGAAATTACCCGGAACTATTTGTACCAGGAACTTTTTTCCCAGGAACTTTTTCTCCCCCAGACCTGCTGCTGTCTGCGTTTCCACCGCGGTCTAAAGTACCGGGAAGATTAGGCAAATAGCAGGGCCGTTTGGAGGGGGAAATATTTACCCGGAACTTCATTTAGACCCTGGTTCCTGCGGTCGAAACACACCGAGTTCCCCCCCAAAGTTCCTGGTTCCGGGGTAAAGTTCCTGCGGTGGAAACGCGGCTTTTGATAAAACACTACTTTGTGATCATAAAACAGCCACACAATTATGTCCTATGTTACATATTTACAGTATTTCTGATATTGTACTGTTAAAGTAACTTTTAGCCTGCTCAGCCTCACACTGATTCGGTCCGATTTGTGAATGAATTGTCCGAACCAGTTTTGTGTAGGGTAAGTGGTGGGATTCAGGGTTATTATTCAGTATTTCCATGAATTCAGAAGTCTTCGCTTTCATTAAAACCTAAGTTTAATTAAATCGTTCAATTTGTATTCATAGTGTTGCTGAAATATCTTCAATTAAAATATGGTGTAATTAAATATGTAACTATTTATATGTCTATAGGTCACAGAATAATTTTAACTTTCTGATTAATCTATTTTACTGGGATCCTACTTTGTCTGACATCAGTTATTCAGTTATTCAACTAAATTGTCGAAATAGAATAGTTGATTTATTATTATACATTAATGTCACTTTAAAATATATTTAAATATGAATAAGAACTTTATCAAAAGTCATTTATACATTCTGTAAAAGTTTGGCAGGTAGGGGGCCAATTTACCCCAGTAGTGGGGTAAGATGGCCTCTTTGAATAATTTTACATTTTGTTCTATAACTAAATTAGCAAATGTTTCTATTTAGTTCCTATAATACTACACACATTGGCTGATGCATCATCATCATCATCATCAATGTTACAATTTAAAAGTAAATCCACATCATCAATGTTACAATTTAAAAGTAAATCCACATCATCAATGTTACAATTTAAAAGTAAATCCACATCATCAATGTTACAATTTAAAAGTAAATCCACATGGTTCTTAAGGGGGGCATCTTCCCCGCTTCCAGTAGCCTAGAAACGTACGATTCATTGAAAAGATCCGGCTCAATAGAACAATTCGTTCACGAATAGAGCATCGGTACTGTTGTAGCAAACAGTGCAGTACTTTAAGGTTCACAATACTTCTCAAGATCAGCGAAATATTAACCAATTTACTACAGGTTTCTAACTAATATACCCATTTCTTTGGAATTCGCTTCATGGTCCCTACAGGCTATAGACATTATGTTGAAAAATGCAGTGTATTTATTAAAGTACACCGATGAACTATGTCTACAACGTGCGACGATAATGCAACATGAATTTTCGCTGTAGTCCATGACACAAATAGCCTACATGAATGATCGATTACTCGCTGTAGTCCCTACAAATGCGCCACAGTCATTTCATCATAGTGCTCATCCCAGTGTTATGCCAAAACTTACCTTCACTGCCATCGTGGTATCAATAATTTAATCACCATTAACATGCGATATGAGCTCCTAAAATAAACAAAACGTAGTAAAAACAAACCTTTCTGTCCCTAAATGAAGCGAAAATTACGCGTTTGTGTTATATGCAGCAGTGACCGCTCTCGATTAGCAAAACATAGCTCGGTAAAATCCAGTTATCTGACCCATATAACGATATATGGGCGTTGAAACAGTAGAAGTTTCGTCCTCTTTCCCTAACTCAGACCCGGAAAACTTCCGCACATTGGCCTCAAAATGTATGACTTATTGAGCTGTCAGAGAGCAGCTCTTCCTCCAACTCGCACACCGCCCAGTAAAAGCTCAAGTAAACAACAGAGACTAAATCATTATGCAATGAAACATTAGATTTCAAATTTTGTAAAAACGTATCAGGCATTTTAATTATTGCTGCTTTTAATATTAATATTATGTAAGCTTTTTTAATCAGATGGTTTAATTTTAAATCCTTATGTTTTGTAGCAATGACACATTGTTTGTGACAGTGCTGAGGTGTGTCAGAGCAGGTTTGCTGAAGGAATGGCCTCTTCAGAAACAGGACTTCACTGCCACTTCCACTCTATGCAGGTAAAGAAGGAATAGAGGTGGGAAAAAATAAAATATAGCCTAAGTAAGGAACTGCACCAAATATGTGTACATCCATGGTGAGGTACGATTGCCATCTACTGGACTTGAAAGGTAAAGTCAAATTTCCAATAGTGTTTTTCATCCAATGCTCTATTTATTTATTCCAATGAGTTCCTTTTAGATTTTTGGATTGTTGTTTACAGTACACAACACTATATTTTTTGTGTACAGTCAATGTTTGGAATCACTATGTCATTTAGCCTATATTTTGAAGTAAACAAATACTTTGCTTATTCAAAAATGTTGCCCCTGTAGCTTTTGTTTTTCAACTTTCAGAAAAATATTCAATGACATTTAACATTAAACAGAAGTCAAACAGAAATTAGGGGATACATATGTTACATTGTACAGGCCTAAAAAATTACATTCTACAAATTACCGTTTCAGGGTGAGAGATACAATTCTTTTTTTCGAGTAATTGAACTCAATGAGTCATAAAATACATTTAGATCTTCACAGAAACAAACTTAAAGGAGGGTGTAATAGACATTACTTTAGCTTTATGTATATGAAACTTCCCAAGAAGAATTATTCATTTTAATGGCTTATTAGTTATATTGGAGCCAGTATTACAGTCCAAGAAGAGTCCAAGAAGATGACCATATAATCATTTATTTTTATTATTTTGTAGAATGTATCAAAAAGCATAATTTCCCACATAGCTCCTATAACGAGATTTATAATACAGAAATTTATATTTTTAGGCAAAATTCTGTATTCTTCATTATTGCACTTAAATCAGCTCTGAAACTATCTATCTATCTATCTATCTATCTATCTATCTATCTATCTATCTATCTATCTATCTATCTATCTATCTATCTATCTATCTATCTATCTATCTATCTATCTATCTATCTATCTATCTATCTATCTATCTATCTATCTATCTATCTATCTATCTATCTATCTATCTATCTATCTATCTATCTATCTATCTATCTATCTATCTATCTATCTATCTATCTATCTATCTATCTATCTATCTATCTATCTATCTATCTATCGTCTGTCTGTCTGTCTGCCTACCTATCTATCATACATCCATCTATTCATCCATCCATGCAAAGTTGAGAGCACATTTGAAAGACTTGAAGTAGGTGAATGTGTGTGCATGTAAGCTCATGACACCGATGATTTACTGGAATACAGTCCCACCGGAGCAGAACTCCCTCAGTTGCCTAGGGAGATTCCCAGTTTGGTGAAGGTTATGTGGTCATTTTCAAGGCTTTGTGTGTGTGTCTGAGTGAGGGAGTGGGAGACAGAGGGGTTGGGTGGGTTGGGGGTCAGCATGCCAGCAGCTGCTCAGTACTGATTGTGTTCCACTTTTGTTCACTGTCCTCCACCACATCAGCCCGAGGAGAGACAGAAGGGAGAACACCCAAACAGAGATACTCTCTTGTGTGGGAATACTGATGAGTGAGGGGAGATGAGAGTCAATGAGAGATAGATGCAGGTGCTGGAATATCTTCCAGGACGTCTGGGGTGCTGCTAATTTAATACACCCTTTACATTCTGTGATCTTTATTTGTTCCTCTCTGGGTTAATGTGTATAACTTTGCCCAAAAGAAAAAGATGATGAAATATCACTCACATTGGCAACTATATTTAACTGAATCGCTTGATAATTTTCGACTTCTACATAAAGAATGTACTTGCTTAATTAACAGCAGACTTTTTATTTTTTATTTTCTATAAATTCTATCATATGGCTTCACTCTTGGTTGATGCATTTTTAATAATAATATAGATTATATCCAGTTTCACCAAATTTAAGAGATAACTGACTAAACACATCATGATTATAGACTGCTTCAACACTGAGCATAAAAAATTGAAGTTATCTGCTTGTATTTTACCAATAATATACAGTATGAAGCCAGATTAATTGTGGACAGATTAATAAAGGAATGCAAAGAAGCAAAACTATTTTTTTTCTCATTATGCATGAGGATAATATTAAATTTCAATCTTAAAATACGAAAATTCATTATAAAAATAATATAGAATAGTAATCTAAATGATAATGATAAAAAAGTAAAATACATAAAGCATTTTAATATGTATTATGTGACTATGATTGTTATACACTCACCTAAAGGATTATCAGGAACACCATACTAATACTGTGTTTGACCCCCTTTCGCCTTCAGAACTGCCTTAATTCTGCGTGGCATTGATTCAACAAGGTGCTGAAAGCATTCTTTAGAAAGATTGGCCCATATTGATAGGATAGCATCTTGCAGTTGATGGAGATTTGTGGGATGCACATCCAGGGCACGAAGCTCCCGTTCCACCACATCCCAAAGGTGCTCTATTGGGTTGAGATCTGGTGACTCTGGGGGCCATTTTAGTACAGTGAACACATTGTCATGTTCAAGAAACCAATTTGAAATGATTCGAGCTTTGTGACATGGTGCATTATCCTGCTGGAAGTAGCCATCAGAGGATGGGTACATGGTGGTCATAAAGGGATGGACATGGTCAGAAACAATGCTCAGGTAGGCCGTGGCATTTAAACGATGCCCAGTTGGCACTAAGGGGCCTAAAGTGTGCCAAGAAAACATCCCCCACACCATTACACCACCACCACCAGCCTGCACAGTGGTAACCAGGCATGATGGATCCATGTTCTCATTCTGTTTACGCCAAATTCTGACTCTACCATCTGAATGTCTCAACAGAAATCGAGACTCGTCAGACCAGGCAACATTTTTCCAGTCTTCAACTGTCCAATTTTGGTGAGCTCGTGCAAATTGTAGCCTCTTTTTCCTATTTGTAGTGGAGATGAGTGGTACCCGGTGGGGTCTTCTGCTGTTGTAGCCCATCCACCTCAAGGTTGTGCGTGTTGTGGCTTCACAAATGCTTTGCTGCATACCTCGGATGTAACGAGTGGTTATTTCAGTCAAAATTGCTCTTCTATCAGCTTGAATCAGTCGGCCCATTCTCCTCTGACCTCTAGAATCAACAAGGCATTTTCGCCCACAGGACTGCCGCATACTGGATGTTTTTCCCTTTTCACACCATTCTTTGTAAACCCTAGAAATGGTTGTGCGTGAAAATCCCAGTAACTGAGCAGATTGTGAAATACTCAGACCGGCCCGTCTGGCACCAACAACCATGCCATGCTCAAAATAGCTTAAATCACCTTTCTTTCCCATTCTGACATTCAGTTTGGAGTTCAGGAGATTTGTCTTGACCAGGATCACACCCCTAAATGCATTGAAGCAACTGCCATGTGATTGGTTGATTAGATAATTGCATTAATGAGAAATTGAACAGGTGTTCCTAATAATCCTTTAGGTGAGTATATTTCTTATATATTGCCAAAAGTATTGGACACCCCTCCAAATCATTGAACTCAGGTGTTTCCATCACTTCCATGGCCAAAGGTGTATAAAATCAAGCACCTAGGCATGCAGACGCTTCTACAAACATCTGTGAAAGAATGGGTCGCTCTCAGGAGCTCAGTGAATTCAAGTGTGGTATCATGATAGGTTACCACTTGTGCAAAAAATCCATTTATGAAATGTCCTCACTTCTTAATATTCCACGGTCAACTGTTAGTGGATTATAACAAAGTGGAAGCAATTGGGAACAACAGCAACTCAGCCACGAAGTGTTAGGCCACGTAAATCACAGAGCGGGGTCAGCACATGCTGAGGTGCACAGTGCAGTCACCAACTTTCTGCAAAGTCAATAGTTACAGACCTCCAAACTTCATGTGACCTTCAGATTAGCTCAATAACAGTACATAGAGAGCTTCATGGAATGGGTTTCCATGGCCGAGCAGCTGCATCCAAGCATTACATCCCCAAGTGCAATGCAAAGCGTTGGATGCAGTGGTGTGATACGTGTTCTTTGGAGTGACGAATCACACTTCTCTGTCTGGCAATCCAATGGACGAGTCTGGATTTGGTGGTTGCCAGGAGAACAGTACTTGCCTGACTGCATTGAGCCAAGTGTAACATTTGGTGGAGGGGGCATTATGGTGTAGTGTTGTTTTTCAGGGGTTGGGCTTGGCCCCTTAGTTCCAGTGAAAGGAACTCTTAATGCTTCAGCATACCAAGACATTTTGGACAATTTCATGCTCCCAGCTTTGTGGGATGGCCCTTTCCTGTTCCAACATGACTGCGTGCCAGTGCACAAAGCAATGTCCATAAAGACATGGATGAGCGAGTTTGGTGTGGAGGAACTTGACTGGCCTGCACAGAGTCCTGACCTCAACCCGATAGAACACCTTTGTGATGAATTAGAGCGGAGACTGTGAGCCAGGCCTTCTCGTCCAACATCAGATGTGTGAGGAAAATAAAGAGAAATCAAGGTAATCAAACTCAAATTATACTAAAAGTGTGAAAAAAATACTGTTTATGTGTGTCTATTAGTATACAAAAATGGTAGCTTATGAAAATAGCCTTTAAAATTAACTATTAAACACAATGCATCATTTGAGGTGTGATGAAAATTACACTGTGGTGGGAATGTTCATGATGTTCAAAGTGAGAGAGCGAGAGTGAAATCAGAATTATCCTGAGGCATGTAAATAAACCATTGAGAGAGTGAGAAATGTGTTTAAAGATTTCTTTACAGTCCACTCAAAGCTACATTATATAATCATTGTTTAATAATATAGATTTTCATTGTAATGTTATATTTCACTCAGCAATTGAAAACGAACCTCAAATGCATTTACAAGCATAGAACAGTAGAGGTCTCTATAACACAGTCTTTTCGGTCTCTGGTCTCTATGGTTGTAAGCATGAGTTGCATGTACTATGTATTATTTATGAGGTGTTAATAGCTTACAAAAACAGATGAAGTATGCACTTTAATTTGATTTAATGAACTGCTTCTAGTTTTTAATGTGTCGGTAACTATCTGCATATTGTTGATTAATAAAACATTGAGTGTGTCGCTTAACCTCTGTTATCACAATAAATTATCCCAAATAAAGGGTGGACAGTCAGTTTATTAAAGTGGTCTTCAGCTAAAATGGCTTTATATATATTTATATATAACCTGAATGAATTGACTCAGAAATGTTGCTCTTTGATTATTTGCCCCTGCTCCTTCAGGGGCATTGTATCCTGAAAGGGCTAAAAATAAATCAAGATCTGCACCTGCAAATTACCCCAGCCGTATTAATTATCAATGTTCTCGTGTTGGCAAAGAAATTGTGTTCGGAGGTCATGAATTACTTGGTGAATTGTGTGTGCCAAAAAGTTCATTGTGCTCAGTTTCAGAGCACTTGTGTCAATGGGATATCTTTGAGAGCATCACAGGTGTATACTCTTCCTTTCACGTTGAAAAGGCTAGTGCACATCAAATAAATCAACACTCATTTAGATTAGAAAAGATTTTCATTAAATGGTTAATGGATGCAGTTTGCTGGTGCAAAATAGTAGGCTAATGAGGTTGTGGTTTTGGTCCTTTTCTATTTATTGAGCAGTCTAAACATTGCATGTCCAGATACACACTATTTTACACTATTGCTTCTTTATTCACACTTGAATATGTTGCTTACAAACTAAACTCTGACAGACTTTAGTTAAATATAATGTGTCTAAGTGTGGATTATGCTCAACAAACTTCGGGGGTAGGTGAAAAAACGGCAGCAGGAAGTACAGGTGTGCTGACAAACAGGTCCTCCTCGATATCAGGGCTGCATCCGAAATCGCATAGCCTATAGATACTTCTACTAGATAGTAGGGGGAAAAAAACAATATGTGACAAATTTACTGTACTAATGAAAGAGTAGGCAAAAAGTACCTACTTCTTTCGGCGAGATTCTGAAGTGTGCATCTGATGGACAAGGGAGAGGATGAGTGGCAGTGAAGCGATGCAACTGACGCTGGTAGGTCACATGATAATGACAGCATGGCAAATGCATACGTCCAGATTACATTCATACTGCACACACTCATACTATATAGGATGACTTTTTAGTGGTCGTGAAGTAATTACTTGTTCAATATGTGCCTAAGAAACTATGCGATTTCGGACGCAGCCCAGATCTTTGTTAGGACCCCAAACGATCCCATTTGCTCAAATTATAATAGGTAGGCTACTCTTTGGCGCCTGATTATGATTCCTACAATTTCATGTTATGACAAATGCAGTTTGAGCTACATTATTTAGTTAGCTTATTATGCACTAGCATACAGATAATTAGCCTGATAGTTTAGTTTATATAGCTACCCTCACTTACCCTTTTCACAATCATCTTTAATGGATAGGCCTAGGCCTATGTGTTAAATGTCCAAATATTTCATTTATAAAAAATTAATGATGCTCAATTATTCACTTAATAGGCTATTATTAGTCTTATTATGCTAATTAATTAACAGTGGCTGCCGCTTGCATCAGAGAAACAGGCCGCATCGCTTCTGGTTCAGGTCTTTAGAAAAATATTTGTTAAATATAGAGCTGTTTTACTCAGATTCCTTACAAAGGAGTGAGCAAAGATCAGCATAGCCTAACTAATGTCCATCGCATATGCAAATTGATATCTAAAAGTCTTTTTTTTCTCTGTAACATTTAAATATATTAAATGGAATAATAAAAATAAAAAACTACAATAAAAAGAACCAGCTAGGTTACCTGATTACATTAGAAGTCCATGTATCGCAGTCAGTTTGTGCTGCCGTTAACACTTTCTCCAACAAGCGGATTCAATGAGACCTGTTTTCATTTTTTTTTTTTTTCATGTGACGGCATAAAGCCTATTAAAACAGACCAGATTTGACACGTTGTATGTTATAGAGCTGCATTTTGCTCTTTTTAGTTTGTTTGCAAGGTGAACCAGACAGAAGATGAAAAAAAAGCAACATTGTGTCCCATTCATTAGACTACCCTTTAACTTGAACATTCAGAATTTTAGTAAATGCATCAAATATCACCCAGCTGTATGTTTAAGTGGTTCTCATTATGTGTGAAATGCCATTGAAGTCTCAAAAATTCTACTTGCAGAAAAAAAAGCTCTTCAACCCACGTCATGTTTAAAAGCAAAGTTTTCATAATATCGATTAGAAATCTCAACAAACAAACCCCTCCCTTCTTCCATTGAATTCCCTCACAGCTTTTGAATACTGCAGCAATGATGTAGACTAATTATGGTTTCATTTACTTTAGTTTTTGCTTCGTGAGAGATGTTTATTGTGCAGGAACATAGCTCGGAACATTGATCAGCAATCCTGGTGATTGATCAATACATTCAGAATAATGCTGGCATGAATGTAAACTTATACACATATTCACAGCCAGTCATACAGAATCCCTTGCAACTGGCAAGTGAGACAATATATTTTTATACATTTAGAAAGTTGTGCTTTGAGGACACATAACATTTCCTGGAGAATGACAGAAGGGCACATTTGCCTGTACTTGTTTGTGCCGAGGTGCTTTTGTGCATCTTTACTTGCATGTATGTGTTTGTGTGTGTGTGCGTGTTTTATGGCAGCTGTGATCTGTTGTCAAGCCCTTGTATTATTGCAAATCTCCCGCTGCACTGAACTGTGGTGATACGGAGAACCTGATCCAGTAGCACTGTTAGAATATCATATCAACAGATTTTATCACATTTTATTGTGCAAGTATTGTATTTTATTTTCTGAGCACTCCTGGACAAGAATGAAATATATTTTGAGGATTTCTCTTTTTCAGTGCAAGAACAATCATTGTGTTTTATACTGTTTTGAAGACAATTGTCTCATCAAATGTGATAACATGCTAAACTAGTTTTAATTATAAAACTCATTAAATAAATCAGTTCACAAAGCTTCATAATCAAAACAAAGTGCTTTCAAAAATACATAATTCATCAATGTCTTCAGTAAATATTATAGGCTGAAAATTCAGTTATGCTGATGTTGTGCAGTTAATTTTCTAATGTGTACTAGAAATGTGTGCTTATTATAATGCCTTGTGTTGCGTTTGTATTGTAAATTTAAAAAATACCTGGTGTATTTTAATAAAGATCTCTACACTGCACATCTATGTAGCTTACTGACTCCATTATACAACAGACCAGGGGAGTCCATTAATATATAAAGGCCCTCCCTCGAGGTTGACCTCCTCTTTAATTGGCTAACACATGTAGGTTGTGTTTCGTTAATTTGCCCGTGACCTCAGTATTTGGATACTTGATGCAGAACGGATCATTAATTGACAGGCATCAGAGTGTATTATATCAGTGAAGTACATAGCTCAATGTTCCTTCATATTTGTTACAATTTGTGGTGCCCGATGTGCAGACATCAGTCCAGCTGAGAATTATATAAATTTGAAACCTTTTTTAAAGCAAAATCATTCTGAAATGGACTATTCCTTTTTTAATAAAAAAGGTTCATTATTTATCTGTAGATTTAATTTTAGAATTATTTTTAGATGCAGGTTTGCACTGTTGTGTGTGACTGGTTTGCATCTTTGGTTTGCTCATTAAATACATTTGAATGTTTTGCTTAATTTAAGAGGTTGCGTCAGCACATTAATTATAGTGAAATGAATATGATCTTATTAGTTCAGTGGCACAGATAACATAACTTGTTTTATATTGTGCCAGCATTTCCTTCATATTTTTCTAAATTTCACAAAACATTATGAATATAATTCAAAGGGAATATGAGATTATTAAAGCAATTATATCATATTCATGTCAAATTTAAATAATCTCAAAGGTTAGATTAGAATCACTCTCCTAATTGATTCTGAAGCATTATGAAAATGAATGAATAGGACAATGGCCTGAAAAGGATAAATAATATGCTTTAGGAATCTTAAAACACACAAATAAGGTGATGTCCTTCCAACAAGCTCATTACATGAACCTCAAGCTGTCTAACACTGATCCAAGCTCCCAGTTGTAGGTGAGAAATGACAGAATTGATTATGTATTTGCAGCCACCTGTAGTTGGAGATGAGGCACCTGGCATCAGACTGCTCCCTGCTGTCCTATTGGCTGTTGGTGAGACTCCTGCCCAATAGAAGTGGCCTCCCTCTGTCTCGCCCCAGCTTTGGAGCCATGCTGTGTGGCAGGGGCAGCAGGAGCTGCTTTTTACCCCAGGAGGGGCTCGCTCCTGCTGGTCTGCTGGCTCGCTCTGCTCCTGTCCTGCTGACCGGGTGAAAAGGAGCCACTCGCCAGGGACCTGCCCGCCTCAGATTCCTGCACACATTGAATGCTTCTCACACCTGGAGATGTGAATTTGTACTCTGTCTGAACTCTATTATTTGTGCGATAGGAAAAGCAGTTGGCATTTTTGATACAGAAACAATCTGAGCTTTTCATGAACACTCTTGAATGTTTAATAATGCAGCCAGCTCTTCAGATAACTTGAATTAGGCTGTTGAGCTTACAGTGAGTACAGTTTATGGAGTTGTATTTATTATTATAACTACCGTTCAAAATATTTTTAGGTAACACTTTACATAAAGCTTTAAATACATTATAAAAGTAATTTTAGTTAATTAAAATACAATGCATTAAAACACATGACAAACAACCAATGTGCAAATATAATGCAATTTAACTTTGGTTATAATTACTTATGAAAAGATATAATGCATTCACAAATCACCATCACTTCAGAAAATGCGGACTAAACCGCTCAATTCATATAGATTAGTTTTACAGTCTATATGAATTATGAATTTGCAGTTTTAGAACGACAGGTGATGACAGGTGTTTTTTTTGTTGTTGCATTTTTGGGTGAACAAACCCTTTTTAGTAAAATGTTACCGATTTTCTTTAAAGAAATTAATACTTTTATTCAGCAAGGACACTACCTTCACCTTTGTTCAATTTAAAGACATAATGTTACAAAATATGTCTAGTTCAAATAAATACTGTTATAATCCTTTCCACAAAAATATTAAGCAGCAGAAATGTTTTTAACATAATAATTCTTTTTTTTTTAGCACCAAATCAGCATATTAGAATTAATACAATTCCAAGAAGTCCAAATAGCAGCAAACAAAGAATAAGTAAATAACATAAACATAAAGAAACAATATAAAAAAAATACTGAAAAAATTTTTTTGTTACACAAAGGGGTTATCTTCAAACAATACATTCAAAAGATTGCATATTTTGAAGGCTTTTTTTTTTTTGTTACACATGAGTTTTAAAGATTTGAAGATCATTATAGATCTTTATGGAAATCTATAAGGGTTCATAAATTAGGTTCTTACATTTATGTATGAAGTAATTGGCTAACAGCACAATATTGTTAACCAAAAATTCACTATCATAATTCAAAGAAAAATATAAATATTTTATATTCAAATTCAAATTCAGGTATTTCAAACCAAACATAAAGGTCATCCCACCTGCTGAATGGCTGCTGAAAGCTTTGCCATCACAGGAATACATTACATTTAATATTAAATATGTAATATTGCTGTTTTTACGTATTTTTTATCAAATAAATGCAGTTTTTGTGAGTACAAGAGATGCCTTGAACAGTATAGTTTATAATACACATACATAAATCAGAAACATGTCTGTTCTCTTTTTTTAAATGTTATTTTTGAATATTACTATTAAAATTATTACAACGAAAGTTTATTACTCTTGTGAGAAAAACCCACAAATGGTTAAAAACCTTCTAAATCTTTTACAACAAAAAGAGCTGTAATACATCCTCTATGATGGGTGGCCAGACTGACCACAGAGCACAGGTTTGGAGATGGCCACTCTGTATTTTCTGCTCAGCGAACCATCAAGGTGGAGGTGGCTAACACATTTGAGCGCACACACTCCATGAATAAGTGCTTCCATGTGACGCCAGGCATTATCAAACAAGTAATCATTTCAGAGGGGTGGACGGTGTGTGTGGGAAGAGTAACAGAGAGAGAGAGAGAAATGTGTTATAATTACAACCAGTGAAGCATAGTCTTCATATAAAATGCATTAGTTTGACTTGACACATTAATTATCTGTTTTTGCAGATGTTTTGCAGCATTGTTGTGCAAACAATTTTATGGGGAGGAATTATAGGAAAGTGAGCTGAAAATAAAATAAGTGGGAGGTTTCTTGCAGATTTACCTTCATTCATGCAGAGAGAGTGAATCGATGCAGCTGGAGAAAATGGAACCGAAGCGAAAGGATCATCCCAACAAGGTTATCATTACACCCTGCTCCTCGCCCTAACCCCTTCAATTTCTCTACCCACGTGGATTTCAATGCACTCTCCGTTTTTTGGCGGTTTGTTGTAGTGGCGAGAAAGGGGGAGGTTGCAAGGCTTCCCATTCAAGCATCACAAAGTACCATAATCAGGAAGATAAAGAAATTACACATTATAGATTTCAAAAGGAGATAATGGACTATTTGTTTGTTTTTATGCTTATTTGTGCAAATCGTAGGTGCTCAGTGAAGCCTCACAGTTGAAGGATTGCTGCTTTTCTTTTAAAAGATCTTAATTGCAATGCAGGCAAACCGCGTTTTGTTTTTCCCATGGCGAAGTGGATGGCGGACACAGCTTTGTTTTAACACCGATCTTAACAAAGGGAAACAGATTGTGCCTTTTAGCCTTCTAGACGTCCTTGTGGAGGATGGGAGCATGCATTTTGCCTAAATGTGAGTGTTGTTGCTAAAACAACAGCATGAAAGAGGATAGAAAAAAACATGTCATCAGATTCACCATTATAAGAAAACAAAAACAGCTCTAAAGTTTAATTATTGTAATTGTATCAGATAACAAAAGATTACACAGTGCAGTTTTTAAGTCAAATATTTTAATAAATATGTTTGTTAGCTTTTAATTTAGGTTTTTTTTTCTTTTTAAATCAATAATAGATACTTAATATGCAAAATCGATATTGCCAATTTTGGCAGTATTCAGTATTGCTACCAATACCTACCTCTATTAAATATAAATGTTTAATGACATTTTGATTCATTTTTGTTTCCCTTTCATTAATGATAGAACATGATCAGTTATTTGGAAATGGAATGGAATATTGCTGCATTTACTTTAAAGGGGTGGTAAAACATATTCTTTCGAAGTCTTGATTGTGTTTGTGGGGTGCACTGTAACATGTGTTCATGCTTCGTTTTTAAAAAATTGCATTCTTTTTCATATATTTTACCTTTATTCTACACTGCTCTGTCCCTCCTTGTAAAAACGGTCTGATGGTTTCCGGGTTGTATGAAGCCGGTCCCTCAAAAATACGCAATGGGCTCAAATTGGTTAGCTGGCCCAGTGTGTTGTGATTCGCTAACTGCCTAATGCCCGTTTTTCAGAAACTTCCCGCCCCTTAGGACCCAGAACATTTTAGGGAAGATGATCGAGCAGAAACTGTTCAAGAACGGCTGTTAAACGACGTTTCAGAATGGTTTGTTTTTTGTTGTTGCTGTTGTCTCATACTTTTTAGATATGTTTTAACGTTGTATGTAAGTTAAGTTTGTAACGTTAGGTGTTTGTAGGATAACGTTAAGTATGAATGAGCATTTAACAAACTGGTTTGCAGAGCCAAACAGCGTTGTCATTTGTTTACTTCCTTGCTACAACATACAATTAATTATTACAGGAAAACACATCGACGAAAAATAAATCATACTTACAGGTTGTGGCCCGTAAATAGCTTCTGTTTTTAAATCCATCTTTCAGGACAAGCCATTGTGGGTATCCTGCATCGAACTCGCAAAGATTGTGGAAGCTTTCCTCTGTAAAATGTGCAGCACAGAGAGCAAAATTTGGGTAATAATTATGAGGGACAGAGTTAAAAATAAATTATAACCATTGATCACGAACTCCCCAGTCCCTAGGAAGGCTGAACAAAGTGGATGTGCAATCCGAATGAAAATAGCAGCGTTTCGTCTGCATTGCGGCAACAACACTCCAGCCAACTAACTATACCACAACAACTCTTCCCCACAGCAATACAAAATGGCCTCGCCCCCCCTTATTTCATATTCTCAGAGGAGGGGTTTATGTAAATATTGAGGCTGGTGATGTCAGCAACCCTGGAGGAATGTGTAGTAGTCCCTAGCGGCCGTTTGCTGTAGTCCTTAGAAATAGATTTCTTTAAAAGCAAATATCTCCCTTTGCTTTAAACTTTGAACGTTGTAACTTTGCAGATGTTGTTTATGCTCAAACAGCAACATTACACACTAGCTAAAGTTAGAAAAGTGAAATTGTGTTTTACCATTATTTTAAGTTTTTAACTCATGTGCCTTTGCAAACTTTAATAAAAAAAAGTCCTCTCCCTGCGACATCTTTTCTCTTCTCTGATGACGTGTTTACTGGCGTGAGGGAGGGGCAACCTGTCAATCATATGAGATCACATGAATAGCAAACCGCAACCATCCAATCAATTCCTAATGGACAAAATCAAGTCCCACCCTACTTTTTTTCGAGAAGCCGCTTCACTCAGTTATATATATGTCACAATAGGGAAGAAAAGACTTTTGTGCCGACTTTAACAACAAACACCACAAAGCCTATTAGCATTAATGAACTAATATATATAAACAATCTCTAAATTTTGATATTATCATATGAAGAATGACCCTCTTACTGCATCAATTATAAAGTAGCCTAACAATATTGCAAGGTTATGATATACAAAACAGAGATATGAAAATCACATCAATAACAGTGGGTTACATTTACTGTTGCTCTGGGAATTTTTGCACGTGCAATTCAGTCATTCCCATAGGAATCTGCGCAATTGGTAGTGAGAGCGAAAAATGTCCTATACATTTTGCTAATTTTCAAGTTGGTCACATGGATTTAACACGCTGACCAACAGTGAGCTGCCTGGTTTGTGTGAGTAGTGTTTCGTACATCACTACACTGTTGACTATGGATTTTTTTTGCTAATGTGCCAATCCTGTAGCACTCCTCTCAGAAACTGAAGCCTCCGCACCTTGATCGCCCCCAGGTGTTTGGTCCCAGTATAGGTCATAACCCCCGCCCGTCCGTGTTTTCTAATGGACACTAGACAAACTAAATAATCAAATTACACTTCAAATAATTTTTTCCCAAAGTTGGTTTCTGTCATTGTAGGAAGTTTTTATCATGATGATTTCATTTCAAGAGTTTTTTAAATAAGTTTAGTTTTAGTTAGTTATTTGATGCTATAAAAACGGGGGGTGTGACGTCATGATTGACAGCTGAGATTGACAGCTTCTCTGAGTGTTGTCACTGAAGCACTAACAGACTTTTTTTCTGGATTTTCGGGAGGAGATTGGAGCTTTAGCTTTAATTTCTACATTTCCATAACTCTTTATTTCACACCAACATAATGAATTTTTCTGCATCTGTGAGAGTCTGGGCGGGCTTTTGATGTCGCGTCTCTACTTCCTGCTCTCTTCTGCGCAGATTCGGTCCCAAATCCCCATATTTGGACCTCCGGAGGCCTTCAATTACTTCAGTGGAAGAAAATTAAGTTGCGCTGTCCATTTTTTTTTACGGTCTAGATAATGTTCACACTTTAAGCATTGGGAAATACACACAAACATGTTTGGTTCGCTATCTTTGTGGGGACTCTCCATAGACGTAATGGTTTTTATACTGTACAAACTGTATATTCTATCCCCTTACACTAACCCTACCCCTAAACCTACCCATCACCTTTTTACATTTTCAAAAAGACTGATTCAAAAAGACTGAAAAGAATGATTTATAATCTTGTTTCCTCATGGGGACCTCAATTTAGGTATCCACGGTAACACAAGTCCCCATGAGTCTGTGTGCATTCAGTTTGAAGTCCCCACCAGTATAGAAAAACATGAACACAACACACACAAATGCCCGCTGATGGTCGTGTGTCTATAATAGAACACTATTATTACTCTTTAATGCCCATTCTGAATGGCAGCCATGTTGGCTGTGATACCAGGCAGCCAGAGGAATGAGGAGGAAAGATATCATTGGCACTGCTTGGATTTTACATTTCAGGGTTATGGGTATGTAGTCCCTACAGCAAATTCAAAATTTGGGAGTAGTGGGCACGGTACATTATCTGAAAGACAAATGTGACGTGTAACTGCAGATCACTGATTGGTCAGAGAGAACCATCACTACCTGCGTCGTACCATGCAGTGGAAAAGCGGCATTAGGCATTTAGCGCAATAAGTTCTTCAGCAATGAGCTGCCAATCTATATTTCAGCTGAACAAATTTTACACACAGCTATTGCTACCAGTGGCAGCTGGTGGGTTTTAAAATAGAGGAGGCACACTACATTATAGCGGTCAGATAATCCCCTCCTGAGGATTTTTTGAGGATTGCTTTGCTTTAAAATGTCTTCTTTTGGCCACTTTTAGACAGAAAAAAGACACCTAGCCTATCAAATGAAACAAAAACCCATCCTTATGTCCTTTTAAATGTCTGTGTTAAAAGAGCATGTTCAGCTTTTAGTTGAAGCTGCTCACTGTAGCCTATATGTCCAATTTTGGCATAGGATCGTCTTTCGTTTTTAATTTTGAATGGTAGCTTGGTAAATTTGAAAAAAAAAAAAAATTATTAAGGTAGCTGGTACATTATCCATGGTAGAAGTTTAAACTAATATCAAGTAATTTATGTCTCTATGAAGATTGGTTGATATACCAAGGGAGGCAAGACTCATCTTAAATGTTTCTTAAAGGGTTAGTTCAGTCATTAATTACTTACCCTCGTGTCGTTGGACAAATCGTTTGTTCATCTTCGGAACACAAATGAAGATATTTTTGTCGTAATCCGATTGCTCAGAAAGGCCTCCATTGGCAGCAATGTAATTTGCACTCACAAGACCCATAAAAGGTACTAAAGACGTTGTTACAATGTCCATCTCACTACAGTGGTTCTACAATAATTTTATGAAGCGACGAGAATAGTTTTTGTGTGCAAAAAACCCCCTAAATAACAATTTATATAGTGATGACCGATTTCAAAACACTGCATCATGAAGCTCCGGAGAGTTATGAATCAGCGTATCGATTCAGCGGTTCGGATCGCGTGTCAAACCGCCAAACTGCTGAAATCACGTGACTTTGGTCACTGATCGCTGAATCGATACGCTGAATCATAACGCTCTGGAGCTTCATGATACATTTTGAAAATGTGTTTTGAAATATCTTAATTTGTGTTCCGAAGATGAACACAGGTCTTACGGGTGTTGAACGACATGAGGGTGACAGAATTTTCATTTTTGGGTGAACTAACCCTTTAATACTAACGGCTGAAAGTGAAATACTTGATAGTGATTGGTCCATTTTTTACAAATGGAGGCAAAATTACAGAGACTATGGACTTTGACTCCTTTTCCCCTTTTTATCCACTCAGACCGGCCATAGCAGTTTTACCAACATTGAAATACATTGGCTGATTTGGGGAATAGCAGTGGGAGTTCTGACTTGAGTAATATTTTATGCTGTTACAAAGTGCGTTTACACAGCTGAAATGTTTACATAGACATGGTCAAAATGCATAATTGGAGAAGCGCTAATTAAACGTCATTGTTTCGGCCAAGAACTAAAAAAATGTCAGGCTGAATATTTTGGGTTGCCAAAATTATGGTGCATCACTGTATATTTTTTCTGTCATAGTGCTGACTTTTCATTAAATTCTATTGTTTTTTGTAATGAGCATATTATAGTACACTGAAATTGAATCTTCTTCATTAATTGTGACATCTCATAAACATATTAAACAATGTCTTATATAAAATCAGAAACTGTGTCCTAAATACATTGTTTACTATGTTTACGAGGCTGTTTTCCTTGTAGACCATATCTGACCCACACAAACATGCACTGACGACAATTGAAATGTCACAATTAATGAAGAAGATTCAATTTCAGTGTGTAAAACAATGCTCTGCTCTCATTGGCTGGAAGTTTGGGCATGGTATCAGGAGCACAGCTTTATCTCTGCATCACAAGAGAGATACTGAAAAAGAGGCCTGATCGTAATATCTGTTTTCCCTCTCCCCGCCTGCTGTGTTTCACTAAGCTTTATCAAACAGCCGTGTGTTTGTTTGCAAATGCAGGATTTCACGGGTCATCCTTTATCAGCTCGCTCTCCCGTCACCTCCAGACTTCCCAACATATTGTGCCATGTTTTCTCCGTTGGCTCCAAAAAAGCCGCTCATCCTGGCCAGTGCAGGCTGGCTAGTGTGTCTGTGTGTGTGGCGGTGCGAAGGGAGCCATCTCTTCTCGCAAACACATGGCCTGCCTGCTAAATCATGAGCTGCTTTTGAGGAGCAATGCTGAGAGCATTCGACAGATCTGCAAATTTAGGGCAATGGTTTTATTGACACATTCAGAACGGCTAACAATGTTATCACAACAGCAGCAGACTATGTTGAAGATTTGCTCTCAGGCTCTCTCAGAGAGACCCTCCGACACCCCTGAAGGTGTTAGCAATCGGCTAATCAGTGCATTTCTGTGGTGATCCTCCTGCACCCACCAAAGGATTGTGGGGAGGTGCAACGACCGGCCAAGCAGATCGTCTGGGCCTTCCGGTTTAAATAGGACACAAGGCGGCGGAAACAAAAGAAGCCATATTAATGGGATAGCACTGTCAGATAAAACATTCTCCGCTATGAGCTTCCAAGTCAGGTAAAAAAAAGGTACCTTGCTAATCCATAATGCCAGATCTTTGCTTTGTTCACTTGCCTAAATGCAGAAGGCTGGAGTAGAATATGCAGAGGATCATAATCAGACGCCCCGGATCCTTTAGTAGCTTTCCAATGGCTCGGACAGACTCCTTTAGCCGCTGCTTGGGGACATAAACTAGGCCATCACAAAAGACTGAGAGGATTGCCTTTTCAGAACAGTTGCCTATTTTCTCCGGAAGATGTAATCCATGTTTAGAATCACTTATTGGCTGATTTTCTGTAAACAAAATACAAGTCTGCAATTCAAATAAAATAAATAAATACAAATAAAATAAAAAAAATTAATGGAAAAATTAAATACTTCAATTGAATTCAACTGTAAAATTAAAAAATATTTTCACTCAATTAAATTCATAATTGTGTGATGCATAGACTATTGAAATTGTCATCGTAGGTGCATGTCCACTGTGAGACATAATCTAAAAAAAAAAAAATCCAGAAATCACAATGTATGATTTTTTAAACTATTTATTTGTATGATACAGCTGCAAATAAGTATTTGAACACCTGAGAAAATCAATGTTAATATTTGGTACAGTAGCCTTTGTTTGCAATTACAGAGGTCAAACGTTTCCTGTAGTTTTTCACCAGGCTTGCACACACTGCAGGAGGGATTGTGGCCCACACCTCCACACAGATCTTCTCTAGATCAGTCAGGTTTCTGGCCTGTCGCTGAGAAACACGGAGTTTGAGCTCCCTCCAAAGATTCTCTATTGGGTTTAGGTCTGGAGACTGGCTAGGCCACGCCAGAACCTTGATATGCTTCTTACAGAGCCACTCCTTGGTTATCCTGGCTGTGTGCTTCGGGTCATTGTCATGTTGGAAGACCCAGCCTCGACCCATCTTCAATGCTCTAACTGTGGGAAGGAGGTTGTTCCCCAAAATCTCGCAATACATGGCCCCTTGTAGCTCTCTTCACAACACAGACACAGGTCGGTTCTTTGAAATGGGCGTTTATTGCTGTGGGCACGTCTGATCTCTCCGATACATCAACGCTTTGTTCACACCGTGAGAACTACATTTATAAATGAACACAGTACAAATATATCAGTGCATTATACAGTATAGCTTTAACAAATGAAAATACAAACAACATCTAGCTTAATAAAGACAATGTGAAAAAATACCTCGTTGGCCGCTTGTCATGAAAAGAGGTTAATAAATCCTTTAAAGTCTCTTGAAAGTCCATTTGACTGTCTGCATTGACTTCAGACATCGACATTTACAACTTTTAATGCAGTTTAACAAAGTCTCGTATGCCATCTGCTCCGCTGGAACAGTGCGTCGACTAAACGGTTGTAGCGGTAACACAAACAGAGAACATTAGTTCCGGTACAAATCGGAACGCATAAAAATGAACTAAATACACTGTTGACCACGTCTTATTCAGCTGCCTATTTACCCTTTAGACTTTAAACATGCATTACATTATTAACTTTACATTAAGTTAATGTTTATTTATTACATGAAATTATGACAGCAATTATTAACTGTGCATCATGAATACACAAGTATTTATGCAACAACACTTACACTCCCAGCAAATCACTCATTAACTTGAAATGTGTGATTTTTAAAATCTTTTATAAAGACAAAACAATCAGAAAGTGTTTTAAGACTGAATGAATGATGATGTGATGTAATGTAATGTATGTGACTTAGTTGGCCTCAAGTAATGTTACTACTTTGTGAATAGGCCTTTCGAGGTAGACTGTTTTAGTAAGTGACTGTCCTTTACCAGTAGTGTCCCCGACCAGTAGCTTCAGCTTCCGCACCATATCGTCTGCACTAGGGTGAATTTCTACAACCCTGGCGAGCTTCCATTAATTTCTTGGAGAGCTGTCGTCTTGTAGAATCACAATGTCATCTATTTGTGAATTTCGTGATGTTCATTGCCATTTCTGTCGTTGTTGGAGGTTTAGCAAGTATTCCCGCTTCCATCTTTGCCAGAATTCATCAGCTAGGAACTGCACTCTTCTCCAACGTTTGCACAGATAGAGATCTTCTTTGCAGAACTGTCCAGGAGGGGGCAGAATAACTGATGATTTCATTGTTAGTATATGGTTGGGAGTGAGAGGCTCCGGTCCGGTGGGATCATGAAGATGTTCAACACTTAGTGGCCTGCTGTTAATTATAGCCATTGTTTCGTAGAGAAACGTTCTCAGAGATGTGGTGTCGAGTCTGCTTGCGGATTTGTCAAGCATGACAGTCAAGATGCTTCGGATTGTTCGAATTTAACGCTCCCAGACTCCGCCCATGTGGCTTGCTGATGGGACGTTTGTTACAAATTCGCAACCGATTGCTCGTTGACGTTCTTGGTCCATTCCCTTGAGCAACTCAGAAAACACTCTCCTGGCACCCATGAAATTTGTTCCCTGATCGCATCTCAATTGGCGCACAGGTCCTCTGATAGCTACAAAGGTTCGAAGCGCATTCATGAAGGCGTCTGTCGTCAAGTCATCTAGTGTTTCTATATGTATTGCTCTGGAGCATAAGCAAGTAAACAACACTCCATAACGTTTCAATTCCTTCCTTCCTTCCTTTACAATAAAGGGGCCAAAACAATCAAGGCCACAATAAGTAAAGGGGGGAGACATCTCTGTTCTTTCTTCTGGCAGGTCTGTCATCTTTTGGACTTCTGTGACTCTTCTGTATCTCCTGCATGTTACGCATTTGTAAATGTGTGAGTAGACCACATTTCCGCAGCCAAGGATCCATATTCCATTTGCACGTAGCTCGTTCATAGTCATGCCTCTTCCTTGGTGGCGCACACGCTCGTGATAATGTTTGACTAGCAGGGCTGACACATGAGAGTTCTTCGGAAGTATTGCCGGATGTTTTACATCATGGTGTAAGGCTGATCGAGATAGCCGTCCTCCCACCCTGAGAACATTGTTCTTGTCGAAGAAGGCATTCAGCTGGCTTAACTTGTTGTGCTTGTTCAAGGTGTTTTCTTTCTGGAGCTTGATTTTCTGGATGTCTTCAGCAAATGCTTCTTCTTGCACCAGTTTGATAATAAAGATTTCGGCTTCTCTTCTTTTTTCAAGGCTAGTTGCTTCCTTTGTTCTTGGCTGATGTCCTTTGAATTATCTGACGAATCTCTTGAGCCTAGCAGCAGCTCTCACTGCTCTGGACCAGTCAGAAAACTTTGTGAAGTGGTTCACCATTGAATTCACCTCTTTTATCTGGACTGCATGAACATGGGCTTTGCGAAGCTCAGGATCGGTTGTTTCAACTTCTCCCACCATTTCCCCCTTACATGGAAGATTCTGCTGCCAAAGAAAGTCAGGTCCTTTTAACCAGTTAGAATCCCTCAACTGAACTGCGGTCAGTCCTCTTGAGGCGTGGTCGGCTGGATTATTTCCAGAGCTGACATGTCGCCATTGTTCAGGGTTTGTGCTAGATCTTATGCGTTGGATCCGATTGGCTACAAATGTGTGAAACCTCTTGGCATCATTGTTCACATAGCCAAGGACCACCTTTGAGTCAGTCCAGTAATATTCTTCCAGGTTTCCAATCTCGAGCTCCCATTTGACAACATCGCCGATGCGGACAGCAGTCACAGCTGACGACAGTTCAAGTCTTGGGATGGTCGTTAGTTTGGTAGGGGCTACTCTTGCCTTCCCCATGACAAGTGAGCAACTGATCTGTCCCGTTTCACTTATTGCTCGCAGATAAGAACATGCACCGTATCCATTGAGGCTTGCATCTGAAAAGTTGTGTAGCTCATAACGCATGACAGAGTCAAAGTGTGATGGAAGGTAACTTCTTGGAATATTCAGCGCTGCCAGATGTGGCCAATCCTTAAGCCATAACTCCCATCGTGACAGAATGTGTTCGGGGAGATCTTCATCCCAGCCTACCTTTTCTCTACATAGCTCCTGAAGGATCTGTTTGCCGACTAATATGAAGGGGGCCACAAACCCTAACGGATCATAGACAGAGGCGACTGTTCAGAGAACTCCTCTCCTTGTCAGTGGACTTTCTTTAACTATGACTCTGAATTTGAATTCATCGGTTTCGATGCACCACTGAACTCCAAGTGCTCGCTCAATGTGAAGTTCTCCTAGGGCCATATCTTGATCTTTGGTCTGTGTACATTCTTCCTGTGGTATTACGGCAATCACTTCTTTGTCATTGGACACAAACTTGTGTAGCCGAAGCTTTCCTGTTCTGCACAGGGCTCTTGACTCTTCCACCAGATGAACAGCTTCATCAGTTGATTTTACGCTTATTAAGCCATCGTCGACATAGAAGCTTCTTTGGATGAACTTGATGGACTCCTCACTGAACTTTCCATGACCCTGCGATGCCAGATGTTTGAGTCCAAAGTTGGAGCAGCCGGGGGACGAAGCTGCCCCAAACAAGTGCACCTTCATTCTGTACACTGAGGGTTTAGAGTCCAGATCGCCTTTGTCCCACCAGAGGAACCTCAAGTAGTCTTGGTGTTTCTTTATAACGTGAAACTGATGAAACATTCTTTCAATGTCACACATAATGGCTATTGGGCCCTTTCTAAATCGACATAGCACTCCATTTAATGTGTTGGTCAGATCCGGCCCAGTCAGAAGATGATCATTTAGAGAGGTTTCTTGGAAACGTGCTGAACAGTCGAAAACGACACGGATCTTCCCAGGTTTGTGGGGGTGGTAGACTCCGTGGTGTGGAATGTACCACGCTGGTTGGTTATTGAGTTCAGTCTGTGGAACCTTCTCAGCATCTCCTAGGGTTATGATGTCATTCATGAAATGGACATAATCCTTGTAATACTGCTCATTTTTTTCTCAGTCTTCGCTCTAAAGAGGTGAGCCTTCGAACAGCACATTGTTTATTGTCTGGGAGATTAGGTTTGTCTGTTTTGAAAGGAAGTGGGAGTTCGTAGTGGCCGTCTTCCTTCTGCCTTATACCCTTTTTCACCTTAGACAAGAAGAAAAGGTCTTCCTGAGAAACCGGGTTATCATCTGCAGTGTGATCTGTGAAATCAGATTCGAGAACCTTGATGATGTCGATTGGACTGATCTCTTTGACTTGAGTTCTGCAAGCAAAGTGTACTTCCCTCTTTAACTCAACTGATTGATGCACAGCAGGTGTCACCTATTACACTGTGATTCTACGACTGGTTCCTATTGCATCGCCACAGTCACTTTCTGGATTTGAGCAGCCGACGATGCTCCAACGAGGTCAGTTCGCTGTGCATATGGATGGGTTTCTTTGCCAGACAGGATCTCCCTTGGGAGAAGAGCTTGCTGACAGTTATAGCCAATCAATAGGCCTACTTCGCAGTCCAATGGTGGTGGAGTCTTGTCTGCTAATTGTTCCAGATGAGGCCATTTTAGGGCTGTTTCAGACATTGGAATGTGCGACCTGTCTGCTGGAATTAACTCTCGTGTGAAAAGTGGTGGCAATGGAATCTTTTTCTCTAAGTTGTATCCTCTCACTTGTAGATTTGTTAGTTTTTGACAGGGTATGACTGTCGACCTTGTAGACATTGTGGATAGTCGCAAACTGACATTTTCTTTGTTTATGTTGAGATCCCGGGCCACTTCATCTAGAATAAAGGTTGTGTCGCTCTGTGTGTCTAGGAGTGCATAGACAAGAACTTCTTGATCTGGCTGTTTTGTGGATGAGACCCAGACTGGAACGATTGGAGATGTTTGTGTGCTTACACCATCTTGTATGACTCTGTTGGTGGATGCTGTTGCAGCTATCTCCTTGATGTTTGCCTTGTGCTTTAAGTGGTCATCTCCCTTTAGAGGTGTTGACCTTTGACGTTCATTGAACTTGTCATCATGCAAACACGTTGGATGTCTCCTCTGGCACCTTTCACATGTGCTCTTGTTATCACATCTTCTCGAGTGATGGCCAGTCTTCAAACATCCAAAGCAAAGCTTCTCTGTATGCACAAACTTGACGCGATCTTGAACTGTGTTTTCAAGGAACCTTCTACACTTGGCGAGGACATGTCCTGTTCTTTTGCAAAAAACACATGATGGAATGCTGCTCTCTGTTGTGTTTGTAGACAGTGTCTTGGCTCGCATGGTTTGGCTTCGTGGATACCTTGGTTTCTCACTTTCCACATTCTTGAGTGCTTGTACTGAGGATATGGGATCACAAGCGAGATCTGCTTCCTTCGACAGAAAGTCTACAAACTCTTTGAATGGTGGATACTCAGCTCTTGCTTGTCTGACTTCCATTGCTTTGCGATTCCATCTGGAGACCAACCAGTCTGTCAGTTTCAGCAGGATTTTTTGACTATCATTGCAGTCATTGAGAACATCCAACGTCTTAATGTAAGGCATTGCTGCCTCACAGCTCTTCAGAAAGTCTGCAAATTCTCTTAGTTCACAACCATCCTTAGAACTTATTTTTGGCCATGTGTGCAGCTTGTCTCTGAAGGACTTCCCAATTATGAAAGGGTCTCCGAAACGTTTTTCCAGCAGCTGCCAGGCTGAGTCATATGCTGCTTCAGTTCCTAGTAGGACAAATCCCTCGACGGCTTTCTTTGCAGTGCCACCTAGGTACTTTCTAAGGTAGTACAGTCTTTCATTCTTTAACGCTTCGAAAGATAGTTGCCAGTCTTTGAATTTCAAAGGATCTCCAGTGAATAACGGAGGCTCTGGTGTTGGAAGACGATTAGCATCTTATAGCTTCTGCTAGCACGTTGACAAAATCAGAGCTGTTCTGCACTTGTTGTATGGACATTAAAGTTGATGGAGCTTGAGATACCAGTGGACTATGGAGGGCTTGCATTGTAACTGGAAGAGATTGAGGAATGAATGGGGGACTTGAGGCATGGAGAGTTTGAGTTGTGACTGGCAGAGGTGGAGGAATGAATGGGGGACTTGAGACATGAAGAGTTTGAAGTTCTCCTGCTGATGCAACAGTATGAAGCAAGTCAATCGCTTCGAAATTATCTTCGACTTGGTTGTAGACCTTTACTCGAGCTCTTGCAGAGTTCAACTTCTTCATTTCTTCGAGACGTTCGAGTTTTCTACGCCTCTCTTGCATTGCTTGCTGTCTGGCTAGGTTCTCAGATTCAAACTGTGCCAGCCGTTGTTTATCTTCAACCTCTAACCTTTGAAGTGCTGTCATTTCTCTTTCTTGCTCATCCAATACTGCCAAAACCTCCTGTGATGCGGCAGCTTCAGCAGCAGCCTCATTTCTTTTAAGTGAGTGGATGCTAGAGTGGGCAGATCCAGATTTTGATCGATGAGACAGTGGCCTTGATGGAGAACATGTAGAGTTTAGGATCGATCCAACATCAGGCCAGGGTTCTTCTTCTTCTGATGTAAGGCCTTCAAGATGCCTTTCTGCCTTTCGCATAATAAATCCTGACAACGATACACGTGTCCACTCTGCGCCGCAGTTCTGCTTCAGGAACTTGGATTTGACGTAACTCTTCATAAATTATCTTTACATCGGAACACGTAGCTTTCATGTTCTCAATTAGCTCATACAATTCATCTCTGGAGGCCTCATCAGTCAATATTTCTTTGCTCGTTCTTGCATGATACCTCCACTTCTCATAGAGTATTCTATACCGACGTTGTACTCTCTTTAGCCTTTCTTCTTTAAGTTCTTTTCCCTTTTCTGTCAGGGTACGGGTTCTTTCACTTCTTCGTAGCCTTTCTACTTCTTCTGCAGCTCCATTGTCTATAGCTTCGGCTTGAGCAGGTGATTTGGCATTCTCATGACATGTCTCAGTGCTTGAGTTAGACATACTGAGGCTGTGTGTACATGTAAGCTACAGCAGGCTAAGTGTGATTAACTAGGAAGGTTGTTAGTAATTATGTGAATCTTAACAGATGTGTAGAGACTGTGAGCGAAGTCTAACTCTAAATACAAACTTCAATATTGCATCCCAGTAACTGTGTCAGTATTTAAACATCTCTAGACTTCAATTTGACTTAAGACCAGAAATTAGCTTGGCACAAACATGCCAATATAAACCTTAATTTTAGATTGAATATGCTCAGAAATGCATTAAATCATTTGTTATTCGCACATGAAAATTTTTACATCAATGGAGTTACCCTTTAAACTTAGCTTAAGTTGCTCTTTACTTGTTACCTTTCAAAAAAAAAAAAAATAAATTATACAAATCTCAATTTTAACCTATAATGTCATTTCCTTTGACCTTTACTAAAACGTGTTAATTTGCTTAAGAGGTGGGACTTTTTCCTTTAAGAAGATTTGTTGCATGTAACAATCACGAATACCAGCACATTAGATGTATACTCAAACACAGGCTAGAAACATGACATGTGCTGGTTTAAGCAGGGGAACCTTCCGTGCCATGCATGATTTCAAACCATGACGTCTTAGTGTATTACCAACAGTAACCTTGGAAACGGTGGTCCCAGCTATTTTCAGGTCATTGACCAACTCCTCCCGTGTAGTTCTGGGCTGATTTCTCACCTTTCTTAGGATCATTGAGCAGCTGTATCATACAAATAAATAGTTAAAAAATTATATATTGTGATTTCTGGATTTTTTTTTATTTAGATTATGTCTCTCACAGTGGACATGCACCTACGATGACAATTTCAGACCCCTCCATGATTTCCAAGTGGGAGAACTTGCAAAATATATATATATATATATATATATATATATATATATATATATATATATATATATATATATATATATATATATATATATATATATATATAGTATATTAATAGTGCCTCTTGACACCAATGTAAATAACATGGAATTGTCATGAGATGCGACTCAACAGCCAAAAATGACCATCTGCATTAGTATAACCACCAATGAAAAAAATAATGCAGATGGAATATAAGAACTCATGCTGTGCAAAATGGACAGACGGACAGTGACATTTTGTAATGTGTATTTGTGCTTTTTTTCTGTTGTTGAATTATTGTATATGTTGTGGCATTTCTCAGTAAATATTGATATTTGTGATTAATTTGCATATATATCATCTAATTAATTTGATTTGAATCAATTGACAGCCCTAATATTAAGTTCATTTTAATTTGCACTATACTTATTAATCTAATCTATCTTGTGAATCATAATTATTCAAAATCCCGTAGGCTGCTTATATACAACTTCAGCTAAATTCATTCAGCATCAAGAAGTCAGAATGAATTTCAGCATCATTACTCCGGTACTTCAGTGTCTCATGATCCTTCAGAAATAATTCTAATATGCTGATTTTCTGCTCATTTTTCAGGATTCTTTGAAGAATAGAAAGTTAAAAAGAGCTAGATAAAATATAAATATTTAATGTTATCTTTAATCTCTCTTTGATCAATTTAGTGTGTCCTTGATGAAAAAATCTTATTGACTTTAAATTAAATGTACATTTTCTTTGTATGTTAAATAATTAACATTACATAATGCAAGCAAGTGATTTTTCTAATGCATTATGATACTGACTTGGGTGTTTCAAAAGAAGAACGCCTCCTCGCTTCGATTCCCGGTGAGTTTTCTGGCGTCATATTTTCTGGTGTGGCCTTTTCTCCAGTTCTGTTGCGCATCCTTCAAGTGGCTCACATTGATGTTTCATCTTTGATATCCTTTACAGGGCCCCTGGGTGCCACAGGGCTTAGGGGGCCCCCTGAGGCAGACGGAGGGGCCCCCAGCGTGGAGCTGAAGGTCTTCAGGGTCCTGACAGCGTTGATGGAGTTGATTCTTGAGTGGCCTCTCGCGGCGTTCAGTGGTGGCCGCAGTGAGCCGCGGCTTTTGAAGTGATAGATCTTAAGGATATGAAACAAAAGTAGGGATGGATTGAACTTCATCTGCCTACAGGGGAGGGAAGGCAGTGAAGTCAGATGGGAGATATGTAGGGTGCGGAGGGGCGGAGGTGCTGGGTCACCGGTGAGCTAGAAGAAAAGAGCCTTTAATCCGAGCATGTCTTGTAAGGTCAGGAAAAGTTCGCAGGATGAAAAAAGGTCAAGCCAAAGGTTGTGCTGATTTATTTAGTGCCACATAGGGCAAGCGTTTCACCTGTACCCCTCTGGCACTGTACAAAAAAAAGTCAATGTTGTCAAGGGTGGTGCTATTGGAAAGGTACCACAGTATATATGATGAAGAGGGTTTGACGCTGACAAAATACTCAAGAAAAAGTTAATATACGAACCTATATATTGCATATTTAGACTGCAATAATGTACAATATTTTAATAAAATATTACTTGTTGTGATTAATGAAAGCAGTTAAACACAAGCAGTTGTAAGCTGATCTGCTCTTAACAAGTAAAAGTGGTACAGATGCTGTATATAGAGCTGCATATACATATCCAGATTAGATTAGACCTACACCTAGACACGACCAAAATCCCCTGCGAAGGCCTCATCGACATTACAGGAATCACCTCAGCGAAGACCTCAAGAACCAGACAAGTCCACTGCACAGACCCCGATGGCCAGCTACATCTCCATACCGGCATGATGAATTGATCTTCAAGCAAAAGGTACTAGATCAGGGGTCTCAAACTAACGGCCCGCGGGCCACTTGCGGCCCCGCAGGATGATATTTTGTGGCCCCCTTCTTGACATCAAAGTTTAGTGTTAGTGCGGCCCGCGCGTTGCTCTGAAAAGCACCTTGTTGCTGAATCGTTGCGTGAGCAGCGCTTGCCGCGCTTGCTGCCTCCTTTGTTTGTGTATGTGTGTGTGTGTGTGTGTGTGTGTGCGAGAGAGAGTAGGCTCGCCCCTCCCTCGTGCAGTATATTTGGTTGACACCGCGTGATTGACAGGAACAGACAAACGAAGCTGATCAGACAGTTGAAACGAATGTGGTCTAACAGTGCTCGTCAATGTCAAAATGATCGAGATGGCCAATCAAATCAAAGTAGGCGGGGTTTAGGTTCTCTTTTGGCTCGTGCACATTGCACAGTCTTCAGAGCAATCTATCGCTTAATGCCATTGCTGAGAGAGACTATTCTTTCCGGTGAAATCACAAAATGCAAACGTGTCCATGGTCTTATTATATAATCATTGATGGACATCTTTGATTTTAATGACGAAAAACTACATGAGGGCGGATTAGAACCCGGAACCTTTGACACTGTTGACAAAAATTCTACCACCAGACCACAGGAGAATTCAAAAGGTTTTTGCTGATGCAAAGAATATCGGGACTAATAATATATTTGATGCAAATTAATGCAAATATTGTTTACAAATAGTCCTAGAATTAGACCTAGAATTTCGTTCACTGTTCTGTTTGACCTGGTTACGCCTTGCTGTGAATTAGTCTATTATTTAAAATAAAATTAAAATCAATCATTATTTCATATTACATTTAATTTCTATAGGCTATATAATTTAATTCAAATTCAGAGGAACAGTTCATGTTCAGAAGAAACATTCATGTTGAAGAACTGTTAATAATAAAGATTGAGAAGATTGGATCAGTTGTGCTACTTTTTTTTTGAATACTTGAAACACTTTTTATGTGTAATACTTGATGCGGCCCAGCCTGACCCAGAGTCTACCTCCAGCGGCCCCCAGGTAAAATGAGTTTGAGACCCCTGTACTAGATGAATATTTGAGGAGATCTGACCAACTGAGTCTGGATTCTCCCAAGGTTTTTTTCTCCATTCTATCACCTGATGGAGGTTGGTTTCCTTGCCACTGTTGCCACTGTCCTGCTTAATTGGGGACACTTAATTTTCTACATTATTATTCTGACTGTACTGAAAATGACTAATTTAATAATTGATGATCTTTACAACAGAAAGGAATCAACACTGAACTGACTTCAATTGAAATGCACAATTTTCCTGTTATTACTGTAAATTTGCTTTGAAACAATCTGTATTGTGTAAAGTGCGATATAAATGAAGGTGACTTTTGATATTACCTGAAGTGAAGGTGATAGCTTGATATTACCATTTTTGCTCACCAGCCACTGTGGCTAGTGGTTTTCCAAAGATACAATACCATCGGGGGGAAACTGCAATATAGATATTTTTAATCATGGGAACTGGAGTCCGGGACAGGCATGGATTGAAACAGTAACAGGCAAATACAAGAACAGTCACATGTATTTATTGTAAAAACTGACCAAAAAGTATAAAAGTATTAACTCATGTTGCATTCCAAGTCTTCTGAAGTCACACAATATCTTCATGTAAAGAACAGAGTTCTTAATGTTTTAATCGCTGAAAGGATTATCCCGCCGTTCTGTGAACACACTCATTCATATCTCATTCAAATAATACACACGACTCTTTAGCATGATGCAATCGGTCACAAGACACACGAGAGCCAATGACATTTTTCAATCAAAGCTGACGCAATGACGCAATTGGTCACGAGACGTATGAGAGCCAATGCAATTTCACTATGAACACTGACGTAACGGGCGGCAATATCTGAAATTTAATGTGTTCATGATCTTCTGCGGATGGAGACGCTGATTGCTTTTGGGGATTTCCTTCACACAAATCAATCGCTTGGCCTCAGAATATTTGTACTTTTTGAATAAATTGTGCATGCAGTCGTATCTGCCTGTTATATCTGTGTTTTATATACCACACAAATGGGTAGGTTTAGGGATGGAATGGGGTTGGGTTACATGTTAAAACGTGTCTAAAAAGCGTAAATAAAATTATGCTGGCTGATTAAATTGAGAATCACACTCCAACATGTCATAATGGCAAAATCATAACCCACTATATGATCATCATGACGATAACGTTCCCATGTCCAACGTGTCTGTGTCTGACGCCAAAGGTTTCTCATTGAAATGAATGGAGCACCCTGTGCATCGATATAGGGACGCCTAGGGGTGCCTTTAGTGTCTTTATTGTGACGTGGAAAGAACTTGACCATGCTTTGGATTTTGATGTCTTGGGAGTGAGAACGGGTTGATATTTTTCTTACACAAACGCATCGATTCGCTTCAGAAGGCCTTTATATTAAGCCCCGGAGCCATATGGATTATGTTTATGATGGATAGATGCACTTTTATGGACTTCAAAACAGAAACAGCCATTCACTGCCATTATAATGCTTGGAAGAGCCAGGACAATTTTTTTTCGTCTGAAAGAAGAATGTCATATACACCTAAGATGACTTGAGGGTGAATAAATCATGGGGTCGTTTTCATTTTTGGGTGAACTATCCCTTTAAGCTCAATAAACAGCGAAAAATAACTAGTTTTAGTACTGAGAGGCTACTTTACGTGCACGCACTTTGGGTGTTAGCACAAAATCTGCAGGAATTATTAAAATTATGCGCAATATGCACAATCCCACACAGAAATTCAAGCTTTCTCCGGAACAAATTAAATGAGTGAGTGAGGGGAGGCGGCTTTGTGTGTGTCGTCAACTCGCTGTTGGGGAGATGAGATAGAGCAAGAAAGTGCAGCTGGTATCATGTATCTATTTGTGAAAATGAGTATTGGAAGCGTTTCAGATATTTAAGTATGGATATGTATCCAAAAAATCTATATTTTTTACATGAATAAATAAACACAAATAGCATTAAACTTCATGAAATAAAATGCTAGAATAATAAAGTTTATTAAATTATATTAATAAAATATTAAAAATATATATTGATATTAGCTATAATAAATAAAGAAGTGTTTAAATTAACCAGATTAACTCAATTGTTGACTATTGTTGATACAATTTCAAACATTTATTGGCAAAATTGTTTACCTTGTTAGCAATAAAATTATCAAATATGTTTATAATAGCTACATTTTTTTTTTTTTTACATCTTTGCATAAAGCCTGCTGTGAATGTATGCTTTGGCATAATTAACGTAATTAACATAAATAAAATAGTGGCAGCAGTAAAGTGGATTGTTTCAAGCTACGCAACCTATGCCACTCTTTCATTGTGCTCCACAATAATGAGTATTTTCATATTTGATTATTGTCTTTTTATTTGTTTATTTAACATTTTCAGCTGTCACACTGATTTAGCTTATAACTTAATCTTGACTGCTGAACCTGTAATACTAGCGCAAAGCTGACACATAAGCATGGGTGAGTGAGCACTGAAAACACTAATTAAAAAGCAGGTGGATCAGCCCTGTGGACTGGCTATTAACCCTTAAGTCAGGAAGGACTGCCCACAGCCCTGCCACCCACAAACCCCCATCTGTCTCTGAGGAGACGCTCCAATACCAGTTTACCCTCTCCAAAGACAGAGTAAATCTGTCAGGATGTACAGTATGACACGTTGAATAGTAGCATACTGTGATCTACAGTATACGTTTTTTTTTATTTTATTTACACAAATACACTTGAATGTGTACATGTTGTTTTTAACAACTTTTAGATAGGACACTGTTTTACTGAGTCAGTAAAGTGAACTCAAGAACCAGGGCTGCGTGTCTTAAAAGCATTGTGAGCCTAAGTAGTGCATAAGTAGATCATAAATTGACTGCAATGGTTTCAAAGATTTACTCACGCTTATGATGCTTTTGAGAATCAGGTGAGGTCAACTTGTTCCTAGTGAAGAACTCAAAAGAAAGATTTTTTTTTTGCAGATCTGGTTCTTAGGTTCAACTAACTAATTCAATAATCCAGTTAACAGTGCACCATGGCAAGACATAGTGAACACCTTATCAGTGAATAAGGACATAACTCTATAAAACCATATGTACAGTACAATATATGTTTAGAGTAGATGTGATTTTTTATATATGCAAACTTTTAATCTATTTTCACTATACTCACATTTATATTTATAATATATTAATATTAATTATAACCTTGTTTAATACTATGTTGGAATCCTACAATGAAATAAAATACATTTTTGTTGTGTACGATATCCAAAAACACAAAAATATAATACAGAACAATATATATTATATTATATATTATATTGTTGTATTTATCCATTTTAAAAATGTTGCTCTAAAAGTTTAATAGGCAGTTTAATTGTTAAATTGATTTTTAAATTTGTTAAATTGAATATTATTTGAAATGTCAGGCTTTATAGGGAGAAATTGAGTCTGTTACTCTCATATATATCCATGGTATTACTTTAAAAAAAATTGGTAAGTAGTTCACAAGTTATATGGTTTTATAGAGAATAACTGTGTGAAGATTGGTCGAAATTCATCTGTACCACAATACATAAATTGCAGCATGCAGGTTTGGAACGACATGAGGGTGAGTAAATAATTAAACATTTTGGTTGAACTATCCCTTTAACAACAAATAACAGAATCCCTTTGTAATTTAAACAAATGGGCCCACTGCTGTCATGGCATGCCCAATACCTCCTCCAACATTCTGTTAGCAGGAGAAAGAGAAAGAGAGATAAAAGAGTTGCAGTGTTTTTCCCCTCTGTGAGCTTTTTGTTAAGGAGAACGCCCTGACAGACACAGAGAGGGACAGAGTGAGAGCAAGAGAACAGTCACTGCCAAGCTCTCTTCCTCCTTTGCTGGCAGACCCTCACCGGCATGCTGTCCTTCTGACCTTGGTGGGCCTTACTGAAGAAAAGATATGGCAAAGATGGCCGTCAGCTCCTCTTCTGCTGAGCCGCCTGGTTTCGGTCCTCAGCCCTGGGGCGGGACTTCTGCTGGCTTTCTGCGGGACTCCTTCAGTCCACTCACCCAGGGCTTTGATGCATATGTTCTGAAGGTGGCTGCCGCCGCGACTCAGGCATGGTGGCAGATGGCAGACCTTCAGGCCTCCGCTGGTCAGACTGGTGTTCATTTCCCAACTTTTTTCTGCCTGAGTGTTTCAGAGGAAGACTCAGCAGTGCAGAAGAGCTTCTTCTGGTGCGAGAAAGAGAGAGAGAAAAAAAAGAAACAGAGGGTGAAACATATTGAAATAGATATGGAAAATGCCTTCAGAAGAAAAAAAACAATACTGGTCTGTAGCTAAATCATCTTTAATACAACTCAATACAACAACAACAAAAACAAAAAAAATATGACAGACTAAAATTTAGCATACATGTATGAAAGTGCAAAAAAATACCTCAATTCTGATCGGATGAATCATGTTAAATGTGTTAAGATACCTATAAATCTATGACTGCAAATTCTATATTAATGCACCAAGTGGCTATGTTGCCTAGCAACTATAAACACTTCACTACAGTTATATAGCTACTATAGTCTTTAAGTATATTATATCTAGCAGTATGTTATTTGTCAGGTAAAACTATTATTCTAATTATTGTTATGAATACATTTATTGTATTAATTTATTAAACATTGTTGCCTTCAATCATACTGCTGCTTTTGTTTTATAAGCAACAAAATTATTTAGTTAATTAGTACAATTGTCTTGTTTTCCAGTTTCCAGCTATTTTGTTTCTAAAGTTAAAACATCTTGTACAGACGTTGAAATATTTTTACTGATTTTTTTCTTCTTCAGTAAATTAGCCAATTAAGGTTACACATGTATGTATGTATGTATGTATGTATGCATGTATGTATGCATGTATGTATGCATGCATGTATGTATGTACTGTATGTATTTATTTACCGCTGGTTGGTTACAAGTGTTTTAGGCACAACTCAAAGCAGCTCATCATGCATCATGTTTTTATTGCCCTTATCCAAACAATTAAGCGAGAATCGAAATTGGCTTGATGGGTTTGAATTATATTCCCTCATGTTGTGAAAGTGACTTACGAAGTCAAGCACTTTTGGGAAACGAGGCCCAAAATAAGTTTTTGACAGAGTGTAATTTAATGCAGGCAAGGTGAGGTTGAGATGAGGGAGGAAAGCGAGAGATAAACGGAGGGTGAGCTAGAGAGATGAGCGCGGTGTGTCCTTGAGACAGATCTCCTCCTCATCCCTTAGGAACCTGCCATCTCCTTGCCCATCCTCTGGAAACGCACCGCTCACACACACACATGCGCACGCTCACGAACACACTCTTCCAGACAATTACCGTCCTTTCTCAAGATGCTCGCAGGTATAGGCCAGCTGCCACGTCTCACAAATCGAGCGTGCTGTTCAATGCCTTGGCAGAGGGCGACAGGGGACGGGCGCTCATCTTTTTTCGCCATCCCTTCATTCGTTTTTCCTTAAAGTTGCATGGCGGAGGACAAAATGGACAGATGGGGAGGCCTCACTGTCCTGATGTTTGGGTTCTAATTATATTAGCCCAGGCCCTGCATGGATCCACGATGAATGTTTACTCAGCCACCAATTTATAATCATTTAGTGAACACCTGTTTAGAAGAGTCAAAAAAAGAGAGACAGAGCGGGTCAGGGGCCAGATGCGGAGAGTGGAGAAAGTCGCATATGCTGTAAGCAGCCCGACGGGCTGGGTGAAAGACTGGGATGGGCCAAGGATGGTATCTTTGGTCGTAGCGGTCATATCTTCAGAAAGACTGAAGCAAGGTCTTGATTGTGCTGCGGCAGTCCATAATAAATGAAGATGCACTATATTGCCAAAAGTTTCGGGACACCTGCCTTTATGTGCACATGAACTTTAATGACATCCCATTCTTAATCTGTAAGGTTTAGTATGGAGCTGGCCCACCCACAGCTTCAACTCTTCTGAGAAGGCTTTCCACAAGGTTTAGGAGTGTGTTTAAGGGAATTTTTGACCATTCTTCTAGAAGCACATTTGTGAGGTCAGGCACTGATGTTGGATGAGAAGGCCTGGCTCACAGTCTCCACTCTAATTCATCCCAAATGTGTTCTATCGAGTCGAGATCAGGACTCTGTGCAGGCCAGTTCCTCCACACCAAACTCGCTCAACCATGTCTTTATGGACATTGCTTTGTGCACTGGCACGCAGTCATGTTGGGTTCCTTTCACTGGAACTAAGGGGCCAAGCCCAACCCCTGAAAAACAACCCCACATCATAATCCCCCATCCACCAAATTTTACACTTGGCTCAATGCAGTCAGGCAAGTAGTGTTCTCCTGGAAACTGCCAAACCCAGACATGTCAATCGGATTGCCAGACAGAGAAACGTGATTAGTCACTCCTGAGAACACGTCTCCACTGCTCTGTGACAGCGTGCTTTACACCACTGCATCAGACGCTTTGCATTGCACTTGGGGATGTAATGCTTGGATGCAGCTGCTCGGCCATGGAAACCCATTCCATGAAGCTCTCTATGTACTGTTATTGAGCTAATCTGAAGGCCACATGAAGTTTGGAGGTCTGTAGCTTTGCAGAAAGTTGGCGACTGCACTGTGCACCTCAGCATGTGCTGACCCCGCTCTGTGATTTACGTGGCCTAACACTTCGTGGCTGGGTTGCTGTTGTTCCCAATTGCTTCCAATTTGTTATAATTCTTTTTCTACAAAACAAAAAGGCAGTAACTGCATTTTTGGTCAAAAATGACATTCAAGGCATCCTTTGTTATGTGACAAAACATCTTATCTCAAATGTGTGTCGTGTGGAGAAAAATGGTAGTCGTTTGTACAGTAACTGCAAAAAGCCCAAGTGAAAAAGCATGAGTACAGTAACATCCATTACTGTATTCTTGTTATGTTTTACCTAACAAAAAATAACCATGTCGCTGCGCAGTGAAGTTACTGTTTCCATGGTGAACACACACAGCTGATTTCGCAGTATTCTCACGGGACGGTTTTAACATTTGCAATTTCACCCTTCTAACTTAACACAAATTTTGTTTGAGATGGCACAAAGCCGGGGAAAGAAGATGGTCGAACTGGCGTTGAAAAGAAAATACCCGGAGAATGGAAAGTTACAGTGACAGATTAAACATTTAGAGGCTAGGCCATCACAATATAAACACCTGTCAGCCGCCAGGGCGGGACTTCCTCTCAGAGGTCCATTCAGATAGCATTATGCTAATTGACAGGCGACATTTTAAATAGCTTTGCTTACCTGCCCCTAGCTGTAACTTTATCCTCTGTAAATTCACATCATCGCCGATGCCATGTCATCATTTTGTTGTTCATATCACAAAGTTATAATCCAACCAGCGGTGGAAAATTTTTCAATAACTAGAAAAGCACTCGGAGAACACTAACCTCTGTCAAGGTAGCCTAATAGGTCACTGAGGCAATACAAATTCCAAATGTCCCGTGGAAAATATTGACCTAAAATGGTCAAATTAGTTTGAGTTTGGTATATCCATGTTCAGGAAAACAAATGGTTCCAATTATTTCAAATACAGTGTATCTAACACACCCAGAGCCCAAGTTGTGGCAAAATAGTTTTTGGAGAATCTGTAGTTACTGCCTTTTTCCTAGGTATGGTGCCACGTTTTTGGTAAGTATACAAAGCAAGAATACAGTAACTGCAAAATAATGGTAAAATATCAAATTAAATATGAGGATTGATGTGTACAAAGAATAAGCTAATATAAAGTAACAAAACAGCCACATGTCCAATAATCTACCTACAGCTACTTAGGCTGGATGACAGGATAACTTTAAAGTCATTTTTCTCAGTTCTGCACTCAGTGTAGTTGACCTATACTTTTTGCTTTGTAGGGCAGAATACCACTAACAGATTTATAGTGAGGAAATTTCACGAATGGACTTATTGCACAGGTGGCAACCTATCACGGTACCACGCTTGAATTCACTGAGCTCCTGAGAGCGACCCATTCTTTCACAGATGTTTGTAGAAGCGTCTGCATGCCTAGGTGCTTGATTTTATACACCTGTGGCCATGGAAGTGATTGGAACACCTGAATTCAATGATTTGGAGGGGTGTCCCAATACTTTTTGCAATCTAGTGTACTGCCTAAGAAAATCAAGAAAATATTAAGTGACTAAAATGCTAAATTTCTTTGGAAAAATTAAGTCCAATAATAAAATAATTGACATTCATAAACAATAGGACTCCTATAAAGCCCTTTCAAGTTTATTAATTCTCTGTTATACAGTTTTCTTTATAATATTAACAATAATGTATAGTTTTTTAATATTAAAAATAAATATGTTTATCAATTATAAATACATATATTTATGTTATGTCTGGTCTTGATATTTAATGGCAGCAATCAAAAACATGAGTGGAATTCCAAAATTTTTTAGAACACTAGGAAGAATTTCTGAACTTTAAAAAGCAAAGAAAGACATATAGAGCTGAAAGAAAGTTAAATGTATTTTTTACATTATTCAACAGAATTGACATGTTTTTTAATGCTTGTTTCTTCTCAAAGTTGTTGATGTAGATGCATTTAGCCTATCATTTAATGCTCCTTGTGATGTCTCTTTAAAAGTTTGGATTCTTACATGGAAAATCATGCTACAGTGTGAGGTACTCTTTTGTAATGCATCTTATCCTGAAAAAATTGAGCTAACAGACCTGATGCGATGAAAACAACTCTGAGATGAGTTATGAACAGAACAATCCAGGAATGGATCGAATCATTAACAATACAATGCACAATAAAACTCACATATAGGGCCCAGATGAAGACTTGCAGGGAGGATGTTATGCAAACATTTGATCGGACATGCCTTCCTAAATCCTATACTACATCCAAAGTTTTTTTTTTTTTTCAGCTTTCGGACAAAATATGTCTGACAGTGGTGAGCCTGTAGATCAGACTCTTCTAAATGTATTTTCTTTCGAAACTGCCATTATCAGTGCCTCAGGGAAGAATGTTATCATGTTGAGTTATTGACACATTTTTGTCACTGCTGCGAAATCTCATATGGTGTTAACCTCCTTTCTCACTTTCGTCCGTCCTCTCTCCCTCTCTTCCCATATCAACCCATCTTTCACAACTTCCTGTGCTCCCTTTTTGCTCTCGTTCACTCTCTCTCTCAAAGGTCAGGGCTCTGAGTGGGTCTGTTTGAAGCATGGCCTTCTGCAGAGCACAGGAGGGGTGATCTCCGCAGGGAAAGGGAACGCTCCCGCACCCCCGGCTGTTGGCCCTGATGACTTTGGAAGAACCGAAGAGGGATCTTTTTTTTTAATCCTTGACCTCATCCCACCACCCTCCATTTTGAGTGTCCAGTTCAAGCCACACAAGATCTCAGCAAGAAACGGTCTCAAATTGTAGTTTAGCCAGAACTAAAGTGTATGACTTTGGTAAGCAATACCAGTGGAGTCATGGTGTCAATCTGTAAGCCAACTCGGAAGGCCAATCCAATGGGTGTCTTCAGGAATTTTTTAATGGGTTTTGATTTATGAGTCAAATAAAGTGCTTTATTTCTCGAAGAGACATTCACATTTGACATTTTAACACAATCACAATTAAAATTATCATTTGTGTTTGAAAAACACAAAGTTGCTAACAAGTTAGCATAAGAACTTTAAGAGTTGTCTAAAAACACCACTGCTTCACTACTTTGTGTAAATTATGTTGTCGAAAAAAATGCAAAGGTCTCTTCACGTAATGCAAATCACAGACCTCATTTTACTGAAAAATTGAAACCCGCAAATTTGAGCAAAAATGCTCATTCTTTCCCAGACTGTAAACTGGACAGCTCTACAAAGGGTTGAAAGGAAGCGAATAACAGAACAATTATATCACACTGGTGTGGAAGAACATGTCTGGTTGATCTTTTTGTAGATTGTGCTTTATGGGTACACACATAAGAGAAGAATAATAGCGGTTTGAATCCAGGCGCTGGTAGCGGCGTTACCTGTCCCTGCTCAACAGAAGTACTTCAGGGACAAGAACATGAGAGAGACAGACCACAATAGTCCATGAGTGTTCTTTTAGTCAAAACACCTCTTTGGATTCAGCATGTATGTGTGTGTGCTTCTGTGAATGTGTCTACAACAATAGGAAGGTGATTGCAAACCCTCTTGAAACTCTACGGTGAGTAATTGGCTTTCGACATCCGTATGTGAAAAAGAAGAGAAAAAAACAGTTGTTGCCATAACAGTAAAACATTTAATTCAAGACCCTGCTGTTGCTCTACTAAAAAGTTGCATGCAGTTAATGATGTTTGATGTACCATATTTTACCTGAAGGTGGAGGTTAAAAACAACAATAGTTGTTTACATGTGCAGAATATCATCTACCAATGTGCAAGGGCAGAAAATTGGGTAATCATATTCTTTCATCCTCAAGGAGGGATGATATCTTTAAGACACAAGCTCTAGTCCAGACATCGGCACGCACTGCTTTATAGTCACAGCAACACATAGATGACAACAAAAGAAAAGAATAATGCCACAACCTTCGATGGCCTCAGATCCTTCTCCTGCCTTCACTTTAGCAAGTATTTAGCGGTGGGTACAAAAAGGTCATGGGGTGAGGAGGGGTTTTGTGATGGGGGAAACAGCAGTCACATTGCCATCCTGATGACTTAGTTTGAGTAGAAATCCTCTAATAAAAACATTGACCCATGTAATTGATTTTAATGGCAGCTCCATGCCATCTTTCCCGCGCTGGCTGGACGGCGGCCAGATGCCATCAGCGCCGCCCCTGGGGGACCGGTGGAGGCTGGGGCGGAGGGAGGGCGCAGATGAGTGCCTGCCTCTGAAGTGGAGAGTAACAAGAATAGATTAGCGTGCTTGATAAACACGGCGCGCAGCGTGCTCCAAAGGCAGCCGAGGGTACAACTGACCTTTTTGTTCTCTGTCAGGGGCAGAGGAAGCAGCAGAGAGGGGGTGGCGGGAACAAAAAAGACCATCCTCCCCAACTGCGAGACCCGACAACGCTTAGCCTCCGCACGGCAACATCGTCTCCGAGGACCTCGCAATACGGCATGGCGGTTTAACCGTATTAAACAGCCTCTGTTTTTGCGCTTCTACGCGGCTTGTTTGTTCACAAAGCACTTTACGTGGCATCATAGTCTCGGCTGCTGTTGGGTTTCCACCTCTATTATACTTGGAGAGAGCTGACACAGTATGATCCAAGCTGCAGGCTTCAGGGGGTGGCTTTTATTTACACCACTTTCTCCTGGTACTTCCAGTGTCCTGGCAGCTTTTAGCCAAAGGCAAAGTTGTGCACGCCTGGAAAGGAGCGCTTGTTTTAAGTGCTTCACACTGTTTGTGTCTTTTGTTGACTGCTATCGCTTTCCATAGCTCTTGGCGGGGTGAAAAAGACACACTTAAATACACACTGAGCAAATGAAGGTTAAGGCTAGCGTGAGCCTGACCGTGGGATAGTTTACATCTGCTAAGTACCCAGGGAGTGGCGGCCAACGATATCGACTCGATTGGGGGAAAAAAGGCTCAGGTGCTGTCATTCCTCATTGATTGGCTTGCGTGTCTTACAAAGCGCTGTAGACAAAGTTCCCGTAGCCAGATTTACACGCCGATAACACAACATTGCGCCCTCCACTGTCATGTAGCTCGGCATATGACTCCAAACGTGGTGCGAGAAGGTCAAGGTGAATATTCTTTCCGTAACAACGGCTCATTCGGCTCACCGGTGGACAATTTTGCATGAGGCAAAGCGTGAGCGTTTTGCTAAGTTTGCGAGTGCAACTTTGTGCTGTTTAATTTACCTTGCTTGATGTCTGCCAGATGTACCCGAACGTAGATAAATTAGTGAGCACTTAATGCTCATCTTACAAATGAACGCATCTGTGTCACATTGAAAACGAACGGCTGGCCTCCTCAGCTAACCTTATCCCCCATTCTCTCTTACTCGCTCTCTCCTTGTCGCACATGAGCTTGGGGGATTGAGGTTTCAGTGAGCACACACTCAGAACAATACCCACGTGGGCCTGGAGAAAAAACTGTGCTTAATTGTATTAATTTACTGCATGGACTAACGAGGAGGCAACAAGGGGAATGGCACATCAATGGCAGCGCTATCTGACAGAAGGGGTTCTTGCCGAGGCCTGCGAACGGCTATGAGGGGACCCTCTTTCTCCTTATTCCGCTCTGTTGCTCTCTTCTCCCAGCGCCTTGGGCTCCGCCAGATGTTGTCAAGAGAAGGCATTGCGACACAGGACTACTGCTCCCTACAGCAGGTGGCGCCGCAGGTCATTATTAGCACATGCGCGCAAACACGCGCAATTCTCACTTACATGCACGTGGGCCTTGTTGAGCGTTTCTGCTTCACGAGCAAGCGCAGATGAGCTGTCTAATTGGATGGCAAGTAACAGCCTGACAAGATTTCTTGCAAGAATACCTACATCAGTGGATGGGATAATGAGTGAGCTGAAGATGCTTGCCGGGTAGCGCATGCAAAGCACAGTGGACTGGTGGGACTCACTGGGACTGCAGCTGCCTTTAGGGCATCCGCCACAGCGTAACCAGTCCACTGTAGATCAGCAGCCAAAATAGGCCCTCACTGCATTCCTTGAATGAAAATAGAACCCTCTGTATTTCACTTGCGCTGACGCAGTGACTACGAAAGAGATGTGAAGGAATTTACGATTGACTAGGAGCAAATTGTAGACACAACTCTTTAAGCAGCGTCGCCAGGCAGACCAAAAGTACTTTTTTGGTATAGCCTATTAATTGGGCCCCAAAGAAACAATTCCAACCCTCTAAAAAATTCTCGGACCACGTGAATTTAAGCGATAACCTTGTTTTGTGTTAAAGGATATTCACAACCAATCAAAACTGCAAAAATAAGGACTTTTTAAATCAATTTAGAAGTATCTGCCACTGTCGGCAAAAAAGGTAGTCCTACTCCAGTCTCACACCACTGTTTGAGCCAATGTTGTTGTGTTGAGACATATATTATTGATCACATAATAAAAATATTGCAATATAATTTATATAAAAGTTATATTAAATTGTAAATGATATTTCACAATATTACTGTTTATCAAATAAATGTAGCCTTGGTGAACATAAGACTTTTTTCCATTCCAAAATATATTTATTACTAGCATTTTAATGGCAACACTTTACAATAAAGTTCCATTTGTTCATATTAGTTGACAACAACAAACAATGAAAAATAAATCTAAAGCATTTCTTCATCTTTGTTAATATTAATTTCAACATATACTAACACATTATTAAAATCAACAGCTGTATCTGTTAATATAATTTTAATGGGCCTGAGCTTACATGAATTAATAATGAACAGTTCTTTTTTTAACTATTGTTAACAAAGATGGATACATATCGCAACAAACGTATTGCCCATAGTTAATGCATTATCTAATGTTATCTAATGGGATCCTATTGTAACGTGTTAGCATTTTAAACAAACTCAAGGAATAAAAGAAAGGAAAAATAAGCGTTTTGTTACATTTAACGGCAAAGCAAATTCAACAGGGAATGGCGTTTGTAGCAAAGGGAGCTGGAATCAAACTCTATGCAAGTAAATGAACTAAGTAAGTGTTGGACCGACCCAGGGTGACATTTGGAATGCAGCATTCCCTAACTTATTAGACTACTGTGCAGTCATTATCATAGCAGTGCTGGGCCAATTCATTTTCAAAGTGCACCAGATGTGCTCCCGCAATTATTCCAGCAAGGACTGAGGTTCAGATGTGTGCTCACACTCCCGGTCTTGTTGGAACTGCAAATGTCTTCCATTTGAATTCCTGGCTGACCTTCTCTCATTTTGTTTTTTTACATTCCATTTCACATGCCATGTTTTGCATCGGTCTGAGGCGAGTTTGGAACGGTGCTAACTATTTTTATTTATTGCAGATTTCTTGCTCGCAACATTGCCTTTTGAAGCGTTGACTGAGAGAGTGATATGATGATGTGTAATTCTGATAACCCTCAATCACAAGGGGCTGAACAATTAAACAGAAAAGCACATTTCATGAAGATTGACAACCAAAAAGTATATTTTTGTTTTAATTTTGAGCAGTACATCTATTGATTACTACGGTGACTTTAAAAATGGGGCATTGCATTAATGGTAATCTTTGAGGCTGTCGACTGTAAGGACGTTCTTAAGTTTGACAGAGGCAAAAAATAAAGTCTAAGTAGAACACTTATGCCCTCTGGCATGTGTCACAGCTGGACACCTCTCTTGAGTGACACAGAAGAAGAGAGGAAGCATAGCAGGTGAGGTTACGAGTTCTTCGTCTTGGGCAGTGACAATTGCTTGAAGCGCTTGACACCTTAAAGAGGCTGGGACACAGATGGGAACTGAAGACCTGTCAGTGGTTTTTGGAGATATTATCACAGGAACAAGTCCTCCTGTGCAAAAATATGCACAGATAAAATACAGTCCTTTACAGTGTAGAGCTTATCTAGGAATGCATTCTGTTTTTTTATTTTTTATTTAAAAATTAAAATAACATTTTAATCGGCAGCTGTGGTTGCCAGAACTTTACCGTAAAAAATACAGCAGTAACGTTTTAGGTTTTTATGGACAGCACCATATAATTTAAAGGTTTATAATGTAATAATTATGGCAAAATTTTTTATTTATTTTACAGTTCAAAACCGTATAATTTAAAGGTTTCTATTGTAATGATTATGTTTACACTGTAAACAATTTACGGTAAAAAAAACATATTTCATTAACTGAAATATTGTTAAATTACCAACCTATTGAAATACTAATATCTGTTATGTACCTTTGATATATACGGACAACCACCAATCACGCAGGGAATTCTGGGAATGTCAATTTACGGGTTTTCACTATAAATTACACAATGACTTGTTCTTTTTCACTTCCAAAAACTGTAAATTTAACGGTATTTTACTGTAAAATTAAATGAAATGTAAGGTTAGATCTATTACAGTTATTCCACGTATATAGTACGGAAACTTTCTGTTAACCAATTAACAGTTTTTCCGCTGTAGCATTTTTACAGTAAAATACTGTTAAAATCCCAATAATTTTTTACAGTGTGCTAAAGCTATATGCTAACAAAAAATATTTCTGGATGTATGATGGATTGTGAATAGAAGCCAGACCGAGTTGCTAAAATAATGCTTAAGTGGTAAATATATTCAATAATATGTTGCAGCCTAACAGAGAAGTTGTTTCAGTCATAACATAAAACCATTCAAAATATGATCACAAACATGCCATAACCTCCTAAGACCCAGGAAAAAAAAGTTTGATTAAAGTTTGAAAATGATATTTATTCATATTTTATGCTATGTCCTCGTATGTGGACACCAGGACTCAGGCAAAAACAATGGGAATTTTTTCATTCACCAATCAAATTTTAGAAACCAAACTTTGTTTAAAGATTATTCTCAACTATGTTGATATAACGCAATTAATTGATATACCGTTTTACTTTATGCAATATGTGGGTAAAATGGCCATGGGTTTTCCCATTCAAAGCAATGTATACACTGTCTCTAATTTTCATATTAATGTGTTAATGAAAAAAGTGTAATAATGGGAGAAATAGTCGGCAACATTTTCATAATAATATCTAATATTTTATAGGAATATTGATGTGTTATTTATTTCCCTTCACTTGCTGTGTCTCCTAAAATGCTTGATAAATGATTTGTCCTTGTGTTCTCCATAGTGGACATGTATGAAATCAATGCCCTGTTTTGTAACAGAAAGTCATATTTTTATTAGAAACCCCGTAACATTTTCCTGAGATGTTGATTTATAACAAACAATGTGAAAATTAGTCAGATTTAAATGACTACAAAATATTACAAAATACTATCAGTGCTAATAGTGCTAAATTTGATAATTCAGTCATTGTTTAAAGACCAAGGAGAAGTTGTTGTCCTGGAGAAACCTCAACACAAATGGTATCTCTGAAAAGCCCTCAACGAGGACATCCAGAAAAAAAACTGTGACATGTATGGTGTCAGAGAAATTCACTCAAATATAATGTCCTCATACCTGGATAGTGGCACCCAGGAGGTTAAGACCCAAGGGATTTTATGTCCCAATGACATTGAATGACAAAACAGCAACTATCGAGGGATTCTTTACCTTGTGTTCTGTAAGACAGTACATCTTATTGAGAACAGCATATTCTTCAGAGCCATTTTAAAAGCATAACATGAGGTCATGAACCTGTGATGCTGCGGAGCAGAGCTGAATCACGGTCTGTGAACTGTACTGTACCATTACTCCATGCTAGAAAAGGTCAAGAACTGATCTTCTACAGTTTTTTCCCTTTCTGTGCAAATGCTTTTCTTTTCACTTCGCTCTTTGCTTCCAATTAACTGAGTAGGTGTTTTATCCCATAATTAGTATCTTCATTTCCTGTCTGAAGCCTCATTATCAATGCAGCAAATTCACCCACAGTAATAGCTTCTAGTATTTAATGATGCCATTATTCTTAATGATACTGTTTTTAGCTACAAAGGAATAATTACAGTTCACTTCTACTGGATATGCATGGAGAAACTGGTGTATATTTTTCCTGTGTGTGTGTGTGTGTGTGTGTGTGTGTGTGTGTGTGTGTGTGTGTGTGTGTGTGTGTGTGTGTGTGTGTTGTTTTGTTTTAAGATGGACGCTTGCCTGTGATCACGTTTTTGTGCTGTAACAGGAAGTGTGTATGGGAGGAAAAATCAAAAGCTTCTAACAGTTTTTCCCTGTCATATTTGAGCACATTACGGATTCACAAACATTTGATTTAAATGTACATTATGTGAGAGAGCTTGTCACTTGCTTTTACTCTTCCAAAATATCCCTATTTAAACACAGGTATACGAACAAATTCAGTGACACAATTTACTACATTTCAATTTACCTCATTATGTTTTCAGTTACATAAGAGCTCTGAAATTGAACAGGACATTTCTAGTTTAGCAGTAAATTGTATTATTTTAATATTTCCAAGGTTTTTATCTGAATTTTGACCATAAATGTAGCGCTGTGATGAAATATGACACTGACGCGATTCTGAACTGACATGTAAAAACCCTCATTTCCCTCTAAACTAATGCTCGTCAACCAACGTTGACATCCAAAACAGTGTACAATAATAGTGATAATAGTAAAAATCTTCTAAATAATAATTGCAAATATGTAATGCAATAAACCAAAGAAAAAAATAAAACTATGTAATATTAAATATTACAACTGTATAATATTTGGTCTAAATAAATTAAAAGCAACATTCTAAGAATGGAAATCAATCAATCAAAAGCTAATGTAAATTTAGGCATTGCAACATTATGTACAGTATGAAAAATGTATATTCATTTTGAAATTGGCTAAATATTACATTATATTAAATTATTATAATTTTTATTATTGAAAGATATTTTGTTAGCATTAAATGGTGAGAATAAAATATAAAAGCAGTAATAAATATAATAAATAAACGGTGGTAATATATATATATATATATATATATATATATATATATATATATATATATATATATATATATATATATATATATATATATATATATATATATATATATATATATATATATATATATAAAATGAAAAAGTAAAAGATAAAATGTAAATGACACACTGTATGCAACAGATAAAATGTTTTTGGGCCACAAAAGAATTGGTTAAAATTGCTGCATACAAAACCTTGTTCCTTTGCCAGTTCAATTTCCTCTAATGTCACAAACTTCCGACTCTCGGTACTTGACAGAGCAGGCCACATTAGAGTGAAGTCAGCCATTTTAACCCTCCTATTAAGCCTCTCAGAGTACTCATTTGAGTTTGGACAGAAGTCTAGGTGTCCTGCTTTTGTGGTCCAGCCTCGCTCTCAAATGTCCCACTGACCAGATGTCCAAGTGTACGCCACAGAACGGCGCACCATCCAGTCCATCTTTCTGCTGTTCGAGGTTTCAATGGCTCATTCTACTGCAACAGAAAAGATTTCAGAAGCTATTAAAACGGAGGACGTACCCTACGCCACAGGCGATTTTAATGTGGCTTTGAGAGCCAGCATGTTACAATTGCTAATTGGTAGTGTGAAATAGCTTGTTGTGTTTTGCCATGTACACAGGGCCTACCTTTACATTGCACAACCCTGGAGGCAAGAAGATTGTTTTAGAGTAAAAAGCGCAACATCGTTCTTCTGATATGACTGCGTATTCGCACACGCTTACAAGCGGCGCATTCAAATGTTCATATTAGCCAGAGCGGCTGATGTGTGTGCTTATGCGCAAGAGCTGTTCAGACATCAGGCATGAGAGTGTTCTGTTGAAAAGAAGGACTTTTGTCATGTGTTTAATTGAAAAGATGCTCGCGACTGCCTAAGGTAGTCCTCTTTACTCACAACATGAAACAGCATTTTAAAAATGTAATGCTAATCTGGACAGGACCAGAAGTTTGCATGCAAATGAGTGAATGAATATGCATGGCCGTCATCTTATGGTTTGCGAAAAACATGGGATTCTAAAGCAACTAGACAAAGGTCTTTGTTGCAGCTTCTCTCTGATACCTTGCCAGGGTAATTTCCATCTGTCTGCTCATGCTGAACTCCCCTCTCTCTCTCCATCTATCTCTTTTACTCCCTCTCTCTCTCTCACACTCCTGCACCCCACTCAGTTCTGGCATTAGAACCACAGGAAACAGTGTCCGTTCCTTTACACGATGCGACAGTCTGTTCACCTACCCAGTGCTAACGCGGCGTGATGTGCTTGTTGGCTGATCAGAGAGCCGCTGAGCTGAAACTCCTGACTCGCACCTGAGACGCTCACCCCTCCACCCGCATCTCTCCTCCTGTCCTGTGAACACACTCGCTCCTCCAGCCCGCGAACTCCTTCTGTCCCACTAAATAATGCACCTCACCGACCTCACAGCCGCCTGGCTCCTGCTGAACTCAGGTTCTGTTCTCTGCATTCCGGTTTCCAGAGGAAAGTGTTGTTGCTTTTCCATAGCTCAGGAGTCTCATCGAAGCATCAACAGATGTCTCTGCTGAAATTCCTAGGGAGAAATGAAAACAGACACCAATGAGACAACTGATGACATGCAGTATAAAATTATTAAAATGTGGATATCATAACCCAGAAGATTTTTTGAAGGAATTTAATGAGAAATGTTTGAGTTTGCAATGGAATCTCTGACTGATTTCAAAAACTTGATAGTGAGATAAAATCTAAAAAATATATATTTTTAAATATAAAATCTGTGAGTTATAAAGTCGCAATTACGAGAAACAAAGTTGCAATTATGAGATTTAAAGTCACATTGCCAGATTTAACGTAGCCTAATGTTGTAAGATATTGTGAATAATAAAGTCGCAATTATGAGAAACTAATTTGCAAGTTGTAAAGTCACAAGTAAAGCCATAACTGTGAAATATAATATTGAAACCTGAGGTGCAACAGGCTTCCAACATATAAGATTGCCAGTGTCTTTTTCTCCGGTGAACAATCTGTGAAGCAACTTAATATTTCTAAGTAAATCTCACTTGTGATTTTTCATTCCTGCTTTATTAACTTCCTCTCTCGCTTCTGCTTTAAACTTCCTCAAACCTGCATTACACAGTTTCCCTAGAGATTTTACAGTCTGTCTCTCTTGGTTAAGATGCTTGTCCTGATTCCAACACAGATTACACATTGACTACTTTATCTAAATCGAGGTATTCGCCGATCATCTCGGCAAATGAATATTGTCACTCAGATTTTTCAAATCCTCCGCTTGTGCTTTTTCTTTGATAAAATTTCTCAGTAAAATGAAGAAGAATCTTAGTGTGATGGCAAGTCTACATTATCCTAATTTCACTAAAACTAGTTTAATCATGAGACATGGAGACAATGGATTTTCCAATCATCTAAAAGAAGCACTTTTGGGATTGGTTGCAATGAAATGTTTCGGTGGTCAGAGACGCTTACAAAAATCTTCAAGTCGAGCTAAGGAGATTGCAGTGAAGGCTGAACGTATGTCATTTTATTAAGTTGAAAGCACGATTTAAAAATTATGTCTGGCCTTAAGCTGTAAAGCATGTTGAAATTATGTGAGCATTTAATAAAGACACTCAGACATATGGCAGAGTCTTACTAAGACATCTGAGGTCAAGGGGGAAAAGTACTACAAGGCTAAAACGGCAGTTAGAGCACTAATCTCCCGTATAACCCAGGAAATGGCAGGCTATTGCTTCTCGAATGATGAGCATTCAATCATTCACTGCAATATGGAGAACTTTCTAACAAATACAAACATTATTAATACCGCCGCATGATGCCAGAATTATCACATCGAACACTGAATCTGGTTGTAGTCCTCTATGATTTTTTAAACACTTCATATCAGTACCTTTATTTTGGGTCACACCTAGACAAGATATGAGATGAATCTGAGCAAAAAGGTAATTTAAATCAGATATAAAAAGACATAGGGCCCTGTTTTAATGATCTGCATAGTCTGAAGTGCATGATGCAGGTGCACTTTTGCTAGTTTATTGACGAAAAAATGGTCTCTTAATGTTTCATCCGTGTTTTGGGTGTAATGTGCTATAAATCAATCAGAGTCTCATCTCCCATTCCCTTTAAAATTAAGCTTGTACCATGGCGTATTCCTTATTTACATGGCTGAAATTGCAAGCGGAAAGACTGTACGCATCTCCAGAGAGGAATCCTTTTATTTTTAATATTTAAAAATGTTTGTGTGCTGCTGCGCATCCCTGTGTGTGTAACAAGCAGAGTGTACGCGCGTTGTGCACCCGACCTGTAGGCGCATATTACTAACGTGCCCTTTAAATAAAAAAAAAAAATGCTGTTTTTGTTGGTCAATGGCGCAGTCGTTTTCAGTTGCCTCAAAATAGCAACGCGGCAACACACCTCATTTTTTGTTCCCAAGGGGGAACAAATGGGCGCATTTGCTATTTAAACAATGTGGCGCTGGACGTAAAAATGATAACTGCGTCGGGCTGAAACTAGCAAAAAACACTGTGCCGGGTGTAAGAAAGGGCCCTTAAGGTCACATGTATCTGGCATGGGATTAGAATGTGTCAGAAGGAATCTAGATACTGTTTAAACGACAACAATGTACTAAAATGGAAAAGTTTTTCCTTTGTGTTTTTCGGGTACAGATGACATCGTTTTCCAAATGATCCCCAATCACAGGATCCGTGAAAATGTCTAAAAAACACTGTACACTGTAAAATAACGGAAAAGGTACTGGCAGCTTATTACCTGGACACTGTCCAGTAATTTTACGGATATTTCCATTAACCCTAACATAGAACGCAACGAAGTGCAAAATTCTAAATACAGGTAAACCACCTTTAAAAAATAAATACGGAAAAATCCATTAAATTATTACAGTATATTTTTACAGATTTTTTTTAGAGTGTATTATTCATACCAGGCCAGTAGTTGGCCATGTCACCTATAGACTGAACACGTAATATGTATGCGCAATTGTGCATGACGTCACTGTTTTCACAAACACGCGTTTTTTTGTAGTTTTCAAGGAGACTGTAATGGTATTGTTTTCAAAAACTTGCACTTTGAAACTCGTTTTCAAAAGTTTTCAGGTCCCCAAAATGCTGTTGTTGTGTAAATCAAGTTTTTTATTTGAAAAAGGTGTCGTCTGAACAGCCCCTGAATTCCCCTGCTCAGCAGGGTTCCTTGCGCAAAGGGAACAAAGTAACAAATTGCTTTACATTCTGGAACGAGGAAACTTGATATTAGGGCAAAAAAATCCTTTGAATAGATTTATAACATTAATTTTAATTTGTTTGACACTGGACATTGGTACCCACCTTATTTTCCAATTAGCAATTCCAATTATTCATTAGCCACTGTATTCAAATAACTAGAAGAATAACAAAGTGCAGTAAACGGATATATCAAATACCAATTGAAATCAAATACCAATTTGATTTTGTAGACACCGAAAGCCTTGCACATTAAAGTTACAGAAGGCCCCACCTGCTTTTACCTTGAAAATAAGGTGGATAATAAACTTTACATATCATTTGTTTGCTTTAAATCAATTTAAGAGTTCTTGAGAGACTGTACTGCTGTTCTCTTCAATGGCGTGCCTTCAACAGCAGGGGGAGACATGTGCTGTGTGTGCTGAACCGAACACCCACACACCATAATCTATTCTCACCTCTCCCCCTTCTGCTCTCCTCTCTCATCCCCTCTTTTCTTTTAGAAATAAAGGCCTGTGGAGAGAGAAGGATACCACCCTCATAAACCGTTTGTGCCGTGCGTAAGGGAAAGGGTGGGGTGGAATGTCACATCAGATAGGTCAAGTGCTAATTTTGCTCCTATCTGTCAAAACAAGACACAGTTTAGAAGCACCATTAAATGCCAAAGTCAGACAGAGAGCACGGGTTACTACCTGCCTTCACCTTCAACTTTTTCACCTGCCCTACCACTAATACAGACCAGCAGAAGAATGTCAATGTAATTCGTAAGAAACAGATTATTGGGTTTGTTTCCCCCCTCCAGTGGCACAGGTTTGCTTAACGGTAAGGGTCACAAAACTTTGACTGTTTTAGACAGACTTTGCAGTTTGGCAGTGTGGAGTGATGGTTCTGACTGTGTGTGTGTACATGTCCGATTATCTCTCTGTGTTTGAAGTGCTGATTCACACACACTGATCCACTCTATTGAGTATGCAAACAGTGGTTAGGGGGCATTATCACTCCCTGCAGCAGGACACATTTTGGCATGAAGACAACAAGATGGGTTATGATGTTTCTAAATGTAAAAGAAAGTCTTTAAAAAAATACATCTGATAATGCTGATACTTTTTTTTTTTTTTTTTTGTTAACCTCTAGTGTGACATGCTTCAGTTCATTTAAATACTTGTATAATTATACATGCCGTTTTTATGACCTCAACTGAGTGGTTACGTGGAATATTAGGACTATTAAAAATAATTTGTCACACTGCAGGACAATTTCGGCAAACTACAACAAGCTAAAAGGTGATTTAAAATAGTGAAAAGCACCTTCAATACACTTGATGTCAGATGCCTTTTTTAAAATGTTATTAATCAACTACTAATTTCTTTCCGGACATTAACAGTTTAGCAACACTCTTCACACAGTTCACTGCTTAAGAAATAATATATTAATAATAATAATAATAATAAGAAGAAGAATACACACACACACACACACACACACACACACACACACACACACACACACACACACACACACACACACACACACACACACACACACACACACACACACACACACACACACACACACACACACACACACACACACACACACACACACACACACACACACACATTAAATCACTAAGTCAAGAAACACTCTTTAAGGCACAGTTCACTGCTCACTTGATATGCTTATGTGCTTCTTAAAACTCTTCTAGTATGTCACTGATAACATTTCTGGCAATAAAATAAAAAAGTTTGGGGTCAACAAGTTCTTTGCACCAATGCTGCATTTATTTGATAAAAAATACAGTAAAAACAGTAACATTGTGAAATGTTAATATAATTGTTTTCTATTTTAATATATGTTTAAATGTAATTTATTCCTTAATGGTAAAGCTGTATTTTCAGCATCATTACTCCAAATTTCAGTGTTACATGATCCTTTGGAATCATTCTAATGATTTGCTCCTCAAGAAACTGTCGATTTTTCTGAATTCTTTGATGAATAGAAAGTTCCAAAGAATAGCATTTGTTTGATTGATTTAATCTTTTGTACAATTATAAATGTCTTTACTGTCACTTTTGATCAGTTTAATCTATCTGTGCTAAATAATGTATTCTTTTTTTTTTTATTAAATAAATACAAAATTAATATCTTACTGACTCCAAAATTGTGAACGTAAATAGATGACATTATATCATATATAAATCTGTTTATTTATTTTCTTGTTGTAACACTTAACCAAAGTGACATAAGAGTTTTAATAAACGTACACAACACATGAAAATATACGTCTGCTGATAGCATGTGCAGTGTGTGTGGGCACGCACATACTGTATGTGTGTGTGTGTGGGAGGTGGATAATGTAAATACAATATATGTGTATCACTCCCTGGAGGACTCAAGCGCTTATAAAAGGAAACTGCATTCAGTGTCTCATTAAGAAGCAGATTTTGCATTAATTAAATGTTCATTTAATTTCCAGGTTTTTTGATTTCCATTATAGGCTCTGGTTTGTATTCTGATCTCCTGCCCTTTATGGGGTTATGGGGTCATTAGCCTCTATTTCATCAGGCTGACCCCTCCTGGGCCCAGCCCAACCCTCAGGGGTGCAGTTAGCAGATTTACCCCCACCTGCCTGCCCCCCAACTGGGCTCTTATCACCTCATCAACTATTCCTCATTTTGGACATTCTGTGGTGTTTTTATGAGCACGAGAAATAAAAAAGGTTCCACCTATAGCTTCATTTGTGCTGACAGCTTTGCGGGTTCATGCCAAAACAAGCCCCCTCTTTTTATCTTGAGTCCTTGAATAACAACCAGTGACAACAACATGTTTCAATCTAAAAAAAACAAACAACTTTTGAGCGACACGAGAGACCCCAGGACCGCCGGGCTGCTGTCTTTCTCTCGCTCTGGTGTGCTCTTTTGTGTTTCCACGAGGGACGACTGTGTGACAAGTGTGTGTCTCACATCCGTGACTTGTCTTTTGTGTGACTATGTATTCAAAATGCATGTCGCTTTTTGTTTGACTGACTGTCCACTTATCAGCACGTGGCGACCTGGGAGAGGGGTTGCAAACCAGAGCAATCATGAAAAAGGTGCTATTGTGAGTGAATGCATCATGGGGACTTAATTTATGGTGGTTTATGCTTTAAACAAGTGTGTGTGTGATGCTCGCATGACTTAGTCGCGCTTTCACATCTGAGTATAATTCCGGAAAGCGGAAAAACGTGCGAGCAGAGATGAATTGGCCTCAAGTTTCAAAGAGAGTGTGTAATGAAGGCTGCGTGCATGAGGAAGCAGCAGCGCTGGGCATATTTGGCCACACCTGAGCCCCTGTTGAAGGATGCAGTGACATCCCCCAATCGCTCTCTCTCTAACAAGACATAGAGGTTACTTATGTCCACTCCCTGATCCTTTACATCAGAAGTGTCATGCCAGTTCAAACATGCCCCTGCTGATTTTTGAGCTTGTTCATTTTAAATTAAGCTTCCAAAAATATAACTTGTATTTTAAAAACATGCAAACCAAACCAGTATGCATTTCTTTCTTCTACTGAAAACAATATTATATATTTCCAAGAATGTCGGTAACTAAACAGTTTCAGTTCCCATTGACTTCCATTGTATGGACAAAACAATACAATGAAAGTCAATGGAAACCGAAACTTCAACATATTTTCCATTGTGTTTAGCAAAAGAAAGAAATGCATACAGGTTTGGAATGACGTGAGGTTGAGTATGACAGCATTTTCACTTTTCTGAGTGGACTATACCTTTAAGGGTTTAATTTGAAGTTGTCTGTGCATGTTTTTTTTTACTCTAATAGAATTGGACCCCATTCACATGCATTACATGACTGACAACAGTTGGGGTTAAAAATCTTCATTTGTGTTCTACTGAAGAAACAAAGACACCTACATCTTGGATGCCCTGAGGGTAAGCAGAAAAACATAAAATTTTTGTTTTTGGGTGAACTATCCATTTAAATTGTATAGTCAAACTGGGATATAAAGTCACACTGTGATAATGAGGGCCCTATTGTAACGATCGGAGCGCATGGTCTGAAGCGCATGGCGCAGGTGCACCGAATCCACGTTTGCTATTTTAACGAATGGTCTGTGCGCCAGGTCCAAAAGGGTTGTACCTAGTCTCTTAATAAGTCATGGGGGTGTAACGTGCAATAAACCAATCAGAGTCTCATCTCCCATTCCCTTTAAAAGCCAGTTTGCGGAATTTGCGAGCGGAAAGACTGAACGCATATCCAGAGAGAAATCCTTTTATTTTTTATATTTAAACATGTTTGTGTGCTGCTGCGCGTTGTGCACCCGCCTATAGGTGCATATTACTAACGCGCCCTTTAAATAACACAAAAAACACTGTGCTATTGACTTTAAACCAGGTGTTTGTTGGTCAATGGCGCAGTCATTTTCAGTTGCCTCAAAAAAGCCCCCCCCCCAACAATGCGCCTGAACACGTTTTCAAACCAGCACGTCCATGGACGAAACAGCCAATTTCACAAAAATGAGTATAAATAATACAAATGTCGTGGAATGTATACGCCAAAATGAGTTTTGCCATGCATATGGTACGCAGTTTTTCAAGTGCATATGACATATTATACGCACGAACCCCCCATCCTACCCAAGAGCCATATACATGCGTAAAACTAATTTTGGCGTATACATTACACGACATTGCACACTCATACTATTGATACGCATTCTCATGTGATCGTGTTGGGGCGAACAGATGGGCGCAAGTGCATTTGCTATTTAAATGTGGCGCTGGACATGAAAATGATAACTGCGTCCCAATTTGCGTACTTATGCACTATTCTATGCCGTTTTGTAGTATAAATAGTGTGAATTTTCAAACTGAAAATTCCAAAAAGAAAAGTGCACTTTAAATAGGATGATGCACTTATTTAACCGAAAAAAAGTATGGACTGTTGGACACTTCATGCACTTGACTGTCGCAGCTTTAATTACGTAGCTGAGGGGGAGAGGCCATCAGACTCCAATGCAGGATGACAAAATAACCCTATAAAAAGGATGATACACTACATGGTTGAGCATAAGTGCATAGTGTGTCATATGGGACAAATATAAAGTCATAATTTAGAGATAAGTTGCAATTTTGAGAAATGGCCAGAAATACATCCAGGGCAAAATTTGAGCAATGTGAGTCCCTAAAAATAATAATAAAAAAGGCTCATGACACCCCTGCTTCACATTGTAAAGTTTAAAGTGCAATGTGTTTTTTTTCCCGTCTTTGGTCTGCATTGTCTGTGCGTCGAATCCATGTGTTAAAGACTGGGGGCAACATATTGTATATTCATACAATGCAATTGTGCAGTTCCAGATGTGGCACTAGGGCAGATGAGAATTTCTATAAGAGTGTACATATGTGATCAATCTCACGAGAGACATGATCTGTCTCTTTGAGTGTAAAATGACCATCCCTTGTGATTGTCATGCACTGCTGTGCGTATAATTGTCGAGTGACGTTAATCCCCAGAGAAACATTCACGATGCAATCAATGGAAAAATTACAGTATCATTTGCTTCATTAACATTAATATGTTCAATAGCAGCACCAGCTTCATACTTCATTAGTTTATGACCTGCGACAAGATATGTTTTGTTCTGCATTTTCCTCATCACACTTAAAGGGATAGTTCACCCAAAAATGAAAATTCTGTCATTGTTTTCTCACCATCATGTCATTTCAAAAACCTGTGACACACAATAAAATATTTTGAAGAAGGAGGTTTCAACTATCCATTGAATGAAAGTCAGTGGGGTCTAAAAATCACTGAAACCGTTCATATTTTAATGTGCGATATTTTACAAAAAACATTGGTAAATGTTTAAATAACAAATGATAAATGAGATGTTTCATACTCTGCATTCTTTGTTCTCATCAGAAAATATAAATTCTACCTGCCTTACTAATGCAAGCATTTTGAAGTTATGTAAAGCACTAGCTCAAGGGTCATTTTTTGGAGAAGCATATATCAAACCGATAATACTTCCCAGAGAAGTTTGTCTGTTCTTATTCCTCTCCACAGTCTTAAAAGAGCAAAGGGGAACTCTTTCATGCATGAAAGAAGAAGAGCTGAACAATCATCACAAAAGCCCTTCACAGACACTTCTCGAATTTCCTTCTTTCAATTACCTAGAACTTCCTTTAAAATGCAACGCCACAGTGTGTTGTTCCTGACAAAGGGAAACGACTTTCTCCATGTCCTGAGCGTAATTGCCTTGGGGTCTGAGGCATGTTCAAAGTTCCAGTGATGTCTTACTTCAGTTTAATGGCCTCTTATCATCCTCAAAATAAACACACACACATACACTTTAAACCTGACAGAAACACTTTTGTGTCAGCATATAAACAACAGGTTTAAATGTGCCTCAGGCTGTATTATTTGTAGACGCTGTTATATTTGATGTTTGTTATTTTATGGTTTAACAGCATCAGCAGATGTCACTTTGGGAGAAAGACACACCCAGCAGTTTCCTGGGAAGTGACTGCACCTGTCTTCTGCTATCAAATAGTGTAAAATCTACTCACAACTATTATAAATAAGTATTAATGCATATATATAAAACAAGTAAATAAAATTAAATCACATGCCCTCTATTGAACTCTAGAATGAAAGAAAAAATCATAAAAGCACTTTTCACTCTGATTTTGCGACAATAAGGGATTGTAACACTTGTAAAAAAAAAAATTATAATAATAATAATTTATCATCATCATTCACTTACTTTCTTCTATGGAACACACAAGTGTAAGTCAATGTGGTCCAATGTCAAATTTTTTGGACCCTATTAACTTTCACTGTATCGACAAAAGTGAGCAAAACGTTCTTCAAAATATCTTCTTTTGTGTTCCATAAAAATAAAAAAATAAATTAATAGTCATACAGGTTTGGAACGACATGAGGGTTAATAAATGATGACTGGATTAGCATATTATTGGCAAAACTATTCCCTTAAATATATAATTAAAAATAGCAAGTTAAGGACAAGATACCCTTGAATGTTGCGTGGTACGCCAGGTTGTTACTTTCTCTTTGGGTTAAAAAGTGCAATGGCTGGATGGGTCTTTAGTAACCTTGGCTGGAAGAGAGCTGTTAGTCCCTCCCTGAGGTAAAGGGGATTTAGACCCAACATCCAGAGCTCTGCGCTGGCCTTCTCCCTGCCAGGAGCTCTAACTCACTCTCTCCAGGCCATTGTGTTCTCAGCACATTCCCCTGGAAAAAAGGAAAAACAATGATGGACAAAAAAGCCCACACCGAGGGCCATCTGCTCTCCCCGGAAGCCGTGAAGCTGACCTCCTTGTCACTCTCACTGTCCGTCCCATCTCCCTAAACGGTTCTGCGAGATGGGAGAACCCACCGGCACCGGGCCAGGGGAGGCATGTCCTCTCACCTTGAGAGAGTCGGACGAGACCTGACAGACTCCAGGACTCAATTTCACCTCTGCGGAATAAAATGCAGGGAGAAGAGGTGAGGAAAAGAGAGACTGAGAAAAACAGAGAGAGACACAAAAGAGGGTGGCAGTGCGGAGGAGTGGAGTGAGGGGGCAGGGTAGCGGTGTTGGGTTGTTTTGCTTTGTAATAGGAAGGCTATTTCTGTTTTGCCACATTAGAGCAGTTATTTTATAACAAAGAAGAAAGAGGAACTTATTAAGAATTCTTTAGAGGCACCGTTTCTTTTCTTTTCACCAGTCAGTTGTGTGGGAATTAATTTGCAGTACAATAGGTCACACAGATGGTGGCAACAAATCTATCACCATTATGATTGACACTTAAAGAAAATGCTAAATTTAGCAAATTAAATATTTGAATATACTATAATTAACCCTAATGTTCTGTTGAATGTTATTAATGCTGCATGTATAAAAAATATTTGAATATGCTTCTTTTAATTTAAAGTTCAACAATACATGGTTGTTTTATACCTGAGTAAATGTAAAAGATATAAGAGCTACTATTAAAACAGAACATGGGGTACAAAACAAAACAACAAACAAATGAAAAGAAAAACACACAAAGCTATACAAAACCAAAACTAAAACAATACAAAACAAAACAACAAACAAATAAAAAGAACAAACAAATCAAAAGAAAAACATGCAAAGCTATACAACAAACTAAACAAAAACACACAAAACTATACAAAACAAAAACCAAACCAAACTAAAACAAAATTAAATGAATATAAACTAAACTAAAACAAATCAAAACAAAAACACACCAAAACATACAAAACAAAAACCAAACAAAAACAAAAATGAAACGAAACTAAAATGAAACTAAAACAAAGCAACAAACAAAGCTACAAAACAAAAACCAAACCAAAACCAAACTAAATTAAATGAAACTAAAACAAAACACTTTGTTTTTGCTCTACCTTCTGAACTCTTAAAAAGTGTCTTGCCTCAACATAATGAGCCCAGGTATAGAGGCAGATAAAGAGAATGTGTGAGCTGAATTCCCATCAATCTGCTTTGTCTGTGTTTATTTGAAAGGAAAAAAAACAGGCTACAACAACACACTGTGTCATTACAGTATTTCCTCTTGCCTCATGGAACGATATGAAGCGCTCTAGCAAACACATCTGTTCTCTCACTGAGCAGATAACGGCACTACAGATCTTGTTTTCAGGTGTTGGAAGAACATTGGAGGGTGGGAAAACTGTATTTCATGAGAGTCAGTTGTAATAATGTTCATATTGGTCTTCAGTGTATCTGAGGGCAGTATATTTCAGCTGTATTGGTCCCTTATGTTTCCCATAGTATATTTCCAGTCAATATTTTTCTCCTTTTATTTCCTATGTTTTCATCATTATTATTATTTTAAATATTTGTTATGCTGTTTTACATCTGAGAATTTGAACGGGAAATGATCATTTAAAACGGTGATTAACAACAAAATCTAAATCATGTTGCAATCTATGATTCAATCATGCAAAACTCAAAATAATTAATAGTTTTTAAATATATGTACATTTAAAATGATTTCCAATTTTGACATTATAAATGCATTGGATATTAAATGAATCCGTGTTTATCTAAAGGAAAACCATCTTCCTTCCTGAAAGTAACATTATTAATATTACTGTAACTAATGAACTACCTTGACAAGATGTACTACTTATAGCTTATTGCAAACTGTGTATTACATGAATATCATCCAAAAATTAACAAGCTCATTATTTCAATTATGCATTACACACTTGTGCATGTGTTATAAAGCTTCACTAATATTTGTTTTTTCAATATCCACCATCATCCATCTTACTCTTAACTTTGGTGGCCATTTATCCAATTATTGTGTCCATAATGGCTTTTCATCAGCTCATCTCTCCTTCCCAGCGATGTGCCTTAGCCATTTACCTTTCCTGGAAATGTCAGGTTGTGTCAGAGTTGTTGGCAAATGTTGCTGCAATTATCTTGACTACTCGGATTCCTTGGGGAGGGGAGCTGATTGCTGCTAATTTGCCCATGTGAGAGTGCGGTAGGCCTTACCGTACACGGTAAGGAGGAGATGGGACTGAAAAGAGCAAAAGATAATCCTTTTAATCTCAGCTCTAAAAGAATGCCACGTTTTATTTAGTAACAATTATTTCATTCAAACCCTACAGATTTTGTTTACCCCACAACAAAGAATATAAACAGATAAAAACACTTGAGTTTCTTCAGAAACCTTGAGAGAAACTTCACTTAAAAGCTTGCCATCGGCTGGCCCCCCTTAGCGTTGTCTTTACTTGGCCTTCTGCATTTAACGATTGGACGCCATCTAAAGATTTAGTTGAAGTTTGGGCATCATTTCGCCGTCTGAACGCTTCTCAGAGAAGGTGGACGTACTGTAGTGGACGTAAGGTGTGTGAAACAATACCTCTTTCCAAGTTGCTCCTTTCCACTTAGCTGCTGCTTGAAGGCAGCACCAGGTGTCTCTGCTTCCCACTGGCACTCCTTCTCTTGAACCGGACCAAAAGAGAGAGGGGGGGGGGGGGGGTGAAGGAAAAACCTGACAGACACTCAACCTTCACAACCCCCTCCTCCAGAACCACCCCCCAACCCCAGGCAAAATGTATCATCTGATTCTCGCCGCTTCTTCCTTCACATGAGGAAGAAGTGCCAAGTGCAGCTAATGTGCTGCTGGAAGCGTGGAGCGTTTGTGACACTCCTCAGCGCAAACGTACAGCTGGCATGCACACAGACAGGTGGCCTGGCATAAAGCTTGTTCCAAAGGAGCCGGCACGGCCTGAAAAAAAACTCTCTTCTGTCTGCCGTTCCCTCTCTTTTTTTCTTGTGGCGCTAGTTTTGTTATAAAGTGGATCTGCGTTTCAGAGGGAATTGTGCTTGGTGAGCATATGTGTTACATATGTTCAAAAATAGTGGAAGGATTGAAAAACAATAATGAGTCAACTGAGACATGTTAATTAGTTAATTGGGCACTGCGAGTGCTTTTCACATGACATACAGCACATTTAACCAAATGTCTTAATGATTATTTGACATCCACAAAGTAAAAATGTGATGAAATAGTTCATACTTTTAGAGGATAAGCTGAGTTCAGTACAAGTTTAGCACAATTCATGGAATAATGGTGATTTTTACATGAAAATAATTTAGACTTGTCCTTCATTTTCTTAAAAAGAAAAAAAGAAGCAGCAACATGTGAGGTTATGGCAAGGTACTTAATGGAAGTGAATGAGGCCAATATTTGGAGGATTTAAGAAATTACATTAATTCTTCCATGGCAAGTAATGTATTATTTAGCTGTAAAGCTGTAAATCGTTATTTTTTACAGCTGCTTTATAGTTTTAGGCATCATGCTTGTCACAGCAATGAAGTTGTAAAATTGTATTTAACTTTACGTTTACGTCTTGTGGCTATGCATTTGAAACAGTGAGTAACATTTGCAGATTGGCCTCATTCACTTCCATTGTAAGATTTTTGCTATTTTATAGAAAATCAAAGAAATGTTGTGGTAATCAACATTATGCCTCAACTGAACCCATAATATTCCTTTATGCAAATATTTATAGTTGTATTACCTGATAATTTTAGCTTCCCGCTATAATTATTCTTCCTGGTTTGGTTTAAATAATCTATATAATTTTTTTTTTTTTTAAACAGGGATTTAATTTGGCCCAAACGTTTTTATCTTTAACAAAAAATTACAAGCGGGAGAGAAAATACAGTTACCCATTGGGTGTGGGGAGACTGTGTTTATGAAGACAGACAAAGGATACACATCTTGGCTTTCTGCTTTGCTTTGGCACTTTCCAGTGGTGCCAAAATGGGCAGTGCCAGCACTTTGTGCCCGCTCTGCCTTCTCGTCCATCTGCTGGGGCAAGAGGCCTGAGAGGGTCAGTGCCCGTTACTCTGTTCTCCTCTTGTCTCAGCCTGGAGCTACTGTGGACACACTTAATGCAGACTGCAAAAGGCTAACGCTCATGTTCCATATGTTCTTCATTTATCTCCTAACCAATCCCCGAGTAGTTACACATGTAAAATGGCGTTTATAACAATAAAATGTTTGTGTTTGATTTGCTGTAATCGCTTCAAGGAGCTTCCATCTCCCCCCAGACACAGACAGTCGAACAAACATTTACAGAGTCGTGTTTCCATCTCCTTAAGATGAGCCTAATATAGCCTAAAGCAAACATAACTACCTCTGGGAATCATTCAATACCCGCTGCACAGCGGGTGTAACAGCCTAGAAAATCACTTAGGAGATTTCCCCACTCCTCAGCACTGATTTTGTAGTTTTTTTCCCCCTCTTCATTCAGCTGTGAGGGTCTAGTCCTTGATTCTACTCGTATATGGTAATATAAAAATAAATAAATTAACAATTCAAAATGAAACAAAATGTCCAATCCAGAAAGCTTCTTACAACCACTGGAGAGAGAGATCTCATATTAAAGGAATAGTTCAACCAAAAATGAAAAACCTGTCATTATTCACTCATCATCATGCTGTTTCAAACCCATATGAATTCTGCTGAATACAAAATAATAAAATGTTAAATAATCTACTGGTCGCTCATTTCAATACAATTACAATTAAAACAATTCAAATTGTAATCAGGGCTGGAACTTTTAAGTAATGCATTATAATATTGCGTTACTCCCTAAAAAAGTTACGATACTTAGTTACTTTTTAAAGAAAGTAATGCGTTACATTACTTTTGTGTTACTTTTCTCACCTGGGCTAATCTTGCTTGTTTTTTGTTTTTTTTTACAGTTTTTTTTCCAACTGCTTACACACAAAATCTGTTCATGTCACGCGATTTTTGAAACCCGCAAAACTTCACACCAAATCTCCAAAACCATAAGCTATTTCTCAGCCTTTGACAGTTTTCAATTGCATAAAACACTTTTTTCAAAACGCTACACACATTTCTAAAACACAAAAATCTAACAGGAAGTGACATGATTTACTTTTCCAAAAACAAGCAATCAAAATGCTACACTTATTCACCAGGTAACACACTCCTCACATGTAAAACACTAATTGCTTAACTGATCACTAACCAATCACTGCTTTACTGTAGTATAGGCCTATAAATAGCTCAAATGTCAGATTACCTGTTTTGAACAATGGATGCTAACAATGGAGAGAGAGGACAGGAGTAAAGGCAGGTGACAACGAGGACAAATTCAAAGATGAAGAGTTGGAAGAGGAGGAGGAAGAGGAAGAGGAAGAAGAGGATGAGGGCAAAGAAGAGAAGGAAGGAGAGCCATCTCTGATGAGATTAGGGCAACACATGTTGATCATGTGACCCCCTGACACACCTATATATACACTTACCTAAAGGATTATTAGGAACACCATACTAATACTGTGTTTGACCCCCTTTCGCCTTCAGAACTGCCTTAATTCTATGTGGCATTGATTCAACAAGGTGCTGAAAGCATTCTTTAGAAATGTTGTCCCATATTGATAGGATAGCATCTTGCAGTTGATGGAGATTTGTGGGATGCACATCCAGGGCACGAAGCTCCCGTTCCACAACATCCCAAAGATGCTCTATTGGGTTGAGATCTGGTGACTGTGGGGGCCATTTTAGTACAGTGAACTCATTGTCATGTTCAAGAAACCAATTTGAAATGATTCAAGCTTTGTGACATGGTGCATTATCCTGCTGGAAGTAGCCATCAGAGGATGGGTACATGGTGGTCATAAAAGGGATGGACATGGTCAGAAACAATGCTCAGGTAGGCCGTGGCATTTAAACGATGCCCAATTGGCACTAAGGGGCCTAAAGTGTGCCAAGACAACATCCCCCACACCATTACACCACCACCAGCCTGCACAGTGGTAACAAGATATGATGGATCCATGTTCTCATTCTGTTTACGCCAAATTTTGACTCTACCATCTGAATGTCTCAACAGAAATCGAGACTCAACAGACCAGGCAAAATTTTTCCAGTCTTCAACTGTCCAATTTTGGTGAGCTTGTGCAAATTGTAGCCTCTTTTTCCTGTTTGTAGTGGAGATGAGTGGTACCCCGTGGGGTCTTCTGCTGTTGTAGCCCATCCGCCTCAAGGTTGTGCATGTTGTGGCTTCACAAATGCTTTGCTGCATACCTCGGATGTAACGAGTGGTTATTTCAGTCAAAGTTGCTCTTCAATCAGCTTGAATCAGTCGGCCCATTCTTCTCTGACCTCTAGCATCAACAAGGCATTTTCGCCCACAGGACTGCCGCATACTGGATGTTTTTCCCTTTTCACACCATTCTTTGTAAACCCTAGAAATGGTTGTGCGTGAAAATCCCAGTAACTGAGCAGATTGTGAAATACTCAGTCTGGCACCAACAACCATGCCACGCTCAAAATTGCTTAAATCACCTTTCTTTCCCATTCTATCATTCAGTTTGGAGTTCAGGAGATTGTCTTGACCAGGACCACACCCCTAAATGCATTGAAGCAGCTGCCATGTGATTGGTTGATTAGATCATTGCATTAATGAGAAATTGAACAGGTGTTCCTATTATAATGCAATAATTATACTTTTGAAACTATATGAGAGTTGTGCTACAAACAAATACAGTAATAATAAGTCTAACTCGAGAATCTGACCAGTCTGATTTGTGAACTGATATTTCAGACTGTTTTTGTGAACAAGATCAATGATTCTTTTAAAATATCCAACTCAAAAAGCAATTTATTTACCTTGCTACTTCTCTGATAAACACACACACACACACAAAAAAAAAAAAAAAAAAAAAAAAAAAAAAAAAAAAAATATATATATATATATATATATATATATATATATATAATATTTTTGAGAGCGAGAGAAAGAAAGTCATACAAGTTTCTTATGGTTTTACAGTAAGAAATAACAAAAGGAAGCGATGAATGTTTTGATGTGAGTGTCCTTTCCTGGGGCATAAGTCATATTGTTATTTAACATGTTCTCTTAGTGAATGTGGCTGTGGTGTAGCAGCAGTGGGTTTCTTACACAGAACAAGAGGTCTCAGAGGTGCCACTGGCTACAAGAGTAACGAGCAGGGCAGATTAGAGTCTTTCTCCAGCTCCGCTCCAGGCTGCCCAGTCAACTGTCACAATGCTAACACGACCTGTCGCTGCTCTCAGCGCCTCTGCACACTTCCTTTCCTGTCAGACACTGTTTAATACAAACAATTAGCATCGGGAGCTAACGGCTAGGAGTAATTTTCCAGCCAGTGCCTGGAGTCACTGAAATACTTGTCAGAGGATCTCACCACGAGCTAGTGCTACTCCTGGCTGAGCATGATATGTCTGTTGAGTTGTAATTGTTACCACACAACAGCATTTGAGCACATGCAAAATATTTTCTTTGTTAAATTAAGATGGAAACAAAAGAGAATGAGATATAATCCTGTACGCACAATATGATTCAGTGTATGCTGTTTTTTTAAATATTTTTTTTAACATGTTTTTATAATATTTTTACTATGAGTTTGAATATCTTCTATAGAAACATGAAACACATGTGGTCTAATTTTAAATGCGCTGTCTTCATGCATATATATATATATATATATATATATATATATACATATACTGTATATTTAACAACTAAGCACAGCCTTGAAAAGCTGCTCGCTCAAATTAAAATGTGAAAAGCTGAATTCCTAAAAAACTGCTAGAATGAAGATAAAACAAATGAAGCCTGGCAGAGAATATTCCAAGCATGCTTCTCAAAGCAGTCAAAATTATGAACGGCCTCTTGGTAATTAAAATCTTGCATCCCCCAAGGAGCAGGCATTTAACTAATGAAAGCTGTGTTCAAATTAAAGTTGGACTCTCTCATTAACAAGCATTAGAATGCTCTCAAAAGAGCTGTGTGTAGGGTGAAAGCACGTCATCAAAACAGTCTTTGCTTGAAATATTATAATAAAGCCAAGATCCTTGCCTAAACAAGTTTCAAGGCCAGTAAAATACAATTAAAATTGCTTGGAGGGAGGAGTCATCTTAATACATAAAATCTTAATTAAAAGGCTTCTGTGGTGTGTGTGTGTGCACCTTTCTTTAATAGGAGGGGTACAACAAAAGTTCATTTTCTTTTCCCCCCTCCTAAATATTTTAAACTTCACTGCAGGGTGTCATGCTGATATCCATTTGAAAGACTGACATTTTGTGGCTGTGTGGAAAATGCCTTTGAATGTAGCCCAGAATGACACTTATTTTCATACGCACATAAGCAGGCAACTCCATGGGGCAACCATGTCTGCCCAGATGCCCAAATGATTTGTGAATGTGACTACAAGGTGAATGAGAGGAAAACAAGCCAATTTTTTTTAGAGATAAGGTATTTGCTGTCATCATTTACATACATTCAATTCTTTATGAAATGGCATATTACATTCTATTTATATTACAGTCTATTGCATACATGCAAAACATCCCATCTCCCATCTCTTAATTACTTCAATGTGTAACTTATTTAATCTGTTAAAAATCCATTATACATATTGTATAGTAGTATTGTATTGCATTTGATTTTAAAATTATATTGCAGATTGATTCACCCATAATTCGAATTATGTATAAAAGGCAATATTGCAAATAAATTCACAGCTAAAGGCTTTTGTTTGACATGATACACAGTGTACAGTACATATCCTATTGATCCTGGAGAGTGAGAGAAAACACTTATATTATTTATATTTTAAGAAATACTATTTTAATAAATTAATATTTTTAAACTATTAACAACATATAATTGTATTAAGCACATTAAATGTGTATTCTGACACCTTTCAATCACAACCAGCATTCACTTCTTGAGCAATTTGAGCTACAGTAGCTCGTCTGTTTAACCGGGCCACACGGCCTTCAGCCTTCGCTCCCCACGTGCATCAATGAGCCTTGGCCGCCCATGACCCTGTCGTCGGTTCACCACTGTTCCTTCCTTGGACCACTTTTGATAGATACTGACCACTGTAGACCGGGAACACCCCATAAGAACTGCAGTTTTGGAGATACTCTGTCCCAGTCGTCAGGCCATCACAATTTGGCCCTTGTCAAACTCGTTCAAATCCTTACGCTTGCCCATTTTTTTCTGCTTCTAACACATCAACTTTGAGGAATTTTTTTTCACTTGCTGCCCACCCACTAGCAGGTGCCGTGATGAAGAGGTAACGTACTCGGTTACTCATGTAACCTCGGTCCCCTGAGAATAACGGGAATGAGTATTGTGTCTGCTAGACGCTTATGGGAAAACTCCTATTCTTAAAAATATTGAAGCTTTTATTTTAAAACGCAGTGCAGCTGCACAGCCAGCATAATATCAGAGCTATAAGTATGCTGGTTGGATGGGCTGCAGGAACTGCATGAACCTATGGCGAGGCGGCGTAACTGGGCGAACCAATCGGGGAACGACTGGAGTACTGATGATGCAGAGGCCATAAGGCCCAGTGCCCTTTGAAAGGTTCTGAGGGGGAGGTAAGATCCCGCTTTGAATGATGCAGCTAGCTATTGAATGGTGAGAGCGCATTCTGGTGCAAGCCAGGTTCTCATTTGGACAGAGTTGAGAACTGTTCCCAGGAAGGTTATTTGCTGGCTGGGGGACAGTATACTCCTGAGCCCAAGGCATTCTAGATGACTGAGGAGCCAGGATTTGTGAGTTTGTAACTTGGCCTCCGATTGGGCCAGAATGAGCCAGTCGTCGAGGTAGTTCAGAATGCACATTCCTTGCTGTCTCGGGGGAGAGAGCCGCATCCATGCATTTCGTAAATATACGAAGTGCCAGTGACAGCCCGAATGGCAGGACTGTGTACTGATAAGCCACCCACTCGAACACGAATTTCAAGAATGGTCTGTGATGGGGGGCTATTTGGATGTGAAAGTATGCATCCTTCAGATCCACTGATAAAAAACAATCCGCTGGCAGATTTGCGAGAGGATTTGTTTGGCTATTAACATGGCCGTCTCATGAGTTTCTCATATCACGGCTGTAGAAGCCTGACTCGCTCTGTGAAGGGGGAACTGTCTCGTCAGCCTCCTTCGCTAGCAGGTTTGACACTTCGGTGCGGAGGATGTGAGCTACATTGCTCCTTACCGATGTTTTGACCACGGCATGAAATTTATTGCATTCAGTACCAGTTCTGACACATCGGGGATGGCTTCCCAGGCCTTGGCCCGAGTGGTTAAGGGCTAATTAGAGTCTGGAGGCGGGCTGGCGTGAGTCGGGGGCCCGGCCGCAAAGGTGTTTGGAAGAGGACAAGTACTCTTTTTATTTTGGTTGCTGTTGAAACATTTGCTTGCAAGGTTACGTGAGTTGGAATGGGCCCTTTGGTTGCAAACAGAACATCTCCAACCGTCTGAAATGAAGCTTATGCGCAAGTTCTGGCAGGAAGATTCAATGTTACGTCACTTATCACATTCAGACCTATCCCATCAAGTCATAATTCTCAGAGTATAAAAGATCAGTAATTAACACATGTCTGAGTTCACAGATGCTGACGCCAGCATTACAGTTGACGGACGTTCCGACTGCTGGTCCTATTATAAAATTAATAATGTGCAATACAGTGGCGTTCAAAGTCCATGTCAGCCTATCATTCCGTTCATTGGGCTGTCGCAGCAACAGACACGCGTTTAGATCCGAAACAATCACTTTCAATGGAGGACTATCTGGGCATGTTATCAAAGACACGGCTGTGATCTTCATCACCATTTTGGCGTCATCACTTCATCAGCATTCATCGCAGTGATATGTATATGATTATGCATTTCCGATATCGATCGGGTGTAGTATTTTACTCTTTCTCAAATTGTCGCAAGCACGAGACGCGCACCTGCTTGTGCAACGTTGCTCGTTATCGCTTGCTTGTGTTGTAAACTATCCACAGTGCCTCGTAAATGATTCGCATGACACCGGTTACCGTTAACGATTGTATTTTGTTTAGAAAAGCTGAAACAGAACAGCTGGCACAGCATATTAGCCTCTATCATTTTCCCCACAAATGCAATGAAACCAACACGGGTTTTTAAAGCGACATGCACCCAGTTAATCGGGGCTTCATGATTAACAGAAGTTACGCTGAAATCGCGAATGGGTTCAGTGTTATCAGATCGCTAAAGTGAATTAACTATGCTAATTTGCTCAGCATAGATTTAAAGTACAGCACTGACATCAGTGCTTGATCCGTTCTCATTCATTCGTGCTATTCATCTTGCAAGCGCTGTGAGTTCATCACATGCAACATGCAATTGAAACTGACACAATAGTTTAAAGCTTAGAAGTGTTTTTTGGCCTGTCATCCAGCAGATTACATATTTTGCTCAAACATACAAGGCACCCAGTGTTGAAATGGCTTCCTTGTGATTCGACATGGCTTCCTTTACTATGAGGAAGAACCGTACCGTTCTGTGCTCATATAAAGGTGCCGTTGCTTATTGCTTTATAAATGCGCTACATATTAATAAATTAGTTAATTAAAGCAAACATGTATAGTATTATGCTTTTGTCTTTGCGTTACTCCAGTTAATTTGACTCTATTCGTGTTTTATTCCGCTACTGATATCTGCATGCCTCTGTCTATTTTTAGGAACTTTAGAATTTAGTGTTACGTCTCATTTGGTCCTTCTGTACTACGACGCCATGGCTACAATTATGAATTAAACAAAGTGTATCTCGCTAGTACTCAAAGCACCATATGTCAAGTAAGGTTTGCATAAAAAACAAGGTTTAACTGGATATTCGATAGCAGCAATAATTTAATTCCGTACTCAATCCGACCCATTTTACATAAAGATTGCATTCTGTACAGCAACTAAATCGCAGCACGGGAATACAATTATTCAAATCTTTTATGAACATAGTAAGTGAGCAGAGTGCGTTCCCTTTATAAACGCATGAAACCGTCAAATGCTTCCGTTCAACTAAACTCTGACACTAGTGGAAACCGTTTCGGTAAATCTGACTACACCAAATCATGAATCTATAGCATGTTCTACTCTTCGTTGGTCAAACGTATGCACTAGAAGGCAGAATTGGTCAGTGAACGGGCGCTGAGCCATTCAGTCCTGATTGTGTGTGTTCCGTGTTGTGTTGGCTCCTCCAATTGGCCATTGCATTCGGGCGCTCCACAGACATTTACATTTACGCATTTGGCAGACGCTTTTGTTCAGGGTGACTTGCATCGTATTCAAGGTGCACATTTGGTGTTTTGTCGGATCTTGCTTTCCCTGGGAGTCGAACCTATGGCTTGGCGTTGCTAGTGCTACGCTCTACTGTTTGAGCTTCAGGAAAGATGTGTCTGATTGGCTACGCTCACATTGTAAACACCAACATTCGTCAGTCTATCGAGACTAACACAATATACAGGGGAGTAAATATAGTGTGACTGTTTGACAAAGTCTGCACATGCGTACTGATTCCTGCAAATTACGAGCTCTCTCGCAGTGAGCTTTTTGTTTTTCTCGTCACCAAAGCTGGCACACACGGTGCGGCTTATAATCATTGTGATTCGTTGCTTTTCAGACTGTGATCCTGATGTCACACTGTGGGAACTCCGCTGCATTAATGTCAGACTGCATGATAATCAAACGCACAAGAATTTGTCTGGAGGTTATCCTATTTTAACCTATGGTCAAAAGAATTTAGGATTGCGATATTTGTCTCAGACTGCCAAACGTGGACCAAAAAAAAAACCTTCATACAGTATGAACGTTATCAAACGATGACTCTCACATTGATTATTGTTTTTCATTGGTTCGGTTGCTTTGCAGGGTTCTATAGCCAGCTATGGTTTATTAGCTAGTAAAGTGTCTTCTAAAACATTCTTATCCTTCCGCAAGGGCATTGTTTGGTTTTCAATTGTCGGCTATGTATTTGTCCTGCTGTTCTGGTTTATTTTCTTCTGGGGGTTCTCTCAACAGGTTCTGATGGTTAGATGGTATTCTATCTCGCTATGAGCTGGAGTCACGCCCAATGGTTTCGAATCCTCCAACTGCAGATGCTAAGAACTGCAGTTCCCCAACTCCTCTATGCCTAGGTCATTCTTCGGATTGGGGCTGCTACGAACGCAGCTCAATGCGTGGAGTCCGCATACTCTATCAAGGTGCTGTGTACATGGTCATCCTCAGCATTATAGTACAAGCAAGATCTGACTCAAACACTCAGCAACTTCAAGTAGTAATTTTCATGCAAATACTGGTGGTGGCATGTTTTCTCCTTTATTACTACTCATCAATCCTGTTTTCGTCAGTCTCTATAAGCCTTTCATGAATTTCTCTGTGACCTAACGTGGTCTCTGTCCAGGTGGCCTATTGTAGCCTTCATCTCTGTGGCCTACTGCAGCTTCATCAGTGTGGCCTTCGTCTCTGTAAAAGAGGATATCTCAAAGCACATCCCTGCACCCCTAATCATTCTGCAATTTTTATATTCCCCAACGGGTCTCCCATATCAAGTGGTTAACTCACCTAGAGACAGACCTACAGAACTGCAGACCATCTCATCAGTATACCGGACATTCATTCAGGGTTATGTGCTGCTACAACAGCAACTGAACGCAGGATTGTTTGGTGGTCAAGATGGTCGTCAGCGTTCTAATATTATAGAACGCTCAAACCTTCAGGTAATCTAAGATTACCTGTGTGTCTTAACAAGCATCAGGTAAGTTACAGTTTATCATTTAACTCCTAATACTTTTTCATGGGGTCTATCGAGACCAACTCATGCACCCACGCTGTCTTCTCCTCACTATGGGCTATCGCAGCCTTCTCTGCACACTGGCTTATCATTCTCAGTCGCCGCGTCTTTCTTGTACCCTCTCCTATCAAGGCTGTATACACGGCCTAACCTGGCAGTCATACAGCCAATGTGGGGGGGGTTTTTCGCACCCCGGTCTATCGAGGCAGTATATACGACCTAACGTGGCAGTCATACAGCCTACGCGGCTTTTCGTACCCCGGCCTATTGAGGCAGTATACACGGCTAACGTGGCAGAACATACAGCCTACGCAGCTCTCCGTACCATGGCCTATTGAGGCATTGAATATATGGCCAACGTGGCAGTCCATACAGCCTACACGGCTTTTGCAGTAGCATAACAATTCCCTCTGTTTATTGGTTAACACCTATGTCAATATCCATATCTATTGAATGTTCAATGTCCATATTCTAAGTAATTCTTATGCAAATACTGGTGGTGGTGTCACAGCGTCACGTTCTCAGATTATTACTCATCCCGTTTGCCAGTCTCTATAGCTTTTATTCTTTGTCAATTACACACCTTACCTAACGCGGCCTTTGTCTCCAGGTGGTCTAATGTGGCCTTTGTCTCCAGGTGGCCTTCGTCTCCAGGTGGCCTAACGTGGCCTTCGTCTACATGCGGCCTAACGTGGCCTTCGTCTCCAGGTGGCCTTCGTCTCCAGGTGGCCTAACGTGGCCTTAGTCTACATGCGGCCTAACGTGGCCTTCGTCTCCAGGTGGCCTAACGTGGCCTTCGTTTCCAGGTGGCCTAACGTGGCCTTCGTCTCCAGGTGGCCTAATGTGACCTTTGTCTCCAGGTGGCCTTCGTCTCCCGGTGGCCTAACATGGCCTTCGTCTCCAGGTGGCCTAACGTGGCCTTCATTTCCATGCGGCTGATCAAGGCTCTGTCTCGTGGCCGTTCAAGGCTTTCGTCTCTACCTGGCTGATCAAGGCCCGTCTGCGGCCGTTCAAGGCTTTTGTCTCTACCTGGCTGATCAAGGCCCGTCTGTGGCCGTTCAAGGCTTTCGTCTCTACCTGGCTGATCAAGACCCGTCTGCGGCCGTTCAAGGCTTTCGTCTCTACCTGGCTGATCAAGGCCGTTCAAGGCTTTCGTCTCTACCTGGCTGATCAAGGCCCGTCTGCGGCCGTTCAAGGCTTTTGTCTCTACCTGGCTGATCAAGGCCCGTCTGCGGCCGTTCAAGGCTTTCGTCTCTACCTGGCTGATCAAGACCCGTCTGCAGCCGTTCAAGGCTTTCGTCTCTACCTGGCTGATCAAGGCCGTTCAAGGCTTTCGTCTCTACCTGGCTGATCAAGGCCCGTCTGTGGCCGTTCAAGGCTTTCGTCTCTACCTGGCTGATCAAGGCCCATCTGCGGCCGTTCAAGGAATCGCAGCATTTACGACGGGCGAGTATACAATTCTTTCACAATTTTTGGGGGTGAGTAGGTCCCGTCCTGTAGGAACTAATTTCCTCTACCAATTCTTGGGGGGCGGCTGCGCCCCTGCCTTCATCTTCAGGCAGGAAATGCAGAGTCCGTTACCCTCGTGACGAGCGCTACGGACGGGGCCTACGCCAAAGAACCTCTAATTTAATACTTGCTGGTCTGCTAATAAACTTGTGGTGTTATCATACTTTATCTGGTGTCCCGAGTCTTCCTGGTAGAAATGAAGCTTATGCGCAAGTTCTGGCAGGAAGATTCAATGTTACGTCACTTATCACATTCAGACCTATCCCATCAAGTCATAATTCTCAGAGTATAAAAGATCAGTAATTAACACATGTCTGAGTTCACAGATGCTGACGCCAGCATTACCTCCATCCTCCCCACCACCATCAGGTCGGTCCCTGTCTATACCTCCCGGGGGGCGGCTGCGCCCCTGCCTTCATCTTCAGGCAGGAAATGCAGAGTCAGTTACCCTAGTGACGAGCGCTACGGACGGGGCCTACGCCAAAGAACCTTTAATTTAATACTTGCTGGTCTGCTAATAAACTTGTGGTGTTATCATACTTTATCTGGTCTCCCGAGTCTTCCTGGTAGAACTGAAAAGGGGGCTGGAAGAAACACATGAGCCTTTTCAAGGGTGGTCCGGCCGCAGCAAAACTTAACCCCTTCCTCTTCCTTTCTGCTCTCTGATCAGGAAGGCTTCGGAGGCTTAGGGTCCAGCGTAATTCTAGGACGGGGGCCCTGGCCTTTAGGGAATGGGAAGCGCTGTCTAGTTTCAGCCGCTGGGCGGGGCTGAGAGACCGGCGGTGCTGGTTTGGCTGGCTGCTGGGGAAGAAGCAGAGCTGGAGCGTTTGGGCAGGAAGTGTTGCATTGCCTGCGAAGACTTCTGTGCTTCTGTGAAGAACTCAGCGAAGCAGCTACACTGTGCACCATCAAAGCGCTTTGATGGGTGTACTGCTTTCGCTCTCTCGCTCTGGTCTATGGGTGCGCGCGCACCCTTCCAGGAGAAGTACCCTTAGGACCCGTATAAGGAAATTCCACCCAATTTGACGTCACACAGACCCATACTCGAAAAAAACTTTCCGAAACTTGTGAGAAACCGGAAGGAGTATTTTTGGCACAGAAATACTCCATCAAACGTCTAACTTAATTTTTTTTTTACTTTGTCCATGTTTAGCATGACCATCGCCTTCTTCCTTCCTCACACACACATCAAACACGAACCTAACTACAATGACATTTTGTTTAAAGCATACAATCATGTTATGGACCACGTGAGCAGCGCGTTCCCAATCACTAAACTCTCTCCTCCACCGTGAATAAATCACAATCCGAATGCACAAGTTTTAGGTTTTATCACTGAGGTGGCGTGCACAATCTGCACAGTTATTTTTACGAACTTCCATGTGAGAAACAGAGGCGAACGGCGCATGACATGCGTCACGACCAAACGTTAGCGATTGGTTATGGCAGATCCAGAGTGGCTCTGGGCAGATCCAAAAGTTTTAAACTTCAACAGAGTACCCGCCTTCAAAGAAGTAAAGGCTTGTCAATGGAGAGTGACCAGACTCTCTGTACAAATGAAATGTACGAGTCTGGTAAGACCAGGCTAACTAACCAGATGGTTGCTGGGAAACGGCCAATCAGCAGATGACTGTGTCGAGTCTGCTGAATTGCTGCTGCAGATTCGCTGTGTTCCGCTGCTGGGCTCGATTGTTGGCAAGAAGGTTTTCAAGCAGGAGAAATCAGCACGAGTCGGCACTGAAGGAGAATAAATATGATTTCTATAGCAAAATGGGCCGCTTATATAGCCAGTAGCCCCGCTGGTGGGCTCAGCTTGCCTTGCTATAGGTTTGTGCAGTTCCCGCAGCCCAGCCAATCACGTGCTTATAGCTCTGCACTATGCTGGCTGTGCAGCTACACTGTGTTTTAAAATAAAGGCTTACATTTTCAAGAAGAGGAGTTCTCTTACGAGAGGTTCTCTCATATTGCGTAAGTTGCTTACGCTACGGAAAGTCTTCTTTCTTCGAGATCTGAAGCCAAAAATTATCCTAATTTTGCATTTATTGTCAACGCAGTGCGGCAGCCGGCAGACCATAGCAGGCTGTATGAGCGTGCTCATTGGCTGCCCGGTCGGCAACTGCTTAAGCCTATCAGTGAGCCCCGCTCCGCGGCCTCCACGCCCTACTAACTGACAGGTAGGGTGTGGCCAGTGTGTATATAAGCAGGGCTCACAGGCTGAAAATCTGATTTTCTTGTCTTCAGCGAAGCCCTTTGCATCGCTGGATCTGGGAGCCGCAGCCGTCGAAACCAGCGACCTGCAAGCTTAGGACAGCGCCTGAGGAAGCCGGCCGCCTTTGCTGCCTTCAGCCATCCGTGCCTGCTACGCTATCTGGCGACATATCCTTTTTGCGTGTGTGCTCGCCCCGCGACACTCCTTTTTCTCTTCAAAAAGAGCATGAGGCGTTTTTCTCAAAATGCCTCATTCTTCCTGCGGCTCGTGCCGCGCACCGCTCAGCAACGGAGACCGCCACCTCATCTGTGCTCTCTGCCTGGGCCGTGACTACGCCGCCGCACTCTTCGTGGGCGGCTGCCCCGAGTGCGAGGAACTCTCAATGTCGACCCTGCGGGCTCGACTTGAAGTGTTCGACGACGCCATCACTCCGCCTATCCCTGCCGGGCATCGCAAAAAGAAGCGCTGCTCGCAGTGACCGCCGGAGACTGAGCTAGCACCGAGAAGCTCACCGGAGCCCCACCCTCCAGCTTCTCTTCCACCCTTCCTGCCTGAGCTCCACAGCGAACTTTCCAAGTCGTGGAATGCTCCGTTCTCCGCGAGGGTCGCCTCGCACGCTTCATCGACGCTCTCACAGGTTGACGGCGCCGCTGAGAAGGGGTATAATGCCATTACCCCCGTGGAAGAGGCGGTCGCAGCGCACCTTTGCCCGCCCTCTGGCTGCCGCTCAAAGGCTGCCCTCCCATCTAAGGCCTGCAGAACCACGTCAGCCTTGATCGGCCGCGCTTTCTCCGCTGCCGGACAGGCTGCTTCCCCTCTTCACTCTATGGCCGTGCTGCAGATCCTCCAAGCTAACTTCCTCCGCGATCTGGATGAGAAGGGTAGGGATCCCGATTCGATCACGGATTTAAGGAGCGCAACGGACTTTTCCCTTCGCGCCACGAAATCCGCTGCTCAGGCCCTCGGACGGTGCATGGCTTCTCTGACAGTCACAGAGAGGCACCTCTGGCTCACGCTCGCCGACATGAGAGAGGCTGAGCGCTCGGCGTTTCTCAACGGCCCCCTCTCCCCCACCAGCCTCTTCGGCTCAGTGGTCAACGGGATCGTCGACCGCTTCTCAGAGGTACAGAAGACGATGCAGGCTATGCACCTCTTCCTGCCTCGATGCTCTGGCTCTGCCTCACGCCGTCCTCGTGACCAGCCTGCGCAAAGCTCCACCCAGCGTCCAGCTCGGCCTCCGTCCTAACAGCGATGACAAGGCGGCCGCCCTAGATTGCGCTCTTCCAGCCGGAACAAACCACCTCCTCCCCGGGGACCCCGGCCGAGGATCACGCTGAAACCCTAGCCTGCAAAATCCTCCTAGCCAGAGGGGAGAAACGACGGCTACGTTCCGCTGCGGCCGGACCGCCGTTAAAACTTCATATCCTGTCAGTCCCCACTGCTATGGCTACTGCAGATGTTTTTCCCGCAGCCAACGAGCCGGCAAACTTGCCCTCTCGCCTGCTTACAACCGCCGTTTTTACAGCGAACCAGAGAAATCTCGAAAAGTGCATTATGTCTGGTTACATGGCTCGTGCCGCATGTGTTTCAAATGCAGTAAATGTGCCCACTCTTCTGTGTTCACCCCTGCACCCAAGCACTATAAACCCTGTGTCTCTCACAGAGCCCACTCTCATAAAGAGTGTTAGAAATAGGTCACATGTCCGCTTCACAGCGCCCACACCTACTCACTGCACGTGCTGTCACATGGCGATCAGAGCCCGGAGGCCATTCTGCCCCTGGCAGCACACGCGAAAGCATGGGAAGCGATCCCAGGCGCGTCAGAATGGGTGCTGAGCACAGTAAAACTGGGCTATACTCTGCAATTCGCTCGCCGCTCGCCACCCGCCGCGCTTTCAGGCGCGTACCGAGACGAGAGTGAACAGGGAAGTAGCACATCTACTTCAAGCAGAAATAGCGACACTTCTGTGCAAAGGGGCTATAGAACCGGTTCCCCCTTCTATGAGCGGGTCAGGCTTTTACAGCCGTTATTTCCTCGTTCCCAAGAAGGACGGAGCTCTCAGACCGATTTTGGATCTGAGACGTTTGAACAAAGCTCTTATGAGAAGACCGTTCAAAATGCTCACGGCCAGACAGATCCTCGCGCAAATTCGCCCGAGAGACTGGTTTATCTCCCTCGATCTGAAAGACGCATACTTTCAGATCCAGATAATACCCCATCACAGGCCATTCTTGAGATTCGCCTTCGACGGTCAGGTATATCAGTACACCGTCCTACCATTCGGCCTGTCTCTAGCATCCTGTACATTTACAAAGTGCATGGACACGGCCCTCGCTCCCCTGAGAGGGCAGGGAATGCGGATTTTGAATAATTTGGACGATTGGCTGATTCTAGCACAGTCAGAGGCCGAGCTCCTCGCCCACAGAACAGTGCTTCTCAGCCACTTGGACAGCCTGGGGCTCACGGTCAACTGGACCAAGAGCTCATTAGTGCCCAGTCAATCAACCTCTTTTCTGGGTTTGGATCTGGACACTGTGGCAATGTTGGCCCGCCTGTCACCACAGGCACCTCTCAAAGCTTTTCAGAGGATGCTGGGGTGTATGGCTTCAGCTGCAGCAGTGCTTCAGCTGGGTCTATTACGTATGCGCCGCTACAACGCTGGTTGAATGCCCGAGTGCCTCACAGAGCCTGGGCTTCCGGCGGCATTCGAATCAGAGTGACTCAGAGCTGCGTTTCAGCACTGAAGCCCTGGTTAGCAGCCGACTGGTACCAGCGGGGGGTGACAATGGGAGCCATCTCACACCGCAAAGTTATCTCGACGGACGCTTCCACCTCAGGTTGGGGCGCTCTTTTCAAGGGCAAACCGGCCTTTGGCCTGTGGTCAGACCGGGAGAAATGCCTCCACATAAATAGTTTGGAGATGATTGCGGTCGAGAACGCGCTCAAGCGCTTCCTCCCATTTATACGGGTTCACCACGTGCTAGTCTGCTCGGACAACATGTCCGTGGTGTCCTATGTGAACCGACAAGGCAGTCCAGGAGCCTGGGCAAACTGACAGAACGCGTTCTCGTGTGGGCTCACCGCTCGTTGCGCTCGCTGAGGGCCACGCACGTGCCGGGCCACCTGAACGTCGGCCCAGACAGACTGTCCAGAGACATCATTCCCCTGGGGGAATGGTCTCTGCACCCTCAGACAGTCCAGGGCCTATGGCGCCTATTCGGCAGAGCGGAAGTCGACCTCTTTGCGTCGAAAAGACAACGCTCACTGCCCGATATTTCTATCGAAAAGCGAGGACGCGCTGTCCCAAGCCTGGCCCAGCCTCCCGCTTTATGCTTTCCCTCCGATCTCCCTGTTACCACAGGTCATAGCGAGAATCAGGGAAACACACCGCCCAGTGCTTCTTATAGTGCCGTGCTGGGAGAACCGAATCTGATACCCAGAGCTAGTGGAGCTGTCACACTCACCCCTATGGCCGATCCCGCTGAGAAAGGATCTCCTCTCTCAAGCCGGAGGATCGATCTGGCATCCCCATCCGGAGCGTTGATCTCTGCATGCACGGGTGATCAACGAATACCCGTTGACCTGCCAGAGGGAGTTGTGAACACGATCGCACAGTCTATAGCTCCCTCTATGAGGCGGCTATATGTTTCCAAATGGTCTGTGTTCTCTAAGTGGTGTGCTACTAAGAGCTTGGATCCACAGAAATGTGGGGTCACGCGGGTGCTCTCCTTCCTACAGGAGCTGTTGGATTTGGGCCGGTCCCCTTCCACGCTCAAAGTGTATGTGGCGGCTATCGCAGCGTTCGCTCAGATGACGCTCGGCCACGCATTAGGAAAGAACAAGCTTATTATCCGTTTCCTCAGAGGAGCCAGACGGATGAATCCCCCGCGACCCCCCTCGGTTCCTATTTGGGATCTGTCCTTGGTCTTGGAGGCCCTGAAGGCTTTTCCCTTTGAACCACTCGAATCCGTGGAGTCTAAGTATCTTTCGCTCAAAACCATTCTGATAGCTCTGTCTTCAGTAAAACGTGTAGGGGATCTGCACGCGCTTTCTGTTAGCCCTGCATGTCTTGAGTTCGGACCGAATGACTCAAAAGTCATCCTCAGACCGAGGCACGGTTACATCCCCAAAGCGATCGGGACCCCCTTTAGGGCACAAATCATCTCCCTTTCGGCTCTGCCAGCATCCGATGACGGGGACAGTGATAACCTCCTTTGCCCTGTCAGGGCGTTGAGAGTATACGTCACGCGCTCCGCCACGTTCAGGCGTTCCGAGCAGCTCTTTGTTTCGTTTGGCGGGCGCACTAAAGGTCTCGCCGCTTCGAAACAGAGCCTGTCCAGGTGGATAGTGGACGCGATTGCAGCAGCTTACGCCTCCAAACACCTGCAGTGTCCTTTGGGTGTCAGAGCCCACTCCACCAGAGGCATGGCCTCTTCGTGGGCCTGGTCTAGCGGAATTTCTATTCACAATTTTTGTATGGCGGCGGGCTGGGCCTCCCCATCGACATTTGTGAGGTTTTATAACCTGGAAGTTCCTGGTTTGCAGGCTAAAGTGTTATCAGTTTAAGTGGTCTGTACGCTCTGCCCAGTTATTTATGCGCAGACAACGCTCGCATACTGGTTATATTTCTGGTGTATGTATTGTGTGGGCCCGCTCCGCCGGCTGTGTAGTGTAGTGCTTTGTACATGTGTTGGCCTGTTTCCACTACTGGCCACCTGTTTTCAGCCTTATGTTTTCCCCGGTCTCCCTGGGTTTCATATGCTGTATGCTCGGCGCGCACGGAGTTGACAAGGGGTTCCTGTAGCGTAAGAAACTTACGCAATACGAGAGAACCTCTCGTAAGAGAACGTACTCGGTTACTAAACGTAACCTCGGTTCTCTCTAGAAGAGGGAACGAGTACTGCGTAACCTGCCGTACGTGCCACAGGATTTTGCGCCTCAGACTACGGAAACCGGATTTTCAGCCTGTGAGCCCTGCTTATATACACACTGGCCACACCCTACCTGTCGGTTAGTAGGGCGTGGAGGGCGCGAAGCACTTCCCTCATTGGAAGTGACGTCACGCGGGGATCACTGATAAGCTTAAGCAGTTGCCGACCGGGCAGCCAATGAGCACGCTCATACAGCCTGCTATGGTCCGCCGGCTGCCGCACTGCGTTGACAATAAATGCAAAATTAGGATAATTTTTGGCTTCAGATCTCGAAGAAAGAAGACTTTCCGTAGCGTAAACAACTTACGCAATACTCGTTCCCTCTTCTAGAGAGATGTTTTCCCATAAGCGTCTCGCAGGCGCAATATGAGTGAACCGTTTCTGATGTTTTTGGCATTTTTTTTGTGATAAAGTCCTACGAGTTTGGAGTAAATAATGGTTTTCTTATGGTTTTACAGTTAGAAATACTGTAATACAAAGTATCCTGTTATCTGCCGATTGGCCTACAAAGTGACGTCATACTTGCACCACTCTATGGGGTGCAGCCTTACGTTTGAGAAGCACCCATGATAACAGTGGCCCTGTTCCAAATGGCACCCTAAACCTTTGCAGTCTTGTGAGCACCTTTCTGAAACCTAAATTGACAAATGGAACACCCATGCAGTCATGTTTTGCAGCCATTGTAAGCCCACAAGACCGAAAGTGCATATGAAGTCACTTGTTTCATTCCTGAATGAATTGTAATTATTTAAAGAATCGGTTGATTGATTCACTGACTCACTTGTAAAGACAGTCATTGCAGAAAGAGTCACTGAAATAGTTTGAGGGCTACACAGCTAAAAAGATTGCAATTTCAACCTTAAAAATGCTACAGTAAAAAAAAATGTTAATTGGATAACAGTAAATTCTCTTATATACATTAGATCTAACCTTATATGTAATTTTAATAGTATATAATACTGAACAAATAATCTCGTAAAACTGACATTCCCAGAATTCACTGTTGTGACATTCATTTTAATAATGAATGTTTCTTATTAGGTTTTTTTAATTAGTTATGTATGTTAGGGTTTGTTACATTTTATGTTGTTAAATTAATGTTTAGTGCCGTGTGTTACCATCATGGTGTTTTGTAGTCGTGTGCACGATACTTTGCAGCTTCCACATGTTAAGTATTTACCTCACCTTGTGTGTTGAACTTTGTTTGATTCATCATGTGGTTTTCTCACTATTACCCGTGTTATTATTATGGTTGTTGCCAAAATATGTTAAATGTGCAAAACATGTAGCCGTGTGGCCTTGCTAATTTAGCAGAAAACTATTGTATAATGTGCATTTAAAATATACAATAAAGTATAATTTTATAATATACATTTTGTATGTGTCATAGTTTTTGTATGTATTAATTAAATGTAGGAGCCAGATTAGGAGTCAGTTTTCTCTTAGGTTCAAGCAGTCTTCTCTCTGATCAAGGAAATTGCTCATCAGATCTATATTTCTTAAACCTGTATGGGTGCTGTTGTGTTTTGACAGGTTTGTTGAACCAGCTGTAGGGATGATGTTTCAGTGTGTCAGCTTTAATTAAGTGATGCCTGTGACCTTAGGGAGAGGCTGAGGGATAACAATGGCCTTACAGCCTTGAGTAAATACCCAACGACTGTCTTACTGTCATGTCACCCAACACATGAGAAAACAAACTCTCCTGTTCTTTATGAGTAGTGTTGACATCTGCTTGGTATCATATCTGATGTGTTGAGTGTAAACCGATCAGGTTACAGGGCACATTAAGATTGTGTTTTAAGTTTTAAAGTCTGTCTTGTAGAGTAAACATTTAGGACAAACAATATCAGTGCATTAGATCAGTTTAGCAGACATATTTTGTCTTTGGTAAGTTCACGTTACGATTAACTTTGTTTTTGGTCTGGGTTTTGGCGAGTCTCATTTTTGGCCTGGAACATGGCCACTAGGGTGCTCCATCCATTCAACAAGATCACTTGAATAGTATCATCGGTAACACTTTATAATAACTACACGCTATGAAGCATTAGTTAAGCATTAGTAAATAGTTAATTCATCATTTACAAAGCATTAATAGACATTACTAAGCAGTTTATAAATACAGCTATAAATGCTTTATTCTTGATTTATAAGCATATATATACTGTGTTTAATAACTGTATTTTCATACTTTATAAATGATCAATTTATCATTTCTAAATGAAGTATTACATTATTTACAACCAGTTATTTAGGAGTTGTCAGTGGTTCATCAGATCATTTAGAAAGTGTAAGTAAATGATTAATAAACTATTTAAATATACATTTATACATCTTATTATTTAGACATATAGTAATAGTTACTCAGTGTGTTAATAAATGCTTTATTAACATGTATTTACACTGAAATTCATGATTCATTAAGGTAGTTATAAAACACTTAGTAGTTGTCAGTTAACTATTTCTGTGAGCTCATCTAAAGTGAGGACTATTTATGCCTCGTAAAGCTTTTACAAAGGAGATATAAAGGCTCCGTTCTCTTCTGCACTGCTGTTCTCTAATGTTTTAAAGTCACTACTATTTTGACACTGCAAAATATTTTATTATATTATTATTTTTTTAATCAAAATTTTATTTGTTGTATTTTGGCACTCCTGTAATCCAGTGTGATCCACATTTTTATTCAGAAATGTTTACACTTTACAGAAAAGTAATTTTATATCAGATTTCAGAAGCTTAGTTTCATTTGATTGCAGTTATGGTTTCTGGCGGTCTACAGGAATACTATTTTATATGACATTGAAGAGGTTTAATTTTAATTTTATATTAAGTTACTAGTTGTACAGTCTCCATTTTTGCATTTTTAAATAAATATTTATATGTTATATTCCTCCTGTGTTGTTTTTGTTTCCTTTTTTATGTTCAGAAGAGAACTGGGCCTTTAAATCTCCTTTGTAAAAGCTTTACGAGGCATACATAGTCCTCACTTTAGATGAGCTCACAAAAAGAGTTAACTGACAACTACTAAATGTTTTATAACTACCTGAATTAATCATGAATTACAGTAGAAATACATGTTAATAAAGCATTTATTAACACACTGAGTAACTATTACTATATGTCTAAATAATAAGATGTATAAATGTACATTTAAATAGTGTATTAATAATTTACTTACACTTTCTAAATGATCTGATGAACCACTGACAACTCCTAAATAACTGGTTTGTAAATAATGTAATACTTAATTTAGAAATGGTAAATTGATAATTTATAAAGTATGAAAATACAATTATTAAACACACTATAGATATGTTTATAAATCAAGAATAAAGCCTTTATAGCTGTATTTATAAACTGCTCATTAATGTATATTAATGCTTTATAAATGATGAATTAACTATTTACTAATGCTTAACTAATGTTTCATAATGTGTAGTTATTATAAAGTGTTACCGTATCATCTCCTCTTGGTTCGCTGTGGTCGGGCAGAGCACTTTGTTTGGGCAGTTGTTGCCGCAAGCAAGCCAATCTTCAACACATATTCTCTCTACTGCCCCTAATGGTTGACTTCTTCAGCCCTGTGACATCAGCGTCAGTAATGGGTAATTTATGGTGACCCTGTGTGCTTTTAGATGTTTGCTTCTTTTTTTATTAATTTAGTCCCTCTTACATTTACACAGATCATTTATTTGAGTGCAACTTGACGGAATTGTAGACTTTTGTATTGGCTCATTTGTGAATGCTATAGCCAATAGAATAGAAAAGCAAACCAGTAAACGAACAACTAAATATTCAAACAAATAAACAAGGCAAAAATAATAATCAATTCAATATGTAATGTTGGGGCTTGTCAGTCCAGTTTGCCATTGGTTGGTTGAACGATTATTTTTGAGTTTACTTAAAGGGTTAGTTCACCCAAAAATGAAAATAATGTAATTTATTACTCACCCTCATGCCGTTCCACACCCGTAAGACCTTCGTTCATCTTCGGAACACAAATTAAGATATTTTTGTTGAAATTTGAAGGCTCGCATGAGGCCTGAATAGCCAGCAATGACATTTCCTCTCTCAAGATCCATTAATGTACTAAAAGCAAATTTAAACAGTTAATGTGAGTACAGTGGTTCAGTACAGTGATTTTTGGTGATAAAAATGTAATTATTTACTTGAGTGGATGTAAACTCTTATTTTCTAGTGTAACATGTGGCTTGATTTGGCTCTCTGAGCTGTTAAGCGGCCTTACTTGAGGAAAGATTGTTTAATCTTATTGGAAACCTATTAGCTGACAACATTTGCAGCCCAAATGGAAACCACACATCTTCACTGTTTCTGAACTCATAGCTTTGCTAATCAATAACACACTTGTCAGATACTTTTTAACAATCTGAATCTCAATCTTCCTAAAATGCAGTGCCCATTTGGGTAGATCGGATTTTATACCTTCACTGGTCAAATCAGCTCAAGATTTAAGACGTCCCCCACCAAAGTGAAATTCCTTATTCCACTTTAGGCACTCTTTTAGAAAACTGGATTTATCCCAGAGGTCCCATATCTCCAGCCCATCCTATTTTAGATATCTTAATGGTCTCTTGAATAGCTTTGAGTTCTGGAGGCAAAATGAGATTTGGACAGTAATGTCAGATTTTAAGATACCTCTAGAAAAATAAAAAGAGTGGGAAAAGGGTCATATATCTCTTGAGGGGTTTGGGGTTGACACATTTTAAGTGTATCGGCGACATACACAAAATAAAAATCCATATTTAGACACATTGGTGTCACAAAATCTTTTGTAGCACACTCATTACTTTATTTCAGATGCTATCAGAAAACAGGTGAGATGGTTGAGGTTTTAAGTAACTTGGCACGTTCTTATGTGTCGTCTGAACACGAGCAGTACGCGTTGGGTGGAGGTCACACTTGCGCACCCATGCACAATTATTGAAGCCGGACCGGCTCTCACAAAACACCTGCACTACAGGAGCACCTGTCAAGGGGAGGGGAGAGAGGGAGGTCGGGCCGTACCTCGTCTTGTCTCCACGTATTGTCCTACGGCGGAGCACGAGAGGGGAAAAAAAGAGCGAAGAGGGGCCACCTGTCTCCCTTCATCGCTCCCACTCCTTCATCTTCCCTCGGAGCGATTACACCAGGTCTCCGACACTAATCTAATTATACTGCTAAAAAGAAAGAGAGACACTGAAGAGGAGCCTTAGTGTGTTCTAATTAAGGCATTGCCAGAGGTTGGAGACAATGCGAGCCGTGTTTTTTTCACATGCGATTGCGAGAGAGTCATAAAGAGTTTTGCTCTCACTTAAGGCAAGGCTATTGTGATATGTAGGACATCCGAGGGGTGGAGGGAAAGTATAACTATCAGCAATCTGGTGTAAAGGTCATGCAATGAGAGAAAGAGAGTGAGAAAGAGAGAAATGGATGGAGGGAAAGAGTGCACTAGGGCTATATGAATCATAAGTTTTGTCAAAGAGGTAGTGGCAGGGACCGGTCTATACGAGCAAGGTCGCAGTTCAGCGTCTCGCCTCAGGACCTGCTGCTCTTAAGCAGCCGCAGCTGCATTGTTCTCACTCCGCCAGTGGAGACTCGCTGTGTCCATCCGATTAGCCACTCCGTGACCGTCCTTCACTACAGTATCACATACTGTTTACTGCGAGGGAGACCTTTAGTGAGGAGACAGATTGTTCACTTTGAAAGAGTCCTCTAGCCGGCCTGAAGCGCCGTTTGTGCATGAGAGTCCTCCAGTCCTTCAGGAAACTCCCACACATGCTACTCTCCACCATTATGCAGCGACAAGAGGCTTTAGCCAAACAATATAACATGCCGTTATTTTGCCGGCCATTGTTCTGCTGTAATTGATGAAGTGATGGAACAAATACGTTGTTTCATCTTTGTCTTAAAATGTTAAGCTTTTGTAGCAGGAATATTAAGCTACTCTTTATGTTTTAAGGGACGTGTTAAATGTACACTGTGGTTTTCTGCTCATTGCATGTAAGTAGAAAGTAGCTCAATTTTCTGTCTCATTGTTTGAAATGTGTGAATGGCTGCTCAGATTTAACACTAAAAATGACTGTACAATACATACTGTGTAAAATTATTTTTAGTTGATAAAAAATTAAAGCAGACTTGCATTAAGATGGCAAGTGATGGGTTGATTTGTAGGTTTCCTTGCCAACATGGATGAGAACTTTTGTTCCTGATTGTTGCATGTTAACTTTTGCCATCCGAATGATTCCCCACTGCTTCATTTATGTTGAGATTATGGCTGTGATGTGACCTGCTCCAATAGGCCTCAGAAGGGTTTGAAGTAATTTGAAGAATGTATGGTACGATGAATTAAAGACTTTAAAGAAGAATTAATTTAGCTTTTCAGAATTAATTTGTGACCTCCACCAGTGATTGAACTGAAGCCCCACTGCTTTACAAAAGCTGAAGTAGGGCTGGGCGATAAATCGATTTTATCGATTAACTTGAATATGTAGTTTACGTCGACTTGTATGAAAATCGGTTTCTCTTTAACATCCGCCGACGCTCCCCTCTGGGCTCCCGTAGTTCCGAATGGGCTCAGCCTCCCCAGCGCATTTGCCATAGAGATACACAAACAACAAGGACAGTGTCATCTTACAACACACAGTGTCATTCGTAATTGGTTCAGTTTTTCGGCGTCAGTTGCAGAACAAACAATACCCTGCTGCAAAGTGTGTTTGAAGTCTGAACGGAACTGCGCTACTTGTTTGAGCTGCGCTGCGTGGACCGTTTATCAGTTCGGAGCAGTAATAGACAGCGCAGCGCAAGCTCATACACGGGCTGATCTCGTGACACACACAGCGCTGTTATAAACCACAGATATCAGATCAAACAGCTCTGACGTGGAGACCAGGAGAAACCATTGAGCCATGAATGAAGTTCAGGGGTTTCAGTCCACAAATGATAACCATTCACCATGGATTTAATGTAGTAACACCACGTGGTATTGTGGGAGAATTTTTTTTAATGTTTATTATTCATCTCAGGATTTGTGTTTTGAGATTGAAATTCAAGCATTTTTCAAGGGCTTCACACTCTTTCCAGCACTTCAAAGCTCTAAATATTATCCAATGTTAAAGTTATTTTTAATGTGATTTGTAAAAATAAATGTTTAAAGGTGTAGACCACTTTGTGGCAAACAAACACTTTTATTTTAAAAAGACATGAAATTACCACGATAACCAGTAGATGGCAGCATAGGAGTACGTATTGACTTATTATCCATTTCCATTCCCTAATATATGTACAAAATTAGGAAGTCTAATGGAAAACAAAACTTTTCTCCAAATTGTGACCAAATTACCCAGAAACCAAGTAAAGAGTGATCCTTTAATAGCCACTGAAGCTGTCGGTCAGTTCAATGTGATACTATAAAAGAACAATGGTAACCTATATTTAGGCCCCGTTCACACGGAGACGCGTTTAGCTGTATATGTTAACATTTTGTACCGTATCGCATTTCGTCCACATGGATCCGGCGTTTTGGGAGCATGAATCCAATATTCTTTTAAACCGGGTCCCAGAGTGAATAAATCTGATAACGACACCCTTACATTTTCGTGTATACTGCCAATCCGTATATTTTGTGAAATGGTGATGTCATCAAACCACGTCCTGCGCGGGGCGAGACTTAAGGGATACAACACGGGCACTGGGCATGCGCACATCAATATTATAGGGTAGGTTTAGGGTTGGCAGATTTACAGCGCCACATACTAGCCTGGCATGTATACTACATAGTTTTGAGCCATTTTCATGCTCTCGTGTGAATGCAGATATTTCTTGAAACGAGGAAAAAAAAAAGATCGGATAGGGAAAGCTCTAGCTTTGTGTAGACGGGGCCTTAAAAAGAGCAGAATATTTAAATGTTCCCTATAATTTTTTGCCCATTACTGGTGTTAATAAAAAAAATTATCTGCATATCAATTTGTAAACCTTTGACCTGTTTATTCACATGCTGAAAGTTTTGGGTCCCAGGTATGTGCTACCAAGCCGCAAATATTTTACAAAAACAAAATAACTTGTTTTGAACAATTACTTTGTCATCTGCAGATTGATTTTAAAGCTGCACTATGTAACTTTTCCGTCCACTAGAGGTCACCTATTCAAAACAAAGGCGTAGTTTGAGCGCAGCATCTTGGGACATGTGGTCTTCACCTCATAGCCGTTGGAAAAGAATCGGGATAGGACTTGGGCAGAAATCATGTTCATGGATGTGATTATTAACATTACTGTAGTATGAAGCAGAAGCAGGAGCGATTGTTAATAAGAAGTCAAACACAAGCCTCGCGAGCAGTGGGACCTTTATTATGGCATAGTCACTGGCAGGACTTTTATTATGCCACAGTCGCCGGCGCCATTTCCGCTTTTCCGGCCATGAGTATAAGGTAACGCAGTTCTGTTTATCATATTAGATACATCTGAGTGTTTTGAAAATGATGTTATGACGTTACTCTGTGGGTTCTCTCGGCAGCTGCTATGACACTTGTTGCACACTGCAGTAAGAGTAAAGCGATTCTGCGAAATAAAACCGGAAACCAAGGGAACGCAGATATGACGCCATCGACAGGCGACTCCCCCACACATCCCGGTTCCTTGGTTAAAATAGCAATTTTCTCACGATTTACAAATAGTTGGGAACATTTGGGATATTGTAAGTAGTCAACTGAACAAAATATATAGTAACACTGGCCTAGTGGTTTTTGGATATTTTACTGAAAAAATGTTACATAGTGTAACATAGGGAAATCTGGGATTTTTTATAGGCCATATCGCAAGATAAGAATGTTTACATATGAACCAATGATGTGATTATTTCCAATAACCACTTAATCGCAGTGAGAGTTTACATGACAGTAGCATACCTCTTCACTCACGTTTACATGCAATTTTCATTATTCGAATTATTCACTAATAATTGTTGTTATTATATAATGGGGTATTATTCACCAATGCACAGCACATGATGAACTCATACAGTTTGTTTTAATCTACTTGCGTCAAGATTTATTGGATCTTCATTTCGATGTTTTCAGCCATTAATATACTGCATTATATTTATGCCGTGCAACAATGAAATATCGCAAATGTACATATCGCGATATACTTATCGCAATGGCACACAATATCTGAATGGTTTTAATATGCTACTTCAACATTGTGAAAAGTGTAAATTTTAGGTTGATGTATATAGCAGAGAATAGGCTGGGCACACGACTGTTACTTATGTGACTTGCTTGACGTTAAAAAGAGTTATTAAACGCAATTACTTGCGAAAAACAACTCCTTGCAGTCTCACGCTGTCCGCTGTCTGACACACACACCGTAACGTGCGCGCAAGCCGCCTCTCTGAAAGCGTGTGATCCCTTCAGTTCTGTTTCGTGCCTTGTTACACACTCAAACTGTCAAATACACACACAGTTATGTCAAAATGGCTGTCTTGACGAGTATTCATGTAAACACAGTAGGATATGCTTTAAGTGAACAATATCAGTTGGGGAAAGAAACCGAATGCATGTCAATAGGATCCGTGCAAGTGTCAATAGGATCCTTAAAGTGACAGCCTGCTAATACAGTAAACCAGAAAAAGAAAAAAATCACTCTGTGCTCTTGGCTGAATAACCTTTGTAGCTTTATTATGTATCAGTGTATATTTAATTCACGTGAAGACTACTGTTTTTAGTTCTTATTTTTAATAAAGATAAATTAAAATAACAAAAATAATCGTTCACCCCTAGTTCAGGTGTCTTTGTTTACCTGGATTCTTGATGTTAAGTTTTAGGTTGATATAACTATATATTACCAAGTCAAAGAGTTTTTTTGTATTTAAATATTGGCATTATATTTTTTGTTTGTTTACATTGATGATAAAATTATATTGTCAGATATTGTGACATTCATTTTTGCTAAAACACTGCTGGTCACTTTCAGAAGTTGTAGCGATGCTTTCTTTTCCCAGAAAGAATGTGAAACACATGAAACACTGGTATCTTTCTCAATTGTTTTATAATTTTTTAATATAATTTAAATAGATTTGATACACTTTAAGCAATATCGTATCGCGTATCGCATATCGAATATCGCATTTATTTAACAAGGATATCGCATATCGCATTTTTCTTCAATATCGTAGCATGTCATGTCACTCCATGATTACACATTGTTTTATGTTGTGTTTGGGCTTGTTTGAGACAAACTGTTCTAAATAAAGATATACGATCTACTATGTTTCACTAATGCTCCATGAAGTTACAAACCAAAACGTGGAGCAAAAGCATTGTGTATACTGTTTACACATGCGTCTGCTGCGCCTTTTCATACAAATACTTGGTCTATTTTGGTCTCTAACTGAAACAAATATGCTTGTTGTATGCTAGATGAGACCTTTTTTTTTTTTTTTTTTTACACTTGATCAGAATCTGTTGCACTTGACATGCTTGTAAAATTGTACTGGTTTTGTCTCCATATTAAGTGGTGACCTTGAGCTTATCGTTCTGATTCTTATTCTTATTCAACTAAATGTACAAATACTATATACATGTATAACTAAATGTATCGTGCACATTGATATTTGACCTTTGTGTTGGGAAACAAACGGTCATTGATGAAAGTTAATTAGGGTGGTCATCAAGGTGTTCCAAGTCAGCATCAAAATATGTCATGCTTTTAAAATCAAGTTGCACTTAATGCTTGTGAGTTTTAAAGCAGCATGATATATCTTATTCCATGTGCTGCAATAAATGCTTCCCTTATAAAAGCGTGTGCTTGTTCCACGATTGTCCAAACCGGCTCACGGACGCAGCCAAGATATCAGCAGTCAGGAATCATTTTTTCTCCAACCCCTCCAAACCTCCCTCAGTGTCACATGCTGGGTTTGACTTTGAGGCACAGTCCTTCGTTCCAGCGCCATTATATCACATCTTCTTCTGTTGCCCAAGCCTGAGGTGCCTCGGGCGTCTAATGCCTTTTAAGAGCCATCACTGAAAAATGCAGGATCCATCAGTGTCCTTTGAGGCTGGCTGTTTTGGCATGGAGGCAGCATGGTAACAGCTTGCTGGAGTAAGGTGACATTTCTGGGTATGCAAAGTAATAGGAAGGGAGGGAGGGGAGGTGGGGGCGCCAGAGAGGGAATCCTTGCGGGAGAGGGGGTTGCTCCTCAAAGCCCTGCACCTTTTGACTTTGCTTGGAGTAAAACAGATGCTAACAGCCTTAGTTATGGTGTAGATACCACAGCGCACTCCAAAACAGGCCTAATGAAAGGAGGGGCAGGGGGTGCAGGCGGAGAGAGAGACTAAAAGGTGTTCGGGAGGTACGCCGTCCTTTCTGAGGCTGTCAGGGCGGGTTATTTTTAATGGAGGCTGATGTGGGGGGCACGTTAATGAGTGATGTGTGGACAGCTCTTGTTTGTGCCGCCGTGGCGGAGAGGGGGACCGCAGAGGCTCGCATTCGTTTGTCAGGGTAAGATATGGGGGAAATGGTCTGTGTGGACGCAGCTCAAGGTGAGACGAGAATAGTTAGAAAGGGGTGGGTTTTTAGCATCTTGCTGCTTGTTTTTTCCTTTTCAAAGTCACTTTTTTTTTTCTTGGCCCGAGCATAAAGAAAAGAAAAACATGACAATATTAACCTTCCTACAAAGATTCGGGGGTTGGATTTAAACCTTTGTGAGCCGCACAGGCTACAAAAAAAACACACCATTTATTCTGCTTCCAACAGCTCACTTTTTTACAAATATTTATAAAGATTCCATGGAGTCTGTACATGGTTGCTGTTGTGTGCTCGTTCTTTCAGGATCATTTATTTACTCCTTGCATTTTTCTGATGCTTGACAGCATCTCTTACATGGGCTACATATTATAGTAAATTAGAGCTAATTTACTCATGCTTTCAAGATCTTTTATCCACACACACATGAGCAACCAAGTGGGCAAGGTTACGAAATATACAGTGACATTACTTAGTGAAATTTTTTTTTTAATGGAATTAATAATATTGGGCCATTTTCTGTAAAATTTCATCCCATGTCCTATTTGTGCTTCTTCACATTTTTATATTCCAAGGGTACATTTTGATTTACTATAAACAAATGTCTTTCTTTCTTTCTTTCTTTCTTTCCTTCTTTCTTTCCTTCTTTCTTTCTTTCTTTCTTTCTTTCTTTCTTTCTTTCTTTCTTTCTTTCTTTCTTTCTTTCTTTCTTTCTTTCTTTCTTTCTTTCTTTCTTTCTTTCTTTCTTTCTTTCTTTCTTTCTTTCTTTCTTTCTTTCTTTTTGTAGTACAGAATAACAGAATGATTAGCATATTTTTGTATTATGTAATTTATAGGCAAGCTGTAATTTAGCAAAATGTGTAAAAATGTGATTTAATTGTGTGTATTTACTGTAGGATGCATAATCAAGACAAAGGAGTCTGGAATTTTATTTAATAAAATGTTTCATTCCTGTCCATATAATCCTTGTGATGTGAGTAAACAGATTTGGCTTACTGTCCGTAACGTAGAGGCTTGAGCGCAAGATTCAGGCTCTAAGCTTCTCCTGGACCATTTAATTAATGAATAAGTACTTAATGGATATTAGAATAACGGTGAGGAGGGAATCCGGAAGAGATGTTAGGGGGATGAGGCTAGCGTCTGCTCATATACCCTTGTGATATGATTGACAGGATTAGATAAACAAGCTCTTCATGAACATTTGTTTAAGAGTTCATTTCCACCACAGAAAAAAATGGTTCAGTGTTTTTTTAGTCACATTTCTTATACTTGAAGGTTCTAGCCAACTGTGTAGTACTCTCTTTAAACTTGAAAGCAATATTCAGTTAGCAATCAGTTCAGTAAGCTGATTTTAACAGCATTTGTGGCATAATTTTGATTAACACAAAAATGTTGGCTTCTTAAAAAAACAGATAAAACAAAACCAAGGTTACGTTGAAGCACTTATAGAAGTAAATGGGCTGATTTTGGAGGTTTTAACAGAATAAATTCTGAGAATTTAATTTCATAAAAGCACTTTGTAACGGGGTTCGGACATTCAGGGAAGAAGGAGACGGGAACCGGCGAACAATAAACAACAAACTTTAATAAAATAAATGAACAAAGTGAAAGTAAAAGCGGCAGCCCCTCACGGAAGACTGCCGTGCACATACATAAACAAAACATAAATAATAAATAAAAATCCAGGCCTGGTCCTCTCTCGTCCTTCACTGTCATCGCTCCTCCTTTATACTCCCGTCACTCCTCCCGCTCTCACGGTCCCTCAGCCTCGCTGCTCGCCACACACTTCCATTTGACTTGTGTGTATTAATCACATTTTTTTATGGTTAGGGTTAGGCAGTTGTTTTAGGCAGTATGTTGTCATGGCAGTAAAGTTGTAAAATTGGATTACGACTTAACACAGAAATGTTTTTAAAAAATCATGTTAACACATTTATTTATCGTAAGTGAGTATTTTAACATTGCAGACTTGCACTATTTACTTATATTGTGTACCTCAATTTAATCAATTTATACTATGTTTTTTGAAGATATGGAGATACAAGGAAATTATTTTTAAGGGGAATCAACATTATGCCACACATACTGTCTACTGAGCTTAATGAATGCAGAATATTTCTTTACAAGTTCTTCAAACATGTACTAGGACACTGTGAGATGATTTAACATCTATACACTGCACAGCTGCACTCCCTGTCTGTTTCATCTGATATAGAGATTAAGCAAACTGGCACCCTGTTGTCTTGCCTTCCTTGGCCCACTGAACTGAGAAGGTCCTGTTGTAGGTTCTGCTGAGCTCAGGAATGAAGGACTCCTGCTGAGAGCGGGCTGTGGGGGTAGTGTAGGGCATACACGCCAGCATAGGGAGGTGAGGTTTGAGAGACACGAGATGCTGAGGTCAGTGAATACTGCGACCCCTTTGTAATAATATCTGCAAATGCATGCGTTCATGCACAAGCACACTACTAATGCAGGGTTGCAATATGATGTCTGTATCAATTTCTCCCCACTCTCGATATGCCCATGGCAGCCCTGTGCTTTGAGATCACAGACCTCGAGCTGATGGGCCTGTGTCCCACTCCTGCTGTAAGAAAACCTGCTTCAGTGGCCCCTCGCTCCCCTCACTTGTGCAGGAGAAAAAAGGATCGGATGAGGATAAACCAGAGCTGCTTAATTGGATTCCTGTCTAGGGACGGTGCAGTGTGGACACAGAGAGGTGAACTGTTTTAGCCTAAGCTGGCTGTGTGTGCGTAAACCAGGGTAAAACGTACTGACGGTTAGTATTATGGTTTAAAATTTAATTATCATTAAAATCGTGTTAGATTACTGTGATTTTTAAAACTTGCGGTAAATCCTGTCTAGCCAGCATTAGTCTGACACAGTTGTTTTTTGAATGATAAGAAATGGAGGAAGGCGGTGACAGAGCTTAGGAGATTTTTCAGCCTTCTAAAAGGTGTGGGAAGGAACTTTGCTGCCGTACCATGGCTGCAGCAGGCGCAATGATGCTACACAGCACCTGAAAAAGTCCCCAGCATGCTTCCTGTGCAAGCAGGTTGTCACTGTTACAAACTTGGGTGTTGATCAAACTCACAAAGGCGAAAGAGAACTTAGAACAGGAACTTTAATTACAAATGACTCGGGAAACACACCAGTACACATGAACGAGAACCAACAAACATTGAGGGAGAACTGAGGGCTTAAGTACACAAAGCAAACAAGGTAATTAACGGGACACAGCTGAAACAAATTAACTCATAATGACAATGGCGGGAAAACTGAACAAAAGAACAAACTCAAAGCCAAGCAAAACAGACTAGACATAACAGTCGCGTTGGTTATGTTGTGTAATGGTTATGTTAAGTTAGCCCAATTTTCAGGCACTGTGTAATATCATTGTGCCTGCTGCACCCATGGTACGGCAGCAAAGTTCCTTGACTATTACGCAGGAATGAAAGCATAGTTCCTAGCCATATCAGCCTAGAAAATTGGCTTTTCAACTTTTCATTTTCGGTCGGTCTTAGTACACGATGCAACTACAGAAGAGTCAAGTTTTAAATAGGAAAAATATCTAAACTCTTTGGTCATTTGTAAGCGAGATGCTAACGGTCTAATCAGATTCAATGATCTATGCTAAGCTATGTTAAAAGTGCTACCGCCCGATCCAGAGATCGGCTGAATGGATTTGAAAACGGTAAAAACTTTAACACTAGGGGAGTTGGAAAATGAGCTTTATTTTCAAAAAATAGTGGCATGTTCCTTTTAAACGTAGGTTAAGTAAAATGTAAAAATGACTTTAAGTTTTGTAGATTAATCTTCGTCTGGAGAAGATTCCAGTCCGAGGTGGTGGCATATTTGAAGTTCTTACAAGTGGCATGCAAAGATTGTGTGATTGAGAGCGTAATAAGTAATTGCCAGGCAATTTCCGTTGAATAAAACAGCAAAAAATAAGAGGGCAGATAACCCAATATGGCTTTATATAAATACCAGTGCATTATATACACAAATATTTAACAAAGGCTTGGCAACTCGTTTGTATACTTCACACTGGTGTGTTGAAAATTTACAATAATACAAAGCACATGACCAAATCCATTTTGAATATAGCTTTAGCAGATGGGAAGAATGTTGGTTTAAGTTTGTTTAAATCCCCATCCGCTTTCATTGGAAAAGAGCAGTTGGCAATCTTGCCTACAATTTCCTTTTGGGTTTCAAACAAGAGTAGATGATTTCGGGTGAACAGAATTTTTATTTCCCCCTCTATAAGCTTTTCCTTTTAAACAATTATTGAAAAGCACACCCATTAAATTAAAATGTGCTTGTTCAATATTATTTGATTTTTTCCTGTTTTTCAAAATGTGTGCACCGTGGATGATGTCACAATTTAACCACTTTCAGCCTGATGGGTTCAATGGCTGCGCTTTGTCTTGTTCTAGACCTGAACTTATGCTATGTAGAATGTCATCAACAATAAGGGATAATTACGAGATGCAATCGGCAGGACAGAGTGGGTTGTTTTTGACAAAGAGACGGAGAGATTCAGTGAAAATATAGCAGATAAAATGATGCAACCAAGACATTTCACCCTTCCATGTGCTTCCATTAGTGCTCCAGAAATTAACTGGGGCCAGTAATTATACACAGTGTTTTTTTCCCCCATCTAATTCTTTATTTAACCTTCACCTGGTACACGTCTTTTCATGTCATTATATGTGTGTGAAAAGGACACACAAAGGACAGGTTTTTAAAATACACGTTTAGCTATTGTAAGCCATCTTGTGTGAAACAATACTGGGTATGTCACATCTAAAGCTTGATCTGTTCATGCTAATAATGAACAGGATTTCAAATGAATCAATACGCCACCGAGAACAAATTAAAAGTTGCAAAAGTGTTTTTTAATAACACAATTGCACCTTCAACTAAATGACTGACAGTCCATTCATTCAGAATTAATTCAATGCAAATGGCATTACAGTTGTCTTAGTTCCTCTAAATATGGATATCAAAACATTGTTTGCATTCGCAACAGGCAAACAATGTTTTCTGTAGCAGGAATAACTATCCTGATTTTGAGGAAATTTAATTTTGATTTGTACCTCAAAATTGTACACGCATCACACACAAAAATGTATTCATTTAAAAGTGAGGAGGCAGTCAGATATGTTATACCCATCACACAACAAATGCCGGTCTGCTTGTGATGTGGACACCGATCCCTAACTGACTGAATAATACACACTTAGAAAAGGGTCAGAGCAGAGCTTAGAGGAACTCATGTTTTATTTGATATTGTAAATGTTTATTGGACCAACTTTCACTTGCTATTGTATTTAGCCACTGTAATTTGATATCCAATACCCTATCAATGTGGACAATGATCATAATGTTGAGCACAGTTCTTTGATCCGAAATAGATCTTTGAAACAAGCAGATCATTTGTTAGAGTAACGGTTCAGTATTGTTGGCCCTTAAAGGGGTCCTTGATTATGATTTCACTTTTTTAACTTTAGTTAGTGTGTAATGTTGCTGTTTGAGCTTAAACAACATCTGCAAAGTTATGATGCTCAAAGTTCAATGCCAAGAGAGATATTTAAGGACTACAACAAACTCCTTGTAGGGACTACAATGAGCTTCTTCCCGGGTTGGTGACATCACAAACCCTAAAAATGTTGTTGTAGGAGAGCACATTTAGGAGTCTGCTCAAGCTGTCTTTTCACATTTATTGCAATTTAGTACGTAACACAAATGCAATAGCATGTTGTAAAAGCAAGATGACAAGTTACATAAGTTGTAACGGTCCCACTTTATATTAGGTGTCCTTAACTACTATGTACTTACATCAAAAAATAAGTACAATGTACTTACTGTGTTCAAACTGTATTGCAAAACACCTTTGCTGATATTGAGGAGGAATACGGGTAAGGTTAGGGACAGGTGTGGTGGTATGGGTAAGTTTAAGGGTACATTTACATTACATTTACATTTAGTCATTTAGCAGACGCTTTTATCCAAAGCGACTTACAAGTGAGAGCAATAGAAGCAACTAGAACAGTCAAAGGCTACAGTATGCAAGTGCTGTAACAAGTCTCAGTTAATCTAACACAGAACACACAGGACAGAATTTTTTATTTTTTTTTATAAATAAATTAGACAGACAGAAAATGAATAGAATGTTAAGTGCTATTCTTGATTGGTCAGGTGCTGCTGGAAGAGACGTGTCTTTAGCTGTTTTTTGAAAATGGCTACAGACTCGGCTGCTCGAATTGAGATCATTCCACCGGTCATTCCACAGGTCATTCCAGCAGGTGGGGGCGGTCCAGGAAAAGGTCCGTGAGAGTGATTTCACGCCTCTTTGGTATGGCACCACAAGGCGTCGTTCACTGGCAGAACGTAAGCTCCTGGAAGGTGTGTAAGTCTGAACAAGCGAGTTTAGGTATATTGGTGCAGAGCCAGTGGTTGCTTTGAAGGCGAGTACCAGTGTCTTGAATTTGATGCGAGCGGCTATTGGCAGCCAGTGCAGACTGATGAAGAGAGGCGTGACGTGCGCTCTCTTCGGCTCGCTAAAGACCACCCTCGCCGCTGCATTCTGGATCAGTTGCAAGGGTTTGATAGTGCATGCCGGAAGGCCCGCTAAAAGAGCATTACAGTAGTCCAGTCTGGAGAGAACAAGAGCTTGGACCAGGAGTTGTGTGGCCTGCTCTGATAGGAAGGGTCTAATCTTCCTAATGTTGTATAATTCAAATCTGCAGGACCGGGTTGTTGCAATGATGTGGTCAGTGAATTTTAGCTGATCATCAATCACAACTCCAAGGTTCCTGGCTGTCCTGGACGGACTAATGGTTGAAGATCCTAACTGAATGGAGAGATTATGATGAAGTGCTGGGTTGGCTGAGACCACAAGTAGTTCTGTCTTTGCAAGGTTGAGTTGCAGGTGACCCAAGGGTAGGGTTAGGTGTAAGGGAAGTGTCAACTGTGTAATTATAAATGTAACTACAGAAATGAATTACAGATGTAATTACATTCAGGTATTTTTTTAAATGTAAGTACAATGTAAAGACATGTATGCACACAATAAGTGCATTGTATCAAATTATTATTTAAAATGTTAGTACATAGTAGTTAAGGCCACCTAATATAAAGTGGGTCTGTTATAACCATAATTAAACTAAACTATACCTGTTCTATCTTCATGCAGCATATATTCTCTGGCTGTGCATTTTACAACAGTTCCCTCACGAGCGATTTATCGTTTATCATGACAGAATATGCTAATCAATGACTTAAAGGTAGTTAACGCCACATCAGCTACATAAATTCATCAACTAACTATTCAGAAACTTCCTGTTGGATTCTACATGTTGTCACTTCTTCTTAAAGGGATAGTTCACCCAAAAATTTAATTTACCCCATGATTTACTCACCCTCAAGTTGTCCTAGGTGTATATGACATTCTTATTTCAGACAAATACAATCAGAGTTATATAAAAAAATGTCCTGGCTTTTCCAAGCATTATAAAGTAAAATATTTAGCTTCCGGTGGACCGCTTTCCGTATTCAACTTATGAAAAAAGCATAACTGCCACGACGATGACGTAGGACGTAGGATGTAGTGTAAACATTTTGAACTGCGTGAGGTGTTACACTTTCTTCGTAAGTTGAATATGGAAGACGGTATGCCAGAAGCTAGATATTTTACTTTATAACTTTATAAAATTAAATATGGATATTTTTCTTACACAAACCCATCGATTCGCTTCAGAAGGCCCCGAGCCATGTGGATTACTTTCATAATGGATGGAAGCACTTTTTTGGGCTTCAAATTTTGGGCTGACATTCACTGCCATTATAACGCTTGGATTAGCCATGACATTTTTTATATAACGTCTGAAAGAAGAATACACTTGGCTTAAGGGTGAGTAAATCATTGGATAATTGTAATTTTTGGGTGAACTGCTCCTTTAAGTCTCTCCATCATTGTCCGACTCCGGTTTGAACACAAACCGGAGTCTCTTCTAGAAAGGGGGCCGGGTGCAGCAGCTCATTTGCATATTTATATATGTAGCTTGCAAGCATATTGTTTTGTCAGAATATATTTCTAACTTTGAATGATCATCAGTGACTACGTTTACATGTGCATCAATAATGCGACTATTTATAATAATCAGAGTAAGGTCTTAATCGCCGTAAGATGTTTGCATGAAATGAGAAGAACTCTTCACTCCAGTTTACATGTAATTTTCATTATTCTGATTATTCGCTAATAAGTATGGTTATACCACACTCAGATATCTATACAGTATGCATGTTACCGGCCATTGTTATAATCTACTCGCATCAAATTCATAATAAATTTTTATGGACATAGCTTACTGGATATTCGGCGCCGTGATGAACATCGCAATGACGGGTTTGCCTACGCTGCCGCCGTGTTCTTCGCACCATCTAGATGAATATACAGAGCAGAGACTACGCAGCGAGTTGACAGAGTTTAGTGATTTGGAGGAGAGAAAACTTCTAAATAATGTCACGAAGTTCATTTATGAAGTTGTGTGAACAACACACGTGTACGTCCGCGCACATGCGTACGCCACCTAGTTTAATGCGACTATGGTTACTATGATTATGAGCTTAATCGCATTAGTTTGATCAAAGTATTGTGTTTACATGAGGTAAAGTTTAATCGTAATATTGTCAAAATCCTATTATAATCGCATTATAAGGGAGCATGTAAACGCATGTAGTCAATGAAGGAAGCCTAGTGTGTAGAAGGGTATGCAATACCAGCAGGGGTTAACTGAGCCTTTCTAACCAGCTAAAACCACTGTGTTAGATGTAATTAGGTAGAGGTAGTATTTACTGCCTTGATGAATTCATAACATGTTCCAAAACACTACAAGAATCCTTTCATTACAAATACAATTGTTCCCATGAGCAAGATAAACAGACCAAGAAAAAGAGGTCCCATTTGAAACAATGCACAACTGATTTTACTGTGGCCATGTCTAAATGGTTATTCATGCGCAAAGTATCTTGACAATTGAATGAAGAAATCATGAGAAAATCGAATTTCTTCCCAAACACACTTTTGTGATAGACAGCTCATCTCTGCCAACAGACAAAAGATCAGTCTGAAGTTCTTCTAGATCGCCTTGTTTTTGCTTGGCAGGGGTTGACAGTGCTGTAGCGTCTCATTACCATGGTAATATAGGGTTTGAAGTAATTACCCACCGCAGATGAATAGGAGACATCTCGGAGCACACTTTGCAGTGGCCTCTTCCTGACAGGGTAGAATACTCGCCTCCTGTCCCTTTTGTCATCAGCAGCTAACTGGCTATGAACACCTTAATGTGCAGGATACCGCAAATCCTGTTATTTAAGAGTAGAGATCCATTCTTTCACTCTCATCAATTATCTCCCTTCACGAGTTGCCTCTGAGGAGCAGTCGGAGAGGTCTCTGGTTAACTCTCACTCCTCTGCCATTTACCTCATCCTTGTTTTTTAAGCAATGGGGAAAAAAAACGTGCAAATGCGACTGAAAATCATTGTTTATGGTCCTCTCTCTCTTTCAGGATGATGCTTTAATTTATAGCTGTCATACTGTGATTTGAAAGAGGCAGAGCAAAACTTGGAATCACTGTCTTGTCTTTTATGTGTGCTGAAGCAAAACACATGTAAGAAATGACACTAGCGTGACCCGCGGGATCGTGGGAAGTTTAATTTGGAGATATATGACATTGGTGTGGCGCTAATCAAAGCACTTGGATCGTTAATTACAGTGAGATGGTTTATCCAGTTGTATAATTCCTGTTCATTGTTTCATGATAAGATATCAGTTTCACTTAATAGCTGTAGTTTTTATGTCATCCTCCATTGAATGTCTGGCAGTGTTGAAGGGGCATGTTTAATTATTGGAATGCAAATGCGAACGTGAATGTTCAAAAAACTTTGATTTGATTTTTAGGTGCTGTCTTTTTTTAACAGGGACAGTTAAATCAATTATGTCTCTTTCTGCTGTAGAGCAGGAAAAAAAAATATTTTTTGAGCTCATAAAAGTAAAAAAAAATTGTTTGTTAAAAAAAAAAGAATGTACACTGCATCTACAGACAGCATTTACTCAATCTAAACTTGAAAAAAACAAACAAAAAAACAAAAACAAACCCAGATTAATTCTAAAGTAAAAAATGGCAGCTGTGTGGTTGCCAGAAATACAGTTCAACTGTATATTTCAGTGATATTGGTGGATGAAAATGAATATACCAATTAATTTGAACCAACCCCAAATCTGCTCTGTACCTTTAAAATGTACTGATATAGTCAGGGGGTAAAAAAGAAAGTCTTTTTGAATCATAGCTGCCTGTCCATACATCATGGTAACGCACAACACCAAATAAACATTAAATAACAGAAAACACAAAGCATCCTAACGTACATTACTAATAATATACATAAGAAATTAAACAAAATAAAATATAACCATACATGTCCCCCAGGCCATTCAGGAAATGTTCTTGTACGTTTTTTATTTTATTTCTGACAGTAAAGTTTTTACTTGCAAAAACTCTATTTTACAGTAAAATTACATCAATGTAATTTACCATTTATTTAAGTATTTTAATTAAAATTTTTCACATTATATGGTTTGGTAACTTACAGTTTACCAATTAATAGTTTTTTTTTTTTCTGTTGCCTTTTTGAAGTCTTAAAATAAATTACATTCTGGTTGTACTTTCCAGACTTTCTTTTTAAAGCGAAAATTAAACACCATGCATGTCATCTGTTTTCCTCCATTTTGTTGGTTTTGCTATTTAGTATATAGTTTCAAACTAATAGCAGTGTGGGTTCTTCTCTCCTGAAAGTGAAAAAAACCCATCAAATTGCCTTGAAACACATAGATTAGAGCTGTGAGTAAGAATCTTATTACGTGTGATTTGTGCCTGAAAGTTTCTTACATGCATAACCTCAATTTGCTTGTTCTGACCTCTTTTCTCCATACTGCCATATGTTTAATACTCACACTGTCTGTCTCTCTCTCTTTCTCTCTCTGTCTCTCTACCACCCTCTCTTAGTGCATAGCCACACAATTGAACTATCCAGAGAATGTGTTGACGGCTTTAATGACATCCAATTTTAGAGTCCTTCACATCCATTAGTGGCAATTACCTTACCTGAGTTTGCATTAGTGTTAATACCACATTCTTGCAGGCAGGAATAATGAAAATAATATGACAGTTATGATATGAAATGTTGGATCAATTTTCATCATCCTGAGGAAAATGGGCAGCTTCCATGTTTTACGCTCCACCTTCCTTAACCTTAAATTACGCTGCCTTGGAGGTGCAAGAGGTGACATGAGACTCAAAGAGAACACACTCTCCCATGGTACTTTTAACTGTGAGAATGCTTTGTAACTTTTAAGCAGTTTTTTTTTTCTTTTTCTAGAGAACTCTCAGACTTTCTGTCTATAATACCTTGTAATGATGGTGGCAAATGATTGCCACAGGAAAGAAAACTATATGCAACAATAGAGGGTTTCCCCAATTTGTATTTAATTGCAAAGGAGCTCTTAATAACCACCCTAAGGGACAACAAATTATCATTTTGTGTTTTAAATTCATTTTAAATTATTATTACTTTTATATTGCAGATTTCTGCCAGCATAATAAAAGCATTGCTTTGGAAATTTGTAATTGACATAAATCCGAATGAATACATAAAAAGTTAAAAGTTATAAGAGAAAGTCATCATTTTGACATAAAAACAATGATGATAAGTCAAAATTACAAAATAAAAAAAAAATTGAACTGTTTGTCATTTCAAAACTTTGTCAAAATTATGAATTCTTTTTGTCATAATTATGAAAATAGTTTCTCCATGTGCTGGAAATGGGCTCTTATACCAAACAGTAACTGTATGACAACAAACAATGCACTGTAAAAAAAAAAAAAGAAGAGGATTTTTCGAAGTTGTAAATAAAACAACGATTATTATAGTGTTACAATAAAATACTATTTAATTTTTGGTACTTCAAAAATGTCACATTTAAGTCAATGTTTCTTGCTGTTTCCTTGTAATGGAATGCTGTAGAATGTGTTCAATTTAATTATTCTAAAATGAATATAAAAAGTAAACCAAAACAAGTAATCCAGTTTAATTGATTATTTTTACTTAGTGAAATACTATTTTAACCACATTTACAAAACCTTTTACAAGATCGTATTGGTTAGCCAGAAGATGGTTTTGTCACGTCCATGGCATGCCCAAAGTAGTTGTTTTATTATTAAAATAACTTTAATTTTTATTAGCGGGTCCTCAGCCCAAGCACATGCTCTACACTTCACCACAATGGTAACCTCCAAAAACACTAACATAACAAAAACGTTTAAATACCAACATAAAACATTAAGCATTAAAAAATCTCTCCATTTTCTCATCTTGTTAAAAATGCATCAAATACACTGAATACAAATGATTATGGCCTGATTCAATTAAGCTTTTTTAAAGTTTTTTGATATTAATTAAAAAAAATGAATTGGTTTTGGGAATTGCATGTGTTTTTGTTTAAATTGAGATTAAATAAATTGATTGCGACCACTTACGAAAATTTTCTTTTTGTAAATTCAACGAATCATTTTACTTTCCGAATCCAGCCCCTTTGCAAAGCATGATGGGAAGTGAAAGTCTTGTTTGATTGGGTTACTTGATTGAAACATGTTATTTCAAAATGAAAACATCAAGTTATGTCAAAGAGTAACGGTTTTAAGTCAGTTTAACATGAATCAATTACATTTGAACCAGAAACCTGATAGAATTGTGTTAAATCAAGATGAATTGCTTAAATAAAGTGAACAGCATCATAAAATAATTTTTTGAGTGCATGTGCTCACTCTTGCTCCAGATGTAGTCATTGTTGTATCTGAGGGCTATAGGCCCAGTGTTAGTTGTCGTGTGAGCTGCTTGAGCATTGGGATAATATAGGCAACACTTAAAGGGTTACTTCAGCGATTTAGCATTAAGCTTTGTATCAGTAGAAACCCGGTAGTATATGTATATTCAAATTATCGTACTTTCACCCCTCATGTCCCCCTGAGACGAGAGAATTATGCATTTTATTTCTTGAAAAAATCTTCAGACGACGCAAATATCGTCGTTTTGGCTAGAGACTACAGCCAGTAAGGAGCTAGTTCCGCATGTTTTCAACCCCCCACAGGGGTGGGATCTCACTCACTCACACAATGTAAATGCTCGGGCATTCATAACGGAGCGATGCGGAGCAAAGTGAGTGTTTCAACTTTTCAATTAATTCCTATGAAAGTTAAGCTTCCATAGGCATGATCTGAAAATGCGCCAGACTGGACACGCGCCGAGAATGACTGCCGCACTTACCTCAGCTCGGCTTACATCGGCTCACTCACATTTTATTGAAAAGACACGTTCAGTTTTTAATTGTAGTGTCTGTTCTCTAACTGAACAAAATAATTTTATTACTATGAATATCAAAATGACCGTGGGGGCGGTGGCGTGGTGGGCAAGAGATGTAACCAGTAGCCGTGGCTTTAGGATTGGCCTCGTAGTGCAGTGAAGCAAGTCCATTCTGGGAGTTGTTGTCTTTCATCCACATGAGACACAAATACATTTTCTGTCTTTTCTCGGTCTAGAAGGCACCAAATTCAAAAATAATTTCACATTTCTACCACATAAATGACCCAGTTTAAATACACATTCATCTTCCCAGTGCTGAAGTACCCCTTTAAAAGCTGAAGTCAATGGAGACCAGGCCTTGGGAAATGCATTTGCTCTGAGTACTGCTGAGGCCTTGGATGCTGGCTTTGGCATCAAGGATACCCATGTGAACTCTGGCATTTTGACCAACAGTTTTGCATGCTATTAACTGGAAGCATGTATTCTTTGCATGCAAATCTTCTTTGCATGCAATTCTCTATATTCTCTGGATGTATTAATGTTGTTCCGTCGTTTATTTTATGATTTCATTAGACTTCAACTGCAAACACACTTACTGTGTGTATACCTTTCAAACGTTTGAGGTCAGTAAGATTTTTTTTTTATGAAATTAATACTTTTAATCAGCAAGGATGCATTACATTTAATAAATGTCTGTAAAGTCAGTAAAAAGATCAAATATTTCTATTTCAAATGCTGCTATCACCAGACCAAGCTCAATTTAAGATTGAACATTGGTCTGGGGAGTCTGCTATGTATTTTCTAATGCAGTGCACAAGATGCGTGATCAACGAGCATAAATTAAATGACTCTGTACACAATTGGATAGTCCTTCAACCAATCCCTTGGATCAATGGACAATGACCCATCACTTCTCTATCCGTCATTGTTTTAAACCCACCAATAGCGCGCCAGGTGGATAAGCCAGTTTGTGATTGGTTCCCGCAAAGGTGTAACAGAAGCAGTAGAAATGAATGTACAGGTTTCCAGACTGAGCTGCAGGGCGAAATCAAATCACCGGCAGATCAGGCTGGGTTTACCCAGTCTAGCTCTCTTGACCTTTTTTATTCAACAGAGAATCCTGAAAAAATATTAAGCAGCACATTTACCACAGGAATATATTACAGTATATTTTAAAATATTTTAAATGAGAAGTTATTTTAAATTGTAATCATATTTCATAATAGTGTTACTGTATTTTTTTAATCAAATAAATGAGTGAGCCTAAGCAACTTTCAAAAACATTTCGAAAAATTAACTGACCCCATTTATGAGATTCATAACTTTTTTTATTATCTTTGCCATTGCAGGTTCTCAAACTAAATGGTCAACATTTACCACAAATGCTGAGATTATTTACATTATTTGTTAGAATATATACTATCTTAAAGTGCTTCAAATAGTCATGTCACTATCAACATCCTAATTCATTTAAATTATGAAGAACCTCCTTCTGACCCTTTTTTCAAACTCTTTATGACTTCATTGACTCTACAAGTTTGAAAAAGGGTATTTTTGTTTCTGCGAAAATTGATACATTATCAGATATCCTGAATTTGTCATAACTAATTAAAGGGGTCACTCTTGTTCTTTGTAGAAAGAAGTTTAATGGCAAGGATAATTGTCTGAATTATCACAATTGTCTAAATTACAGCTCAAACTTCATTTCACTTCTTTTTTCCCCCCTCAAAGACGAACAATGAAATATACTGACACACACAGCTGTGCTATAGGGTTTCAGTTCACTCTATGACATTTTCTTTGCTCATACCAAGTGCCAATCTCATATAAAAGCGCAAACATTTTAAACAATGGTTATTAGTTTGAAACATGTTTTTCTAGTGAAAGCTCAGTCTCTTGGCGGTAAAGCGAAGCACATGGAGAAACGAGTACAGTGGAGCACGAGTAATCAAATAAAGCACATTTCACGGACTGCAACTGCAACAAGACCTTTTCATGAGAGGAACAAGGAGCAGTATGCGCTCGGTTAGCACTGCCGGCCCTCTGAGAGTATGCTATGGCACGCTGTGTTTTTGAAGTTGTTAAAAAAACATGCATAACAATCTATTGAACAGTTAATAAGCTTAGTTATAAAAGGAACTGCATTCAGGGTTGTGTGTGTGTGTGTGTGTCCTCCAGTGGGCCGGATAATTATTGTCTTTACCAAGTGTTCAGGTGCCCCTGGAGTGCGTCGGATGGCTAAATGCCGGCAGTAAACAAATTAACTGGCTGACGTAGCTGCAGACTTAGTGCTCCTCACTACCCCTGCGCCTCTGCACGTCTGAGGGCCGCCAGTCCTCGGGGACAGAGCAGCGGCAGTGTGTGGATCTTAGGATGCATGTCCATTCAACCATGTTGAACTGTTATCTGCTGCAGTATATATATATATATTCAAGGTGCTGGATAGATAGTTTTAATTACACCATCAAATATAAAGTTTTTTTTTTTTTAATTTGTATAATTGTCAATGACATTTAAGAGATCCCTTGATAGAAAAAGAATGAAAAAATCTAGTTCTACCATTTTTAAAATTGTCATGTGATATAACCATCAAGTAAAAAGTAATGGCCTATTTTCTCCCTACATTTTATATATATCAATCACTTCCTTGGCCACAGGTGTATAGAATCAAGCACTTAGGCATGCAGACTGCTTCTATAAACATTTGTGAAAGAATGGGTCACTTTCAGGAGCTCAGTGAATTGAAGCGTGGAGTTGCTGTTAGGCGTATTATAACAAAGTGGAAGCAATTGGGAACAACAGCCACAAATTGGTAGGCTACGTAAAAGGTAGAAGTCACCAACTTTCTGCAGAGTCAATAGCTATGGACCTCCAAACTTCGTGTGGCCTTCAGATTAGCTCAAGAACAGTGCATAGAGAGCTTGGGTTTCCATGGCCCAGCAGCTGCATCCAAGCCTGTGAGATGGTGGTCCAGTGGGTTAAACCATGGAACCGATATGCAGAAGGTTGCTGGTTCGATCCCAGTGGTCACCACCAGTGTGTCCTTGAGCAAGGCACTTTACTCCATGTTGCTTCAGGGGGATTGTCCCTGTAATTAGGGCACTGTAAGTCGCTTTGGACAAAGCGTCTGCCAAATGCAATGCATAAAACCTTACCATCCAATAATCACTCCGCTCAGGGTTTACCATTTCCCACTCCTTGCTCACTGATATCAGAGACACCGCTCCGAGGAAATTTGCGGCTAAAAGCTAACGTATTTAAGTAAGCTCTGAAATATCATAAAAATTTGGTTTATAATAATAAAAAAAAAAAAAAAAAAATAGAAGATAGTTTCAACTTGTTTTTTTTTTTTTTTTTCCTACGACATGCCACGCTTATGTGCTTTATCAGCATTAAAAGTTAAATATCATATGCTTTTTGTAGTGCAAATTTTGTTTGGAAAGATGAAAATAGTAAGTTTTCATCAGTTATTTTATACTCTACATTAGGTCACTACATTAGGATTTCTGCTCATTCAAAATCAGATAACTGTAAGCAGATAAGCACTATGATTACATTTGTTTTGAATGCATTAGAGAGAACGTTTGTGGGTGTGAATAAGTGCTACCTGTTTAAAATGTTCTTTCACCCAATCATATTCAGTATGTAGAAGGTACAAAACAATCCTTATAACATCCCACTCATGTCCATCGCCGTCTTCATAACCTTTTTACATTCTTTCCGATTTGAGTGATCCTGAATCCAGCTAGTTAAATTTTATATTATATTAAATGTGTTTAACGTGTGAGTTCTGGCTAAAAATGCAGTTATATTATGTACCATTGGCATGAATTGTACTCATGATGGAGCGATAGTGGAGCGCTCTCGGAGCGAGTGAAAACCATGTCACTACAACTTTTTAAAAATCCGCTCCCACTCCACTCACATACTCTGGTGGAGACGTGTTTCCTGGAGTGATGAATCACGCTTCTCTGTCTGGCAATCCTACGGACGAGTCTCTGCCAGAAGAACGGTACTTCCCTGACTGCCCTTGTGTAAAGTTTGGTGGAGGGGGGATTATGCTGTGTTTTTTTTTTTTTCTGGGGTTGGGCTTTGCCCCTTAGTTCCAGTGAAAGGAACTCTTAATGCTTCAGCATACCAAGACATTTTGGATACTTTCATGCTCCCAACTTTGCGGGAACAGTTTGGGGATGGCCCCTTCCAGACTGCGAGCCTGGCCTTCTCGTCCAACATCAGTGCCCAAAAAAATCCCATAAACACACTAAACCTTGTGGAAAGCCTTCCCAGAAGAGTTGAAGCTGCAAAGGGTGGGCCAACTCCATATTAAAGAATGGGATGTCCTTAAAGTTCATGTGCATGTAAAGGCAGACGTCCAAAAACTTTTGGCAATATAGTGTATACACTCACCTAAAGGATTATTAGGAACACCATACTAATACTGTGTTTGACCCCCTTTCGCCTTCAGAACTGCCTTAATTCTATGTGGCATTGATTCAACAAGGTGCTGAAAGCATTCTTTAGAAATGCTGGCCCATATTGATAGGATAGCATCTTGCAGTTGATGGAGATTTTTGGAATGACATTCAGGGCACAAAGCTCCCGTTCCACCACATCCCAAAGATGCCATCAGAGGATGGGTACATGGTGGTCATAAAGGGATGGACATGGTCAGAAACAATGCTCAGGTAGGCCATGGCATTTAAATTATGCCCAATTGGCACTAAGGGGCCTAAAGTGTGCCAAGAAAACATCCCCCACACCGTTACACCACTACCACCAGACTGCACAGTGGTAACAAGGCATGATGGATCCATGTTCTCATTCTGTTTACGCCAAATTCTGACTCTACCATCTGAATGTCTCAAGAAATCTAGACTCATCAGACCAGGCAACATTTTTCCAGTCTTCAACTGTCCAATTTTGGTGAGCTTGTGCAAATTGTAGCCTCTTTTTCCTATTGGAGATGAGTGGTACCAGGTGGGGTCTTCTGCTGTTGTAGCCCATCCGCCTCAAGGTTGTGCGTGTTGTGGCTTCACAAATGCATTGCTGCATGCCTCGGTTGTAACGAGTGGTTATTTCAGTCAAAGTTGCTCTTCTATAAGCTTGAATCAGTCAGCCCATTCTCCTCTGACCTCTAGCATCAACAAGGCATTTTCGCCCACAGGACTGCTGCATACTGGATGTTTTTCCCTTTTCACACCATTCTTTGTAAATCCTAGAAATGGTTGTGTGTGAAAATCCCAGTAACTGAGCAGATTGGGAAATACTCAGACCTGCCCGTCTGGCACCAACAACCATGCCATGCTCAAAATTGCTTAAATCACCTTTCTTTCCCATTCTGACATTCAGTTTGGAGTTCAGGAGATTGTCTTGACCAGGACCACACCCCTAAATGCATTGAAGCAACTGCCATGTGATTGGTTGATTAGATAATTGCATTAATGAGAAATTGAACAGGTGTTCCTAATAATCCTTTAGGTGAGTGTATACAGTGAGGAAAATAAGTATTTGAACACCCTGCTATTTTGCAAGTTCTCCCACTTGGAGATCATGGAGGGGTCTGAAATTGTCATCGTAGGTGCATGTCCACTGTGAGAGACATAATCTAAAAAAAAAAAATCCAGAAATCACAATATATGATTTTTTAACTATTAATTTGTATGATACAGCTGCAAATAAGTATTTGAACACCTGTCTATCAGCTAGAATTCTGACCCTCAAAGACCTGTTAGTCTGCCTTTAAAATGTCCACTTCCACTGAAATGCACCTGTTTGAGGTTGTTAGCTGCATAAAGACACCTGTTCATCCCATGCAATCAGTAAGAATCCAACTACTAACATGGCCAAGACCAAAGAGCTGCCCAAAGACACTAGAGACAAAATTGTACACCTCCACAAGGCTGGAAAGGGCTATGGGGAAATTGCCAAGCAGCTTGGTGAAAAAAGGTCCACTGTTGGAGCAATCATTAGAAAATGGAAGAAGCTAAACATGACTGTCAATCTCCCTCGGACTGGGGCTCCATGCAAGATCTCACCTCGTGGGGTCTCAATGATCCTAAGAAAGGTGAAAAATCAGCCCAGAACTACACAGGAGGAGCTGGTCAATGACCTGAAAAGAGCTGGGACCACCGTTTCCAAGGTTACTGTTGGTAATACACTAAGACGTCATGGTTTGAAATCATGCATGGCACAGAAGGTTCCCCTGCTTAAACCAGCACATGTCAAGGCCGTCTTAAGTTTGCCAATGACCATTTGGATGATCCAGAGGAGTCATGGGAGAAAGTCATGTGGTCAGATGAGACCAAAATAGAACTTTTTGGTCATAATTCCACTAAACGTTTTTGGAGGAAGAAGAATGATGAGTACCATCCCAAGAACACCATCCCTACTGTGAAGCATGGGGGTGGTAGCATCATGCTTTGGGGGTGTTTTTCTGCACATGGGACAGGGCGACTGCACTGTATTAAGGAGAGGATGACCGGGGCAATGTATTGCTAGATTTTGTGAAACAACCTCCTTCCTTCAGTTAGAGCATTGAAGATGGGTCGAGGCTGGGTCTTCCAACATGACAATGACCCGAAGCACACAGCCAGGATAACCAAGGAGTGGCTCTGTAAGAAGCATATCAAGGTTCTGGCGTGGCCTAGCCAGTCTCCAGAACTAAACCCAATAGAGAATCTTTGGAGGGAGCTCAAACTCCGTGTTTCTCAGTGACAGGCCAGAAACCTGACTGATCTAGAGAAGATCTGTGTGGAGGAGTGGGCCAAAATCCCTGCTGCAGTGTGTGCAAACCTGGTGAAAAACTACAGGAAACGTTTGACTTCTGTAATTGCAAACAAAGGCTACTGTACCAAATATTAACATTTATTTTCTCAGGTGTTCACTTATTTGCAGCTGTATCATACAAATAAATAGTTAAAAAATCATACATTGTGATTTCTGGAATACGCGAAAAAACGGGGCGTGGTCTTGTTGCTGTCCCACGTGGAGAAGAGGACGGTCGCGTGGAGAAAAGGAAGTGGTGCGTTTGAGTGTGTTTGTCGCCATGTCGTCGAGACGCTGTTATTTTCATCCCGGAGTCAAATCACCTTTGTTTGGCTTTCCCAGGGACGCTGTAGAGATCATTAAGCGCATATATCTCCCGTTAAGAGGCGTGACCTTTCCACGTGCGCTAAGCTGCTGTCGAATCACAACACAGGAACCGTGCCACGTTTGCTAAGCTGCGGTCAAATCACGACACGGGAACCGCTGGCACAATCAGAACTCGTTACGCATTTCTGAAGGAGGGACTTCATAGAATAAAAGAAGTCATCAGCCGTTTTCAGGACAGTGAAAACAGCGGTATACAGATAAGTACATTGTGTTAAAAATACTGTTTTTTTTTTTACATGCGAAACATGAACACGTTATATTGCACACTGTAAACACAATCAAAGCTTCAAAAGAACACGAAGAACGGGACCTTTAACATTGTCTCCCCCAAAAAATATTAAGTATATGAGATGATATTGAATTTTAAAACAAGCTTATCATAAAAGAGAAGTACATAAATAAACAAATTGATCAAAAGTGACAGTAAAGACATTTACAATTTTTCAAATAAATAAAGTTCTTTAAACATTCTCTTCATCAAATAAGCATGAAAGACACTGTAGTGTTTTTTTTCCACACTTCATTTAGCAGCCCAATCATTTGATTGATATTATATAAAGTGTGTGTGTGAGAGAGAGAGAGAGAGAGAGAGAGAGAGAGAGAGAGAGAGAGAGAGAGAGAGAGAGAGAGAGAGAGAGAGAGAGTGTGTTGGTCTGTTGAGCTCCCTCTGCTGTCTCCTGCAGTACACGCCGTCACACATTCTGCTGCTGTCAGATCTCCAGAGTCCAGTATAACCCACATGCTGGGAGAGGATAGAACGTTTGGATCTGATGATTAAAAACAAAGATGAACTGACCGCACTGAAGTTGATGAGTTAATTATTTTAGCATGTCAGACCTCTTGAGCCTTTTATCATATACTAAGTGACAGGAAAAAACAATCACAAATGAGGTATTTAATGTCTCCAATCGTTTTACTTAGAAACAAATGAGATGAAATAGAAAACAAATTGAGCCTCCTGCTTCTCAGATCCTGAGAAAAACACATCAGTAATCTCACGTCAAGTTTGAAAAGAGTTGTCAGTAATGTCTCAAACCATTCTAAGATGTGCACAGTATTAATAATTATATATTATCTGAGCCAAGGTATCCACATTAATTTTATACTATGTCAAATATTTTCTTATTTCTGTTATTATTCATCTTATTTCTCAGATAAAGTTAATACTTAAATGATGTCTCCTCAACAACTAAACAATTAAAATGTTATGACATTTTGGCTATGTTTTATTCTTAAATTAATTGAGTTAATGTTGAATCCTCATTTCAACATCACATTTGCCATATTTGCTTATGTGCTGTTTTTTGGGAGAAAAACAACAGTTGCCGAGGCTCTGACGCAAATGACATTAGGTGTCTACATCCACCCCTGCCAGATGAAGACATACAGCCTTAACACCCTGATTCCAAAATCTGGCACTCAGCGTAATCTCTAATCTGGAGATTTATCCCCCATATCTGTAAATGGAGTGATCTGTGAGAATTAGGAAATGAAAATAAAAATAAATACATCTAAAATGTGTTGTCAAGGTGTCCATGAAGACACAAAAGCAAACGATGATTTCTTTTTTGCCTCGTTTTCAGCACACCTCATGCACCTTTTGGAAGCTCCAGGATGCATTAGGCTTCACCGCCCCTGCCAGAGATGCTAAAAAAGAAGCCAAATGCATATCCACACAAGCAAAAAGTGAGGAGGTTACCTGAGTGTTTGTCAACAAGAGCAAAACAAATATGATTTTTCAAAATTCGCCCTGAAACGCACTAGTCGGAGGCAATCCAATTTGTGTTCAATTAATGGGAAATGTTAAAAAAAGGAGAACGCACAACAAAAGCAAGCACAACAAAAAGTACTTCCATGTAGAATCAATAAACGTTTTCCCCCTCCCCTTCCCTACATAAATTTTGAACAAGACAGATCTGAATCTTGCATGATGAAGACATTATGTGTCATAATAATTAGGAGCACAGACAAAAGAACAACTAATCAGCATGCAAATGTATGCGGGCTCCAGTGTTTCAGATGAGGCAGATTTTCTACCTTTTTTTTCTTTTTCTTTTTCTTTTTTTCCCCTCTCAATTCATCTTCATTGCTAATCATTTGAGGGCTGCCAAATGTTCACTGACACTAATGTATTACAGGTCAAGAGAGGCAGGTCTTCACCTATTACCCCCAAAACAATGTGCTTCCATCCTGCTCCCACTTCAGCTTTTGCAGCAATTACTGCCAGATGCAATCACGAGCCTTGAATAGGAGCAACTGGGGCTTGTTTGTGGCTTGGATTCATTAAAAAGGAGGGCGAAGAAAGGAATAAATTACTTAATTGTAACAGGGAAAAAAATGCCAGCCAAGAGATGGGCAGTATATGGCCCACTGCGTGAATAGGAGGCTAGTGCACTCCTGGAATGGAATTGTGGGATAGCTAAGTATGGCCCATACACAAGATTTTGGGTGTCCTCCAAAACAGATGGCTCCACATACCATCCGCTCTTGTCTTTGTCAGACGGCTGGCCGCTTTTGTTCGTCAGGGCTTTGATGCGAAGTTCACAAAGGAGACTTTTGGAGAAACACAGACAAACAGAAGACTTTGCTATATTCCTGTTGTGGGTTTGGAATTTTAAAATCTGGATTTGTGCTCTTCTACACTGGTAGGAAAGACGGTCGAAGAGGGGCATGTAGTTTTTGTACCGCCTGAGAAAGTACTGACACAGAGACGCTTGGATTTTGAGCTGTAATTGGAAAGTTCATGGCCCTGCCCACTAAGGGAGGAGGGGTCAGGGCGGCGACACAGGGTCTGTCTCACCCATTGATGGGCCATGAGATCACGTGTGGCCCCGCAGCTTGCAGGTCCACCCACTTAAAAAAAGATACATGGTGGATTTGTGTTCATTGTTGCGTTCAAGTCCATAATGAATACATTTGATGATTCTGCGTTATGATTCTGAGTAAAATCTCCTCAACAAATGTATGTATTTATTCAAAACATAAAATAAATTCACATCATGCCCATGCTGTCTTACTTGAAGGCAATGAAAACAAATGAAAAAAAGTGAATGTAACCATGTAGGTTATATAGGCCTAGGTATAGATATATTAGCCTATGTGCAAAAAAAGGGTTAAAATCGCATTACATTCTAACATTGTAACTTTACATTCTAAAAACTAAAATAATGCTGTTAAGCAGAAGATAAATTTACTAAAAATAAAAACCAACAACAAATATTTTAGCAACATTTTTACTCAAAATGAAATGCAGCGGTGCTCGTTCACTGAAGTCTGTGAAGTTTAGTGGAGATTCGCTTACAGGAGACTCGTCCACTATAGAATAAACCTGTGAAATGTGAGTTATGCACTAAGGAAATCCCTACATCTCAAACTCATTAAACAGCGCATGTATCTGTCAGCACGTGTAGGCCTACCTGTCAGAGCATCTTCATAGCCAACGTGTTAACCATATATATAGGGCTTTAAAATAACTTGTAAGATAAAGCATGTCTTATGTTTAGGACAAATTGGATTATGCACTTTCCACACAGCAGCTTTTTTAGATGCACTTGAAATCAAACTACTGTAAATAGATATAATGAGACAATATTGTTCATAGGCTATGTCATTTATTAAAAAAATATACCAATATATCGTACAAACTGGATATAAGGCCCAGCCCAAAAAAGGGATAGTTTACTCACACGTGTAATTTACTCCCTCTCGTGTTTTAGTGAATAGTGCATTTTGTCTTTGTGTTTCTTTCACAAGGGTTATCACATCATCTCTTAAGACTTGCTATATAGTTTATAAGACATATTGACTAATTGTATGCTTTTTGCCATTATTGGAGCTTGACCTAACTATTTAATGTTTTTGCAAATTGGTAGCAAATTCTTATGATTTTGGTACATTTTCGTGCTCATGCCCACTGAGGGCAAAATAAAAATAAAAAATACAAATAAAAATTCTTTGTAACAGATTTTTACAGATTTTTACAGATGTTGATCTTTTCTTCACATAGACTTATTATTTGGCTTCAAAATGCTTGACATATAGTAAAATAATCATATGTGTATATATTTCAAGTCTTTTACGTGAGTATTATGGTGGGATTTTTTCTTTTCTCCATTCATTTGTATTGTATGGAAAAGAGCAAATGTGCCAAATGTCTAATTTTGTGTCGTACAGAAGAAATTATGATTTTGTAATAATTGTCATGTTCTTTTAAGATACAACTAAAGTTAGATCAAATAGCAAGATTACTAAATGAAAGGGAATGGAGAAGGATAAAACTGTCTTGAAAGGTACACGATAAGTTTCTATCAAATAAACTTTCACAGCTCTGAGCAAATAATGTCTTGGATTTGTAGATGAGGCCCTGGAGTATAAACAGTGTGAGGGATAATCAATTCAATCTATTAAGATCTCCGTCTGAAAATGAAAGCGCATAAACAGCACTCGAATCCCATAATGATGGGCGAGGATGTGAGAAAGCTCTTGGAAAGGGAATAATGGGTATAACAACAGAGTGCTCCACACAAGAAAGGAAATGAGGGGGTATTATAAAATCAACAGAGAGCAGCTCACTAAGATGGGCGGCCCTATGTACACAAAGTACCTGCATATGTGAAGTATGCGTGCATCCACGGTACTTGTCTGCTCATTGTTGCCAGTTTTTTTTCTTGTCAGACTCATTTTCTCCACAACGTTTCCTTGAACAACCCCACCCACCACCACCTACCCCCTCCAGTACCCAGAACCACTTGTCCGCCACTCCTGGTAAACAGAGGACGGGCACTTAGATAAGCAAATGATGGGAATACTGGAGAATGGGACTGTCTTATGGGGAAGCTTTCAGAGCTTTCTGTCTGGGGAGGGAGGAGAGCTTCACACAATGAGAGAGGATAGGGAACGGGGGGAGGCTAGGGGACGTTGGAAGACGCAAGGAGAACCAACACAGAAAAACAGAGGGAGGGATGGGACGCGCTTGGGAAGATACTCTTGGCCCGGCTCCTTAATGGTTCCTCCTATAGTGACAGTCATTCAAGGGCTTCCATCACTCATTTACATTTGTGAGCCATGTCACTCACACCTTCAGGCCTTTGTGTCGCTCTGCACTGTGAGAGTGTCCGACACCAGAGCTTTCAGGATCACTCCGAGTGCACAATGACGCTGGAGATGAAGTTGTCAAAGCTACTCAATGGTGCTTCAGAAGGGACATTGTTGTAAATATAGAAACCGATTTCTTTCAAGGTGCGAATAATTCAAGCTATAATGACGTTCAAACAGGATAGTGCGGTATCCAAAGCTCCGTTTTTGTTCTTCATAGCGTGGAACATCTTTCCCAAAGGGACCATTAAAAAATGGAAACGGGAAAAAATACTGGAACCTATCAATAAGATGAAGAACAAAGAGACGAAAAATCTTGGAGCCTTCTTATCTTGGCAACCACTCAGCTTCAGATCAGACAAAGGAACCAAGACCATCCAGACCCACATGTGCTTTGAATACAACATAGCCGTCCACATATTCTTTGTGCTTCCTGTCTGTTTATACGCAGATGCACAATGCGAGGCTTTCTTGGCACGGTGGCACATGGGCTGGGGTCAGTGCAGACGTGACAGTAGTGAATCACACCTGATAGTCAGTCGCAGATATGCCCTTTGAGACCAATTATTTTCTAGCTGTAAGTAATTTTCAAGCGAACCAGCTTCCATGTGTGCAGAGAGCCGAAGGATTATGAGTTGCTTCTTCGATAAGTTTGTGAGTGAAGTCTGCGGGGATTCTGCGAGTGGTGTACCACATTGTGTGACGTGCTCTTGAATCATGCAGTAGTCGTTGGTAGACGGGTATAGGGAGGGGGGATACTGACCTTCTGGAGTCATGTGACGCCTCAGGCAGGGTCTTAGGGACACGGTGCCACTGTGCCAAGATGTTCAGTGCTGTTCAATCTGTTCTATTATCAATGAGCAATGGGCATTGATACCTGACTGAGACAATGATCATTAATGCATTTGCATTTGGTATGGAAAGAAAGGTTATTGTTAGACCACCATAGGCCTTGTGGCCTTTTTTGTTGATGTATTTATGCACTTCATATCACCGGACAAAAATAAAATGCGAGAAACAGAGGAGAAGAGGGTCCGAAGGGGAATCTGCCAAGTGGATCCACTTTTAAATATATAAAGAACTGGTTCTTTATTTATTTAGCCTCTTTTTTATCATTTATGTTCACTCTGAAGGACATGTTTTTGTAATCTCCAATTAGGCCGGGTTAGCATCATCAGCCAGAACTGCTGCAGCTTCTTCATTTGTCTTGACGCTGTCCTTTCTGTGTATTTTTTAAAAAAAAATCCACCCTGCTTATATTCTAGAATTTCAATAGAAGACATTTCGGAGGAAGAATGAAGAAAAAAAAAAAACTTTAGCTCTCTGCGGCACAAATCACAAGGGCACTGCTTTTTAATTTAATGGTTTTCCTTTTCAATATTTTCCTTTATTTTTGCCCTCAGTTTTCACCAATTATGTACAATTATATCGTCCTACCCCATGAGTTTCTGAACATTGCTTTCCAATTTACAGTTGAATGGAAGGAGAAACAACAGGCAGAGCAGAATGCTCAGTTACCCGAGCTGCACTTACGACGCAAGGAGCTTTTGTGATGGCCATCTTTTGAATTCGCAGTTAAGGTCATTAATTAATTTAGAACCTCACATCTGTCACAAGAAGCAGAAAGAATGCAAATAATACCGTTTCCTAATGTGGATGGACAAAAGATACCAAGTAACTTCTTTAATTAAGCAAGTTCTATAAATATGCCCCTTCATTTTTTCTGCTGTTATCGTCTTTTGCAGATGCCATTACAGGTGGATGTAAAGGACAAAAATGTTCTAGTCATTAAGAGCACATAATTGCAATCTATAATAAAAAAAATCAACATAATAAAACAAATGAATAATCATTAAGACAATAAGGACGTCCCTCTGTCTTTGTTGACCTCATATGCCTTAATTGATGAGGTAACTAAGGGTTTTAAGCAAGCCATATACAGTGCTATTCTTGTCCATAAAGACGTGGTGATTGTAATCAAATACATATTTTAAACTCTCTATCAAATGTTGCATTTGTTTTTGTGCGTCTGCAGATTTTTGTAACATTGCTACCAAATCATTGTTCCTGTCTGTATAAATGAGACTAATTCAGCTGAAATTAATATTTATGCACGTAATTCTTTAGAATTTAATTATATTCGCTTGTGTTGCTTGCTGTGTGTTTACTTGCATGTTTTAAGTATGTTATATTACATGTACTAATAATATTATAAATCACTACCATTCAAATGTTTAGTCGTAAGATTTCGTTACGTCAAATGTTTTTGAAAGAAGTCTTTTATGCTCAAGCTGAATTTTCAGCAGCCATTAGTCCAGTCTTCCGTGTCACATGATCCTTCAGAAATCATTGTAATATGCTGATTTTGTGCTCAACACTGTAAAAAAAAAAAAAAAAGTTGCTGCCTTAAATTTTTTAGGTACAATCAACTTGGATGTTTAAGTAATTTCAACGGACTTAAATCTTCTTGAATCTTGTATAACTTATTTAAGAACTTATTTATAACTTTTTGTTAACTTAAAAAAAGTTTACGCAATGTACCAACATGTTGTCATAAGTTATTATCGCATCATTTTTTACAGTGAAGAAATATTGTATAGCAGTTGTGCTGCTTAATATTTTTATGTAAACCATGATATTTTTTGGCAGGATTCTTTGAAGAAAACTTTTGATCAATTTAATACATCTTCGATGAATAATAACTTCTTTCAACTGTAATGTATGTCTATATAAAATATATAAATGTGCATTTATATAGCTTTTCATTTAATGCTACATTCATCATGTAAGACCATTTCAATTAAACAGCATGGGTGTTATGCATGTAACATCAGCCTTTGTGTACCTCTAGCTTAATATCTGATTCTATTAAGGTATGTAACTTTTTTTTGTATTGTAACTTTTTTTAACGTATTTTTGTAATTATTTTTTTTGCCATGAAAATAGTCACAGATGCTGACATGGCATTAAATAAAACTATACTGATACTGTAAATGTAACTCACACATCAAACATGTTTGAGGCAAAATTTCAAAGCTTTAGTCCAAATATTTTCTGAACAAATTAGCAAAAACCATGAAAACCAATGATCCTTGCTCTTCCCTTATAAACTGTTTGACTGACAGCAAATGGAATTTGTCAGAACAAATGTCATGTTGGATATGGGCTTTCATTGATTAGCAGTGCTATGAAAGTTAGCAGGACATTTTTTTTTTTTATCATTATGTTGTATAACCCAGACTGAATAGAGGATTATACAGTCGTTAACTTCAGGTGAGACCCCAGCCACTCGTTAAGACCTGCTAGTCGATCATGTTGTCATAATCCAGGGCTTCACGCTTTCATTAGTGACATTAGCAGTCAACGCAGGATAGCCTGCAGCGAGCTCTACAAGGTGAGACAGAGACGAGGGTCGCTAGAAGCCCCCCTACAGCTAATTACACCGCCTGCCCTTTCGCTGCAGGAGGGGCTAAAGACAATGGGGAGGGGCAATATGTGAGCATACCATCCATTGGTCGTTTTACAAAAGGTCGTTTTTAACAGCATGTGTGTCTTTAGAAGACTCTGTGAAATAAAAATATAAGGTCATCTGTGTGCTAGCATTGACTTTTAGCAGCTATATGCAAAACATTTTTAAAACACCCAATAGCCTTTAGCTTATCCCAGCCTAGTCTCAGCTTCAGACGTCACGCCAACAGACTGTTGATTGAATGCATATGACACACTTCGAAGTCGTGATCTGATTGGTTGAATTCTACAGGATGTCTGGGAGAGACGTGTGTGTCACGTTCTTTAATTGTCCGCCTGGAAACAAATTCTGCCAAACTCCCTCGTGGAAGAAAAATGCTTTCGTGTTTACAATTGTGACAAGGAGCGCTTACCAGCATCAACTAAACGCTGGATTTTCTAAAGTATTTGAAGTTTGCGGCTCCATTGTTGTTGTAAAGTTGCACAATGTTCTTAAAATTAATAATTTATTAGATGCACGCCAATCTGTTATTGTAGGAACATGAGACATGACCAGGAACAAAACGAACTGTGATCGGTCAGTCATACGTCCTCTTGGACGGACCTTGGCCAACGAAAGCTGCGATGAAGTCCAGACCTCCTGCTGTCAGTCTGAAGATCTGGCTATGAGAGACTAATCCCAGCCATGAACATGATTTGTTACTTACTATTGCTAATTGGCGTCATTTGATTGGACAAAAAAAAAATTGGACTCACCTATGAGTGCAAGATAATGTCATCAATATTTTTGGTCCTTTTTTTTTCTCTCCAGAAAAAAAATAATGTAAACTTTAAACAAACGGATTTGATATGTCCTGCTTTAACTTTGCTTTAGTATAAAATCAACAAATAATGGTATAGTAAAAATAGTACCTTAAATAAGATTTTCTACAATGTCAGTCTATTAAAGTGCTATATTCAACAGCTTTTTACTTTATATATATATATATATATATATATATATATATATATATATATATATATATATATATATATATATATATATATATAGTGAGGAAAATAAGTATTTGAGCACCCTGCTATTTTGCAAGTTCTCCCACTTGGAAATCATGGAGGGGTCTGAAATTGTCATTGTAGGTGCATGCCCACTTTGAGAGACATAATCTAAAAAAAATAAAATCCAGAAATCACAATATATGATTTTTTTAACAATGTATTTGTATGATACATCTGCAAATAAGTATTTGAACACCTGTCTATCAGCTAGAATTCTGACCCTCAAAGACCTGTTAGTCTGCCTTTAAAATGTCCACCTCCACTCCATTTATTATCCTAAATTAGATGCACCTGTTTGAGGTTGTTAGCTGCATAAAGACACCTGTCCACCCCATACAATCAGTAAGAATCCTACTACTAACATGGCCAAGACCAAAGAGCTGTCCAAAGACACTAGAGACAAAATTGTACACCTCCACAAGGCTGGAAAGAGCCACGGGGAAATTGCCAAGAAAGCTTGGTGAAAAAAGGTCCACTGTTGGAGCAATCATTAGAAAATGGAAGAAGCTAAACATGACTGTCAATCTCCCTCGGACTGGGGCTCCATGCAAGATCTCACCTCATGGGGTCTCAATGATGCTAAGAAAGGTGAAAAATCAGCCCAGAACTACACGGGAGGAGCTGGTCAATGACCTGAAAATAGCTGGGACCACCGTTTCCAAGGTTACTGTTGGTAATACACTAAGACGTCATGGTTTGAAATCATGCATGGCACGGAAGGTTCCCCTGCTTAAACCAGCACATGTCAAGGCCCGTCTTAAGTTTGCCAATGACCATTTGGATGATCCAGAGGAGTCATGGGAGAAAGTCATGTGGTCAGATGAGACCAAAATATAACTTTTTGGTCATAATTCCACTAAACGTGTTTGGAGAAAGAAGAATGATGAGTACCATCCCAAGAACACCATCCCTACTGTGAAGCATGGGGGTGGTAGGATCATGCTTTGGGGGTGTTTTTCTGCACATGGGACAGGGCGACTGCACTGTATTAAGGAGAGGATGACCGGGGCCATGTATTGCAAGATTTTGTGGAACAACCTCCTTCCCTCAGTTAGAGCATTGAAGATGGGTCGAGCCTGGGTCTTCCAACATGACAATGACCCGAAGCACACAGCCAGGATAACCAAGGAGTGGCTCTGTAAGAAGCATATCAAGGTTCTGGCGTGGCCTAGCCAGTCTCCAGAACTAAACCCAATAGAGAATCTTTGGAGGGAGCTCAAAATCCGTGTTTCTCAGCGACAGGCCAGAAACCTGACTGATCTAGAGAAGATCTGTGTGGAGGAGTGGGCCAAAATCCCTCCTGCAGTGTGTGCAAACCTGGTGAAAAACTACAGGAAACGTTTGACCTGGTGTAATTGCAAACAAAGGCTACTGTACCAAATATTAACATTTATTTTCTCAGGTGTTCAAGTACTTATTTGCAGCTGTATCATACAAATAAATAGTTAAAAAATCATACATTTTGATTTCTGGATTTTTTTTAATTTAGATTATATCTCTCACAGTGGACATGCACCTACGATGACAATTTCAGACCCCTCCATGATTTCTAAGTGGGAGAACTTGCAAAATAGCAGGGTGTTCAAATACTTATTTTCCTCACTGTCCATCCATCCATCCATCTTCTTCCGCTTTATCCGGGGCCGGGTCGCGGGGGCAGCAGTCTAAGCAGAGATGCACAGACTTCCCTCTCCCTCTCCCACTTCCTCTAGCTCTTCCGGGGGGACACCGAGGCGTTCCAAGGCCAGCCGGGAGACATAGTCCCTCCAGCGTCTCCTTGGTCTTCCCCGGGGCCTCCTCCCGGTTGGACATGCCCGAAACACCTTCCCGGGAAGGCGTTCAGGAGGCATCCGGAACAGATGCCCGAGCCACCTCAGCTGTCCCCTCTCAATGTGGAGGAGCAGCGGCTCTACTTCGAGTTCCTCCCGAGTGACTGAGCTTCTCACCCTATCTCTAAGGGAGCGCCCAGCCACCCTGCGGAGAAAGCTCATTTCGGCCACCTGTATCCGGGATCTTGTCCTTTCGGTCATAACCCAAAGCTCATGACCATAGGTGAGAGTAGGAACATAGATTGACCGGTAAATCGAGAGCTTTGCCTTACGTCTTAGCTCTTTCTTCACCACGACAGACCGGTACATCGACTGCATTACTGCAGAAGCTGCACCGATCCGTCTGTCAATCTCCTGTTCCATCCTCCCCTCACTCGTGAACAAGACCCCTAGATACTTTAACTCCTCCACTTGGGGCAGGAACTCTCCACCAACCTGAAGTGGGCAAGCCACCCTTTTCCGACTGAGGACCATGGCCTCGGTTCCTCACTGTATATATATATATATATATATATATATATATATATATATATATATATATATATATATATATATATATATATATATATATATATATATATATATATATAATTACATGAGCAAGTATAAGTCTCCATTCTTTAATTTGGCACTTGGATTGTTTTCAAAATATTCATTGTGCCCCCATTGCTGTAAAGAAGAAAGAAGTAACAGGTCTCTCTATTGTGGAATCACACAAGAGGAGTTAAGTTATTGTAAGAGAATAAACAGAAAAATCAATAGCAACAAACCAGGCACTTACGAGCTGTCTGGACAAGATGTTTATTTTTTTATTTTTTTTCTGATTCACGGACATGAAGTGTCCCTATGCTTCACAACCACATTTCGCCAAAGGGGGCAATAGTGTTTATTGATTTTCTGCCTGGGCTGAAGTACGATCCGAACATGAGTAGACTGACCTCAGGTTATTTTGTGAATGAAAAGGCGGTAAACAGCAGGAACATGGGGGGGACACAGAATAATACTGTGTCATATCATGAGTAAGCACCCCTCACCTTTGATGTCAGATGGATCCTTATACAATTACTGTCACTTTTTTTAAATAAATAAAAATGTTTGTCCTACTAATTTTAGTCTGTGTTCCAATGAAGTAAAGGAACATTATGAATATTTTATTGAATTATACAGCATATGCAAGGATATAGGCTACTGTGAATACATCGATATTACCTTGAGTGATTATTTTACTCAAACAAAAGACGTCTGTTCTTATTGACAGCATGCTTCTCTCTCTGATGGCAAAATATTGACTGTGATCTTTATCAAAGCGACACACATATTAATGAAAAAATAAAACATGACCGTGGAACACAAAACCAAGTTCGTCTTTTTTTATAAGCCTCTATTATATCTGTAACAGAGCCTTTGTATTTCATAATGAGAGCTCCTTTTACCCGCCAGGGAGGAATATGTCCCATTTTGCCGTCCCGCCAGACGAGATTACATGAATAATTGTTCTTTAGGTAGCACTCAACGTCGGGAATAAAACACACATATGTTTCCAAGTGTGAATGTTGACATTTGCATGGCGAGGAGCCACTCAGGGTCATTGTTTGGTAACAATATTTGAGTATGCCCTCAGGGGTTTTTCTCTTTTGTGTCGAACCATTTTCCACGAAGGCCATTTGGCCACATAATGACATCTCCAATGCACTTTCTCCCTCTAATAACTTTTTTTTTTACACTTGAAGTCTCAACTACACCCCTTTTGTGTCTGAGAGCCTGTTAATTTTTTATGATAAAAAGCAAGTAAGGTTCACTAATGCTAGGACGAGTGGCATTTACTGTATTACATACCCCTTGTTGAACACAAGCCTAGTTAGGAATGGGATATTAACACTGCGAGGTGTCAATCACCCCACAAATGAAGTAATTCACAACATTTTTCATCATGTGGTTTAAGCTATCCACTGAAAGGATGCTTTGAGGAAATGTGACTCTGTATATGTGCAACTGGGGATGGTCATGCTCTAATGAATATTTTTCAGGGTATAGTTTATATTCTGGTTTTGAAGTCATTTTCTGTAAAGACAATACAATAGCTATATGTATTGAGAGACAATAGTGTAGTATATATATATATATATATATATATATATATATATATATATATATATATATATATATATATATATATATATATATATATATATATATATATATATGCTGGTGTGGTTTTCTAATATATTTCATACAATTTATTCTAATTTTGAATATAAATCTGTTATATAAATCTGTTACATATTCTACATTCCTTACTAACTATTAATAAGCAGTTATTATGAGTTTATTGAAGCAAAATTTGTAGTTAATAGTGAAAATTGTACCCCAATCTAAAATATGACACACCATCATATCTGGCTAAAACATGCCTTTTAGTTGTTGTTTTTTTTTACATTTTGGAAGGATTAAAATTGACATGGTTTCAACAACCAGATGCATGCATTTTCACATGTCCAGTTTTGTCTGGAATGCGTCTCAGACCACCTCCTGAAGTGATTTGAGTGATTGGATTTAAATCGGTCTCGAAAACATTTAATTTACACCTGTTCTTTTGACAATCGGATTGCAATCCAATCAGAGAAAACACATGAAGTGGCCAGGTGGAAATAGGCCCTAAGACAATAGCTGACTGACAACTGAAGAAACAAAGGAGTAGATAAGATAGTGATAAACTAAACTAGACACAGGTGAGGAACATAATCAGTAACCAAGGAAACAAATATATACAGTATTTGTTTCCTGGGTGATATGGCCAAAAAAAATCATATCTCTGTATTTTTTGGTTGAATGGCGATACACAGTATATATACCGGTATTTTGTGTTTTTTATTTGGATAAAAAAATCTGTATTTATTTTAAAGGGTTACTTCAGCAATTTAGCATTAAGCTTTGTATCAGTACAAACCCGGTAGTATATTCTAATTATCGTACTTTCCCCCCTCATGTCCCCCTGAGATGAGAGAATTATGCATTTTATTTCTGGAAAAAAATCCTCCGATGACGCAAATATTGTCATTTTGTGTAATTTGTGGATTTTTTGGCCAGAGGCTAGAGACTACAGCCAGTAGAAGGAACTAGTTCCGCATGTTTTCAACCTGCCCACAGGGGAGGGATCTCACTCACTCACAGAATGTAAATGCACACGGCTCGACCTCGGGCATTCATAACGGAGCGCTGCGGAGCAAAGTGAGTGTTTCAACTTTTCAATGAATTCCTATGAGTTAAGCTTCCATAGGCATGATCTGAAAACGCGCCAGACTGGACGTGCGTCGAGAATGACTGCCGCACTTACCTCAGCTCTGCTCAGCTCTTCGCTCTCGTGATGAATGAAATCTGACTCCTGCTGCGTTTGTGCTGTGACTTTCGTTCGGCTCACTCACACTTTATTGAAAAGACACGTTCAGTTTTTAATTGTAGTGTCTGTTCTCTAACTGAACGAAATTATTTTATTACTATGAAAATCAAAACAATGGTGGGGGCGGTGTCATGATGGGCAAGTGATAACCAGTGGCCGTGGCTTTGTGAGTGGCCGTGGCTTTGTGAGTGGCCTCGTTGAGCAGCGAAGCCAGTGCATTCTGGGAGTTGTTGTCTTTCATCCACATGAGACACAAATACATTTTTGTGTCTCTTTTCTCAGTCTAGAAGGCACCAAATTCAAAAATAATTTCACATTTCTACTACATAAATGACCCAGTTTAAATACACATTCATCTTCACAGCACTGAAGTACCCCTTTAATGACAATTAATTTTATTTCACATCCTACCCAATGATGTCCTAAAAACAATGATGACTTTAAGGCTATAAACAAATACAGTGAATGTATGAAAATCAAATTACATTCTAAAATTTTAACATTACAATCTAAAAACAAAATTAATAATTCACTAAACTAAAAATGAAAATAAAAACAAAAGCATATTAGCCTACATTTGATTACTCCATTATAATGGTCACTTTCATAAAAATATACTTGTAGGTTTAAAATTCCACATATGGCACATTTATTGTCCAACAGCAATATTTTAGAAATATTAAAATTAAGTCAGAATGATTGCTTTCCTATTCTATTGCGCTCCGTCTGTTTGCCGTGCATGCACGCCGCGGAGATACACATGTAGAAGGCTCGTCCTCTCCGAACAGCAAAATCGGCATATTTGCATGACTTTCTAACATTTACAGATGGAGAATATACCTGTGAAATGTAAGTTGTGCACTGAGGAGAGCACCACATTTCAAACGCATAAACACTGCAAGTATTGATCTGTCAGCACAAGTATCTTTCAGAGCATCTGACAGGGCAAGCTGCTTAAAACTATATGTATTAACTATATCTTACCAGTTATTTTGAAGCCCTTAATATAAAGCATGTGTCATAATTGAGGACAAGTTGTATCATGCACTTTCCCTGCATCAGCTCATTCTGTGTAGCCTACTTTGCTATTTTTCAGATTCGCTCGTATCAATCTACTGTATATCGATATAAACGTTATTTCCTCATTCCTTATCGTTTCAAAAAAATATATATCGATATATTTTAAACAAAAATGTTTACTTTTTATGCATTTTGGCCATTCAAATACACTACAACTGTGTTTTGTAACATTTGTAAACAGGTTTCAAAATGCACATTTTTGTTATCATTACCGCTATCGTCTCCTTGTAAACTAAAAAAAAAGTGAATTTGTGAAAACGGTGACATCATGACTCATGCACAAACGTATTACATTCAGTCGGTAGGCTGATTTACAAAGTGACATCGCCAACTACTGGCCCGGCATGAATAATACAGCATTTTAGTTGTTTTTGCAGATCCATGTAAAAGGGAATAATTTTGACAGCGTTGTCATCTGTACTCGAAAAAGTTTTAGTACATAGGCCTACTACTAGTTGCAGTGTAAATGTACTCTCAATCAGCTCCCTAGGTTGTTAATAATTACATTGTGTACACAAATTCAGGCACTTGTAAGGACAGTAAGGACCTTGGTTCACTACACATTGGGACACTGATGGTGACATGACAGTATCCTCATTGTATAACATCACTACTGTATTTATGAACAACAGTAGAACTGACATTTTCTGACATTTATTTTTTTTATGTTATTTGCATAAGTACATAATGATAAATATTATGATCTGATTTCAGCCGTAAATTAATTATAAATGTTAGCTCAGTGCCTGTCTAGCGTTGTATGTTTATGTTGAAATAAAATTAAATACAATTTTTGTCAAAACATCTATTGCATGTCATGTAATTGGCTCATGTGATTTATGTTTTGCTCTTCAGACTGTTAACTGTGCGTTCACACCGCCGCCGGCGAGAGCGTCAAAGTGGCCGGAAGTCATTCATTTTCAATGGGAGCCCGGCGGCGAGCTCCGGCGAGCTCCGGCGAGAGCGGCGCGGCGTGTCTTGGACGATTTGGGCGTCGAGGAGAGTTGGAATCAGGTCAACTTTATGGTAATGAGCAATGACGCGGTTTGGCGGCAACCGGCGGCAACCAATGGGAATGTAGTAATGCTCCGCTTGAAATGATTCCAGAGAACGCAGCGCTGGAAACTTTGGTTCCGACCACATTAGTTCCCCAGCAAAATGGAGGAGAGGTTGATCATTGCGGTAGCGGGTTTCCCTATAATATATATATTCCGCGCAACACCTTTTATATGCAAAAAAATGAAATAACTTATAACGTTATATATAACTTTATATATATATATATATATATATATATATATATATATATATATATATATATATATATATATATATATATATATATATATATATATATATATATATATATATATATATATATATCCAAAATAAGCGACATTGAATCGAATCGGAATCGAAATCGAATCAAATTGCAAGCTTGTGAATCGAAATTGAATCGAATCGAACTGTATTATCAGTCTTGTGGTGAGCATAATAGACGTCTTTTAAGATTTCTCATTTAAAGATCTCACCACCTCCAAATGTTTGAACGGTAGTGAACAAAACTGCTGGAGAGATTTCTGTAATTGGACTTTTGATGTAAAGCTTTACAGTTACTGAGATAAAACCCTTGAAGACAAGTTATTTTTTGGTGAATTTTGTGTGATGATGGCCTGCAATAGCTTTGCTAATATTTGCAAATGTCTTGTCCTTTGTTCTGTATGTTGTCGTGTACCATATTTGAATGCTATAATAACCTCAGCCCTCACTCTCCAGTGTGACAGGTGGTACAGGGTTCTAACTGCTCTCAGCAATGTCCATACAATCAACTATTTCTCTAGTAGCTGGTAAGAGCATTCTCTGCTGTCCAGATCCAGATGCCACAGTCTCTGTATCATCTCAGACACATCCAAGTTCCAAAACGACTCGATATACTGCATACATTCAAAAAACATATAGTTCATTATTTTCCTGCCCTCATTTCAGAAATGATTCACTTAATGCAGATGCCTCCATGAATCAGTTTTTACTACACTCTAAAATACCCGTAAAGGTGAATTACATTGATTGGATGTATCATTTCAAGCGATGAAAAGTACAAATAACAAATGTAGATCAGTTTCACAAAATCATCTCGCTCGAATAAAATGGACAAACTACAAAACAATTTCAGCAACTGGAGAAAACAAAAAAAACAAAAAATGCAGCTTTTTAGCTCTTTGCATTCATATGCTGTTTTTTGAAAGCTGTCACCGAGCATCAACAGGAGGGGAATTGAAGAGAATAGAGCAAATAGTCAGACAAAGTGAACAATGGCAGCAATGAGGGCTCTTCAGAAATATGGCGAGAAAGAGTTGGCCGCAGTGGCGTGCGTGAGTGGACAGATGTGCTCTAATGTGTTTTGGCTGGAGATCAAGCGCATGGCTACACCCAGAGACGAGCTAAAACAAAGATAAAGATGTGGTAATTCTTCTGCAAGCATCATTCAGAGACACTAATAACTCCTGCTACAACAGGGTTATGAGAATATTTTGGACATGAAAGCGCCACATGTGTTTGCAGCATATTGTATGAGTGACTGGAGATTTTGAGGTTTTTCATACTTGTCACATTCAGTGTTTGAAGTGTGTGTTTGAGCTTGAGTCTGACACTTTGTGAAATGATACAGAAAAATCCGATGTTTGTTTTTTTTCTTACTCTCCTAACTTTTTTTTCTTGATCAAAAATAAAGAGTGAACTCTTCAACTGTCCAAAACAACAAGCACGCAACGTGTTTGACAAAAGATCACAATTATTACAATTATGGTGTCTCTCTCTTTAGCTCCAGTGTATTCCAATGTAATTGATGTTGTAGCTGACACATCAGACATGAATATCCTCTGCCTCCTTTTGTTTGGGAGTGGGGGGCCTGATTTGCATTCTGTGTGCTTTTCGGGTGAAGAAGACTTCACTCTATTAGTCCATTAGAGAGAAAGGGAGGGAGAGAGAGTTAGAGAGGGAAAGAGAAAGTAAGTCCGAGAGAGAGCGAGAAAGAGAGGAGCGCCGCAATCTGCAACTCGCCGCTTGTTTGAGACTCTGACCCCCTTAGAAATGCCACTTTGCTTCACACATTAACTGCTTACAAAGAAAGAAAGCTAATGTATCATCTAATTGGGTGAGCCACTGCATCTGATTCCTCTCAATCAGAGTATTAGTTCGGTAATTACCCATCTGCCTCGGGTGGAAAATGGCAAGGCGAACACCAAGCTAATAACATGCTCAAGGGCTCTCCAGAGCTGACAAGATGAGGCTGATGTTGTGCGATGCAGTCTCAAACTATTTCAGCACCAGGGTGAAAACATTACCTAGACCCAGTTTGCCAACTTTCCCAAATTGAGTTTATTCAATTATTTACTTAAACACAGATTGTTCCATTTTTCTATTCTTTTTTTTTCCCCTTTCCATAATTTTTTCCCCTTACTGCTGTAAAGCATGGCCACGCTTATAAGTGTGTTCCGTCGAGGAAAAAAAAAGAACAGCTTTTCAAGTGCTTTTAGGATGGAAGAGAGGAAAAAGCTAAATTATCTAATATTCCAACATTTGGCACCTTGTTTTCGCATCTCCCTTTCTTTTTTTGGATGCCAAAAAGTGATTGAGGTAGTTAGTGTCTTCAAATACAGAGAATATAGAAAACTGCATTAAATTTAACAAAGAATTAATTCAATTATTGAATTAGTAAAGTTACTTCAGCGTTCTTCTCTGTTATCAGTTAAAAGGATAGTTCATTTACACAGGCCATTCCAAACCTGTATAATGTTAATGCATACAAAATACAATACAAAAATACAATACAATTTTGTTAATACAAAAAATACAATATAACAGTACTCCATGTGACTTGTGCAGTATATTTGAAGTTGTATGACTTGTATAATGAGGTAAAAACAAATATTTAAATGGTTAGTTTACCCCAAAATTCTGTAATTCTGGCATAATTTACTCACCCTTGTGTCGTTCCAAACGTTTTTATTTATCTTCAGAACACAAATGAAGATATTTTTTTAATAAAATCTGAGAGATTTCTGTCCCTCCATTGACAGTCCATGCAACTACCTCCTTGACGCTTCATAAAAAGTTCATAAAGAGATCGCAAAATTAATCCATATGAATTGAGCGGATTAATCAAAATTTTCTGAAGAGACTCAATCGCTTTATATGATGAACAGGTTTAATTTATGCTTTTATTCACATATAAACATTCAATCGCTCGCACATCAGTTGTGGTAAACAGAAGCTCAAGCTTGCTTAACATGCTAGAACCAATCAGGTTCATTCTCATGTTACGCAGCACGTTTGAGCTTCTGCAAGATCCAATGAGGTACGGTTAAGCTTCTGTTTATGTTTGCTGATCAATGTTTATATAATAAAAAAAGTGACTAAAAGCGAATCTGTTTATCATATGAAATGATAGTTATAAAATGTCCCTTCAGAAAATTTGGTCTAAACCGCTCAATTCATACAGTATGGATTAGTTTCTCTTTATGAACTTTTTGAAGTGTTCTGTGGAACATGAAAGAAGATATTTCAAGGTGGTGTTTTTTTGTCCATAAAATGGAAGCCAATGGTCAAGTCAAGTCAAGTCAACTTTATTTATATAGCGCTTTTAACAATGTAGATTGTTTCAAAGCAGCTTTACAGTGTTAAACAGCAAAATAATGCAGCCTAATTTTATTCAGCTGTATAGCCATTTGATGTCATCAGTTCATTTCAATTTCCATATGGTGACAGTGTGGGCTTTAGATCAATAATTAGATCAGTAATTTAGTTTACATGGTTAAATTAGTTTATTAATTAGATTTATTTCGATGTTTAGTTGAAAAATATAGTGTCCCCAACTGAGCACGCCAAGCCAGAGGCAACAGTGGCAAGGAAACCAAAACCCCATTAGGTGACCTAATGGAGAAAAATAAACCTTGGGAGAAACCAGGCTCAATGGTAACCAAACGGTTCACATATCTTTTTGATATTTGAAATGACATGGGAATAAGTAAATGATGACAGAATTTTCTATCTTTTTAAATGTCAATCTGTTCCTCACACAACCCTATGTAATTGTAGCACGCAAGTCATGTGGACTACTTTCATGAGCTTTAGTCCCTGGTCACACTTTCATTGTATGAAAAAGCGCAGTATGAGCATTGTTTTCCACATATGGTTTGGAACTACAACATAAGGCTTGACAGAATTTTTGAGTGAAAGCATTAACAATATCTAATTTAAGGCAAATGCCAATTCACTCTAATTTGTTACATACAGTGAACAGCTTTGATTTATGGTTAATGTAACTAATGTCAAAATGCTAACACAGACACCCCCCCCCCCCCCAAAAAAAAAACACACCCCTAAATCCCAATGGTCATCATAAAGGGGACAAAGGTGTAAACCAAAACCAGTCTCAGTATTAATTATATTCAATTAACTGCTTGACAAATGTGCAATTAATGTAATAATAGATCATCATCATCAGGGCTTTCCATTTTTCCATGGTGGTCGATGGTTTGATCACACTGAAACAGGATGCTTCCAGTTGCATAACATGGATACATAATTCACAAGTGTTTATTCTACTTTATGAATGCATGGACTGTAATTGTGTCTTTTTATATGGCTTGATGAGGGAACCATAACATCCACATCCACAAATTGCAGTCCAAGTTGGCCAGCAGACGTCATTGTAGATCAATATCCGCAAATTACTCAAACAAAGGCCAATAACAAGACCTTTTTTGTTACTTCATACCATGCCTATGTCTTTCTGTTCTACTTGCCCATAATTAACAACAGTGAATTTCAAACGATTAGATCACTCAGATGCAATCTCTTATCGAGGGACACACAATGTCATTTAGTTGTCAATGAAGATCTTATCTACTTCCCTCCCTCTCCAAAACCAGTATAGATTTTCTTAAGAATGTCCATGGGAGAGTGAAGTGAAGGAGAAGAGAAGCTGTGCTGAGATCTGAATTTGGTCCCTCATCACAGTTTAATATGAGTGATGAAGACACTTGCTGTGAAACAAACATCCATTTGAAGACTAGCCAAACATTCACTTACACTTTATCTCTCACAAAAAAATATCAACTCAATCCTGAAAATAAAATTCAAATTTAATCTCTTTTATAAACACACAACTGAATATGACAAGTACACAGGAAACTGCTAATTGATCTTGAATTCAAATCTGTATTTTCCTTTTGTATCTTATAAATGTGATGTAATATCAGACACATTTGAAACTCCCGTCATTGGCCATATTTCGAACAGTTTTTGTCCAAACAATATTTAAAGTACTTGATTATAATTCTAACTTGAATGTGTTATTCGATATTACATTTCAAATTAAATTGTACTAAATTGCAGGTTCGTCATTAAAAATGTGTAATTAATTATGTATATTTTTTTAAAATATGGAACATGTTACTGTTGTAGCGTCCCCGATTTCAACCCGATTTGTATTGTTATATGTAAATGAACAGTGTTTACTCGTTTTCTCCTCCGTTTGGCCTAAAACACTATTCATGTAGTCATCCAGTTTGAAATGTTGACTACAAACACATAGTTTTTTCCGATTTTCCATTGCAGCGTTCTCTCCTTATTTATGAGACTTTAGTACCAAGGATATCAAAGTCTACTAAAGGAGGTATAGCTTTTTCGCATTTGGCTCCTAAACTCTGGAATAACCTTCCTGATAATGTTCGGGGCTCAGACACATCTAAATCTAGATTAAAGGGTTAGCTCACCCAAAAAATAAAATTCTGTCATTAATTACTCACCCTCATGTTCTTCCAAACCCGTAAGACCTTCGTTCATCTTTGGAACATAAATTAAGATAGTTTTATTGAAATCGGAGAGCTCTCTGACCCCTCCATAGGTAGCAACGTCATTGCAACTTTCAAGGCCCAGAAAGGTAGTAAAGACATTGTTAAAATAGTCCATGTGACTCCAGTGGTTCAACCTTGAAGCAACGAGAAAACAAACCAAAATCATATATTTTTTTTTTTTTTATGACAATGTGAACAGCACAAACCACATGGAATCTAATATTTTCAATTCTGAATTGGGCCACTTCAATATGTGGTCCTAATTCCGAAACAGGTCTGATGTTTTGCAATGCGACCTTGTCTGAACAGTCATATAGGAATTCATGCAACTTTTATGTCATTCTAGAGATCAACATTCGTCACACAGAGTTCGTAAATAACTCTGCTCTCTTTCTTCGCTTCCTCTTCTCATTTTTAATTTTTATTTTGCCTCCACATAAATTTGCTGAAATGCGCTGCAGGCGGCCTGCGGCTGCCATGTTGACACATTAGAGGAGAGATTGCTCATGTTAGATGAAACGATCATCTAGCCATTTCTCACCAGCCATAAATCATCGGCTCAGTTGGGCTTGTATTCCTTCCTGATCTTCCTATTTAGATCGAGAGGGCATGGAATAACCCATATTCGGCTCATGTTCACTGACATCAGCGGTATGTCGCTGATGTCGGGAGGATGAGAGAATATGGGTATGTGTTGTCGCCGCCGATTAACGGGATGTTTGCAATCTCGCATCTGGGTGGGCGAGGACACTGAGAGCCCCAACCCTGCCACCTAAATGATGTGTCGCTTTAATGGCAGGGCATACACGGAACAGCAGGTCAGCCTTCTTATACCATGGCGGTGTTTCATGCGCACCAGGCAGGTTTGCTGAGGGATCTCGATCAGGGGATGTTTTCCTGATGCGGTGGTCGCGCAACAGGTCGGAGACTGGGCCCAAGGGCCACCATCACGGAGGCGCATTTGGCAGCGTCTGAGGACCTACATACCGCTGAGATCCGGGTCCCAGGCAGGCGGCGTCACGGTCCGAGGACCGGAGACGGGGCTTGGCGCAGAGAGGTGGACTCCCGGGAGAAGTAGGAGCTGTGTATCACAAAACGCAGTCAGCGTTGATGATGGGTCTCCCCTTCCTGACGGTGAGCTAAGAATTACATTGACCCTCACTCCTCTTCTTCATCATCCCCCCCAGGCGCTTCTAACATCCGGCCTGGGTGGGCCCATGATGATGATATTCTAGGGCCCGCCTGGCTGGTCTGTGAGTGTGCCCCCTCAGGCCCGTGGTAGTGGTGCACCCAAGCATATATTGTAAATGAAGCTTGTGGGTGGATATCATGGCGTGCAAGCGGGTAAGTTCTCTATAAGTAAAAAAATATATATATTAATATATTTTTAGACTTATGCTCCCTGTAGAGGGCTTCGGGGGTCGCTATGGATTGTTTGGATATTTCTGTAGGGCCTGTAGTTCCCCTGTTAGGTGGCTAGAACACCAGTTGCTTGGGCTCCATGGTGAGCTAGTGTTGCTAGTAGAGAAGAAAATATATATATATATATATATATATAGAAAGAGCCGTTCTGCTCGCTGTGGTTGAAGAACAGTTTTAGACCTCCCAAGACCTTAAAAATGTGTGAGTAGCTCTGGGAAGGCACCGCTCATTCCTGCGGGTATGTAGCGTATTGCTAGGTGTATATTTTCTCCTAGTTTTAAGCTGGTGACTGGTAGCCACCTCGGGGTAAGGCGGTTTGTATCCTCTCTCTGGGAAGGCACCGCTCATTCCTGCTGATATGTAGCGTATTGCTAGGCGTATATTTTCTCCTAGTTTTAAGTTCGTGACTGGTAGCCACCTCGGGATAAGGTGGTTTGTATCCTCTCTCAGTATAAGCTTTTCGAGAATGCAGGTTTAGACTAATGCTAGAACTACAGTTAGATCTAGAGCCAACTCTAGTATATGACTGGCACTTCTGCCTGAGTGCCTTTGTGCTGGTTAAAGGTTGCCCTCTCGGGCCTCGGGTATATATCTATTTTGGCCTAGGCTTTCTAGGGATTACGGAGGTGTCCGCTAAAAGCGCTGGCGCCCCGGGCAACTTCACAGAGTGAATGTAGTTTTTTAGTATCCTTAATGTCAGCCTCCTTTCATGTAGAGTCGTCCAGCCAAGGCCAGCCCCCTTCTCTGCATTCTGGGGTCTTCACTAGTAATGCAGGTTGGTGCTGTGCAGAATTGATAGCGACTTAGCCAGTGGTCGTGGGGCGGGGCTTAGGCCATCTTTCATTCAAATACGAAGAGATTGTATGCGTAGCTCAACCCTGCCCCTCAGAGCTAGTTTCTTTGAAAAGGCCTGGGTAGGACTTCTCTAGTGTTCAAAGTTTCCTACTCAGGCTTATAGCTTGGGCTATGACCGTAGGGAATGCTTTCACTGACAGTCTTCTGTGATCAGAGGTGGAGTGGTTCAGGCATTTCACTGGAATTTGCTTGTCCTGACAGTTGTCACTGCCAGCATGGCGGCATGGGTATATCATTCCCCGTAGCGTCTTTCTGACGCAGCATGAGTTCCCTTTCGAAAGGGAACGTCTCAGGTTACGTATGTAACCTCTGTTCCCTGTGAACAGAGGGGGCCTGCATGCCAAACAGTCCCTTCAGATGAAAAGCGGTGTCATGTTTGCTAGGTGCCCTTATATACCTTATATATATGTATATAAGGCCTTATATGTCGCCGGTCAATAGGATTGCCGTGATTTGATAGTAGTTCAGAGACCTGTCATACTGGAGGCATTCCCGTAGCATCTTTCTGACACAGCGTCTCGTTCCCTGTTCTCAGGGAAAAGAGGTTACATACGTAACCTGAGACGTTTTCTTGATTCACCATGAGTACCGTGTTTTACCATGCCTAATATCGATCTAGCTTACTGTCACATAGTAGCCGTCGAGCAAACACTCAGAGTAGCATTAAAATAACTTTCAACACACTCAAATGTGTCTTATATGATTGTAACATACTACTCTGAGACTCAAAGGTTGAGGATCCAAATACATCTTTATTGAAGGGTAATCCACAAATGTAGTCAAAAACAGGCACAAGGTCATACACAAGCAAGCAGTCCAAACAAGCAAACAAGATAGGAGAGACCCAAGATTTGGGTAATCCAAAACCAAGAGACAAGAAACCAGGGAAAACACTCAGAAATGCAGTGATACAACTAACAAGACTTCGCAATGAATGCCAGACATGACCAGGCTTATAAAGTGTCAGCTAACAATGTAATGGGGTGCAGGTGGATGTAATCAAGAAGGAGGTCCAGGTACTGAGTGATGTGGGAAATGTAGTCCTTAGATGAAGTGACGGTCCGGGATGGACTGCCCTCTGGTGGTAACCATGGGCACTCTCATTTGTGATCGCGACAATGATAAAACTCCACTGATGATTTCAGCCCGAGTCCCATCAGATTTTTTTTCCACTGGCTGTAGAGGTGAAGACAACAACTCCCATGATTACGCGAAAGCAATGTGTCATTCAAAAGGAGTCCTATTAAGTGGGACTCCAAGTCCAAGACCAAGTACATAGACCGCTGTATACTGTCCTAAAGTATTGCACCATATGATGTAATGTATTGATTAAAAGAGGGTGATATATAAAGCTCCTCTGAGAAGCATTGGGACATTTTGCATCATTTAAGGTCTAAACTATGCAAATGCTTGCATGTGAACGACCTCCATGAGCAGTGCCCTCTTATTGAGTACAGCTTCCTTTCTTTTTGTCTCCATCCTGTGGGGGAGGACAGTCCTTGGCTCCATTATCTGTTAAAATACATGCTAAACACTAATATGTTCAATAAGAGGGTACTAAGGCCCTGGATAGACAGATAATCTGTTATTGGAAGGTATCTTCGGCTATTTAGCGTGCTTAAACTATGGGAGGTCTCAGTGCATAATATCGTGTCAATCTGACTGATCTGCTGGTGGAAAAGAAGGTAGATACGGATTAGACAAATCTGAATTAATCTGCTGAAAGCTCAAAAGCTTGAGATGTCTAGAGTTTTTTGATAATTATTAATAATTTTATGAGGTTGGCAGCACAAATAAAAGCGATATACACTTGATGGACATCTGGGATTGACAAATTGGACTGACAGAATGAGGGTAGCACAGAAGGGTTCAATTTTACTGATCTGTACATAGACCACATGATTTGACCTTTACAAGTCATGTTGATGACAGTTGTTTGGACCCGGTCATTGTCCTTGTTTACTCTGTCATGCCTGTGTCTACAGAACAGCTTCTTGGTTCAGTCACATTTGGGTGAATGGTGAAGAATTGTCACAGTTCAGAAGTTTTATAGAAAATAAATTAGTCATAAAGACAATATGCTTTTAAGAAAAGCCTGTGCATTGAGTTACATGGCCTTCAAAATATATGACCAAAAATCCATAACTAAAACAAAGATTTCATTTTCAACAGCATTCCACTCAAAGTCAGCCTGAATGCTTGTCATTCGGAGTCTTCCTAAATTCGAAAGAATCTCTCGCATACTTTGAATGTTACGATTTGACAGGAAACATTAGACACAAGTTTGTCACTCGTTAGTCATAGAGAACAGTGGACAATTAATTTGGGGAAAAAAATGAATGCACAACATTGAGTAATTACAATGCAGATAGCATTTTTGGATGTTGCATACAAATGCAGGAAGGAAACATGCAAATAAAAATTCCAAAATTCAGGTAAAAACACGTTATATTCATGAAATTCTATGACTGAAAGCATTGCTATTTTGGCCCAATTTCTGTGAAAGCTGCTTTTTTTTTTTCTTCTTCTCTGAACACAAATGGAAATGCTGATTTTATTTGTGGATGGATTTCCCCCAAGGTTCAGTTTATTCAGTAAATTAAGCATATAAATATATTTTAGAAGTTATTAGAACATGTTCGGTAAAGTTTTCATAAAACTTCACAGAAAATAAATAAATTACAAACTTTATGAAGTTAAGTTGTGTTTTGAAGTTGTTTTAAGACAATAAAAAAAGCCCCCAGTGCACTCAGAAAGAGGCAAGAACAATGAAAACTTGTAATTCCTACAAAGAAAATGAGAAAATACCAGCGTGGAATGTGAGAATACTTATGAGATTACAGTTTGGATTAGTAAATGACACTTGATTTACATAAGGATCTTATTCAAAGCCCTGGAGCTAAGCTGTCTGTTACTTAAGACTTTCCAGCTAAAGGCCCCTTCGAGATGGCATATAATGAGACTTTTAATGTCATTAGGGGATTGCTAAGGACAGACAATTACTTGCAGAAAGCATTTGAAGCGTTTGAATGGAACAGAGCATCTTGCTGCAGGCTGAGAGAGGATCCTCCTTAGCATGTCTTAGAGATGCTTACTGAAGAAGCCATGTAATTAGTTAAAATGGTCACCAGAGAGAATTGGGGCTGAAGAGCTGCAATTCAAGGTCTTGGGAGAGAGAGAAGGTTAATAATTACAACAGAAGGCCCCTCATGAATGTAAACAGTGCACTCTTTCGTAATAAGCTTGATCAAATGGTTATTATTTTCATATTTGCTGTCTTCATCCTTTTTCAGTGCAAGAACCCCCAACCTGTACACAGGGGCGGATCAGTGACCCAGACACAATTAAATTTGCTTTGTCACTGTTATTGATTTTACGTTCACTGATGCAAAACAGACTAATTAAGTCATTTAAGGTAAAAGAAGCATAACTTAATTTGGTACTCATGCAAAGATGTCAAGACAGTGAATATAATTTGACCCTTTCCCAAATAGTCTATACTACTGTTGGTTAGACTAGTTTATTCCAAAATGCAAATATGCATGTGCAGGGGAAGTTTGAAGACACTTAAAGGGACAGTTCACCCAAAAATGAAAATTATTTTACTCACCCTCATGTTGTTCCAAACCTGTATGAATTTCTTTCTTTTGCTGAAGACAAAGGAAGATATTTGGAAGAATGTTTGTAACCAAGCAGACTACCATACTAGGGACTCGAACTCAGGCTGCCCGAAGCACAACAATGCTATATGTCGCCGCCAACACCCCTTGTGAAAATTAACTATGGTTTTACTACAAATAAGACCAAAACCATGGTTATTGTAGTTAACTATGGCAACTACAAATTAACCATGGCTTTACTACACTAACCATAGTTAAAGGTTATACAAATGGTAATCATTCCAAAAAAACTATTACTACTACACTGTAAATTGGAAACATTGTGAAAATTGATCATTACGTATTGGCCCAATAAAGTACTTCCAAAGAATTGTCCCCATGCAAAAAGATGCATTGTACTAATCATAGCTTAAGGTCTTCACTCAAAATTAAAATTGTATATTCACTGAACATATTTAATTGTGCTCAGTCAATCTATGAAGTCGAAGTGAAAAATCCATGTTGGGTGAACAAGTCCTACGTCCGAAAAACTGTATACGCATGCGCAAAATGCGCTTGAGGAAAACCGTTCGTGTGGAGATTTCAAATGCGGAGCGGCGGGAGCGTGGTGCTGAAGACAAAAACAAACATTCCCAAGAGAATAGAGAGATATTCATCATCACAAGACGTTGGTGAGTATTGAGCACTGAAATTATTCTCCTTTTTGCTTCATGACCCGGTATGAAGTTTAAAAGACATTTTGTATAATCATGAGTTCATGCATTCATTGGTTTCATGAGTGTGTTCTCGTTTACTATATAATTGTAAAACGGTAGCCATTAGTTTTATTTTCCTCATGTCTTAGCCTATATGTCTAAAATAATAGGTAATAAGTAAATTAAGTCATTTGTGTGATATGTGTGCCATGCGACCGTTGAACACGGTGCTGTTAGATTGCATTTGGAGTCGGCCTCTTTCAGGGCTCAAGTTATTGCCTTTTAATATCAAACACGTCAAGCACGTGATTTTCAATCCTGTTTCAAACCTGTTCAATTTCTCATTAATGCAATTATCTAATCAACCAATCACATGGCAGTTGCTTCAATGCATTTAGGGGTGTGGTCCTGGTCAAGACAATCTCCTGAACTCCAAACTGAATGTCAGAATGGGAAAGAAAGGTGATTTAAGCAATTTTGAGCGTGGCATGGTTGTTGGTGCCAGACAGGCCGGTCTGAGTATTTCACAATCTGCTCAGTTACTGGGATTTTCACGCACAACCATTTCTAGGGTTTACAAAGAATGGTGTGAAAAGGGAAAAACATCCAGTATGCGGCAGTCCTGTGGGCGAAAATGCCTTGTTGATGCTAGAGGTAAGAGGAGAATGGGCCGACTGATTCAAGCTGATAGAAGAGCAACTTTGACTGAAATAACCACTCGTTACATCCGAGGTATGCAGCAAAGCATTTGTGAAGCCACAACACGCACAACCTTGAGGCGGATGGGCTACAACGGCAGAAGACCACACCGGGTACCACTCATCTCCACTACAAACAGGAAAAAGAGGCTACAATTTGCACGAGCTCACCAAAATTGGTTGAAGGACAGTTGAAGACTGGAAAAATGTTGCCTGGTCTGATGAGTCTCGATTTCTGTTGAGACATTCAGATGGTAGAGTCAGAATTTGGCGTAAACAGAATGAGAACATGGATCCATCATGCCTTGTTACCACTGTGCAGGCTGGTGGTGGTGGTGTAATGGTGTGGGGGATGTTTTCTTGGCACACTTTAGGCCCCTTAGTGCCAATTGGGCATCGTTTAAATGCCACGGCCTACATGAGCATTGTTTCTGACCATGTCCATCCCTTTATGACCACCATGTACCCATCCTCTGATGGCTGCTTCCAGCAGGATAATGCACCATGTCACAAAGCTTGAATCATTTCAAATTGGTTTCTTGGACATGACAATGTGTTCACTGTACTAAAATGGCCCCCACAGTCACCAGATCTCAACCCAGTAGAGCATCTTTGGGATGTGGTGGACGGGAGCTTCGTGCCCTGGATGTGCATCCCACAAATCTCCATCAACTGCAAGATGCTATCCTATCAATATGGGCCAACATTTCTAAAGAATGCTTTCAGCACCTTGTTGAATCAATGCCACGTAGAATTAAGGCAGTTCTGAAGGCGAAAGGGGGTCAAACACAGTATTAGTATGGTGTTCCTAATAATCCTTTAGGTGAGTGTATGTCACAAGTTTAAAATCGGAATTGATTTCTTTGACATACGCACACTGCATGAATATAGTAGTCGCTGTTTGCACATAGTACTAACCATTGTCATACATTGCTTTTTTTCTTTGTTTTAAAAAGCAGACTTTGAAGATGTTGGAACTTGCGTGTCTTTTTAATCTTGTGTGGCCCAACCAGGCATTGTTGGGCAGGGCTAGTGTAACTAGCGCTTGCCAACAAAGCGCACTATTTGCACTTGGTGTAAATAGACACTGAAATTTTATCGGATTTGGCCAATTTATTCAGATCGCTGTGATGCTTTGACTTATGACTGCTAGTTTGATTACATAGGATTGTTCGGGTGCATGTAAGGGTCCAGATACTTGATTTAAATCCATTTTTGGTTACACTTTATAATAACATTCAGTTATAAGTCACTTATAAGTTATTAGTTAATGATGAACTAATCATTTACAAAACATGATTTAACATTCATAAATGATTAATAAGTGATATGCTAACATTTTATGAATGTTTTGTTAATTCAGTTATAAGTAATTTATAAATGATTAGTTAATACATTCATAAATTATTGATAAGTGGTATGCTATACCACCTATATCCGTATATATATAAGTGATAAATAGTTTACACTAGATTAGGGGATGCAGAAAGTTGTAAATCACTTATACACATACATGCAATGTAAAAAAGGTAACACAGATCTACAAATGATATGTAACACATTTACAAGTGATGAATGGTTTAGACTTTAGATTAGGGGATGCAGAAAGCTTTGTAAATGATTTATTCATGCGTTTACACATTTTGTAGTATGTACTGCAGTGTAAGTGCTGACTGGTGAGGGTATAGACTACTGTCTTCTCTGGCACACATGGAGTCTTTAACCGCTGTACAGCTGATGTGATCTTCAGTGGAAGGTGGAACTGGATCACATTATCACAGATACACAGATCAAATTTTCACATTAAACCCACTGGAATCCCCTGACTGTAAGCCATTTATAAATGTCTATCCCCTTGAAGACAAATACATTACTCTTCTTACAAAATGCTGTTTTAGCATCCTGCATGTTTGTGCTTTTGAACACAAACCATCTTATACTGGTCATTTACTAATGGTCTGTTCATAATTTGTTCAAGATTTTGTTTATTGAGATTATCCTAAAACAAGTTTGACATAAATACTTCAATGATTTATAAGTGAGAAATAGTGTATCAACTAATAACTCATCAACCATTTACTATTGATCTGTTTGATTTATTTCATGATTTAGGCTACATTTTTTTTTATAACAGCACATTTGTATATTGTTAGCATACAACTTATTAGTAAGTTACATTTATGTAGTCATGTTTTGTAAATGATTAGTTAATCATTAATTATAACTGAATTAACAAAACATTTATAAAATGTTAGCATATCACCTATTAATCGTTTGTGAACATATAGTCATGTTTTGTAAATTATTACTTCATCATTAACCAATAACTTGTAGGCCCTAAGTGACTTATAACTGAAATAACAAAACATTTATAAATTGTTAGCATATCACTTATCAATTATTTATGAATGTATAGTCATGTTTTGTAAATGATTAGTTCATCATTAACTAATAACTTGTAAGTGACTTATAACTGAATGTTATTATAAAGTATTACCCAGTTGGGTAACAAGAATCAATTTTCACATAGAAATGTTCTTAACCTGAAGCTGTAATGTATTGTACTGACATTTTAAGTAATGGTGATTTAAGCAATTTTGAGCGTGGCATGGTTGTTGGTGCCAGACAGGCCGGTGTATTTCACAATCTGCTCAGTTACTGGGATTTTCACGCACAACCATTTCTAGGGTTTACAAAGAATGGTGTGAAAAGGGAAAAACATCCAGTATGCGGCAGTCCTGTGGGCGAAAATGCCTTGTTGATGCTAGAGGTAAGAGGAGAATGGGCCGACTGATTCAAGCTGATAGAAGAGCAACTTTGACTGAAATAACCACTCGTTACAACCGAGGTATGCAGCAAAGCATTTGTGAAGCCACAACACGCACAACCTTGAGGCGGATGGGCTACAACGGCAGAAGACCACACCGGGTACCACTCATCTCCACTACAAACAGGAAAAAGAGGCTACAATTTGCACGAGCTCACCAAAATTGGTTGAAGGACAGTTGAAGACTGGAAAAATGTTGCCTGGTCTGATGAGTCTCGATTTCTGTTGAGACATTCAGATGGTAGAGTCAGAATTTGGCGTAAACAGAATGAGAACATGGATCCATCATGCCTTGTTACCACTGTGCAGGCTGGTGGTGGTGGTGTAATGGTGTGGGGGATGTTTTCTTGGCACACTTTAGGCCCCTTAGTGCCAATTGGGCATCGTTTAAATGCCACGGCCTACCTGAGCATTGTTTCTGACCATGTCCATCCCTTTATGACCACCATGTACCCATCCTCTGATGGCTGCTTCCAGCAGGATAATGCACCATGTCACAAAGCTTGAATCATTTCAAATTGGTTTCTTGGACATGACAATGTGTTCACTGTACTAAAATGGCCCCCACAGTCACCAGATCTCAACCCAATAGAGCATCTTTGGGATGTGGTGGACGGGAGCTTCGTGCCCTGGATGTGCATCCCACAAATCTCCATCAACTGCAAGATGCTATCCTATCAATATGGGCCAACATTTCTAAAGAATGCTTTCAGCACCTTGCTGAATCAATGCCACGTAGAATTAAGGCAGTTCTGAAGGCGAAAGGGGGTCAAACACAGTATTAGTATGGTGTTCCTAATAATCCTTTAGGTGAGTGTATGTCACAAGTTTAAAATCGGAATTGATTTCTTTGACATACGCACACTGCATGAATATAGTAGTCGCTGTTTGCACATAGTACTAACCATTGTCATACATTGCTTTTTTTCTTTGTTTTAAAAAGCAGACTTTGAAGAAGTTGGAACTTGCGTGTCTTTTTAATCTTGTGTGGCCCAACCAGGCATTGTTGGGCAGGGCTAGTGTAACTAGCGCTTGCCAACAAAGCGCACTATTTGCACTTGGTGTAAATAGACACTGAAATTTTATCGTATTTGGCCAATTTATTCAGATCGCTGTGATGCTTTGACTTATGACTGCTAGTTTGATTACATAGGATTGTTCGGGTGCATGTAAGGGTCCAGATACTTGATTTAAATCCATTTTTGGTTACACTTTATAATAACATTCAGTTATAAGTCACTTATAAGTTATTAGTTAATGATGAACTCATCATTTACAATTGATCATTGGAAACATGCAGAATGGAATTGTTAGGGGGTTTAACTAATAACTCATCAACCATTTACTATTGATCTGTTTGATTTATTTCATGATTTAGGCTACATTTTTTTTATAACAGCACATTTGTATATTGTTAGCATACAACTTATTAGTAAGTTACATTTATGTAGTCATGTTTTGTAAATGATTAGTTAATCATTAATTATAACTGAATTAACAAAACATTTATAAAATGTTAGCATATCACCTATTAATCATTTGTGAACATATAGTCATGGTTTGTAAATTATTACTTCATCATTAACCAATAACTTGTAGGCCCTAAGTGACTTATAACTGAAATAACAAAACATTTATAAATTGTTAGCATATCACTTATCAATTATTTATGAATGTATAGTCATGTTTTGTAAATGATTAGTTCATCATTAACTAATAACTTGTAAGTGACTTATAACTGAATGTTATTATAAAGTATTACCCAGTTGGGTAACAAGAATCAATTTTCACATAGAAATGTTCTTAACCTGAAGCTGTAATGTATTGTACTGACATTTTAAGTAAATTCAAGTCTGACACCCATTGGTTAATGGGTAAAATTGTGTTCTACAAATTACGCAACATATAATTTATTTTTATTATTTAATACTGTGAAGTCATGTGGACTTCAGGTAGTTTTGCAATAGATTTTCTTTTGTGAAAAACACAGCCATGATGACCAAGCTTGCATTCTGTCAATGGGTTCTCTTACGAGAGGTTCTCTCGTATTGCGTAAGTTCCTTACGCTACGGGAAAGTATTCTTTCTTCGAGATTTCTGAAAAACCCAAAATTATCCTTAATTTTGTAACATTGTCAACGCAGTGCGGCAGCCTGGCAGACCATAGCAGGCTATTCCAGCGTGCCATTGGCTGCTCTGCTGGCAACTGCAGCAGCCTATCGGTGAGCCCGCGTGACGTGGCGACCAATGAGGGCGCTTCGCGCCCACCTGGCTTCATTTGCCTACAGGTGGGGCGTGGCCACGTGTATATAAGCAGGGCTCACGGGCTGCATATTCGATTTTCTTTTCTTCAGCGAAGCCCTTCGCATCGCTGGATCTGGAACCCGCCGCCGTTGAACGTGCAGACGAGCAAGCAGAGGACAGCGCCTGAAGAAGCCGGCAGCATCGCGCCACCTTCAGCCATCCGTGCCTGCTCTGCTATCCGGCAGCATTATATCCTTTTATTGCTCAGTGTTGTCGCCGCTGCGTCACACTTTCACAAAAAGAGCCGAGCGTTTTTCTAAAAATGTCTCGTTCCACCTGCGGCTCGTGTCACGCGCAGCTCAGTTCCGGGGACCGCCATGTGATCTGCGCTCTCTGCCTGGGCCGTGATCACGCCGCCGCCGCACTTCTCGCCGGCGGATGCCCGGAGTGCGAAGAACTAACGATGTCGACCCTGCGGGCTCGACTCGATCAGTTCGAAGATGACATCCCTCCAGTCTCTGCTAAGCCGCGCAGGAAAAAGCGCCGCTCGCAGCGGACTCCGGAGTTGGCCGAGAGAAGCTCGCCGGAACCCTTCCCGCCCGCTTCACTCTCGCCTTCCCCGCCCCCACCCCAGGCCGCCATTTCTGTTGCCGCCTCTGGGGATGAGGCGGATGCGGCCGCGGAACGCGCCGACAGCTGCTCCATCATGGCTTCCGACAGCGAGGAATGGTCTTCCGCGACCTCTTCAGTCCGAGCCTCCGGACGCTCTCGAGCGGGTGAGGACGCCGAACTGTTGCGCCTTCTCACCCGGGCCGTCGAGCAGCTAGGCCTCGAATGGGCCCCGCCTAAGGTGGCAGCGCCGAATCGGCTCGACGGATGCTTCCTGAACAGTCGCCGCCGTGCGCCCACCGCCAGGACTGCACCCTTTCTGCCAGAGCTTCACGAGGAGCTCGCGAAGTCCTGGAACGCGCCATTCTCCGCGAGGGTCTCGTCTCAGGCTTCTTCGACGCTCTCACAAGTTGACGGCGCGGCTGAGAAAGGCTACAACGCTATCCCTCCGGTGGAAGAGGCGGTCGCAGCGCACCTTTGCCCGCCTTCTGGTTGGCGCTCAAAGGCTGCCCTCCCGTCTAAGGCCTGCAGAGTGACGTCATCGCTGATCGGCCGCGCTTTCGCTGCCTCCGGTCAAGCTGCGTCTGCTCTGCACTCTATGGCCGTGCTGCAAATCCTCCAAGCCAATCTCCTCCGTGATCTGGACGAGAGGAGCTGTGACGCGGAGCTGATCACGGATTTGCGAAGCGCGACGGATCTCTCCCTCCGCGCTACCAAGACCGCAGCACAGGCCCTCGGACGCTCCATGGCCTCCCTCACGGTAGCTGAGCGCCACCTCTGGCTCACGCTCGCGGACATGCGAGAAACAGAGCGCGCGGCCTTCTTAAACGCCCCGCTCTCTCCATCTGGGCTCTTCGGACCAGCGGTCAAGGGGATCGTCGACCGTTTCTCCGAAGTACAGAAGACGACGCAGGCCATGAACCTCTTCCTGCCTCGACGCCCAGGCGCCAGCGGTAGCTCCGTTGCTCGCCGTCCTCGCGACCAGCCAGCACCGATCTCCACGCAGCGCCCAGCGCGGCCCCCTTCGTCTCAGCGAAGACCGAGCGGCCGCCCCAGATCGCGCTCTTCCAGCCACAGTAAGCCGCCTCCCCCTCGGGGCCCCCGGCCTAGGATCGTGCTGAAGTCCGAGCCTCCAAAGCCCTCCTAGCCAGAGGCAAGAAACGACGGTTAAGTCCCGCTGCGGCCGGACCACCGTCAAAACTCTTTTTCCTGTCAGCCCCCACCACTGTGGCTGCTGCAGAGGAATTTCACGCAGCCAACGAGCCGGCAAAAACGCCCTCTCGCCTGTCAACCACCGCCGTTTTTACGGCGAACCAGAGAAATCACAAAAGTTGCATTATTTCTGGTTGCACGGCTCACGCCGTATGTGTTTCAAATGCAGTAAATGTGCCCACTTTTCTGTGTTCACCCCTGCACATAAGCACAATAAACCCCGTGTCCCCCACTCACATAAAGCGGCCTCCGGCCGCTCGAGTGCTAGAGTTAGGTCACGTGTCCGCTTGTCTGCGTCCACGCCTAGCCACCACACGCGCTGTCACACAGCCACTCTTAACCGGTCATGTTCCACGCGTAAGAGTTGTGCCCGCTCAAACGCGCTCACACATTTTCGCGAACATTATGCCCCAGGCGCTACGCGCCGCGCCACACACCATTTGTTTTCCGCCCAAGGTGGCCGAAGCGATGAGTGTAGGGCCACACACAAGACATTCCCCGCTCAAAGCGGTAGAGACACAGTGTGTAAGGCGGCCAGCCACCGAAAGCGAGCGGCTGGCCCACAGCACAGAGAGCGCGCGCACCGCGCCCGCCCCTCTTATACGGGCCGTCAAACCCGCGAAACGCGGCGTTTCGAGCCCAGAGGCCGTTCTGTCCCGTTTGGCACACGCGAAAGCGTGGGAAGCCATTCCAGGTGTATCAGAATGGGTGCTGAGAACAGTGAAGCACGGCTACACTCTGCAGTTCGCTCGCCGCCCTCCGCGCTTCTGTGCGCGTATAGAGACGAGAGTGAGCGAAGAAGTAGCACATCTACTTCGAGCGGAGATAGCCACGCTGCTGTGCAAAGGGGCTATAGAACCGGTTCCCCATTCTATGAGCGAGTCAGGCTTTTACAGCCGATATTTTCTCGTGCCAAAAAGGGACGGGTCGCTCAGACCGATTCTGGATCTGAGGCGTCTGAACAAAGCTCTTTTGAGGAGATCGTTCAAGATGCTTACGACCAAGCAGATCCTCGCGCATATTCGCCCGAGAGACTGGCTAATTTCCCTAGATTTGAAAGACGCATATTTTCAAATCAAGATAACGCCGCGTCACAGGCCATTCTTACGATTCGCCTTCGACGGCCAGGCTTATCAATACACCGTCCTTCCGTTCGGCCTGTCACTAGCACCCCGTACATTTACGAAGTGCATGGACGCGGCCCTCGCTCCCCTGAGAAACCGGGGGATGCGAATATTGAACTACTTGGACGACTGGCTCATCCTGGCGCAGTCAGAGGCCGAGCTCCTCGCCCACAGGGCAATGCTGCTCAGCCATTTGGACAGCCTGGGGCTCACGGTCAACTGGACCAAGAGCTCATTAGTGCCCACGCAATCAACCTCATTTCTGGGTTTGAATCTGGACACTGTGGCTATGTCTGCCCGCCTGTCACCACAACGCACGCGCCAAGTTCGGCGCATGGCTGCGTACTTCCGGCCGGGCAAAATCGCACCTCTCAAGCTTTTTCAGAGGATGCTGGGACGTATGGCCTCAGCTGCAGCTGTGCTCCAGCTGGGCTTAATGCGCATGCGCCCGCTGCAACGCTGGTTAAACGCCCGAGTGCCTCACAGAGCCTGGGCTGCCGGAGGTTTCAGGATCAGAGTGACTCAGGGCTGTGTTGCAGCCCTAGAGCCCTGGTTAGTAGCCGACTGGTACCAGCGGGGAGTGACAATGGGAGCCATCTCACACCGCAAAGTCATCTCGACGGACGCCTCCACCTCGGGTTGGGGCGCCGTTTTCGAGGGCAGACCGGCCTCGGGCCTCTGGTCGAGCGGAGAAAAACTCCTACACATAAACTGTTTGGAGATGATAGCGGTAGAGAACGCGCTCAAGCAGTTTCTCCCGTTTATACGGGGACACCATGTGTTGGTCCGGTCGGACAATACCACGGTGGTGTCCTACGTGAACAGGCAGGGCGGTGTCAGGTCCAGGTGTCTGGGCAATCTGACGGAACGCCTGCTCGTGTGGGCACACAGCTCGCTGCGCTCGCTGAGAGCGGCGCACGTTCCGGGCCACCTCAACGTGGGCCCGGACAAGCTGTCCAGGGGCCTCATTCTCCCAGGAGAATGGTCCCTGCACCCCCAGACAGTCCAGCTGGTATGGCGCCTATTCGGCAGAGCGGAGCTCGACCTCTTTGCAACAAAAGAGAACGCCCGCTGCTCGACGTTCTTGTCCAAAAGCGAGGATGCGCTGTCCCAACTTTGGCCCAGCCTCCCGCTGTATGCTTTCCCGCCGATTTCCCTATTGACCCAGGTTATAGCGAAAATCAGGGAAACGCGCCGCCCGGTGCTCCTTATAGCGCCGCGCTGGGAGAACCAGATTTGGTACCCAGAGCTGGTGAAGCTGTCGCACTCACCCCCCTGGCCAGTTCCGCTGAGAGCAGACCTCCTCTCTCAAGCAGGAGGGTCAGTTTGGCATCCCCATCCAGAGCGATGGTCTCTGCATGTATGGGTGACCAACGGATACCCGTTGACCTGCCCGAAGGGGTTATGAACACGATCTCACACTCTAGAGCCCCCTCGACGAGGCGGTTATATAGTTCTAAGTGGTCGGTGTTCACTGAGTGGTGTGCTTCCAAGGGATTGGAACCGCAGCAATGTGGGGTCCAGCGGGTGCTCTCCTTCCTCCAAGAGCTTTTGGAACTGGGCAGGTCCCCTTCCACGCTCAAAGTGTATGTAGCGGCTATAGCAGCGTTCGCCCAGACGACGCTAGGCAGCACGCTAGGAAGGAACGAGCTCATCATCCGTTTCCTCAGAGGAGCTAGACGGATGAATCCCCCGCGGCTCCCATCGGTTCCTATTTGGGATCTGGCCTTGGTCCTAGAGGCCATGAAGGCTCATCCCTTTGAACCGCTCGAGACTGTGGAACCAAGGTTCCTTTCGCTAAAAACCGCGTTCCTGATAGCTCTGGCTTCAGTGAAACGCGTGGGGGATCTACACGCGCTCTCAGTGAGCCCGACGTGTATGGAGTTCGGTCCTAATGACTCTAAGGTCATTCTCAGACCGAGGCATGGTTATGTCCCCAAAGCGATCGGCACTCCTTTCAGGGCGCAGATTATCTCCCTCTCGGCTCTGCCAGCATCCGACGAGGGGGACGGTGGCAATATCCTCTGCCCTGTCAGGGCATTGAGGGTTTATGTCACACGCTCCGCCGCCTTCAGGCGTTCTGAGCAGCTATTTGTTTCGTTTGGAGGGCGCACTAAAGGTCTCGCCTCCTCGAAACAGACCCTGTCCAGGTGGATAGTGGACGCGATTGCAACTGCATACGCTTCCAAACACCTGCAGTGCCCGCTAGGTGTCAGAGCACACTCCACCAGAGGCATGGCCTCTTCGTGGGCTTGGGCCAGAGGGATTTCCATCCACGATATTTGCGTGGCGGCAGGCTGGGCCTCCCCGTCTACGTTCGTGAGATTTTACAATCTGGAAGTTCCTGCCTTACAGGCGAAAGTGTTATCAGTTCAATAAGGCTGTTGGTTCTGCCCGGTGATTCTGCGCAGACATAGCTCACATACTGGTAGTAAGTTCGGTACAAGGCTTATGTAAATTTGAAGGAGACCGGCGGTACCGTTCCCTCATTTACGAAAAGAGCTATTGTGAGTTTGAAGGTGACCGGCGGTGCCGTTACCTCACTCATATGACAAGATATTGTGAATTTGAAGGCGACCGGCGTTGCCGTTCCCTCATTCATGAGACAAGGTGTGGTGAATTTGAAGGCGACCGGCAGGTGCCGTTCCCTCATTCTTAAGGCAGGGTGTTGTAACCACCCGTTGTAACCACCCGTCAGTTCAGACGAAGTGTCCGTATATGTGGTGGCCCGTTTCCTTTACCGGCCACCCTGCCCGAGCAGTGTTATGGTCCCCGGTTCCCTGGGATACATATGCTGTATGCGAGGCGCGCACGGCGTTGACAATATGTTCCCGTAGCGTAAGGAACTTACGCAATACGAGAGAACCTCTCGTAAGAGAACGATACTCGGTTACTTAACGTAACCTCGGTTCTCTCTAGAAGAGGGAACGAGTATTGCGTTCCTTGCCGTGCGCCCCGCGGGCTTTTACGCTTCAGAACTACGAAAACCGAATATGCAGCCCGTGAGCCCTGCTTATATACACGTGGCCACGCCCCACCTGTAGGCAAATGAAGCCAGGTGGGCGCGAAGCGCCCTCATTGGTCGCCACGTCACGCGGGCTCACCGATAGGCTGCTGCAGTTGCCAGCAGAGCAGCCAATGGCACGCTGGAATAGCCTGCTATGGTCTGCCAGGCTGCCGCACTGCGTTGACAATGTTACAAAATTAAGGATAATTTTGGGTTTTTCAGAAATCTCGAAGAAAGAATACTTTCCCGTAGCGTAAGGAACTTACGCAATACTCGTTCCCTCTTCTAGAGAGAACCGAGGTTACGTTAAGTAACCGAGTATCGTTTTATTACATGAGGGTTGGCTCTGTAAGGTTTTAAATGTTCTGGACACTGAAATAACTTACTACAGTGACAGTGAGAATGATCCCCGTCTAAGTTCTGAACTTCTGAGTGCAGGAAACCTCCCTGTGGTGAAAGAAGGAACTTTATTTCCTGCTCTTCATTGATTGTAATGCAAGGCAATGTTGGGAATGGAATACTTTACTTGCTGAATGCACTGTATATGTTTACTGTATATTAAATCTTCTATATATGGCAAACCAAGAAGGATATGTTAGAAATTGTGGCTGGTATTCTGGCTAAATAAATGTTTATATAAATGATACATAAATTGGTCATTTTTATTATGGTAGAAAAAATAGATGTTTTACCAGTCACCAATATTTAGAGACTAATAAATTGAGAAATTGAGTTGAAATTTAACTATGCGCTCTTGAAGTTCCATAAACCAATCAGCATTATAGTGCTTTGACAATCCCATAGCAACCACCAAGAACACCCTTTCAACTGCCTAGCAACCATCTAAGAACGCTGTAGCACCCTAGGAACTACCCAGCAAGCAATAGCTCATTTCAACATCTCGGTTAACTATAGACCCAATATAGTCCGGCTATGAGTAAATTTTTCACATAAATGTTCTTAACTTCTAGCCAAAATAACCTTGAATTTGGTTACATGTCGTTTTTGCCAAACTAACTTGCGAGATGTATGATATTCCATCATGTAAGCAAAGTCAACTGTGATTACAAGGTGTTTGGTTTCATTTCTTTGGTTAGACCTCAATTCAATTTTCACTTATAGCCCAAATTTTGCCTCGTTTTAGCCATAGACTGTAAAAAAATATGGACGTAGTGTCTGTGACGTCACCCATAGGATTCTGATGAGCCGTTCTGAAGCTCAAAGTATGGACGAGATGGCCGTTGCCATCTTGGCAGCGCATCATCACGCATCACTCCCGGATAACAGAAAATGGGCAAAAAGGTGGGGCGTGGGCGGAGCTTAAGTGACGCGATGACTAACAGACAGCAGATAAATGGCTATCCATCTGTCACTCGAAGTGGCCACGCCCTTAATTATGCAGAACTTTAATGCTTTATATAATATAAACGAATGAGTTATAAAAAAATTCACCCCCTCACAGTTGTCATGAAGGGCAAAATTAGCCGTATAGACCAAAACCACAATTTGTACCAGGCTGTAAACATGTTTTAATCTGCTGTAAAGTTTGCCATTTTAACATGGGGCTCAATTCGATTCTGCTCCCTTCTGGAGCCTGTCTCTAGCGGCCAGTCGATGAATTGTAGTTTAAGGCCCTTCCGTATTGGCTTCAAGAGAAACTGCGGGAGGTTGCCGCTTGGTTTTAGCCTAGACGTCAGGGCTATGTTTGGGTGGCTATTAAGCGTCTTTTAAATGCAAAATTGCTTGCTGGGTACCCAGAAAATTAATACAAACTTTCATAAAGTAATTCACAATTCCCAATGTTTTTCTCAATAAATCTCACTGATTTTCTCACAATATGGAATATCAACTTATGGCAGTCCTGCTCCTAAGAGTGGGCCTATACTTTATTTTCCGCATTCCGCTCCTTCTAGCGGATGGACACATTTTAGATTAGATTAGATTAGATTCAACTTTATTGTCATTACACAAGTACAAGTACAAGGCAACGAAATGCAGTTTAGGTCTAACCAGAAGTGCAATAGCAGCAAGTGCAGGATATATACAATGGTTGCGTAAGTGCTGGGCATAAAAATGTACTGAATATATATAAATATGTATAAGTAGAGAGATGGTTATTACTATAAACAGAACTGAATTTACAGATGAATATATACAGTGAATAAATATAAATATACAGATGGCTATTACTATAAACAGAATGTAAACAGAATGTACAGGTGAATATGTACTATGAATATAATATACAGATGGCTATTACTTTGAACAGAATTTTACAGATAGAGGTATACAATAATATGTTAGGCTAATATGAGGAATATAGCAGTGGATTAAGGTAGTGCAATAAATTATGGACAGAGCTATCCAAAAGAAAGTGTAAAAGTGCAGTGGAAAGTGGTTGCATATTACAGTTAGAAGTACGGTGCAAAATGCAAATGTAAACATGGTTACTATAAATACAGTCGGCAGTGCAAATGAGCATATTCCAGTTAAGATATGGTGGTGCAAAATGCATAAGTAAACAGTTGTTACTGTAATAAACAGTCGGTAGTGCAAATAACAAAGTGAATGTAGGTGTGAGGTAGGAGAGTTTGCAGTTTATGAGGGAAGTGGATCAACGGGGGTTTGAGTTCAGTAAAGAGACAGCTCTGGGGAAAAAACTGTTCTTTAGTCTGCTGGTCCTGGTCCGGAGGATCCTGAAACGCCTGCCGGAGGGCAGGAGAGAAAACAGTCTGTGGGCTGGGTGAGAGGAGTCCTTGAGGATGCTGCGAGCTCGGTGCAGACAGCGTTTCCTCTGGATGTGCTCGATGGCAGGTAGTGGAGTCCCTGTGATGCGCTGGGCAGTTTTCACCACCCGCTGCACCATTTGGTGCATGTGCACTACTTTGTGGAACCTTTTTAAATTACCTCATGTCTCAAAGCACATAACATTACAATAATAATGAACATAAACAATTTACAGAGCTCTTACTTGTACCACCTGACTGCTGCAGATTCATTACGCCGTTGATGGTGTTGACTTAGAAATACATAAATCTGAGTCTGAGGACGTGAACAGCTCTGGTCAGAACGTCACGGGTTGCCATCTCGTAATTAAGGTTGTGACATGGCATGAACGGAGCATAAGCATGTTGTTTTGGTTCAGAGGGAACTGTGAAAGGACCGAATGCAATGATTGGACAAACGTTTGTTTGGTCCTGAGACTTCCACAGAACATATATGTGCACTTTTTATGTTTAGACAACTTCTATTATTGTGCTCTTACTGTGAAGAATAAAAGTGTTTATAAAAGAAAAAATTATATAGAAAAACACCTGCTATTTAATGTCTCATGTTTTAGAAAACTTGGATAGTGCACTTATGTGGCAGCAGCTCACTCTGTCCTTCATTATTTTTCAGATGCGTTTGCAACATTGAAGTATACTGTATATAAACAATATTGTACACATGCATAACCAACCCAAAAGACTATTATGCTTTCTCCAATTGTAGAGCCGATCTCACAATAATACGACCATCTCTGGTATACTTTCGACTTACAGTGGCTGGCGTCTCAATCAGTTTCTTAGTTTAGGGCACTGATCAGGGAGTCGGCCATTTTAAGGGCTGTCTCTCAATTGTAAAATCCTTCCAGTGCACTGAAAGGTTCACTCCCTAAAAAGTCTCACAATGCACCGTGAAAACCAGGGAAAATTGATGTTCACTATATGTTCACTAACGGAAGTTCTGAAGCATGAAACATAAATACATAATGACACGTGATAGATGTTTTGAAAAAACAAACGGCATAAACATATATTGCTAGACAGGTACTGAACATAATCTATAACATTTATAATTCATTTTACATCTGAAATGTTGCAGGTATATGTAACAGTCAATGTATTTAAAATAATGTTACTCTTATAACATAAAAGAAATGTGAGAAAAATATAATTTCTGCTGTTCATACATACCAATAATTACATTGTACAATGAGGACATTGTCATGTCACCATCAGTGTCCCAATGTGTAGTGAGCTAGGATCCTTACTGTCCTTACTCTTACCATTTCCCGAATTTGTGTACACGATATACTGATTCACGACCTGGATCTATGAATCTTATTGCGAATCACCCAGTTTCTTCCTGTAGTTTAGTTCCACCTTTTCTCTAACACACCTGCTTATAATTTCCAAGTGAACCCAAAGAGTTTTGACTAGTTAATTCAGGTGTTTGATTAGAGCTGGAAAGAAATTTTGCAGTTTGATTTCCAGGAACAGGACTGACACACCTTTCACATGATTTGTTCCATCAAATGCCTAGTCTTGGCTTGCCAACAGCGTTACACTGCTTTACTGCCCCTATAAAAATGATTTACGGGGAAATTGAGATAATTAGAACCGAATTGAGGTGACAGAAGCTCTTATGGGGCATCTGGTTATTATGCTGGGAAAGAAATTAGTTTGTTAATTTGTAAAGGACAAGAGTAATTAAGGCGCTAGGACTGACGCAGTTACTTAACTGAAGTTAATGGGGGAGGGACCAAGTAAATGCAAAACCTCACGCCTCGCTCCTCTGCAGTGTAGATCAGAGATGATAGGGCACGACTGAGCATATGCTAAGTTGTTTTTGAACTGTAAGGCATGGCTATGAATGTGACCACTGCCCCGAGTCACTTTGAGAATGATCTTGGTATGACAAACTAAAGGCTGTTATGTCTCTCAAATAGCCTACCTGATTCTATAGGTCAGTCATGGTCCCTTTTTTCTTGTTTTATAATTACTCCTAACTGGATGTCTCTCATATTGCTCTACAGTTTCATTGACACTGTTTTGCAACTCAAAACTGGAGATTCTGTATAAATGTATACAAGTATGTGTACATCTAGTGTACATTGTGTTGCAACATTGGTAAAACATGCCCCTACATGCTTTTAAAATTTGAAAATGCAGTGTCAAGCTGAACAGACCTACCGTATTTTAGTTCCTTTCACAGTAATTATAATTAGATTATCAAATATTATTTTTTGACCTCGAAACAACACTTTTACCATATAGCATGATTTGTAAACTGAAACATTTCAACATTTGCTTCACATAACCAGCTCCATAGGTTTGGCTAGTCTGACGCAGTAAACTTGCTTGTTAGGTCACCTGGTACAGTAAGCACTTGCAATGGGAAATGCTTGGTTATGAGTCCCATTAAATACAAGTCACAATAAAACAGCTTGTAATTTTGCTTGTAATAATGCATTTTATCACATTTGCTTTTGTCGACACTATCATTTAGGTTTCATGTAATTTCACCATCAACACTTGCCGGTGGTTGGCTGTATGGGTGAGAAAGTAATGACCAGAGTCTTCTGTTTTTTATGGCATGAAACAAGCCAGTTCCTGACAGAACAGTCCATGTCATTATATTATCCAGCCAGCATATTCTCTGTCTTCCATGACTTCTGAAACCTTCCACTAAACCTGTTATGATGCTGCCTTCAATGCTATCGACTGATTGTCTCATTACATGGCCAAAATAGCCTAATTTACGGGATTTAATTCCCGGTTTACAAGGTGTTTGGTTTCATTTCTTTGGTTAGACCTCAATTAAATTTTCACTGATAGCCCAGATTTTGCCTTGTTTTAGCCTAGACATCAGGGATATGTTTGGGTGGCTATTAAACGTCTTTTAAATGCAAAATTGCTTGCTGGGTACCCAGATAAGTAATACAGGTGCTGGTCATATAATTAGAATATCATAAAGTTGATTTATTTCACTAATTCCGTTCAAAAAATGAAACTTGTATATTATATTCATTCATTACATACAGACTAATATATTTTAAATGTTTTTTTATTTTATTTTGATGATTATAACAGACAACTAAGGAAAATCCCAAATTCAGTATCTCAGAAAATTAGAATATTACTTAAGACCAATACAAATAAAAGGATTTTTAGAAATCTTGGCCAACTGAAAAGTATGAACATGAAAAGTATGAGCATGTACAGCACTCAATACTTAATTGGGGCTCCTTTTGCCTGAATTACTGCAGCAATGCTGCATGGCATGGAGTCGATCAGTCTGTGGCACTGCTCAGGTGTTATGAGAGCCCAGGTTGCTCTGATAGTGGCCTTCAGCTCTTCTGCATTGTTGGGTCTGGCATATCGCATCTTCCTCTTCACAATACCCCATAGATTTTCTATGGGGTTAAGGTCAGGCGAGTTTGCTGGCCAATTAAGAACAGGGATATCATGGTCCTTAAACCAGGTACTGGTTGCTTTGGCACTGTGTGCAGGTGCCAAGTCCTGTTTGAAAATGAAATCTGCATCTCCATAAAGTTGGTCAGCAGTAGGAAGCATGAAGTGCTCTAAAACTTCCTGGTAAACGGCTGCGTTGACCTTGGACCTCAGAAAACACAGCGGACCAACACCAGCAGATGACATGGCACCCCAAACCATAACGGACTGTGGAAACTTTACACTGGACCTCAAGCAACATGTATTGTGTGCCTCTCCTCTCTTCCTCCAGACTCTGGGACCCTGATTTCCAAAGGAAATGCAAAATTTACTTTCATCAGAGAACATAACTTTGGACCACTTTTTTTCACAGCACAGGCGAGACGCTTCTGACGCTGTCTGTTGTTCAAGAGTGGCTTGACACAAGGAATGCGACAGCTGAAACCCATGTCTGTGCGTAGTGGTTCTTGAAGCACTGACTCCAGCTGCAGTCCACTCTTTGTGAATCTCCCTCACATTTTTGAATGGGTTTTGTTTCACAATCCTCTCCAGGGTGCGGTTATCCCTATTGCTTGTACACTTTTTTCTACCACATCTTTTCCATCCCTTCGCCTCTCTATTAATGTGCTTGGACACAGAGCTCTGTGAACAGTCAGCCTTTTTTGCAATACCTTTTGTGTCTTGCCCTCCTTTTGCAAGGTGCCAATTGTCGTCTTTTGGACAACTGTCAAGTCAACAGTCTTCCGCATGATTGTGTAGCCTACAGAATTAGACTGAGAGACCATTAAAGGCCTTTGCAGGTGTTTTGAGTTAATTAGCTGATTAAAGTGTGGCACCAGGTGTCTTCAATATGGAACCTTTTCACAATATTCTAATTTTCTGAGATACTGAATTTGGGATTTTCCTTAGTTGTTATAATCATCAAAATTAAAAGAAATAAACATTTGAAATATATCAGTCTGTGTGTAATGAATGAATATAATATACAAGTTTCATTTTTTGAATGGAGTTAGTGAAATAAATCAACTTTATGATATTCTAATTATATAACCAGCACCTGTACAAACTTTCATAAAGTAATACACAATTCCCAATGTTTTTCTCAATAAATCTCACTTATTTTCTCACAAAATGGATTATCAGCTTATGGCAGTCCTGCTCCTAAGAGTTGGCCTATACTTTATTTGTGCACTACCTTGTGGAACCTTTGTGAATGCACAGATCAAACAAGTAAAAAGAACACTCCCTTCAGAGCGCTTTCCAAAGCCACACCTCCTTCAAAACACATGACCCACACAGCAGCATCTGCAATGTGTCATGAGACGAGAGATCGCATTAAATTACGTCAAGTCTCAAAGCACATAACATTACAATAATAATGAACATAAACAATTTACAGAGCTCTTACTTGTACCACCTGACTGCTGCAGATTCATTACGCCGTAGATGGTGTTGACTTAGGTTGACTGGACAAACGTTTGTTTGGTCCTGAGAAAAAATGGTTTGGGCATGATTTGAGGAGCACAACAAAGTGTTTGAGGTGTTGACTTGGCCTTCCCCAGATCTTCATCCAATTGAGCATCTGTGGGATGTGCTGAAAAAACAAGTCCGATCCATGGAGGCCCCACCACGCAACTTACAGGACTTAAAGGATCTGCTGCTAACATTTTGGTGCCAGATACCACAGCACACCTTCAGGGGTCTAGTGGAGTCTATGCCTCGACAGGTCAGGGCTGTTTTGGCAGTAAAAGGGGGACCAACACAATATTAGGAAGGTTGTCATAATGTCATGCCTGATCGGTGTGTATATATATCAACCAGCGCAATAAATCACTCACATTCATACTCCTCTTTCTAATAAATCTGAGCATTTTAACACTGCTCACTGGACATTTCACTTTGAAAAATGTAATGAAACATGCAAGAAGCAACGTAATGCCATTTTGCAGAAATGCCGCCAGCAGGCACATTTTCTCCACGAGCCTGGTTTGAAATATATATATATATATTTAGTAAAGCTTGTTTGTACGGGAAGAAGGAGGCGGGAACCGGCAAACGTTCAAAAACTTTTAATAAACAAATGAAAAATAAAATGGCGGCGGCAGCCCCTCGCGGTCGACTGCCGCCTACACACAAACACAAAATGAAAATAAAAATCTGCAGCCCCTCACGGACGACTGCAGCAACACATAACAAAACGTAAATCAAACACAACACAAAATCCAGGCCTGGTCCTCTCTCGTCCCTCACTGTCGTCGCTCCTCCTTTATACTCCCTCACTCCTCCGCGAGGGCCGAGATCGCTGCGGCTCGCAGCTGGCGCTCATCCTCTCCGCCTCGTCCCGCCCTCACGGTCCCTCGACCTCGCTGCTCGCCACAATATATATATCTGTTCAGCTGTGCATTTACTGAATGAGCTGTGCTACTGTACATCCGACTGATTGCACCTTATCTTATGCTTTTACTGAATGAGCTCTGTGCTCTGTCCGAACTGCTTGCACTTTAATTATGTTTCAATTTAACCCGGTTTTTAATTTTAGTTTTAATTATAATTTTTTTATTTTATTTAAATTTTTTATTATTTTTCTTTATTTTTTATTTCTTTTAATTCCTATTATAACTGTTATACTATATATAGTTTTATTTAATTCACTTACAAATATTTTAACTTAATTTCTGTGTAAAGCACTTTGAATTGCCACTGTGTACGAAATGTGCTATACAAATAAACTTGCCTTGCCTTGCCTATATATATATATATATATATATATATATATATATATATATATATATATATATATATAAAATTAATAATAAATAGTTTTTATGGAATTGGAAACGGTGTCTTGAGCATTCTTCTGGATTTTTAACTGGCTGACTATACATTATCCCTTATGTAACAAAATAACTTGCTAGTTTTTAGCACACTTTCAGTTGGCTTGTAAGATTTTAATATGCTTTTGATCATAATTAATGATAAATATATTTTATGCCTGAATGTTACCTGGTATCACAGTGCAGCTGTAAACCAACATTGTACTTGATGGGCGAGAAGAAAAGGTCTCTTTATGAAGCAAAGAGTTGTTGGTTTGTGTCGTAGATGCTTGTATTGTCTCACAGGGAGTCTCAGTCTCCTACCCGATGGCCATGGCCTTTGTGTCTCTGACATCCCTCATATCTTTTATTTACTTGTTGTTCATTGAGGCCCTCCTTCAGGCGTTCACTGCCCCCAGGCTAGCTGCAGGCGATCAGCACAGACAGGTCACTACAGCTGGGGCCGTACCATCACTCCTACGGCACACACCTTCTCCTCCCCCAGCTGCTCCAAGCGCAGTCATTCACATTGTAAGTAGATACAGTCTCATTTAATAAGCTGTATTATCCCACATTAAATCACATCATAGCCAATCACAGTGAAATACAAGTACCACTTTTCTACTGTAATGAGGTTGGTGCTGAGCTGGTGCTCTGCTGGGATGTCTGTGAAACATGAAACTGGCCACAAACCAAACAACATGGCTGTCTTTGAGAACATACTTTAACATCAAAAGTGTCTTTATACCATCACATGCTGGCGTTGGCATATTGGTATAAGAATAAGAACAGTCTAAGAAATTGTATAATTAGCTATATAAATGACTTAATAATTTAAATGAACATTAATCAATTCACACATTAAATTTGTGAATAAAATCATTTTATTTCCATTAGAATAAATCAAAGTATCAATGCAACCATCAACAAATGCAACATCTGAAACAGCAAAATGTTTACTGTATAATTAATATATGTCTTCAGGAAATATATTTAAAAAATTTTTTTAAATAATTTAATAATTAATAATTTTAAAAAAATGGCAGTGACAATATTCAGTATATTCAAGAATATATAAATTATTGTTATTATAATAATGAATTATACTTCAAATCCAGAAATATGTAAACCACAAATATACTGTATAAATATTTTTAAACTGCACAATTAAATATTGTTTTTTTATATTACTTGCACAATTTAGTTTTGCTATACTTTTAATTGACCGTCAACAGACAAAGATGGTTTTTGCACCCAAAATGGGACTAAAGCCAAAAGTGTACTTCAGTTTTGATGCAAATACGCAGCCTTTCAAATATTTATATACTCCATTTGAAAGCGTGCATGAACACAGGCTTTCGATACATGCACTCTAGTTTCATCCTCCAGTGTCTGTGCTATTTCTCTTAAGAATGTATGACCAATTAAATCTCTTAAATGAAATGTACCCGTTTAAGCTAGTTGCATGTATCTCTTTACCCTTTCACACAGGCACTCATCAAGATGGTTGTTGCTGTGATCTTCAGTAGTTTGTTTTTGTTGTTGGCCTAAGTAGACAAATTTTGACCTTGCTGTGCTTTGTTAGATCATTGTGAAGATACACTATATTGCCAAAAGTTTTGGGACGTCTGCCTTTACATGCACATGAACTTTAATGACATCTCATTCAACTCTTCTGGGAAGGCTTTCCACAAGGTTTAGGAGTGTGTTTATGGGAATTTTTGAACATTCTTCTAGAAACGCATTTGTGAGGTCAGGCACTGATGATGGGTGAGAAGGCCTGGCTTGCAGTCTCTGCTCGATTTCATCCCAAAGGTGTTCTATCGAGTTGAGATCAGGACTCTGTGCAGGCCAGTCAAGTTCCTCCACACCAAACTTGCTCATCCATGTCTTAATGGACATTGATTTGTGGAAGGAAGGGGCCATCCCCAAATTGTTCCCACAATGTTGGGAGCATGAAATTGTCCAAAATGTATTGGTATGCTGAAGCATTAAAAGTTTCTTTCACTGGAACTAAGGGGCAAAGTGCAACCCCTGAAAAACAACCCCACACCATAAGCCATAACTTTACACTTAGCACATTGCAGTCAGGCAAGTACTGTTCTCCTGGCAACCGTCAAACCCAGACTTGTCCATCGGTTTGCCACACAGAGATTCATCACTCACACACAGTGGCGGTGTGCTTCACCACTGCATCCGATGCTTTGCATTGCACTTTGGGATGTAAGACTTGGATGCAGCTGCTCAGCCATGGAAACCCATTCCATGAAGCTCTCTACGCACTGTTCTTGAACTAATCTGAAGGCCACACAAAGTTTGGAGGTCTGTAGCTATTGACTCTTTTGCTGTTGTTCCCAATTGCTTCCACTTTGTTATAATACCACAGTCAATCGGAATATTTAGTAGTGAGGAAATTTCACGAATGGACTTATTGCACAGGTGGCAACCTATCACGGTGCCATGCTCCTGAGAGCGACCCATTCTTTCACAGATGTTTGTAGAAGCAGTCTGCATGCCTAGGTGCTTGATTTGGAAGTGATTGGAACACCTGAATTCAATGATTTTGAGAGGTGTCCCAATACTTTTGGCAATATATAGTGTATATTCATTTATGCATTTGCACTTTTTATGCATTTGGCAGACGATATTCAGGTCTGGGACCAGCAGGTTTAAGGGGCCCATCCAAACCTGCACTCTTCAGTGAAAAAAAAACTGTTCTAGAGCAATTGCTCTGACATTGTGTCTATGGAAATGAGTATAGGTGAGAGCCTTGGTGATAATAGAGGCCACTCCCTTCTGTTTGTCCAATCCCTTCGGTTCATTCATCTTGGAGTCAGTGTTGGACCATCATTTCCAGTTGATAGAGTGTGAATTACTACTTTTGATGAAGCTCTGTTTGTCCTGTGCTTGACAGATTTCCTGTGACATTCTGGTTGGGTTGTGTTTAGTGAAGCCTGCAATTCCTTCACAAGCAGCTGCATCCTTTCTTGAGATGTGGCTGCTGTTTCAGGGTGTGTGCTGTCAGGTCATTGACAATGAGGACAAAACTCCCCTGTGATTATAAAACAGCAGTTAGTCTTGGAATGCTGCCAACGTGAAAGGTTCAGTCCAACTGCTGAAAACTATTTCCATGAGACATTTCTGTCATCCGTTTGCTTTAGCAGGCTGTCGTGCCATCAGTTTAGCCCAGTGCTATTACAGCAAACAAATAAATAATGGCTTCTTGTAGTTTTTTTTGTTGGATGATAAACACATTTGCTCAGCTGTCCTTTCTTTATTTTTGTCACATACTGATGCAAACCTTGCAAGTCTTTTTTTGTTTGTTTTTGTCTTAAACATTTACTGTCTTAGAGAGCAACAGCGAAAAGTTATGACCTTGATGACAGGGAGAGAATAAAAATGGCTCTTTCCTACCTGAGGTTCTTCCTGTTTTCTCGAAAAGAGTGATTCTGCTCAGGGCCTGAGTAGTGTATGTGTACAAAGCCACAATAATGCAGCAAAAATAACAATCTATAAACTTTTCAGTGGCATGGCTAAGTCATAATGTGACCAAAAAACAAATATCATATGAAAGTCAAGATTTTGTTAGCACAAGCCAGTTACAATTTCAATTAATCAAGGAATCTTAAAAAAAAGGATCAGTTTTCATAAAATATATTAAGCAGCACAACTGCTTTAACATTTTAAAAAGAGAAGAAGAGAACTTTTTTTTTTAGAAGAAAATCAACATATTAGGATGATTTCTGAAGGATCACCTAACCTTAACCCTAACCCTAACCCTAACCCTAACTGGAGTAATGATGCTGAAAATTACCATCACAGGGATATATATGTATTCAAATAGAAAATAAGTTATTTTAAAATGTAATATTTCACCATTACTGTTTTTACTGTATTTTAGATCAAATAAATGCAAGCCTTGGTGAGCATAAAACTTCCTTCAGAAACACAAAAAATCATACAGACTGTAAACTTTTGAACAGTATGTATAGTATAACTATATGTATATGTATTTTTTCCCAATTGTTTCCACTGTGTTATAAAGGCAAAATATAATAATAATCATAAAAATAACAATATAGTTTTTTCAGAGACATTGTCAGAGTTGAGATACATGCAGGTTTTTCCATAGAGAGCAAATTATTGGCTCATAGGATCTTATTTTACACACAGACCTCTGACACTCATCAAAAAAACAAAAAGGGAAATCATAACTAGGACAAAGGCTCATGCTATCAGCACTGAACGATTCATGCCAAGCCAATTATTTTAAGTGGAGACTTCATTAAGACATTAATTAAAGAGTGCCCTGATAAATCATGTTGCTATTGAATGTTTTGTTAGAACTGAACATTTAGAAGAATTATATTCTACAATTGAATTATTCCAGTCAGTCCACAGCATTATATAGCCAGGTCGCTCTTCAGGAAACAGCTGTAAATGGGCATCTGTATAAAATCATTCGGTAACACTTAAGTAAGCCACGTTCACACTAGATTTTGTGATTATCCTTCAGAAACTGCATCGAACGAGATATGACGTGGCATGTCTGACACACACATGTGTGTGTGTGTGTGTGTGTGTGTGTGTGTGTGTGTGTGTGTGTGTGTGTGTGTGTGTGTGTGTGTGTATATATATATATATATATAACACAAAGTAATGCAATGTGTAATTCAAAATACAAGTAAAACACCTGTAAAAAAAACAATACGCAAAATTCCTTCATTTTTATACAGTACATTTTGCCCTATTTTTTTACAGATTTTTTTATCAGTATACAGTGAGGAAAATAAGTATTTGAACACCCTGCTATTTTGCAAGTTCTCCCACTTGGAAATCATGGAGGGGTCTGAAATTGTCATCGTAGGTGCATGTCCACTGTGAGAGACATAATCTAAAAAAAAATAAAAAATCCAGAAATCACAATGTATGCTTTTTTAACTATTTATTTGTATGATACAGCTGCAAATAAGTATTTGAACACCTGAGAAAATCAATGTTAATATTTGGTACAGTAGCCTTTGTTTGCAATTACAGAGGTCAAACGTTTCCTGTAGTTTTTCACCAGGTTTGCACACACTGCAGGAGGTGATTTTGGCCCACTCCTCCACACAGATCTTCTCTAGATCAGTCAGGTTTCTGGCCCGTCACTGAGAAACACAGAGTTTGAGCTCCTCCAAAGATTCTCTATTGGGTTTAGGTCTGGAGACTGGCTAGGCCACGCCAGAACCTTGATATGCTTCTTACAGAGCCACTCCTTGGTTATCCTGGCTGTGTGCTTCGGGTCATTGTCATGTTGGAAGACCCAGCTTCGACCCATCTTCAATGCTCTAACTGAGGGAAGGAGGTTGTTCCCCAAAATCTCGCAATACGTGGCCCCGGTCATCCTCTCCTTAATACAGTGCAGTCGCCCTGTCCCATGTGCAGAAAAACACCCCCAAAGCATGATGCTACCACCCCCATGCTTCACAGTAGGGATGGTGTTCTTGGGATGGTACTCATCATTGTTCTTCCTCCAAACACGTTTAGTGGAATTATCTATTTTGGTCTCATCTGACCACATGACTTTTTCCCATGACTCCTCTGGATCATCCAAATGGTCATTGGCAAACTTAAGACGGGCCTTGACATGTGCTGGTTTAAGCAGGGGAACCTTCCGTGCCATGCATGATTTCAAACCATGACGTCTTAGTGTATTACCAACAGTTACTTTGGAAATGGTGTCCCAGCTCTTTTCAGGTCATTGACCAGCTCCTCCCGTGTAGTTCTTGGCTGATTTCTCACCTTTCTTAGGATCATTGAGACCCCACGAGGTGAGATCTTGCATGGAGCCCCAGTCCGAGGGAGATTGACGGTAATTTTTAGCTTCTTCCATTTTCTAATGATTGCTCCAACAGTGGACCTTTTTTCACCAAGCTGCTTGGCAATTTCCCCGTAGCCCTTTCCAGTCTTGTGGAGGTGTACAATTTTGTCTCTAGTGTCTTTGGACAGCTCTTTGGTCTTGTCCATGTTAGTAGTTTGATTCGTACTGATTGTATGGGGTGGACAGGTGTCTTTATGCAGCTAACAACCTCAAACAGGTGCATCTAATTTAGGATAATAAATGGAGTGGTGGTGGACATTTTAAAGTCAGACTAACAGGTCTTTGAGGGTCAGAATTCTAGCTGATAGACAGGTGTTCAAATACTTATTTGCAGATGTATCATACAAATAAATAGTTAAAAAATCATATATTGTGATTTCTGGATTTTTTTTTAGATTATGTCTCTCACAGTGGACATGCACCTACGATGACAATTTCAGACCCCTCCATGATTTCCAAGTGGGAGAACTTGCAAAATAGCAGGGTGTTAAAATACTTATTTTCCTCACTGTATATATTTCCTATTTTTTTGGAACACCACAAACCTTTAAAATTTGTGTTCTTTTTATTTAGCTAAAAGGTCATGCTGTGATGTATCATTTATCTATTGATCACACATCTTGTTTTATGATACAAAGTCAGAGTTCACCAATCTTGATCGTTGGAATGCAGCAAAATACAGAAAATGCACCTGAGCATGATACCATTTGCATGCGTGCAGTATGAATGGAAGTCAATGGAACAAAACTGTAGGGTGACCACCCTTGTAGTCTAAGATTATACGTGTTTTGTGCATGAAGATTAATATTACACCATGAAAACATTAGGTTACGATTTATATATAGTTTTATTAAGGGAAAGTGTTTTTACATGCTGTAACTGGTTTCTTCAATTTTTTTGCAGTTAAAAATGGTTCTGTGGTATGACAAAAAAATATCATAAAAAATGCATGCACAATAATTTTAATACACAATGAAATAAATATAAAGCATGTAACACTGCAGAACAGTTTAAACTAACTGGCCTTTTATATGGCCTTTTAAATGCTAACAGTCCATTGATGCAATTTGTATTATATGCGTATATTCAAAACACTAATGGAAACAGTTAGAATGAGTACAGGACCATAAAATTATACCTTAATGGCAAAGTTAAAGCTGTAAAGATGTAAGATAGTATGGGATAGATTATAAAAAAATAAAATAAATAAATAAATAAATAAAATATATAGGCTATATGGTGACCATATTTTGATCTCACTCAGCCCAGCAATGAGATACTCAAATGATACTCGAAGTTTACTCAGAGATTCATTATTAATTTCAAAACATTTAAAAGTATGCCCCCTCTATATGGATAGGAAATTGTTATATTAGGGCCAGGACAGGACTTAAAAACAGGACATGTCCTGGGAAAACAGGACGTTTGGTCAACCTATTATTATTATTTTTTTTTTTTTTCAATAATTGTTTAGACCAATGTCATCTTTTAATACAATAAATCCAGTTATGTAATTTCAGATTATTCATTCAACGAGATTCTTATGTGTTTTAACTCTGAGGACATACTGTAATGGAGAAGGCAACATTGCCATGTTTCTTTCAAAACTGTATGATGAAATTTAGACAGTGGATAATTTATAATAAAGACTATATCTCATATATACTCATATCTTTTTCATGAAGATACAGTGAAATCCTGTCACATTAAATCATGTCCCAGAAATCTTTTGCAAATAGTGTTTAAAGATAGTAATCAGATATTTGTTTAGTCATCATGAGTAAACCATGTAAAACATTAAGAATCATGAGTTTATTTGTTCTATTCACATTCTCAAAAAAGAAAAGTGAAATGATTCCATGGCCTAGAGTTAGTTTAATCAAAATTGTTGGATAATTGTGCCTAAAAGTATGTGAAGGTCAGTCTACTTTCAAACACAAATAGCCTGTCAAAGACTGTCAAACCACAACTCTGACCAGGCAGTTAACCTTTTCCTTCAAGAGTCATTCAACTCTGTAAAAATCACCTCATACATCTGCACTTTCCTTTGAACAATGTTCCTTAGACCATGTACAACCTCAGAATGTAAATAGACAAATAAGCACCGTCCAATATCACAGGTTTTGTCAGCACCCTAGTATAAATATGATGTACGATCCAAGCAATAGATGTGACCTTGTCAAAGGCGGCACCTAAAATGTTGATGAATGAAAGGAGAGGGGAATAAGGTAAAGTAGGCAGGTGATGGGAGGGTGACAGTGATGGAGAACGCTCTCAGAAAACGCTGCTGTTTGGGGTGACAGGTGTTCGAGAGATCCCTCAGATGCAGGTTCCAGTGTGGAGAGGAGCTATCGGAAGCATTTAGCGGGGAAGATGCCAGATTCCTCCAACGATCATTAAATGGGAGTGAGGTGGTCGGAGCGCAAGGTATCTGTGAGGTATGTAAGGCCTGATAGGACATTTCCAATCTTAAGATAGCTCTGATAGTTGGGAGCCACCCAAACTAAAGTTAATAACTAGTGATGCTATATTTTTATTTTACATCTACTATGTATATCACGTAAATGTGACATGGTGACATTTTGTCACAGTGTTGTCACATACATCAAGTGAAATCTGTGCTGACTTCTAACAAGTTCTCTCAAGAGATGTATTTGGGTGGGTGGGGGTTCTATCACTATATTACCCTCATAAGGTTTGCTATCTCACACCAAGATGCAACCTCATACAAGGACTCTGGAAATATCCGTCACATGGAATGAGCAGTCTGGCATGCGCTGGAAATAAATCATTTAGCTTGTATAAACTATCAGCGGGTTGGGAAGTTTATGAACTTTGAGGTGCATTGGGTCATTAATCATAACTGAGGCTGAGGACTTAAGAGGAGATTCCACCACCCACGCTCACCCTCTCTCGCTTGCTCTTTCTTCTTCTTCTACTCCTCATCCTCCCTGTATTGTGCAGCCCACACTCCTTTTGACAGCAGATTTTAAAAAATGATGTCAAAAGGTGATAATTCAGGGAGAGAATGAGGTTGGAATAGATTGATTAGCCTGGTATCTAAAGGTTGGATGTCAACCCCTGGAGTTCTGCTTTTCTTTACCCTCTCTACACCTGTAATGGTGTGGGCGCAAGTAAATGGGGGTCAGTTTGAAAAGCTCTTACCCCTTGGCAGAAAACTTTCACTTCCTTTCCACTAGCTGAACAATGGAGCTAATGGAAACCAGAGTTATGTGTTTGCACACAGAAAAATAGGAGTATCGTTTCTGTACCTAAAGGTACAATTGCCACAAATGTACCCTGTAAGGTACAGAAAATGGTCATTAAGGTGACAACTGTGAACCTTTGTTTTAATTTAAAGGTACAAAAATAGTTCTGACAGCAAAGGGTACATAATTGTACTTTTAACAAGCTAAGGTACAGGCAAATTATGCAGCAAATCAGAGATCACAAAATCATAATTTAAAAGAGTTGTCTATTAAAGTAAAACAGATTACTTTCCATCCAATTGTCCTTTACTAGTTGCATTAAGAACTTCTTTACTAAGTATAACTGGATTTCCCTTTCAGTCGGTCACGTTCGACGTGTGTCGGACGTTCCGACGAATTGGGATCACTTCTGGGAGCCCCTATCAGCTTCGAGATATAGAGAACAGGCCAATAAGAATTGGCGTGCGAGATTTGCTTCTCACGCTCCGCCCCACGTCGCGGGTATAAATAGGAAGCGAGAGCAATGCACGCTGTCATTCACTTCGGAGCCGAACGGCGTTGAAGACAGACTCAGTCGAGTACATTTCCTGAAAGAGTTTCCTCACAAAAAGAGCAACACGGGTGTGACACTGCGTCATTCCACCCGTGCGTTTATGGATGCGTTTGTTTCCTGTCCTTGACGGCCACGATCCCTCTCGCATAAATATGTGAGATTGTGTTTGTGGGTGATCCATGTTCTCTCAGGAGAGAGTGATCACGTCAACGCGCTGTTCGTCTCGCCTTCCTTGTGAGGGTTTTAGTGTTCAGCCACGGCAACCCAACGCGCATCGCTTGGCGCTATAGATGCTCGGTCAAGATGATGAAACCTCAAACGGGGTGGAGTCCCTTCGCTTATACCCCGATCTAGTTCCTTTTCTGGTGCACCAGAAAAAGGCTACTTCGGCTGATAAGCCTGGGTGACCTGAGGATTACAGTGGGGCTTCCCCGCCGAGTACGTCTCCGTGGGCCCCCCACTCCTCTATCGCATCACAAGCATGTTGAGACTGTGTTCGTGGGTGGTTCATGTTCTCTCATGAGAGCATGACCACGTCGGCGCGTTGTTCATTTGGCCTTTTTCATAAAGGCTTGAGTGTTCAGCGTGCCGTGTGCCGTCTCACGGCCATGCTCACTATCTCACATGCCTGCTGGTGGCTTACAGATGGGATTGCTGGTCCTTAAAAAAAAAAAAAAAAAGGGGATCTAGCGTTTCATTTGGGGCTCTAGCAGAGGACAGATGTCAATTGCTGCATCGGCGAGAGGGCTGTTATGTGTTGGAAATGAAGATGATGCTGAGATTACCACCATAATAGTGGGTGCTCATGCTGAGTCAGATTCATTCTTGACAGCCATGCTTTCCCGGGTGGCTGAGGCGTAGTGCAACGCGTAAATCGCCTTGCCCGCTCTCTTGCCTTTTCCCAGATGTGCATTGGAAGGCTTTGGCATTATGGAACTATTTGGTGCCAAAATATGGAACACCAAAAGGGCCATAATCTGTATAAAGTCTTCCTCTCTCTCACTACCCTCACCGGTGGGGTGGCATTGCCACTGGCAGGCCACCTCTGCCCTGCGCTCTTAGTGCACAAGGGTAGTTCTGAGCCGAGGTTGAGCTGCGCACAGTGACTGACTATATTTAAAGTCACAGCGCTGGCCCTTGGCCAGGCGATGTCCACCCTGGTCCAGAAACACCATTGGCGACCCCTCAGTCTGCTCGTCTGCCAGTGAGCTGAGTCGGGTCACCCGGATTTGTTTTGGAGCTGCTCTTCCCCGGAGGAGGGCCGGGTGGAGAAACATTGTAATTCTGTTCTACCACGTGTGTTAAAACCAGCCAGTGGTACCCAAAAATTTTAGGAGCAGTTCCAATACCTCTGGGTCTCAGGAGTTCAGGAATGGCAGTGTGTGACGCTAAGAAGCCTCGCCGCTCTCGTTCCCCTCCCCTCAAGTGGGTGAGAATGGCAGTGTGCGACGCCAGGGAGCCTCGCCACTCTCATTCCCCTCTTCTCAGCAGTGCGAGGACGACAGTGCGCGTCGCTATGCCTTGCCGCTCTTGTTCCCCGCTGAGGAAGGAGGTGAGGCAGGCCGTGTGCGACGCCACAAAGCCTTGCCACGCTCAGTCCCTCCTTCACTCGGAGAGTGAGACAGAGACTCCTGGGGCATATGGCATCCGCAGCCGCAGTGACGCCGCTCGGATTGCTTCATATGAGACCGCTTCAATGCTGGCTACGAAAAAAGAAGACGACCAAGTCCCGAGATGGGCGTGGCACAGCGGAACCCTCCGCGTCCAAGTGACTCCGAGGAGCCGCCAGACCTTCAGCCCGTGGTCAGACCCTTCATTTCTACAGGCAGAAGTGCTTCTAGAACAAGTGTCCAGGCATGCTGTCGTCTCCACGGATGCCTCATCCAACGGCTGGGGTGCCACGTGCAACGGGCTTGCAGTTTCGGGTCTGTGGACGGGGCCTCAACTGCAATGGCATATCTATTGCCTGGAGTTGTTAACAGTTCGTCTTGCACTCAGCTGCTGTAAAACGCTGCTCACAAGCAAGCATGTTCTGGTCTGTACGGACAACACTGTGGCCGTTGCATACGTCAAACAGGGTGGTCTACGCTCCCGTCGCATGTCACAACTCGCCCGCCATCTCCTCCTATGGAGTCAGAAGCTTCTGAGGTTGCTTTGTGCCATTCACATTCCGGGCCTGCTCAATCGTGCGGCCGATGGGCTATCACGACAGCCGGTGTTCCCGGGAGAGTGGCGACTCCATCCTAAGGTGGTCCAGCTGATTTGGAGTCGCTTCGGGACCGCACAGGTAGACCTGTTTACCTCCCCGGATGTGACCATTGCCAGTTGTTCTATTCCCTGACCGAGGGGACCCACTGCTTGGATGCCCTGGCACACAGCTGGCCCCAGGGCCTACGCAAATATGCGTTTCCCCAATCGTGCCTGGAATTCAGGCCGGGTAACTCTCATGTAATCCTGAGACCCCGGCCTGGATATGTGCCCAAGGTGCCCACCACTCCCTTCCAGGACCAGGTGGTGAGCCTGCAAGCGCTGCCTTCGGAGGAGGCAGACCCAGCCCTAGCTTTTCTCTGTCCCGTCCGTGCTCTCCAGACTTACGTAGACAGAACGCAAAGCTTCAGGAACTCAGAGCAGCTCTTCGTCTGTTACGGAGGAAAGAAGACGGGAAAGGCTGTCTCCAAGCAGAGGATGGCCCACTGGATAATGGATCCCATCCTCTTGGCGTATGAATCCCAAGACGTGCCCTGCCCGCTCAGGTTAAGAGCCCACTCCACCAGGGGTGTAGCTTCTTCCTGGGCGCTGGCTTGTGGCGCCTCGCTGACAGATATTTGTGAGCTACGGGCTGGGTGACACCTAACACGTTCACTAGATTTTATAGCCAATGTGTAGAGCCGGTATCTTCCTGTGTGCTCTCTTCCCATAGTCAGTAACACCGAAGTGCCCGTTCTAAGTGTCGGCTTGCTGCGCCATTCCCTTCCCCATGGAACGGATATGTGCGCTTATCTGCTCCAGTCGAGTTTCCCAGAACCCTGTTGAGTCCTCCGCAACCTGCGGCAGTCGGACGTGGTGGAGCGTTCGACACCAGGTCTAAAACTCGTATGCATTGGTGGAACTTGTGTTAGGCTGGGTTCCATATGTGTATTCTTCCACGGTACGGCTCCCTACAGCGGGCCCATGTCTTTCCCTTGGCAGAGTTCGCTCTGCCGTCTCAGTAGGTGTTGTTCCCCCACCTCTACATGGCCGGGGCCACCCCTGGGACTTCCGTATGTTGTGCTGCCCATACGTGTAATCTCCACATGGTAACTCCCTCCGGGCATGATGTGGCTTCCGCAGCGGCCTCCGGGTACGCTTCCCCAGCGTTATCCAAGAGTCCGCTGAGTGGGTCTTGCGGAACAGCAGCAGTGACTCTCCCTGAGTGAATTTCCCCGCCTGGAAAGACAGACGGGGTCTGAGGGGCTTTCACGGGGCGCTGGAAGTGGTAGTAACTATGGCGTTTTCCAAAGGGTTCCCAATTCGTCGGAACGTCCGACATACGTCGAACGTGACCGACTGAAATGGAACGTCTCGGTTACGTATGGTAACCTTCATTCCCTGAAGGAGGGAACGGAGACGTACGTCCCGTCGCCACAGTTGCTGTACCATCACTGCATGGCAGAGTCACTAGTTCGGCTCCTCAGTGAAAAACAGCGTGCATTGCTCTCGCTTCCTATTTATACCCGCGACGCGGGGCGGAGCGCGAGATGCAAATCTCGCACGCCAATTCTCATTGGCTTGTTATCTATATCTCAAAGCTGATAGGGGCTCCCAGAAGTGATCCCAATTCGTCGGAACGTCCGACGTACATCTCCGTTCCCTCCTTCAGAGAACGAGGGTTACCATACGTAACCGAGACGATATTTACAATATCATATCAGTGTAGGATGATGATATGGCCTATTCAAATACCAATAATATATCCTGTTTTACACAGTGGTAAATTGGCTGTGAACAGGACCTTTTCAAAAATACTGGTAAAATGTATTTTGTGTGAACAGTACATTTACAGTACATAAAAAAAAAAAAAAAAAAAAAAACCTTGTTGATTGCATTACTTTTTTTTTGATCATTATTATTTTTGTTTTGTTTTGACTGCTTTAGTGAAAAGGGTTTATCACTCTCAAGTCATTATTTTTGAACGAACACTGTTTCCATAGCAACAAGAGTTTTTAATGTCTGCTGAGATAACGCAATGACTTTACCAATCTGCCATTGGCTCTTCTGTTTAGAAGGCGCGAATCGCGCGATATCCACTTGCCATTGCGCGTTATACAGTTAGTGCACTTCCTTTCACACTTGGAAAAGGAATGTGTGAAATTAGCAAAAATGTCAGTTAATTGTCCATCCCTGTTGAGTTTTTACACTGATGAACTAATTCAGAAAATAATTGAAGCTGGAATACAAGTTAACGAAGATGAGGCAAGGAAATTCAGGGGTAAGTAACCGAATCTTGATTTTTCTGTTCATGGTATGCTACTGTTAACTATGATAACATTACAAGCATAACGTAACGTTAACTTAAACTATCGTTAACTACACTAAGCATGTTATGGCTTGTTGCTAGTTGGGTTACACACGTAACAGTTATTTTGTTCATTTAGTCAAGCAAAGCCGTGTAAAATACTGTTTCTTGCCATCGCTATTTAACGTTAGCCCCTGCAGACTTTCGCTGTGCAACCCATTTTTTCCCGCGTTGTGCAGTCTGCTGTGGAATATTGAAATCTGCTCAAATTAAACAACGTTTTTCACTTTAGCAACAACATCTTACATGACCTGTCCCATAAATGTTGTTTCTTATGCTCAAACAGAGTTTAAAAAAATCTTTCTGGCTAGACCATCACGTCTTCACGACGAGCTCAGCGTTTTTATGCTGCCTTCAAGTGCTATAGGAATTATGTTAAATATTAGTAACTAGCTTAGTTAGATTCTGTTGGTCATGAACACATTCTCTCAAGATAAAATTTGAATGTGATGAGCTCGTAACCATGCGGAGCCCCGGACATGACATGCAGGAAAAAATATTTTTTAAATTACTAAATTGAGGGAACTAAATAATTTTTTCTTGCAGCATGTTACATTCGGGGGTCCGTAAACCCCACGATTTCAAAAGTGGGAAGTAGGAATTTTCCTATAGCACGTGAAGGCAGCATAATTTAAGCGTTAATCTAAGCTAAGGATGCCGTTTCTATAACAACAGAAGGCCGAAGCTTCAGTGGCAGCTGCAGTGAATGATAACTTAATTAGTCAGGGATTGGTTTTTATTTTGAATTTTGGGTTTATCGGCCCTATTGCACGTCGCTCTTTCTCCCATTTATAAGTAATATACTTAAGCCTTGTCTGTGAAACCAGGGGTAGGTCTCATTGTTTCTGCAGTTCAGTGTATTTTTTTTATTTAAAACACCTTGTTCAATGAGTGTACATACTTTTCACATATCTGTTTCTGTCATTATCTGTCACAGTCCAAGCATTATCTGTTTCTGTTGTTCTGACAATGGAAACTTTTGTTGGGGAGGATTCAATGGCCCATGAGAATTTCTACAAAGCGAGTATCGGAAGACACATCCAGACATCTCGACTGTCAAAGACCGCATGGCACGAACATTCTCCTGGAGACGTAGAGAAATGTCTGTGGAGGATGTGGTCAAAAAGTACCCATACTTAAAAACACCTGATTGAGTGAGTATCGAAAACATCTGAATGTTACAGGGAAGCAATCTATTAAAGGGATAGTTTACCCAAAAATGTAAATATCTGTCATTTACTCACCCTCAAGCTGTTCCAAACCTGTATGAGTTTCTTTGCTCTGCTGAATACAAAAGAAGATATTTTGAAGAATGTTTGTAACCAAGCAGAGAGAGCAACCATTGACTACCATAGTATTTTTTTCCCTATGGTAGTCAATGTTGCTCTATCTGCTTGGTTACAAATATTCTTCAAAATATCATCATTTGTGTTCAGCAGAACAAAGAAACTCATTCAGGTTTGGAACAACTTGAGGGTGAGTAAATGATGACAGAATTTACTTTTTTATTTATTTATTTTTTTTATTTTTTTAATGAAAATTAGCCCATGATTTACTCACTCTCAAGCCATCCTAGGTGTATATGACTTTCTTCTTTCAGACGGATAAAATCAGAGTTATATTACAAAAGTCCAGGCTAATCCAAGCATTAGAATAGCAGTAATAGTTGCTCTGTTTTTCAAGTCCATAAAAAGTGCATCTGCTCATCATATAACTTCTCCACACGGCTCTGGTGTGTTGATAAAGGCCTTCTGAAGCGAAAAATGATACAAAAAAAATGTACAAAAATGTACCAGTGTTCAGAGGTACATTGCCGTACCCTTCTAGGGTACAGCTGGGCCGACAAAGCATTTGTACTCTTTTAGATACATTCCTGTACCTTGATTTTTCTGTGTGTGGTCATCAGTCGTGGTGCAGTAAACAAAAGGGGCTCGTTTGAAACCGGTTTAGCAGGTCTAATAGTGCTACCAGGTAATGTGCAACCAAACACCGGTTAGGGCAGGTGAAAGTTGTAATATTTGTATTATTAGTGAAAAATTGTTTGCTCAGGGATGTTTTATTTTAAGTTTCTAACAATTTCTTTTAGGTGAATAAGATAATGCATATGAAATTGCAGGACATTTAGCAAGCAGCGATTAGCTAGATGCAAATCTTTACTTCATTGTATCATTTAGTCCAAACTTAAATACATTTACATTTAAATACTTACATTTGGGTAAAATTATGTCATTTAATAAAATATGAAAAATATTGAAATTTCTTGGGATAAGTGAAGATTCCAGCTCGTACCCATTTGCTCGTACCCGCAATTGCAGTATAAATGTATATATATATATATATATATATATATATATATATATATATATATATATATATATATATATATATATATATATATATACAGTGGGGAGAACAAGTATTTGATACACTGCCGACCACAGGTACAAAAACCTTTGTTTGCAATTACAGAGATAATATGTTTCCTGTAGTTCTTGACCAGGTTTGCACAACCTGCACAGAGCTGCACAAGGCTGGGATGGGCTACAGGACAATAGGCAAGCAGCTTGGTGAGAAGGCAACAACTGTTGGCGCAATTATTAGAAAATGGAAGAAGTTCAAGATGACGGTCAATCTCACTCGGTCTGGGGCACCATGCAAGATCTCACCTCGTGGGGCATCAACGATCATTAGGAAGGTGAGGGATCAGCCCAGAACTACACGGCAGGACCTGGTCAATGATCTGAAGAGAGCTGGGAACACAGTCTCAAAGAAAACCATTAGTAACACACTACGCCGTCATGGATTAAAATCCTGCAGCGCACGCAAGGTCCCCCTGCTCAAGCCAGCGCATGTCCAGGCCCATCTGAAGTTTGCCAATGTCCATCTGGATGATCCAGAGGAGGAATGGGAGAAGGTCATGTGGTCTGATTAGACAAAAATAGAGCTTTTTGGTCTAAACTCCACTCTCCATGTTTGGAGGAAGAAGAAGGATGAGTACAACCCCAAGAACACCATCCCAACCATGAAGCATGGAGGTAAAACATCATTCTTTGGGGATGCATTTCTGCAAAGGGGACAGGACGACTGCACCATATTGAGGGGAGGATGGATGGGGCCATGTATCGCAAGATCTTGGCCAACAACCTCCTTCCCTCAGTAAGAGCATTGGAGATGGGTCGTGGCTGGGTCTTCCAGCATGACGACAACCCGAAACACACAGCCAGGGCAACCAAGGAGTGGCTCCGTAAGAAGCATCTCAAGGTCCTGGAGTGGCCTAGCCAGTCTCCAGACCTGAACCCAATAGAAAATCTTTGGAGGGAGCTGAATGTCCGTATTGCCCAGCGACAGCCCCGAAACCTGAAGGATCTGGAGATGGTCTGTATGGAGAAGTGGGCCAAAATCCCTGCTCCAGTGTGTGCAAACCTGGTCAAGAACTACAGGAAACGTATGATCTCTGTAATTGCAAACAAAGTTTTCTGTACCAAATATTAAGTTCTGCTTTTCTGATGTATCAAATACTTATGTCATGCAATAAAATGCAAATTAATTACTTAAAAATCATACAATGTGATTTTCTAGATTTTTGTTTTAGATTCTGTCACTCACAGTTGAAGAGTACCTATGATAAAAAATGACAGACTTCTATATGCTTTGTAAGTGGGCAAACCTGCAAAATCGTCAGGGTATCAAAATGATATACATATATATATATATATATATATATATATATATATATATATATATATATATATATATATATATATATATATATACATGCATACATACATACATATATACATACACATATATACATATATACATACACATATATACATGTTCTCATTTGCATATTTATCCTTTTTAAAACATGATAGGACAAATACAGTATGTGACAAGTACATGTTGCAAATCTGTTCTGGTCGCGAACCTTACATTTTCTGGATTTTTTTTTTCCTAAGCTGGTCTGTTGGCTGTTATCAGAGAGGTTTTGCCCATTTTTTTTCTTTCAGCTCATCAGGCTGGGCAAACGGCGATCTTCCCAACTAAACTCTAGTGAAAAAACAGCTTGGCCAGGTCTAGAGACAGGGACTTTTTTAAAAGGGACTCCATTTAACAGTCAATGTTTGAAATCTTTAACATGTATGCCTTAGACACTGAAACATACACAGCTTGTGAAAGTTACATTTTTTGCACCATGCACATTTGGCACCGCAGTTCGGGGTTAGCATCTTAAAACATAATGCTAACCTGCTTTCAATGCCTATTGCTTTACCCATGGTTAAACGGCCCTTAACCCAGGGTTTAAAAAGATGTTAACCCAGTGTTAAAAGACTGCATATGCAAGACTTTGATACAGTAGGCCTGTTTTATTTGCATGTCAGATTTTTATTGAAAATATTTGAATATTTTGTCACATATTTGTCACATTCAGAAAAGTCAACACTTCTGAGCTCATTCTGAAACTTGAGAAAGACAATGAGGTCACATAAAAATCTTCATGCCGTTGGGACAATTGGAGAGCTTTAATTAAATATGCTCCATAGGCTGGGTTCAAAGATCCCTGGCTCCTTGGTGAAGGCAGTCCATCTGTCCAGCAATCCCTCCAATTCCCACCCTCCACCTTTAATTAGCAGTGGATACCCGCGCCTCTTGCTAGCTGATCCCCTCGCACGCGCAGAGAAAAGTGAAAGAGTGAAGGAATCCATCTGTCTTCTGTCTATGGTGAAGAATCACAGATTAACACACTTCTGTCTATTGAATGCTGGGAATTCCTCTCCTCGGGTGTGAGCCAGAGGATCCGCAGCTGTTTCGGCTATTAATAAATGTGGCGTGTGCGTGCACGTGTCTGTGTGTGTATGTTTGGATAGTGTAACTGCCAACGCGTGGCCTTGAGTGTAAGTCCAATCATTAGCAGAGCCTTGAGAAATTGAGTTGAGAGCAGAAGAGAGTAAACTGCTCTTTGAGCTGTAATCCTTCTTCTAAACTGGGCCTGTGATCTCCAGTAATCACTCCTTCTGTTCATCCTCATCTCACTTGATCACGATGATCTAAAGAAATGAGGAAGAATGAATTCACACCTACGTCTCACACAAACTGTCAAGCTTGTGGTCATGAAGATAAATTCCGATAACTGCCTGATGAGGATGTTGAATCCGAGTGCTTCAACCTGATTACATTAAATATGTCTGGCACTGACTGGTTTAAGCAATTAGCAATGATGTATTAGCAACCAATGCTTGCAGGTTTCAGTGTACACTTCCAGCTCAACCCCAACCAGAGGACCTAAAAGAAATTTTAACTGAGAAGTCTTCCTCCTATCCATGCTTAAAGGCAGGGCAGATTTTTTTTTTGTTAAGATGGTTGAAAGTCTCTTCACACCCTGACAGCACTAAGTTAAGTGGTCTAAGTGTGTGTGTGTATACACATGTGGAAGGCGTAGGACCATAAAACATTCGTCCAATCATTGCATTCGGTTCAGTGCATTTTCATATCTAACGCAGACATCACACGTCATCAGCGCTTTTCATGCTATGCAGAGACAGGCGTCAGTCACTGAGAACTAAAACCGAAACAACAGCCACCTTGTACAGTTCCTACTGAACCAAAACACGAGCTTATGATGCATTCATGCTATAACTACTGTCATTTGGAAGAGATGAAGTGGTTTGTGACTCGAATTTATGCATTTCAATGGCAACACTATCAACGACAAAATAAATCTGCAACAGTCAGGTGGTACAGGTCAGAGCTCTTTAAGTTAATTATGTTCAGTATTATTGTAATGTTATGTGCTTTCAGACATGAGGTAGTTTAACGCTGTCTAAACTCTGCTGTGTTTGTTCATGTGTTTTGAAGGAGGCATGGCTTTGGAGATTGCTCTGAAGGGAGGACTGAAGCAGTACTACAAACCATGCCCCTCCAAGTTACACCTACTATAAGAAGTTATGTCTCCGGTGAAGAAACAAGCATGGATGTCATTGATAAAACAATCTTTTGAAGTAAATTATTGTATGTATAAAATGTTTGTAAGACTTACTTATTTTGCTTTTGAATCTTATGAAGTATGAAATAACACCTATTAGTAAAACATAAAATAAATTATACGACCAGATTAATACACTCAGTAATTAAAAATCCTTACACTAATCCTACACTTCCATAAAATAAAAATGTACTGGAGAGTTTCATATTTAAAATACTTTAACAACTGAGGAAAATAAACAGGATGACTAACAACGTCGGGTGATATGTAATACTTCCCTCAGTAAGATCTGTATGCCTTATCACTAGGTGGCGATAGTGAAGCTTAAAAAGCCAGGAAAGAGAAGCAGTTGAAGAGCTGTTCTAGTGATGACGGCTGCGTCCGAAACCTGGAAAATGCTGCCTTCGGAGGACACCATTCAAGGTAGGAAGGCATCAAGGCACGTCCGAATCTAATGTTAGCTTCACTTCCTGTCTCCTGAGATGCCTTCATCTGATTGATTTTTGAAGGCAGCATAAATGTATCCTTCGCTGCTTTTGATATCCCACAATCATATGCGTTCTATTCTGTGACAGTTGAGCTAGAAAAAACAGATGCCGTCTGAAAGTTGCGTTTGCTAGTCATTTTGTGAGTAAATGTACCTTTTTGACCAACATTTTCCACTTCCAATATTATTTCTAGAGAAATTACTAATTTAGTAATTACATATTTGTCTATTTTGCTGTACATCATTAATCTGTGACGCTGCCTTAGAAGTCTGTCCGAAAATCAATTTTGTGAGGTGCCTTGATGTACAGACGTTGCCTTACAAGTCATTCTATGAGGCAGTGGGGTAACAAGTCGGCTGCCTAAGTTTTCGGATGCAGCTATGATCAGCAAATCCAGAGGGAGAGGCTCTGATGCTCAGATAATCAGTTTCATTATAGGGAGCGTAACTTCAGGTAGGGGATGTCATTTTTAGGGGCGTGGTTTGTAGTACTGCTGAATGCAGTCAGACACTCTTGGGATCTTATTCTTTCAATGCTGGCTTGCTATTGCTAGCCGCTCCAAAAAATTGCCATCTCTAAGATGTAGAGACCTAAAAGTAAAAAAATGGGGAGAAATCTCTTTCTCTGACCAATAAAGGACAGAATGTATGTAAATCTGTATGAGCACAGTCATTATTTTTCCATTACATACTTTAGCTTTAATAATATCAGGGTGGTAGTGACTAAACACATGTAATAGTTTAGTCTCTTGCTACTGCATTTGCTTTTCTTTGAGGAGCAAGTAGAGATTTTGCAACTGAAAAGGTGCTGAAGTGGTTTTTGTGCAGATTTTCACAAGGACAGTGCTAACGGTGTTGTGTTCTTGAGACCCGTTTAGTAGTCTACCTTTCTGAGAAGACACCAAATTCCAGGCATGTTGTTAAAAAGCAGGCTCTTTAGCAGCTTGTAAATGTGGAATGTCATATTCAAAATGGGTTTTGAAACATTTCTCATACAGTACTTCTTTCAAACTTTCAAACTCAAACCTTCTTTCAGCTTTGTTCAGTGTTGAAGTAATTTTCATATGTGCCATTTTCTTCAGATAATATGACATTTCTCAAAGGAAAATGGTTCAAATTGAAAATTAATCCATATAGAATTTTCTTTGGTTTGCATGAAAAGCCAAGAAAGCAGTTGCCTATAATAATAATAATAATAATAAAACAAAAAATCACTCATCCAACTAGTCTGAATAAAGAAAAGGCCTTGTTTCTTTTTGTGACATTGTATATGCTTACGTCAACTGTGAAGGTTTAAGAGAGGATTGTCAAGCATGGAAAATCTCAAGGCTGTAAGTCCATCTCCAGAGACCTTGATGTGCCTTTTTCCACCATATATGACCCACAAGGTGATCAACTCATGTCTTTCATCCATTGCTAACTTTCTTTTTTCTAGAGCCATAAGATGACTAAATGGCTCAATGGAGAAAAAATACAAAAGCACTAAGAACACTGGAGACCTAGATCTAGATGAATGGATGGTTGGTTGGATAGAAAGACAGACAAACAGACTTAATTTCTCAGAATGTAATTTATCTTCCTTGGGGGTTAAACCCATTAAATTGTATTCTAAATTTCCTCCAAACACTGGTTCACAAAGACTCCTTAATGCGTATAATATATTAACACAGAATCACAATTGTTGGATGATATATCACACTCTCAGATGTTGATTATCGATTCATGCCACAGCAGTCAGAAAACAAGACTCACTAATTGATATGACTGATAATCGTAGTAGACATATAAATATGCCCAAAATGACATCACAATCTCCATCCATTATTTTATAACATGGCAATATTTTAGAGTATGTCTTCGGAAATGTTACTCAGCCAAATCAACACATATCTTTTAGTTGCATTATTTATTAATATTACTAAGTATACACTAACTAACAAATCTACTGTGAACATGAAAGAAGAAGTTTCATAAGAATGTTGTATGTTTCCTGTGGCCTATCTGTGAAGGTCATTAACAGAGAATGTGTGGTGAGATCCTCAGACAATGTTAAAATAGAATGCTGTAATGCTCTTAAAATAGAACAGAATTAGAAAACATTATGAGGTGGCTTTTGCAGCAGGAAAAAAAGCCCTCATGCCAGCTGAATGCAAAGCATGAAACAGACTATTCTTTTAGGCCCATCGTATATCACAGAGACTATCAAAGAAAGGTCACCCGTGTCTCGCACCTACAAAACACTCTTGCTTCTACAACTGAAGGGTAAAGAAGAGGCCTACTAGCTCAGGAAATTTCAAACCATTGTACCTAAAGAAGAAAGAACCCTTTGAATGAATGCAGATTCCTTTCAATGCAAAAGAAGGTGTCTTCAGATTTTTGTTCACGCCATCTTGTGTCCGACACAATTCCCTTTTCTTCGGATACTCAAGTGTTCTATTGTAGGAGGTTCTCATTCGCTTATCATCAGAGCGCATACGGAAACTAACACCCAAGAGCGGACACACACGCACGCACAAGCACATTCACACCTTGCAGAGCATCATTCAGATGCACTTCCCCAAAAAGTGAATGTCCAACACACACACACACACACACACACACACACACACACACACACACACACACACACACACACACACACACACACACACACACACACACACACACACACACACACACAAACTCATAGGCAAATATTTCCATGGCTGTCAGCAGGGACAAACATGTCGAGGGCTATAAAATTTACATATATGCTAAACACTTGAGTGGCAAATGCAATGTGCTAATACTGAGCTGATGAGATAAAGCAAAGGTGGAACTGACACAAGCCCCCTCTCAGCGCAAGTCAAAGTCAAACCCTCTCTCTCTCTCAGCTCCTCCATGCATTTGTCTGGCCGGATTAGCGCTAGTGTATTTACACGGCATCTCTCTCTCACTCTCCCCATTTCCCTTTCTTTCTCTCGCCCTCTATCTTTCTCCCTCGCTCCCGTTCCCTGCGAAACAGATGCGGCCATTGATTAATGGGCTGATGGTGGTTAAAAAGTCGAAAATGTCAGCGAGTATCTTCTCCAGCAGTGTCACTCTCCTCTGCAACAGAACAATGCTTCTAACTGAGGAGCAGGGCCACGTGCCAAGTATTCCTCACAATGGGAGGTCATGTGCCCGCTCCCCTACTGCAAGTAGGCAGATATGTATACATCTACATAAGGACAAACTTAGAGGTTGGGGGGTGGTTGGTGGGAGGGAGTGCCAGTTGAGGGGTTGGGAGTGTGCTGTGGCTCGATACGGGCTAATAATAGGGCGTCACATGGGTACATCAAGTCAGTTCGGACAAGTCCTTGCTGGCAGAGGTTAATCAAAGTGCTTAGAATTAAGGACCTTTTTTTCGCACTGTTGCCCGCTAACACTTCCAGTCCAGAACAAGGCTTAGGGGCAATGCACATGTGATGGGAATGACATCGACAATCTGAGGCCCAACGCCCCCGAAATAACCTTCAGATTTCAATACCATCGATCAGGGGGAGGAATGAGTGCCTTCTGCCCGAATACTCCACCAGGACTAATTAAAGAATAGACAGCTAATCGTGTGAACAGCATGTACGGGCTAACACGACAACTCCAACTTCCCTCTGCTACCGCCCCAGAGCAATCAGAAGGAAGTTTGAGGTCGGAAGTTGTTGGCGGTTTTTTTCCCCCCCATTCGGTTCACTCTGGGTATGGGACAGTACGATGAGATGAGGCCACCGCCGGCAGAAAGATTCAAACGATCCTTTTTAATTGCACATCGCATTAGTCTGCATGGCTTGAGAAAGAGAGGCCATCAGATCGGGTGGGGGTGAATAGTTTGAAAGAAATTCGATTAAAAGTTGGAGACATCAAGTTGATGGTGCTGAGAAATGCGTTAACGCTCTAGATAATGTCGCTTTAAAATAGCTATTTTTTGTGTTGTTAGCATACATGCTGCTTGTGTGTGTGTGTGTGTGTGTGAGAGAGAGAACAGAAGTTTGAGCATTAGTGAGTTAAATGTGTGTCATTTGACCTTGGTCACTGCTAGGGAGGCCTAGTTTCTTGCCAAACTAATCAATAAGCCAAACAGGCAGAAGATGAGTATTTAGAGCATGGGAAGCTAAAGTCAAACACAGATAGGTTATCTACCCAGCACAGAGCGCACTCCTGTGCAAATATTTTGCTAACAAATTTTTCATGGTAACTTGCTTATAAAACGATGTCACTCTCTTCCTCTTGATCCCCAGCCTCTCTCTCTCTCTCTCTCTCTCTGCCTTCCCCTTCTCTCATCATCCAGTGAGTATGGAAAGACGGCTGGAGCCACGTGGCTTAGTAGCCGTGTATCACAATGTTACCACAGGTCAACAACTTGTCTCTAGGGATCAGTCAAACAGACAGAGGGAATTAGAGTCATGGAGCAGACATAAGCCTTTCATATTCATATGGAAAAATGGGGGATCCCGATGCAGGGACGGGTTAATATGTTACCCTTCAAACCCTTTGATTTAGCGGACAAGGTTTGCGCCATTGTTTACCTGAAGTGCATTTGAAGTGCAGTAACCAAATTAAAATGTTTTACATGTTTAATCACACATTCATTAACCTAATGTTGCAGCCTGGGTGTTTTTTTTTTCTTTTCTATTTGACTAAATTAACTTTTTTTACTCACCTATTTTTGTAAAAATGTATACCACATTTATACTAAAAAAAAAAAATACATTATTGTTGTGATTATTATTTACTCACTTGCAGAGAAATTCAAATCAAAGAAATACAACATTTGTACTACATAAAACATCTGTCTATTAACATTTATTAACTGTTCCCATAGGGACAAAAAAAAAGTTAAAAAAAAGAAAAAAGATTAATTTCATATTCTTTTACATTCTTTAACTCACTAATATTCTTTTAATTAATATAATTTTTTACAGTGGCTAGTGAAGGCCGGAATAAACTCCATGACTTCAGAACTGAACAGAAAATCTGAACAGATTTTAAAGCACTGGGCATCATACATTTGCCTGGGGATCACACACTACCAGATTTTCAAGTCTTTTCAAACACAACAAACTCACACAGAAAAATGTGCCTCGTTGCTAGGAGACACATGACAAATTAAAACAATGTGTGTGTTCTAAAAATTCTGAAGAGTCTGTGATCATCATTCAGAACATTACCAAGCGACAACCTTCCAACCTCTCTTGAATCCAACTCGACCATAAGTTGTGTAGGGGTGAGCAGGGTACAACTTAACGTCAAGTCAAGTCAATTTTATTTACATAGCGCTTTTAACAATGTAGATTGTTTCAAAGCAGCTTTACATGTTAAACAGGAAAATAATGCAGCATAATTTTATTAAGCTGTATAGCCATTTGATGTCATTAGTTCATTTCAATTTCCATATGGTGACAGTGTGGGCTTTAGATCAATAATTAGATCAGTAATTTAGTTTATATGGTTAATTTAGTTATATTAATTAGATTTATTTCGATGTTTAGTTGAAAAATATAGTGTCCCCAACTGAGCACGCCAAGCCAGAGGCAACAGTGGCAAGGAAACCAAAACCCCATTAGGTGACCTAATGGAGAAAAATAAACCTTGGGAGAAACCAGGCTCAGTCGGGGTGCCAGTTCTCCTCTGGCCAATTAACAAACAGCGTATTATTATTATTATTATTATTATTCTGGCAGCTTTACAGGTGAGAGGTCATAATAGTGACAACATGACAACAGAGGTTACAAACGTGTAACACACATTTTAATACATGCTAGCATGGTACGACTCGGCGCGCTTTACTTTGGCTTGGTTTGCTATTCCCCTGCAGTTTAGTACCGCTTCAAAGTGGGTGGGATTATAGACTGATTATTATACTTGTACCGCCTCTATTGCTGTGACATCATCATAAACATGACACAAATGCACAACACATGAGCAATGGAGCATATCGATAGAATGGTGTTCTTGATTTTCTGCATGAGGATGTTTTTCACTGCAAGACGAAGACTTTTTTTTTTCGTTTCACAAATGACGCCGGTAGTAATGATTCTCTCTGACCAATCAGTGATCTGCAGTGTTTACACGTCACATTTTAGTATCGGTACGGCTCGCTTGGAACCTCACGTTTTCGCATCCCAGTTTTTAGTGTTGATTTAACATGAGACAAATATGCTGTTATTTTAAATATGCTGTTATTTACTCCAAACTGTTACTTATTTAATGGTTAGATAACTAGCTGAAGACACTAGCCAGGTTAAAATCCCTACTTTGCAGGTGGGGCACCCTGTAACACTACATTACAATGTGCTATTTAGAACTATGCTGTTGACATTTGTGATATATTTCACATTAATTACATTTATGAATTGTATTGAGGAACCACGAGAAACAGGTGAATAAAGACTGAGAGTCAATGTTCAGAAATTATAATTTCAAGAAATGTAAAGCATTCTGGCTTGTTTATTTGTCCTCTGTTCTGTGAGAGCCGTGTGTGGAGGGAGGGGAGGGGTGTTTTGTTCAGCTCTGCGTTTTTCTGAATGTATTTTCCCACATTATTTTGAACGACAGTATTCTGAATAACCGTGTGTAGCAGTGTGTTCATAATCAAACTCAAAAATGTTTATTTTTAATTATATAAAAAAAAAATATGAAAAGGTTAATAGCTGTATTTTATTGACAAAATATTTGTTTGTCTCGTATATATTTTTTAAATCCACACATTTTAATCTGTCACACCTGCCTTTCACATAAAACGTACCCCACCTATGGGGCATGTTATCACATTTCATTTCCATTATTTCAGAGTAAATAAAGATAAAAGTATACACTGTAATAATGAAAAAAGACTGCATATTTGTACTAGACGTGTTAAATTAATGTGGAAAAAATGCCCAAGTGGATTTACACAAACTGAGAAAGTCAAAAAGTGTCAAATTGTGCCCCGCTCTCTTCTGGTGTATTCCAGCATTAAGAAATATTTATGGCCAGTAAACATTTCTAATCCACCTGCTATTGGAAGGTGTGGCCAAATGTTAATTTTGGATCCTGACTATACGTGATCTCATAATTTATCTTCTTTGAGGTTAAAATAGTGTTCTTAGAAGCAGTTTCCACTCACTGGGCCTGGTTTTATGCCAGTGTTGTTTAAAAAGGCATTATGTACATGTAAGGGTGCTGCTCAGAATATCATTGGCAGAAAGAAACAAAGAAAACGGAGATGACTACATTTCCAGTTGAGATGAATTAAGCTTTGTCTGCTCAGCTGATGCCACACTACAAGCCAATGTGCTGATATAAATGGATTCTGTCCCTCTATTTACATGTTTATTTTCACAAAGTCTGTCATTATGTCTTTAATTGTAAGTCAAAGTTAAGATCATTGCTGATGGTAGGCAAGAGCAAACAGGGACGTTTTGAAGACCACAGCAATTTCTCCTGGGAAATCTTGCCTCGGGGGAAAATATCATCACCGCAGCATTTTTTAAGATGTCAAGAACTCCTTTTTGTGCTGTAAAAACAATTTGTGACCTATTAATGTCTTATTGGATTAAACAACTGTCCTCTAGATGTAGGTAAAACAGCCTATTAGCAAAATGACTTTCCCATCGCTTGGATGCTTCCTATTTGTTTGGTTTCAGTTGCTTTCCCTTATTCATGCTGTTGGTTAAAAGCAAACGTGCATTCACAGACTATACAGTACAGAGTCTATCATAAATGTTTTTTTTTCTGATCTCTCTCTCTCTCTCTCTCTCTCTCTCTCTCTCTCTCTCTCTCTCTCTCTCTCTCTCTCTCTCTCTCTCTCTCTCTCTCTCTCTCTCTCTCTCTCTCTCTCTCTCTCTCTCTCTCTCTCTCTCTCTCTCTCTCTCTCTCTCTCTCTCTCTCTCTGCAGTAAGATTTGTGGCAGTAAAGTATGTGATCCTCGGCAGGAATCATCTCCTCTAACATATGGGTGTCTCCTGGTCCAAAAGGCTTCTCTGTGGGCCAGGTGGGCATCTGCTCCTTAACATTCACACAGAGGAGACTGCTTTTGCCTTCAGCAAGATGAACACAACAAACGATAATCTTTACTAACTAAGACCAATTTTACACAGAAATTGAAACAAGCCTTCCAGTTTGGCATCATATCTAAATATGTAAACAAAAATATTTCATATATACAGTGGGGAGAACAAGTATTTGATACACTGACGATTTTGCAGGATTGCCCACTTACAAAGCATGTAGAAGTCTGTAATTTTTATTAAAGGTACACTTCAACTGTGAGAGACAAAAATCCCGAAAATCACATTGTATAATTTTTAAATAATTAATTTGCATTTTATTGCATGACATAGGTATTTGATCACCTACCAACCAGTAAGAATTCCGGCTCTCACAGACCTGTTAGTTTTTTTTTAAGAAGCCCTCCTGTTTTTCACTCATTACCTGTATTAACTGAACCTGTTTGAACTCGTTACCTGTATAAAAGACACCTGTCCACACACTCAATCAAAACAGACTCCAACCTCTCCACAATGGCCAAGACCAGAGAGCTGTGTAAAGACATCAGGGATAAAATTGTAGACCTGCACAAGGCTGGGATGGGCTACAGGATAATAGGCAAGCAGCTTGGTGAGAAAGCAACAACTGTTGGTGGCATCAATGATCATTAGGAAGGTGAGGGATCAGCCCAGAACTACACGGCAGGACCTGGTCAATGACCTGAAGAGAGCTGGGAACACAGTCTCAAAGAAAACCATTAGTAACACTTCCAGCTACATAAAACATCTGTCTTCCAGCATGACAACGACCCGAAACACACAGCCAAGGCAACTAAGGAGTGGCTCCGTAAGAAGCATCTCAAGGTCCTGGAGTGGCCTAGCCAGTCTCCAGACCTGAACCCAATAGAAAATGTTTGGAGGGAGCTGAAAGTCCATATTGCCCAGCGACAGCCCCGAAACCTGAAGGATCTGGAGAAGGTCTGTATGGAGAAGTGGACCAAAATCCCTGCTGCAGTGTGTGCAAACCTGGTCAAGAACTACAGGAAACGTTTGACCTCTGTAATTGCAAACAAAGGTTTCTGTACCAAATATTAAGTTCTGCTTTTCTGATGTATCAAATACTTATGTCATGCAATAAAATGCTAATTAATTACTTAAAAAATCATACAATGTGATTTTCTGGATTTTTTCCGTCTCTCACAGCTGAAGAGTACCTATGATAAAAATTACAGACTTCTACATGCTTTGTATGTGGGCAAACCTGCAAATCGGCAGTGTAACAAATACTTGTTCTCCCCACTGTATATTGCAAATATTGCATTTCATAAACACAGTTCATCAGTGTCTGTGGTGCAATGCAAGTCTATAGGGTAGTTGTTGTGAATTTATACCATTGACTTCCATTGTAAGTCAATGCTTCTACCTGAAACGACTTGTATTTAATGTAGATATTTCATCATGTGTTCTCTGGGAATCAAACCCATGACTCATGTGGGAATGCCCTGACTAATTCTGACTTTTTTTCTCACAATAGTGATTTTCTATCTCCCAATTCTGAATTTACTTCTTTTCTCAGAATTGTGAGATATAAAGTTTATATCTCGCAATTCTCCAAAACGTCAGAGTTATAAAGTCAAAATGGCAAGATATAAACTCGCAATTGCAAGAAAAAAGTCAGAATTGTGAGATAAAAAGTCGCAATTACCTTTTTGATTTTTTTATTCTGTGGCGGAAACAGGCTTCCATATATTAGGTAACACAATCACCATAAAAATATTAGAAATATGCTAAGCTACACTAGGACTTAAAAATGACAGAAAAGACTTTTATAATATTACAAAATTCTTCCATTTAAAATAAACGCTATTCTTTCTTTTCATCAAATAAACCTGAAAAAAGGCACTGTCTCGCAGCTTGTTCATCATGAGTTCATGATGTCAACTCAATAATAATAATAAAGGTTTCCTGAGCACAACATCATGAAACAGAAGAATCATGAAACACTGAAAATTGGAGTAATGACCGATGAAAATTGATGGACTTAACATTACATTACTAGTAAATATGTTCCCTTCAACAGCCCCGTTATTAAATTATTTCATGCTAAACAGCAGTGACACATTTTCACAGGAGAAGGGTGAGTGATCCTGATGCATGTCTCTCACTCCATTAAGTTGTCTTGTGAGGGTTTCACTGTAATCCTACGGCAAGTGCTGCCAGAGTTTAATCAAGATGATGGCTGCCATATGTCTCGGCGTGTGTTTCGAGACTTCTTCCCTCGAGCTCCACATTCCCAAGAGCATTTTGCGCAGATTAGTGCAGCTACTCTCTCTCTCTCTCTTTCTTTCTTTTTTTAATTCAGTCTCTTTTTCATCTCTGTCGGCCTATCTCTTGAGAGAGGGAACACCCAGACAGTTCAGTCGCACGCAGGCCAAGTCAGTTTGAATTTACTGGACCTAAATTATGGTGCGTTTCCTTTTTTCTTTTTTAGGTTGTCAGGCAGTTATTTCATATTCTAAAATGTTTAAAGCAAGAAAATTATCAGAGCTGTCAGTTAAAAATGTAATTAGTAATTATATGCATGATATGATTAATAAATTGAATTAATCACAATTAACCACAATATATCAACATATTAGCAGGGTAACGCCCTCAAATTATGCTATTGACATTATACTGTAGAGTGCTGCAAGGGTTTATATATTGGTAGGACAAAATAGAGAAAGACAAGTTAGCATTTTAGCACCTCCGGTTCTAAGTGAATGGGTTTTTTGAAATGCCTGAAATATGATCTGTGATCAACACAAGCTCAAGATATTTTTATATGACAAAATACACCCCTTTTAATCTTTTACTTGTCTTGAAAAAGGTAGCTGGTAACAAGCGGCTAAATGGGACTACAAAGGATGTCAAGGGGGCATTTAACATCGTCACATCGGACAGGTAATCTCATCTACTCATTAGTCTGCTTTTACAGCTTCATTGTGTTTACACTCACGCACTTCCATACTCTCCAACTCAAGTAAAAAAATTCAAGAGTTTACGGAAACTTAGTGATGGCGATGTTGAAGTCATGTAACCCTGGTGTAGTTTGTATACATTTTATATTTTATGTTTAACCTTTTACTTATGGCAATAGTATTTAGGCCTTTAAAAGTTGTGCTCATTTGAGTAAATGATTTTTTTGTCAATGGAACCAGGGTGATAGCAGACAAAACCCTTACAAATTACCAAAAGTTGCTTTTTTAATTTATTTTTGGTGTGTGCGCGTGCGTGTGTGTGTGTGTGTGTGTGTGTGTGTGTTTTAGCTTTGTCAGACAGTTATTTCATATTCTAAAATGTGTGTGTGTGTGTGTGTGTGTGTGTCGATCAGTAGATTAAAACCTTAACCCTGGAATCAGAAAACACATTATTAAACCATTCCTGACCAGTTTTTGAAAGTCTGCTGTCTTTGTGGGCTTTCTTGAGGGGCCTTTCTGTCCTGTATTATCAGTAGCAGATACACTGTCAAAAACATTAATGAGTTATCATTTGAGATCCTTTTTGTCTTTTACTAATTCTGTAAAGTACCAAAGTCCACTTGAATTGTTGCTGACCTGACTTTTAGAGTAAAAGTACAGCAAGGGCAGGAGTCAATTGGATTGTAAAAAGTTGAGCTTCCTTGTCAATCTGGAAACAATTTTACAAGGTACCACGTTTGTCAGGTTAGTGTCATCCATTAGCCAACAATTGAAACATATTACAAACACAATATGGAAATAAAATAAATGTATTGGCTTAAAAAAAAGACTTCAGTATATCATACACAAACAAAGCTAGACAAGGGAACATGGCAAACATGAGGGCTTAAATACACAAGACTAATGATTAAACAAGACACACTTGTGAACAATCAAGACAATGAACCAATACGTGTGTTCGACATCGGCTGCGGCCGGATTCAACTGATCGGCGAGAGTGGCCGCGTGCAGACGGGGAGGAGCTGCAAACGTAGACGTGAAGTCGGACACTTTCTGCTTCCCGTAGTGATGCTCGCGCTGTGTTTGCATACTTTATCAACTGAAGTGAAATAAATGCAATATTTGGCAATGCACAGATGTTTCAGAGACATTATTGTCATGTAATACTTTATGTACTGCTTAATACAGCGTGTGTTTGTACAAGAATAAAGTTCAACATATAAGCCTACACTATCAATGAAGTGGGGTCTACGTTTTTAATCAGTTTTATTTTGATAAACATGACAATATAACATCCCGACTACATGAAAGGAGTTTTTACTGTTACGGCTGACTTGAAGCAATGCATGCCGGTTAGAAATGTTGTCCGACTTGAGGCAGCGGCGACGCCACGTGACAAAACAAAGTGCTGCGAGAGCAATTCGAGTGCAGTCGGCTAATACAGCCGGTGCAGTTTCTAAAGAGCGGCTGCACAAGGCTGCACAGACACTGATGACGACACAGCTGTTCCACGATTGGCCAGATTCACCGCATGACAGCGATCACGTGTGTTTCGTGTTTATTCTAAAACCTTCAGTTCCACTAATGCGCACAAATCTGTTTTTTTATAACAGTAAAACCTCCTTTCATGTTGTTGCGATGTTATATTGTCATGTTTATCAAAATAAACTGATTAAAACCGTAGACCCCACTTCATTGATAGTGTAGGCTTATATGTTGAACTTTATAGCCTACTTGTACAAACACACTGTATTAAGCAGTGCAAAAAGTATTGCATGACAATAATGTCTCTGAAACCTCTGTGCATTGCCAAATATTGCATTTATTTCACTTCAGCTGTGATAAAGTACATACATACATACATACAATTCAAAAGTTTGGGGTCGGAAATATTTTTTATGTTTTTGAAAGAAGTCTCTAATGCTCACTAAGACAACATTGATTTGTTCAAAAATACTGTTTTCTAAAAAAAATATGTTTTTCCTTTTCACCCAACAGATACTCTAATGGGTGTGGTGTGTAGGTGTGTGTGTGTGTGTGTGTGTGTGTGTGTGTGTGTGTGTGTGTGTGTGTGTGTGTGTGTGTGTCCTGGTAAACCCTATACTTTATGTGGACAAAATGTCCCCACAAAGATGACAATATCAGTTCCCCTCGAGGGAACTCGCACTGCGTCATCGTGTGATGACACTTTGGGAAGGCCCTCAGCGTTACGCATCTGAAGTATGAATGAAATCAAGCCAATCTGATTGGTGGGGCGTCATGACGTAGTAGATGACAGCATACCCGGAAGATACAAAGGGACGCCGATGCAAACACACGGCAGCTTTTCGCTCTTCAGCTTAAGCACTCTGTGTCTTTGTCTGTCTGTTTGGTGTTGTTTGTCTACCAACGTTTGAATTTAGAAAGATGGCTCAGTTCAGGAGATGTGTGCATCCGTGTCCGCATTTCCTTTCGGGCACGGACACACATCTAATGTGTGTGCAATGCCTGGGCGTGCAGCACGCTAGGGCGGCTCTCGAGGGAGCCGCCTGTAGCGAGTGCGATAAGCTGCCGCTCAGGGTGTTGCGCTCACGGCTGGCCGTGTTCGATGAAACCGGCCAAGCCCGCGAGCCCCAGGGATCTGGGGATCGCAACGGGACCTCACGACGGGATATGGGACTGCTGAGGCATTTTCCCTATCCTCGTCCAAGGATTCCGATGTTCTCCCGCCCCGTGCGGAAGCTCGCGATGCGGCTTCTTCCCGCGAGGCGGAGAACCCGATGCTTCAGCTGTCCGGCGGGGTTATGGGACGCTGCCTCGGGTGGAGGATGCTCTCGTGAGCTTCCTCTCTCCCGAGGCCGCTTCTTCCCTTAAGGCCCCGGTGCTACCCACCAAGCCATGCCGTGATACTTCGGCGCTGGTGGGTAGGGCTTACATGGCGGCTGGGCGGGCTGGTAGCTGTCTGCACACTATGGCGGTGTTGCAGGCCTATCAGGCCGACCTCCTCAAGGAGCTAGACGAGGGGGAGGGTCCGTCTCCGGACGATATCCTTGAGCTGCGGAAGGCCACCGATTTGTCTCTCCGGATCACCAAGGAGACGGCCCGCAACATCGGCTGCTCCATGGCTGGTCTGGTGGTCGCGGAGAGACATCTCTGGTTGAACCTGTCGGGGATGAGAGAGAGAGAGAGAAACACTTTCTTCTCGATTCCCCGATTTCGCCTTCTGGCCTCTTTGGCGGCGCGGTTAACACCGTCGTCGAGAAGTTCCAGGAGGTGAAAAAGCAGGCGGCGGCCTTCCAGCAGTACCTACCTCGCCGTTCTGGCTCCTCGGGGAAGGCTGTCCAGATGGGGCAGCCTCGGCCATCAGGTAAAAGAGAGTGTCGCTTCTCACGCCCCTCCTGAGGGAGCTTGGCAAAAGAGGCGGCACTCTCGTGGTAAGCCTTCGGAGCCTAAGGTTGATCTGAGGACCGTCCTTCAGGCGAAGAAGGCTACCACAAAGCGGTCCTAGCTGCGGTTGGACCGCTGAGAGCTGTCCCCCCCGGGGTGGAGCGGCCGAGGTCGTTTTCCCCCCGGAGCTCTCGGGGAATCAGTGCTGCGATCCTGCCGTCTATGGCCTCTGGTTTCCCGCACGCGCTCACTGCCTTCGTCGCCTCCGGAAGGACTTGCGACCGGCCAGCGAGCGTGTGCACCCATAGAGCTCCGTTCTCGGCTTCTCCCTGCCGGTCAGCCCAGCCTCGAGAGTGTGTCTACTTGGGTCCTGCGGACTGTAGAACGGGGTTACAGGCTTCAGTTCGGTTCCCCTCCCCCGAAGTTTCAGGGAGTGGTCCAGACTGTGGTCGGCCCCGAGCAGGTTCGGGTTATGGAACAGGAAGTACAAGCCCTGTTAGCCAAGGAAGCCATAGAGCGGGTTCCTCTGGCAGACAGGGAGTCCGGGTTCTACAGCCGGTACTTCATTGTTCCCAAGAAGGATGGGGGGTTGCGTCCAATATTAGATCTCAGGCTCTTGAATCGGTCTCTGAGGAGATACAGGTTCAAGATGCTCACAATTCCAGCCATCGTGAGTCAGATCCAGTCCGAGGACTAGTTCGTCATGATAGATCTAAAGGACGCATACTTCCATATTTCCATCCTTCTATGTCACAGGAAGTTCCTGAGCTTCGCTTTCGGGGGCGAAGCGTACCAATATCGGGTTCTTCCCTTCGGCCTGGCACTCTCCCCTCGCACCTTTATGAAGTGTATGGATGCGGCACTGGCTCCTCTGAGACTCCAGGGCATCCGTGTACTCAATTACATCGACGACTGGCTCATTTTGGCCAGGTCGTGCGAGATGGCAGTTCGGCATCGAGATGGTGCTTGGGGCTGAGACTCAACACGAAGAAGAGCGTGTTGACGCCCTCCCTGCGGACTGCGTTCCTGGGGGTAGTATGGGATTCAGTTATCCCCCGCGCGCGTGGAGTCCATACTGGCGATGGTCTCAAGAGTGAAGCCAGGCTGCAGCCTCACTGTGAAGCAGTTTCAGAGACTGCTGGGACTCATGGAAGCAGCAGCCAATGTGATACCTTTTGGCCTGCTGCACATGAGACCCCTACAGTGGTGGCTGAGGGCCAAGGGGTTTTCCCCGAGGGGAAATCCGTTTCGTATGATCAGGGTAACGCGCACATGCCTTCGTTCCTTCGTCATATGGCGGAAACCTTGGTTCCTGTCCCAGGGGCCAGTGTTGGGAGCGTCATGTTGCCGGAGAGCCGTTTCAACAGACACTTCCCTCACTGGCTGGGGCACGGTCATGGACGGCTGCTTTGCGAGAGGTCTGTGGGAGACCCGGCATTCTTCATGGCACATCAACTGCCTGGAGATGCTGGCGGTCTACAAGGCTCTCCGGAGCTTTTACCCGGACCTCCTCGGCCACCATGTCCTGATACGCTCGGACAACACCTCATTTATCGCGTATCTCAACCACCAGGGGGGTTTGAGGTCGCGCCCTCTATGCAGACTGGCGCATCAAATCCTCCTGTGGTCCCAGGGGAAATTATCATCTCTCAGAGCGATGTATATCCCCGAGGACCAGAACCAGGGAGCAGACGTCCTGTCGAGGCAGGGGCTGAGGCCCGGGGAATGGCGGCTCCACCCAGAGGTGGTGGAGACCATGTGCGAGAGATTCGGCCCAGTGGAAGTGGATCTGTTCGCGTCTCGAGAGACGTCCCACTGTCCACTGTGGTTCTCTCTCAGGGATCCAGCCCCGTTAGGGCTGGACGCCATGATGCAGACATGTCCGAGGCTACGTCTGTACGCTTTTCCCCCGATCGCTCTGCTCCCGGGAGTTCTGGAGCGGGTCCGCCGGGAGGGCATCAGCCTGCTCTTAGTAGCACCCCGGTGGCCCACTCAAGCATGGTTCTCTGACATTATAGCTCTGCTAGACGGCCCTCCTCTGAGGAGGGATCTGCTCTCGCAGACAGGGGACACAATATTTCACCCCCGGCCGGAGTTATGGAGCCTCTGGGTCTGGCCCTTGAGGGGGCTCAGTACCTAGAGGCGGGCCTGTCAGCAGAGGTAGTCGAGACCTTGCTCAGCTCTAGAGCTCCCTCAACCAAGAGACTGTACAACCTCAAGTGGAACGTCTTTTCCACTTGGTGTAGAGAGCGTGTGGTGGACCCAGTTAACTGCCCAGTGGCTTCAGTGCTGGAGTTCCTCCAAGATCGCTTCTCTAATGGTCTTACCCCGTCCACCCTGAAGGTGCACGTGGCTGCCCTTGGGCTTTCCACGCACCTCTAGGTGATGGACCCTTGGGGAAGCACCCTCTGGTTGTACAGTTCCTCCGTGGGGCCCGGAGGATGAGGCCGGCGGCTCATTCCAGAGTCCCAACCTGGGACCTGGCGGTGGTACTTGAAGGGCTGGCCGAGGCCCCCTTCGAGCCACTGGAGCAGGCTGAGCCGAAGAACCTGACCTTCAAGGTGGCCTTTCTCCTCGCCATAACCTCTCAAGAGGGTGGGAGATCTCCAGGCCTTGGCAGTTACGCCAACTTGCCTAGAGTTTGCCCCTGGCGGAGTTAAGGCCATCTTGCACCCTAGACCGGGTTATATACCCAAGGTGCCATCTCGGTGGCTCGGTCTCAGGTTCTTCAGGCTTTCCATCCTCCTCCCCACCTGACGGCGGAAGAGGGGAGACTTCACCTGCTCTGTCCTGTCAGAGCACTTAAAATCTATCTGGAGAAGTCTTCCCAATGGAGAAGGTCAGACCAATTGTTAGTGTGCTTTGGCTCACCCAAGAGAGGGCTGCCTGCGTCTACTCAGACGATCAGCAACTGGATCGTCCAGGCTATAGACCCTTTTACTGTTTGTACACAATGATGACGTAGCAACGTATGCGCGCGCATTTTGGCAACAAACTATGGCGAGAATCAGCAGCATGTCAAGCTACGCGAGCGGATTAAGAAACAAAAAGTTGATTTTATCAAATGTTATTCGGCTTGCAGATCCGTGTACTATAGTGGAGTGGATAGAAGACGTTAGCAGATGGCCAAATATACAGTGGCCGGATATATATATACGTATTTAGTTGAGAAACCGATCGTGTACACCCGAGAGAAATCACGAGCATATAAATCACTGGATGCTTATGAATATGTTGTCTGTGGGCATGTACAGAACGTCAAATACCATGACATAGACTCAGAGTTTTGTGTGTTAAAATCAGAAATTCTCCCTAGTCAAAGACAAGGACACAAGACAACGATGTATGAGGCTTGGGTTATTTACAATAACAACCCCAATAATAGATTTATATATATATATATATATATATATATATATATATATATATATATATATATATATATATATATATATATAGGCCCCAAATATTATCTTTGTGGGATTAAACAATAATTCACACACGCATTTACACACTCAAATAAAATCACAGACGCAGATGTCAGTGTTGCCAAGTCCTCGGTTTTCCCTCGGAATTGGGCTACTTCATCACTGTTGCCACGAGCTGTTTTTCATGTCCGCGGGTTGAAGCGACCCCAATTATATGATATTTAGCCCCGGGAATGCGAATTTTAGTAGGCAACCATACAAAAAAAAACCACATATTTAACCCCCCCCCCAATTGCGGTTTTTACTGGAGAAGCCCCCCTGAAACGAGATTGGGCTTGTTTTGAGTAGCAATTGGGCGGGTTTTGTTGTGAAAACCTGGCAACCCTGAATGTCACGTTCATTGAGAGGAATGAGTGAAGAGAAAGTCAGTTGTGTATGGCGTTCCGAAGGGTTCTTTAATATGACTTTGCAACATGCACTCGTCTCAATAAACGTGTCGTCTGGGTCTGCCGAAAGTCATATTAAAGAACCCTTCGGAACGCCATAATAATCAACCAACGAGAGAACTACGTCCTCACAGCATAACGCGAGCATTTTTTATTATGTCTGAAACGGCCATGATCCTGTCGGAATCCTACAAAACTTAAGCCCATTGGTGGAATATCGATTAGTGCAACCGAAAACGCAACAGCCACACATTTTGATGCTGGGAAACCGCTTTGATAAACTTTCGGAGTTGCTAACACGTTAGAACCACTGGGGAACAACACCACTTCCGTTGCCAAAATGCGCGCGCAACTATTTGATCACGTGGGCTGTAAAAGGGTCTATAGCCACAGCTTATAGCAATCTGCCTTCACCCATGGCTGTGAGGGCTCATTCCACCAGGAGCATGGCCTCCTCGGTGGCCCTCCTCTCTGGTGCCTCGCTTCAAGAGGTTTGCGAGGCGGCCGGGTGGGCCACCCCGCACACCTTCATTCGTTTTTATAGTCTGCACCTCCCGGTGACGCCTGGTGCTAGAGTGCTTGCGTCCTAAAGTGTGCCTGGTCTCCAGCTTCACACTAGGACGTGGGTGATGTCGGTGTGGCATAGTGGGTATTAACGTTCCCAAAGTGTCATCACACGATGACGCAGTGCGAGTTCCCTTGAAGGGGAACGTCTCGGGTTATGTATATAACCCTTGTTCCCAGAGAAAGGAACGAGACACTGCGTCTCGTCGCCACACCCATCACGGTCAGAGCGCTCGCTTCATCGCGGAAAAGCTGCTGTGTGTTTGCATCGGCGTCCCTTTGTATCTTCCGGGTATGCCGCCATCTACTACGTCATGACGCACCACCAATCAGATTGGTTTGATTTCATTCATACTTCAGATGCGTAACGCTGAGGGCGTTCCCAAAGTGTCATCACACGATGACGCAGTGTCTCGTTCCCTTCTCGGGAACAAGGGTTATATACATAACCCGAGACGAAATCCTTGTCCTTGTGGAGACATTTTTTGGTCACCATAAGGAAATCAGCTTATAAATCATAATAATGTTTTTTGAAAATGTAAAAATGCTGAAAGTTTTATGTTAGGTGTAGGTTTAGGAATAGGGGATAAAAATCATTACGTCTATGGAATGTCCCCAAACCAACCAAAACATGTTTTTTATTTAAATCTGTTTTGCATATATATATCTGTGAGGGTTATGTTTAGAGGTAGGGTTTGGGCTAGGCCATAGAAAATATCATTAACATGATATAAAATCAATGGAAGTCTATGCAATGTCCTTACTAATATGGTGAAACGAACGTGTGTGTGTGTGTGTGTGTGTGTGTGTGTGTGTGTGTGTGTGTGTGTGTGTGTGTGTGTGTGTGTGTGTGTGTGTGTGTGTCTTATCTTGCAGAGTCTGCTGAGCTATGAAGGAGGTGTTCCGGACTCTCTGCTCTCCTACAGGATGACAGCTGGTGAGGAGCCGGCCTCTCCAATGAGGAAACCAGCGACATGCAAGAGGTGAAAAAGTCTCTGTTTCCTCCTCTCTCCTCTTCCTCCACGGCCAGCTCATCTTTTGAGAAGCATTTCTTTTCACCGTGTCTTCTACAGAAGGTCATTGGCGGAGGATGTTCTGGGACAAAAATGTCAAAGACATATTATTTTTTCTCCGTCCATCATCCTTACTGTTGATTTTTTTCTCTGCGAATTATCACGAGGATAATACGTATTTGGCCATTCTTTTGATAAGTGCTGCTGAAGTTTGTGAATACAATGAATACAAGGAAAAACATGACAAATAGACGCATGTGCATTATGTTAGTGTCCTCCGGGTTTATCTTAACCCGCTTATTATAATCACCATGGAATTACATCCACTTAGAAATGTTGCCGCATTCAGGCAAACCCACCCTTGACTTCAGTCGTACGGTTCTTCATTGTGCTTTCGTTAGTAATGTTTTCTTTTTGTAATTTCCCTCTTCATAGGATCAATGTTTCACACATTTCAGTCTGTGACCAAATGAATTAACGCATATTAAGGCGAAGCGTGCAAGCCTTCCTCTGTGTGCAAGTGCTGGAGGCAGATAGACACTTATCGTAAGCTCTTTACATTGCTGTATTAATTCCAGCCATTGAGGGGGGAAAACAATTTGGAGGCGTTCTTGTCTCCAGCAGACAAACTTGATGCGGAGGGCCGCATTGATCAAAAGCCAGTTGGGTCAAGACAGCTGCATTCATGTTGTTTTCCTGGCCAAATATAATTTTTTCCATTGTGGACCACTTTTGTAAAAGTGCTTTCTTTTCTGTGATAAAAAGCAAAAGTGGAAAGAAAAGGGCCGAGTTTGCTGTGTCTCTCAGTGAGCCAGGGGGAGAGAGAGCGGGAGCACCGACGGGGTCTCTACGGGCTCCGCTGGCTTCAGTTGAAGGTGGCGAGGATGTCACACGCGGGCATTGTGTCATGTAAACGTCTCTTCACTAATTAATTTCTCTCTGGGTTGCCGTGTGAAACGGCCCTGTTGTGATTCGACCCTGTGAGCTTGTGCCCATTGTCTGTACAGTGACAGGGAAAGTGATGTTTTAAAGAGAATACCGCTATGTCCCTCTACGTGTGAGGGTCAATGACAAATAAAGATGTCCGAGATGATGAAAGGAGAAATCATTTAAAAATCTAGTTCACAATGCAAGTGCCAAGTTATTATGAATGCGATTTATACTTTTTTTTTTTTTTTTTTTTTTTTTTTTTTTTTTTCACACAGTATAAAAAAATGATGTAATCACTGAAAAAGTGATCAAATATTACACTTAAAATGATAACTAATGAATTTCAAATGAGAGATCATGAAGTTTAATTAGGGTTACTGCATTTGATCTTTCCTTGTCATGTAAAGGTCAGAATATGTATTTTAACTTACTGACCTTGACACATAGTCATGAGAGTCTACAGGGGTCCTCTCTGTGAGATCATTTCCTGTTTGATTTATTTGGTCACATGACAGCAAAATGACTTCCTGCATGTTGGTTACACCACAGTGAGTTTGATTTATAAATATGAAATATACAATTTATATTTATATAACATTTTAAAAATTATAAGCATATTTTAAATATGATTTAAGCTTCCCACTTAAATCATATTTAATGGTCCCACTTTTTGCAAAACATTTTTTTATGTAAGTACATAGTAGTTAAAGACACCTAATATAAATAATACAAACTACAAACTATTCATGCCAAAGTTGTAGGCAAAAATGTAAGTGTTAACCAGACTACAGTTACATAACTTAGACACTTTTGACTTTAAGCACTAAAAATGCTAAATACTAGTAATTCAGAAATGTAACACATGTTTTTCATAATAGATCCAAACAAAAAGAGCTGCACATTACTGATCTGTACAACTCTCTTTCTCTCTGTCCCCCTCCCCCTGTCTGTTCTCATAAAATTCTCAGGTTGTTGACACACTTAAGACAGAAGCTCACCTTTCTTATGTTGGCAAACATGACCACCTGCCAAGTCATATTCAATAGGGAGACCTTAACCACAAATGATAATGTCTGCAATATAGAGACAATACATAAAGAAAAAATTAATACAAAGGAGCTTTTTGTTCAAGCCCTGTTTTCTTTACAACTACCTCGCTGGAAGACAGGGGATAGTCCATTAGGGACACATTGATAAGACAATATTTACTCAGGAGGAACAAGTTCAAAGAGACCATGCTTTTTAACCCTGGTCTTGAAACCGAGGACATTGAGACTGGCAGGTGTTTTTGCTGAGTTGTTCTGTGGTGATTCAAAAGATCCTTTTTCCTCAGTGGCATTAGGAGCTTGACGTCTGTGTGAACCACCATGGTTTGCATATTTGTCTTTATTTATTCAGCCTGGAGCATGAGTAATTGTAATGTTGATGGGATCTATCATATAAAACCTATTTCCAGGACGCAGTTTAGCTTTGTCTTTAACAAATAAAGAAACAACAGTGAGGGTGCGACTTAGTCCTGGGCATGGCATGGAGGAAGAGTTCACTTGAAACTGAAAATTTGGTTATTATTTACTCACTGTCTTGTAATGTTGCCCTGTCCACCCACATGCTGCTATTTTTTTTTTCTTTCTTATCTTTATGCAAATCTTTCCATACAACAATAGTTTATAGTGACTAAAAATGTATCATCAAAATGGGCCATATGACTCATGCGGTATATTCTAAGTCTTCTGAAGCCATACAATTGTTTTGTGTGAGGAAAAGATGGAAATTGAATAGCAATCTGTCCCTTTGCAATTCTCAATTAAATGCTTATTTGGCTATTGTCATTCTGTCATCAAATACTTAACCTCATGTCCTTCCAAGCCCATAAGACTTCCGTTCATCTTTCAAACACAAAGACATTTTAAATAAAATCTTGATATTTCTGCCCACTCCATTGAAAGTCCAAGAATAAAAGACTAAATGAAATCTGTTCATCACATATTGTGATTTAACCGCTCATTTAACAAGCATCAACGTTTTAATTGTGTGTATTTTCAATGGAGGGACAGAAATCAGATTTCATTAAAAAATATCTTCATTTGTGTTTCAAAGATAAAGGAAAGTAACATAATGTTAGAAAATGATGACAGAATTTCCATTTTTGGGCGAACTACCCCTTTACATTTCAGTAACAGACTTCAGAAGACTTGGAATATAGCGCATATTGACCAATTTATGGTGTCGTTGTTGAATGGAAAGTTTCTAGTTTTGTAGAAGTGTACAGGTTTGTTTGACATGAATGAATAATATCTGAATTGTATTTTTGGCAGACCCTTCCCTTTTAATCTGTGTCAGAATAACCTATGCAAATTCGATGATTCCAGCGTTTTTCATGGTCAACAGAAAAGCCGAACTAGATATTCCATCATAAATGAAGCATATCACAAATGTACAGTCCATAACCATAATTATCATCTGTCATTCTCATGCGAGAGTTGTACATGCGCAGTGTCTTTATGGTGTGGTAATACACTAAAAGCTCCAAGGGCACGGCATCCCTGTGCAGATGTGCTCTTTCTTCCTCATTACCCATCAGTGCTCCAGCGGAGCCCTGATTCGGCCGGCCACAGCAGGCATGATATCACCCATCCTCCGCACGCGTGTGTGTATGTGTGTGTCTTATCCATGTTTGTCCCTGGAACCCTTCCAAAAGTGGCTTTGCCACCCTGCTCGTCAAATAAGCAGAAGAAAGTGCAGTGTTTTTCTGCCTGGACAAACCCGACCTTTGCTTTTTCTTGTGTAAGCGAGCAAGCAGGTGACCGCTGCCCAAGTCGATCACCTCCTCCGGGTTCGCCTGTGTTTACCTTCCTCGTCGCTGTCATTCTCTTGCCTCTGGACTTTAGTGTCCTGTCGCCCTGCCAAAGCCTGGGCGCTTTCAGGGTCCCTTCTCCCGGAATCAAAAAGCAGCTAAAGAGGTTAATGCACTCAAGTAAGGATGAACAACCAGCTGTTAACATTCTCATATTTAATACCTAACTCATCCAGAAGACATCAGGCACAGAGATGGAAGGGAGAGAATCTGGAGCTTATGGCGCTCACATCTGCTTTGTACATTTGGGTTGGGAAGAGTATCTTAAACACTTGAGAATGACAATACCCTGAGATGAGCTGGACTTAAGCAGAGATAAAAGCAGATAATGGAGGGTCAATGTAGGATGCTTTGTCAAGAGATCATAAATGTCCTTTTTAAATTTTGTTTTGGTTGATGCTGCTTCTTTCATATAATAAAAGAGATAAAAAACTAAAAAAAAAAAAAAAACATCTCAGCAAAAACAGAACCTGCCCTTAAAATGTCATCAAGTCTATAATCAAACTAAAGTCACCATGGCAAATTTCACGTCCTGTGTTTGTCCAAACGATCTCCGTCGATACGTAAGCAGTACATCAATCCAGGTCAGATCTCCGATCTGAGACGGAGATGGAATGAAGCTGTTTTTCTAGTAAAGCAGAGGTGGAAAACAACTCTTGGATGCAGCTGTGTGCCACTGCACCACCTGCCCTTGAACCCCCCCCCCCCCCCCCCCCCCAAACCTAAATGGAAAAAAGGAGATTCTTTTTCCAACTTTCATGTGATTCCAAACAGGAAATTTTAGGAAGGAGGTAAGAGAGGTGGAAAAATAGTTATGTTTTATTAATTTCTTTTTTCCAGGTGGAGATTTATGAGTTGATGGCGTTAGAGTCAGCTAAAAATACCCGCTTTCTTGGTCTTAACTGTTGCTGCACATTTAATCATGCAAAAAACTTTTTTTATATAAAACAAAAATAATGTATATATATATATATATATATATATATATATATATATATATATATATATATATATATATATATATATATATATATATATACACTCACCTAAAGGATTATTAGGAATACCATACTAATACTATGTTTGACCCCCTTTCGCCTTCAGAACTGCCTTAATTCTACTTGGCATTGATTCAACAAGGTGCTGAAAGCATTCTTTAAAAATGTTGGCCCATATTGATAGGATAGCATCTTGCAGTTGATGGAGATTTGTGGGATGCACATCCAGGGCACGAAGCTCCACATCCCAAAGATGCTCTATTGGGTCGAGATCTGGTGACTGTGGGGGCCATTTTAGTACAGTGAACTCATTGTCATGTTCAAGAAACCAATTTGAAATGATTCGAGCTTTGTGACATGGTGCATTATCCTGCTGGAATAGCCATCAGAGGATATACATGCTGGCCATAAAGGGATGGACATGGTCAGAAACAATGCTCAGGTAGGCTGTGGCATTTAAACGATGCCCAATTGGCACTAAGGGGCCTAAAGTGTGCCAAGAAAACATCCCCCACACCATTACACCACCACCACCAGCCTGCACAGTGGTAACAAGGCATGATGGATCCATGTCCTCATTCTGTTTACGCCAAATTCTGACTCTACCATCTGAATGTCTCAACAGAAATCGAGACTCATCAGACCAGGCAACATTTTTCCAGTCTTCAACTGCCCAATTTTGGTGAGCTTGTGCAAATTGTAGCCTCTTTTTCCTGTTTGTAGTGGAGATGAGTGGTACCCGGTGGGGTCTTCTGCTGTTGTAGCCCATCCGCCTCAAGGTTGTGCGTGTTGTGGCTTCACAAATGCTTTGCTGCATACCTCGGTTGTAACGAGCGGTTATTTCAGTCAAAGTTGCTCTTCTATCAGCTTGAATCAGTCGGCCCATTCTCCTCTGACCTCTAGCATCAACAAGGCATTTTCGCCCACAGGACTGCCGCATACTGGATGTTTGTCCCTTTTCACACCATTCTTTGTAAACCCTAGAAATGGTTGTGCGTGAACATCCCAGTAACTGAGCAGATTGTGAAATACTCAGACCGGCCCGTCTGGCACCAACAATGATGCCACGCTCAAAATTGCTTATATCACCTTTCTTTCCCATTATGACATTCAGTTTGGAGTTCAGGAGATTGTCTTGACCAGGACCACACCCCTAAATGCATTGAAGCAACTGCCATGTGATTGGTTGATTAGATAATTTCATTAATGAGAAATTGAACAGGTGTTCCTAATAATCCTTTAGGTGAGTGTATATTAAAATCATAACTAAAGTCCTTGTATGACTGTATAAGAGAAAAACAAGCGCTTAATCATTGAAATAATAGCTGTAAAGATCCTCTCACATGCTTGTCATGATATAGGGGGTGAATAGACATGACAGCTGAGTCTGGAAGGAGAAAAAAAGCTCACACACGCAGATGCAGCCAGCACCATGCCTTTAGCCCATGACCGTCAGCTGTTTAGCAAATCTGTGATCCTGAGGGGAGTCCTGTCCATTATACATGCGACACTTAAAGGGACAATTGGCCATTTTTATCATCAAGATGTCCAAGTTATTGTATGTTTTCAAAATCTGTTAAGACTCATTTTAGTCAAAAAAGTATTGGGACACCCCTCCAAATCATTGAATTCAAGTGTTCCAATCACTTCTTTGGCTACAGGTGTATAAAATCAAGCACCTAGGCATGCAGACGCTTCTGCAAGTATTTTTGAAAAAATGGGTCACTCTCAGGAGCTCAGTGAATTCAAGCATGGTACCGTGATAGGTTGCCACCTGTGCAATACATCAATTTGTGAAACTTCCTCACTACTAAATATTCCACTGTCAACTGTTAGTGGTATTATAACAAAGTGGAAGCAATTGGGAACAACAGCAACTCAGCCACAAAGTGGTAGGCCAGGTAAAATCCCAGAGCGGGATCAGCGCCAACTTTTCAGTCAATAGCTACAGACCTCCAAACTTTGTGTAGCCTTCAGATTAGCTCAAGAACAGTGTGTAGAGAGTTTCATGGAATGGGTTTCCATGGCCAAGCAGCTGCATCCAAGCCTTACCTCACCAAGTGCAATGCAAAGCGTTGGATGCAGTTGTGTAAAACACGCCGCCACTGGTCTCTAGAGCAGTGGAGATGTGTTCTCTGGAGTGACGAATCACACTTCTCTGTCTGGCAATCTGATGGACAAGTCTGGGTTTGGCGGTTTCCAGGAGAACAATACTTGCCTGACTGCATTGTGCCAAGTGTAAAGTTTGGTGGAGGGGTGATTATGGTGTGGGTTGTTTTCAGAGGTTGGGCTTGGCCCCTTAGTTACAGTGAAAGGAACTCTTAATGCTTCAGCATACCAAGATATGTTGGACAATTTCATGCTCCCAACTTTGTGGGAACAGTTTGGGGATGGCCCCTTCCTGTTCCAACATGACTGCGCACCAGTGCACAAAGCAAGGTCCATAAAGACATGGATGAGCGAGTTTGGTGTGGAGGAACTTGACTGGCCTGCACAGAGTCCTGACCTCAACCCGATAGAACAACCCAAGCCTTCTCGTCCAACATCAGAGCCTGACCTCACAAATGTGCTTCTAGAAGAATGGTCAAATTCCCATAAACACACTCCTAAACCTTGTGGAAAGCCTTCCCAGAAGAGTTCAAGCTGTTATAGCTGCAAAGGGTGGGCGAACTCCATATTAAACCCTACGGATTAAGAATGGGATGCCATTAAAGTTCCTGTGCATGTAAAGGCAGACATCCCAAAACTTTTGTTACTATAGTGTATATTCAAAATTGACTATGCTGACTCATGTTCGACTTCAAACAGGTGTAGCTCAGTAATTTTTTGTTTGGTTCAAACAAATCATTCATCATTTTGAAGGTTTAATAGAGAATTAATAATAACTCATTTTTTTAAATTTGCTCATTGCGACTCATTTTGCCAGCATGGTTCACACACATATATATATATATACATTTTTTGGAACATTTTTTGGGACAGAGCTCATATTACTGTATGTGCGGTTCTTAAGAAAAGGCTGCTTGATCCATTGCGGTGGCCTTTGAATGTGTACACTCAGATGTTTTTAGGTACTACAGAAGAGTCTTTGTTTGAACTAGGCTTGCAACCTAATAACTCTTATTGTGTAAAGGCAGATGCAGACGCTCACACACCCACACACCCACACACACAAGGAGCGTTTGCCATTATGTACAATACACAGTCCGTTGAGAAGACGAAAAGAGCTGTATGACTCTGATTCATACAGCAGTGTTTAGTGATATTTATAACTAGTTTAAGGAGTGTTTCCTCAGTTCAAACACTTTAAAAATACACATATTATTTGCAAGGATACAAATGGGAATACTTTTTACTGGCTTGTACAAAACAATTGCTAGTGCCTTAGAGCAAGGAGTTTCCAAACGTTTTTTTTTTTTTTGGTCAAGTAAAACCCATGACCCTAAATATTCACTTTAAAATATTTTAAATCATCATATTTACTAACCTTTTTTTTTTTTTTTTTTTTTACTAATTACTGTTATTTTATTATAATTACTATGTTTTAGAAACTTCTTGTAGGTGACCCCCCCCCCCCCCCCACACACACACACACACACACACATTGGGAAACCCTAACAATGTTATTGTTTTTCCAACTTTTCCAGTGGTTCTCCTGTCTTTTATGCAAATCGGTCTGGTTTGGTTTAGGAATTGGAGCACCATAGAGGTCATTTCATTGGCTGACCCTTTCTACAGGGAATAAAACAACAGCGAAAACAAGGCGTGTGCCAGGGGAGCGAGGTGAGGAGGTGGGCTTAGCGATCTCAGAGGTGTGATAGAAACTTTGGCAGCAAACTGAGCCAGGTGGACACTGCAAGGCCCCTAAGTCACCTAACAATTTTGTCACTCTTACACAGCTCTACACGCCCGCGGTATTAACCCTGCGCCATACACGCTGGTGTCAGACAATAACAGTCTTCTGATCATGAAATTATGTGAAGGGGGGGAAAAATGATTGTACAACTAGTTCTATTCCCACACATGTAATTGAAATCTACCTCTCTGCAAACAAAGAGAGGGCATTAGCTGTGTCCTCCCAGTGTTTAGAGGAGCCACTCAATATGTGCTGTTGGCAGAAGAATAGAATCGTTATATCACAACCTTCAGTATTCTTGGCCGTCAAACAAAAAGAGCCATGTGATTTTCTGAAGACATCCCTCATGTGACTGTGAAAAAAGAGAACACTGTGCCGGACAATGACGGACACCGGCATCTCTTCCATTCTATTTTCTCTGCCTTGTTCTGCCTCTCGCTTTTGCCTCGTACTTCTATCTCCTTTTTTCCCCCTCCTACGTGCCGAACAAAGGCGAGAGGCTTGGTTGAGACGATCTGTGCACAAAGCAGGAAACTTTGTGGTTCAGAAGCATGTCATATCACAAAAGGCAGGGATCAGGAGGATGTGTTGCTAGGCGCCGTGATTGTGTCAGCACTGCTGGCCAGAACATTTCCTTACAGGTGAACTTTTAAATGGAGACTGACAGATATATGCTTCCTGCTATTTTACAGAACGGCGAAGCCCGAAGCAGCCCCCAAGATCCTTTGCATCACTCCTCGGGCCAATCATCTCTGTTTGAGGTACGTGACATAGCGAGTGCCCTCCTGTAAAATCCGGACCCATGGGATTGCTCTGTTTCTCTGTGTTTGGGCAGCTTGGCGCGGTTCAAACAGGGTTCAGGAAAGTGCACGCTTGTGAGGGTACGCAAGATCTACAGGAACCCCTTCATGTGCTCGGACATGTTGGAGAGTCAACCTCGCACATGAATAATTGTAACATTTTTCATCACAGGCGTCCAGTGTCATTACAAACGCGCTTCCATCGTGACCCGTAAAGTTGAAAGGGCATCGCCAAATATGGTTAATGACGTATATTCCTCTGTCTGTCAGCACGTGTCACTCTGCCCAAGTTTAATTTGACCCCTTTTGAAAACAACTAATTTCCTGTGGAATTCACATTAACTGTCCAGAATTAGGCTTGTTGATCTTTGCAACAACAAAAGAAATCAAAAAGTGGATGAGGTGTGGAGGAGATATTTATGTGTTTGACGTATAACACTGGCTCTTTAATTGCCACCTTGAAAATGAAACAGAAATAAAACTTATTCAAGTTATTTTTTCCAATGTTTAAGTGTGTGTGCATGCATGTGTGTGTGTGTGTGTGTGTGTACAGGTTTATATTACATTGTGGGGACCCCACAAGGATAGTAAAACCTGAGATCACCTACATTGTGGGGACCAGTCAACGGTCCCCACGAGGGAAACTGATTAATAAACATACTAAATTAAGTTGAAAATGTAAAAATGTAGAAAGTTTTCTGTGATGGGTAGGGTTAGTGTAAGAGGATATAATTTACAGTTTGTACAGTATAAATATCATTACGCCTATGGAGAGTCCCCACAAAAAGAGCGAAACCGTATGTGTTTGTTTGTTTATATGATTGACACAAATTTGTATAATGACATGGGTATTACACTGGTATTACAATGTAAACATGGTTTATGTGGACATTTCTTTAGTCTTTAGTTATTAAAATGGCTTAAAAAAACATACTAAACAAAATGTTTTAATAAAAAATGTAAAAATGCAGAAAGTTTTCTGTGATGGGTAGGTTTAGGGGTAAGGCGGTAGAATATACAGTTTATATAAAAAACCATTACGCCTATGGCACATAATGATAGGCCCACCAACGTGTGTGTGTCCTGGTATTCCCTACGTTATGGGGACCAAATGTCCCCATAAGTATAGTATTACCAGTAAATGTTGACCTTGTGGGGACATTTTTTTGGTCCCCATGATGAAACAAGCGTATAAATCATACAGAATTATCTTTTTTGAAAATCCAAAAATGCAGAGTTTTCTGTGATGGGTAGATTTAGGGGTCGGTTTAATGTAGCAGGGGGATAGAATATAGTTTGTACAGTATAAAAACCATTACGCCTATGGAATGTCCGCAAGAAACATGGAAACCCTCATGTTTTTCTATCCTGGTGGGGACTTCAAACTGAATGCACACAGACTCGCGGGGACGTGTGTGTGTGTGTGTGTGTGTGTATACAAGAAAGTATCAATACTGTTGGTGAATCGCTAACTGAATTAAATACAGCCTTTTTCATATTATAAAATGATATATTAAAAGTATATAAAGCATATTCAGTTATTATTTAGTGTATTTTATATGTATTATAAATACTTGTAATACTAGTAACTACTAGTAATTGTTCTCAATGGCCACAGTATATATAAACATATATTTCTGCAGATGTCACCAGTTGCTTTTGTATATCGTTTGTTCTTGTTACATTCCTAGATTGTATATAACAAGAACCTTGTTGTTCCAGGGGTCAGAATAACTTCAGCTAAATGGTTAAAAGTACAGCAAGACTTTGCTAACTTGTTTGTCTGCAGTAGACTGAATGGAGTCTTGAAGTATTTTTTCCCAAAGTCAAACTGTTGAAAGATAATGCAACAGGGGAAATCCATAATGGCTACCCATGATTATGTATCCAGGATGTCCCATTCAGACTGACAGTGTCCTCACTGGCGAGACCCCTGAGGGGGGAGAGGGAGGTACAAGGAGGTGAAAGGACGTGCCAAGGTCAAATGTGTCTGTGGTCTTATTTTCTTCCTCTTTTGTGGGAGCAAAACACATTCCAAACAGATGGTCTCGTCGATCACGAAAGAGAACGAGAAAAAAGTGTTATTGTAACTTGTATCTTAAAGGTCCTGTGGGTCAAAGTTACTGGATAAATCTCTGGGACTGGAGTGGGAACATGAATGGCGTTGACAGGTGTTTAGTGATTATGTACAAAAAATAAATAAGCCAGTTAACTGATGTGTAAAAGCTATTTATGCTGTTGAATTTTGTCTCGCCTTTTTTTCTCTCTTTCTGTTTTAGCAGCTCCACAAGCTCAGCCTTAAAAAAAGCATCTATTCTGAGGCACTTGCCTCAACGTTAGTCAGACTATTGACGCTTTCCTGTTTGATGTCTCTCCTAGCAGTAACATCAAACAATCAACAAGCAAAACCTCTCTCAGCGATGACCGAGTGTACGAAGTATTCGTTTCATTTTTCCGAAGCACTGAAGTGCTAAACGTGTTTAAAGAAACCTCCACAATGCGGCCTCCCAGGAGGTATTTCGAGGCTAAACGAGGTTAAAAGGAAGTTTTGTTGTCTCAGACAATGTTGCTATCTGTCTCAATACATGATTTCCCTTTCAGTTTGCATGTTCTTTTGCCTCCAAACAATTTTCCTTCCCCTTTCATTTTTCCCCGTCGCTCAGATCAGGCATAGACGGCTGTTATGTGGCAGTCAAACCAAGAAGCACAGAGTGCAAAACCGCCGTTCAGTAAAATAACCTTGCCAAAGGGTCTTTCCCCCCACCCCTCACGCACAAAGCTGGCTCCATCTTTGTGTATTGAGTGAGTTAAATCAATGGCAAAATGTTGGCACTTTTCACAGGACAGTGACCAGGAAGCCCTCCCCCGCGTGATTGACACTTGAAACGTGTGCGCGGACGGAGCCAGGGGCGCTGCTCCACGCTTGAAGTCTCTGCTGGGGATAACAACTGGTGACATCTGCAGAAGGGGCCGACAGAAAGGCAGTTGAAAGCCATGTTTGTTGCCTTGGCCCGCTCAGATCTTCCTGCTTTTATGAAGCCTCCACTCCCCCCTCCTCTGCTTTAATATTATGATTCAGCACCTGGCTCTTTTGAACCTTGCTTCAAAACTTCAAAAGAGGAGGGTGGCATTAAACAACATGAAATAGGTATGGAAGGGGGACGACGGTAGGGTGTTGGCAGTAAGGGCCGAGAGGGCGCGGGGACGCAGGTCGGATGATTGAGGTAAAAGGAAGAAGGATGCTCTGGCGGCTTGATTTCGCTCTCATCATCTTAGTGGGGATATTTATTTTTATTTTTTTGTGCCACCGCTTCTCTGCCATCTTTAGAGATATGTGCCATTACCGTTTTTTGTAACATCAGATAGCGGTCGGACATAATGAGGGTTTTGAATATGGGGCCTGTGGGCTAATGCATACACAGTTGTAGGGATAATAGAGACAGAAACCGATAGGGGTGTGTCTGCCAAAAACAAGTACAGGATGCCGCATTTGTAAATGACTGAGGAAAATGGCAGAGGAGAAAAAAATTATGAAAATACACGCTTTCGTCTCGCTGCCTTGACCATATAGTGCTAATAACTGCTGTTGGTTGGTTGCAAAGTTTGAAGTACACTTTAAGGGAAAAGTTCATACAAAAATGAAAATCCTTTCTTTCTTTTTAGTTTTTTCAGTGGAACACAAAAGGAGAAATGTAACATAATGTTCATGTTACTCTTTTCCATACAATGAAAGTGAACGGGGACCACGACTGTCCAGCTAAATTTACAGTGAATTATTGATTAGATTTCTGTCTGTTCATCACACAAAGGTATCACAGCTTTAGAAGACTTCATATACCGTTATTGACAATAACCGTGACACAAAATGAAATATTGATTTCATGTTTGTACATATGATGATAATCTTGCACCTGAAAAAAGTTAGCTCACCAGTACGATATATATCGTACTGGTGAGTCTGCAGGAAGTGCCAATCAACATTGATTTTGTATTGTACACTTTATTTTACAGTTATACGGTTACAAACTCTCTCTCTCTTTCCGCCTCCCTGCATAGAGAATTAGAGATAGACATGGATGGATGGATGGATGGATGGATGGATGGATGGATGGATGGATGGATGGATGGATGGATGGATGGATGGATGGATGGATGGATGGATGGATGGATGGATGGATGGATGGATGGATGGATGGATGGATGGATGGATGGATGGATGGATGGATGGATGGATGGATGGATGGATGGATGGATAGTCGGTCTGTATTTTTATGCTTGGAAGGCCCATTCTAACTTTTTCATTTTGTGCTCCATACTGTTTGGAACAACATGAGTGATTAAAATATCTATTTAATGTCATGTCACAGTTGTAAAGGACATGTTGCAAATATATATTTTTAGTGATAAACATTCTGTTTATAAACAGTCAGAAAACATTATTTTTGTATCCAGTCTTTGTCTTTGAAGTTTAATTAAAACTAATCAAATATGTACAGATGGAATAAGTTGGGTTACCCTGAAGTGCATTATTTCGCCAGTGACTTTAGCTTAATAAAATTGAATATACATACTGTTTAGAGATTTTAAATCAAATCTTTTTGAATATCTACAGTAATTCTGTTGATTTTCAAAAAAACCCCACAAAATCCACATATAGCACTGAACTAATCCTGTTTATATGAACAGCTAGCAATGGGAAGTGACTGTAAAATTAATTAAAGGTGCACATTATACCAGCCTCCATTCAGCCGGACTGCAAATTCTTTTGACGCCACTTACCCTTGATACTCACTTTAATAGTGATCTTTATTGTGGCAAGATCTGAAAAGTCAAAAGCAATTACTTCAGCTCAGCGCCATTAAAGGAAACTCTTTCTTTCCACCCGATCCCTGCACCTTGCTCTCAGACCTGCTGTAGCCATGACGCCCTGAGCTGACCATAAAGGCCCTGGGTAACATTGAGTCAAGGACGCTTAATGGATGCTAAAGCACAAACAACGGAGCTCCAAGCATGCCAGAGCAGACCTAACCTGGGGCACAGACATCAAAATGCAGGTTGGAGATTTGACATTCCTGCAGGCACTAAATGCCTCGCCAGTGATTTAAAAAAAAAAAAAAAAAAAGAAACGAAAAAAAGAAAGGAAAAGTCAATATCTCCCTCCTGTTTCTAAACGCTCGCTATCTGATGAGCACGGGTAATGCAGATCTGATTCTGCTGTGACAAAAGGGCCGCGCTAAGGACAGCCTGAAATGTCTCTCTCGCTTTTTTCCATTTCCTCTTTACTCACACACTCGCCGCTCCGTGTTTGTGTGTGTGAGCTCTCACAAATGCTCACCACTCTTTGAGCCCTTTGATAATAATAACGACAGTGGGAAAGATTATCACAGTTGGCCGCTCCTGAACTTCAAGGTTAAAGGAGCACTGCAATTGTGGCTTTGTGTTTACCAAAGAAAGGCTAATGATGAATTAATTAGCTATGGACTGCGTCTGCTGTCTCCGCATCTATCTGAGGACCTTTCACATCCTCTAAGTGGAAGAATGCTTTCATAAAGAAACGTGAAGCACTAGTACTGTATGTAATGTGCTTAATATAAACCCCCTTATGAATATACATTTAATGAATTAGCATGTCTTCTAATCAAATGCGCTATTAGCATTCTTACCTACATTGAGGGTTAAAGACATTGAAATGTCATGTTATTTACTAGCTTTTTTTTTTTTCACTGTAATAACTAATGGATTTTAATTTATTGTAGGTTAGATAATAACAGCAAAAGTTGTAAGTCCTAACTCAATTTTGAATGTTTAAAGAATGAAAAAGACCATTTACATATTGGTATTTAATACCCTGTTAATTAAAAATGAAATGACTTTAATGAGTTACAGCTCTTTTAGATTTTTCACTGCCCTTTTTCTATCACATTGTAAACATTACATTACATATTCATCACACACTTTCGCTTGATTCTTGACTTTGCCTTTGTTTCGGGTTCAGTACAATTTAAACAATCACTTGTGGCATAAAAATGAATTATTGGGTTACAGTAAGGCTACAATGGAAGTACAAAGGAAACAATCAATTAAAGTACTTTTAATAATATTGCCACAAGCTGTAAACTAGCTACTGCTAACATGATTTCATTGTGGAAAAAAAATCCTCATACATTTTTTTCTGTGTAAAGTTATATCCAGTTTCACTTTGTTGCCATACCGTAATGCCAAAAACACTAAAACGACCATACAAAATGACAAGAGTTCTTAGCTCAAAGAATACAAAATGATTAATACAAGTGCTTTTATAAAGATTATAAGCTTCACATCCTCCCAAAAAGTCGTATTTATTTCCACTCTGAGTGACTTATTTTTATGACTTTCCATGACTTTGCCTCCTTCATTATGAATTTTTTTAGTTATAATGTGGAGATGGTCAGGACTAGAAAAGAAGATCTAAAACATAAGAAAAAGAGGCGGCAGGTGTTTCCCTGAACAGTTTCAGGTCTCCTTCAGTGGACTGGCATGTAGAGGGATATGGGGTGGACAGTTTGATGGATAAATTACACAAGAAGTGGAACTTAAAACCTGCTGTAGCAGACTCATACTGAGCTCTTGCATGCTGGGATGAGGGCTAGAACAATCGCAAAGGCACAGTGAACAGGTCTCTCTCTCTTTCGCTCTCTGTCTGCTCAGCCATCGGCCACAGCTAACCTTCATTTACCTTTGCCTTGGGGGAATCTGAAACAATGCAGCAAATTAGAGTTGGAAAAAAGTTTGGGTGGAATAAAAAAAAGGATTCCTGGTATACTGACGAGGCATCACCAAACCCTTGCTTTAGTTCCACAGGACCTTCTATTTCAATTGAACAAACTGATATTTTAGTGCAACCGTGTTTGAAGGAAGTTTAGCTTGAGAATAAAAGGTCAGTAAGGTAAAACTTTAAAATCTCCCACACACAGCAGTTCACTTTATGTGAAGTACTTTTTGCATATTTTTCAAGAAATCTTGTCTTAAAACTGGAGAAAATGTGCAAGAGTAAGCAGGAATAAAGAAGTAATTTAAAAGTTGTGCTATTTAATTGAAATGTGTCAATTCATCCTGCTGCTTTGAGACTGTCCTTGAAATCTTTTATTCATAAAATAAGACAACACTCAAGTATGATACATATCAAAACAGAGATGCTTTTGAAAATGCCTTAAGCATATCCTTGTAAGTATTTGTATGAATGCATTTCTCAAGTGCCAACTGCACACAGTGATGTTTTGTCTTGAAGCCTTGAAAAGAATTTTCTAAGAAATCTTTTATGTTTTCTCATTATGTGGATTTTAAGCAATGTGTTGTTAGGATTTCTTAAGCCAACAAGATGAATGGAGTAAATATCAATGTCTATATTAATCAAGGGCAAAAAAACATGCTGCATCCGTTAAATTTACAGTTTTTGGAAGTGAAAAAAAACCCCTCATTGTTTGATTTACAGTTAAAAATAAAAAATGTAAATTGACATTCCCAGAATTCCTTGCGTTTGATGTATTTTCATTGGAATAATTGTTTCATAGTTGTTGTTGTTGTTTTTCCTAATCAGTTTTGTACATTAGGGTTTTATGTTACATCTATCCATCCATCCATCTTCTTCCGCTTTATCCGGGGCCGGGTCGCGGGGGCAGCAGTCTAAGCAGAGATGCCCAGACTTCCCTCTCCCTAGACACTTCCTCTAGCTCTTCCGGGGGGACACCGAGGCGTTCCAAGGCCAGCCAGGAGACATAGTCCCTCCAGCGTGTCCTTGGTCTTCCCCGGGGCCTCCTCCCGGTTGGACATGCCCAAAACACCTTCCCGGGAAGGCGCTCAGGAGGCATCCGGAACAGATGCCCGAGCCACCTCAGCTGTCCCCTCTCGATGTGGAGGAGCAGCGGCTCTACTCCGAGTTCCTCCCGAGTGACTGAGCTTCTCACCCTATTCTCTAAGGGAGCGCCCAGCCACCCTGCGGAGAAAGCTCATTTCGGCTGCCTGTATCCGGGATCTTGTCCTTTCGGTCATGACCCAAAGCTCATGACCATAGGTGAGAGTAGGAACGTAGATTGACCGGTAAATCGAGAGCTTCGCCTTACGGCTTAGCTCTTTCTTCACCACGACAGACCGGTACATCGACCGCATTACTGCAGAAGCTGCACCGATCCGTCTGTCAATCTCCCGTTTCATCCTCCCCTCACTCGTGAACAAGACCCCTAGATACTTGAACTCCTCCACTTGGGGCAGGAACTCTCCACCAACCTGAAGTGGGCAAGCCACCCTTTTCCGACTGAGGACCATGGCCTCGGATTTGGAGGTGCTGATCCCCATCCCAGCCGCTTCACACTCGGCTGCAAACCGTCCCAGTGCATGCTGAAGGTCCTGGTTAGAAGGGGCCAACATGACAATGTCATCCGCAAAGAGCAGAGACGAAACCGTGTGGTCCCCAAATCTGACACCCTCCGGCCCTTGGCTGCGCCTAGAAATTCTGTCCATAAAAATTATGAACAGAACCAGCGACAAAGGGCAGCCCTGCCGGAGTCCAACATGCACCGGGAACAAGTCTGACTTACTGCCGGCAATGCGGACTAAACTCCTGCTCCGGTCATATAGGGACCGGACAGCCCTCAGCAAAGGACCCCGGACCCCATATTCCCCGAGCACCCTCCACAGGACGCCGCGAGGAACACAGTCGAATGCCTTCTCCAAATCCACAAAACAAATGTGGACTGGTTGGGCAAACTCCCATGAACCCTCCAGCACCCTGTAGAGGGTATAGAGCTGGTCCAGTGTTCCACGACCAGGACGAAAACCACACTGTTCCTCCTGAATCCGAGGTGCCACTATCCGCCGAATTCTCCTCTCCAGTACCCTGGCATAGACTTTCCCGGGGAGGCTGAGAAGTGTGATCCCCCTATAGTTGGAACACACCCTCCGGTCCCCCTTCTTAAAAAGAGGGACCACCACCCCGGTCTGCCATCCCAGAGGCACTGTCCCCGACCGCCACGCGATGCTGCAGAGGCGTGTCAGCCAAGACAGCCCCACAACATCCAGAGACTTGAGGTACTCAGGGTGGATCTCATCCACCCCCGGTGCCTTGCCACCGAGGAGTTTCTTGACCACCTCGGTGACTTCATCTTGGGTGATGGACGAGTCCTCCTCTGAGCCCCCAGCCTCTGCTTCCCCAATGGAAGACATGACGGCGGGATTGAGGAGATCCTCGAAGTATTCCTTCCACCGTCCGACAACATCCCCAGTAGAGGTCAGCAGCCGTCCATCGCCACTGTAAACAGCGTTGGTAGGGCACTGCTTCCCCCTCCTGAGGCGCCGGACAGTTTGCCAGAATCTCTTCGAGGCCAGCCGATAGTCCTTTTCCATGGCCTCACCGAACTCCTCCCAGGCCCGAGTTTTTGCCTCCACAACCACCCGGGCTGCAGTCCGTTTAGCCTGCCGGTACCTGTCAGCTGCCTCAGGAGTCCCACAAGCCAGCCAGGCCCGATAGGACTCCTTCTTCAGCTTGACGGCATCCCTTACTTCCGGTGTCCACCACCGGGTTCGGGGATTGCCGCCTCGACAGGCACCGGAGACCTTGCGTCCACAGCTCCGAGCAGCCGCTTTGACAATGGAGGTGGAGAACATGGTCCACTCGGACTCAATATCTCCAGCCTCCCTCGGGATCTGGTCGAAGCTCTGCCGGAGGCAGGAGTTGAAGAGCTCTCTGACAGGAGACTCGGCCAAACGTTCCCAGCAGACCCTCACAGTACGTTGGGGTCTACCGAGTCTATCCAGCTTCCTCCCCCGCCATCGGATCCAACTCACCACCAGGTGGTGATCAGTTGACAGCTCCGCCCCTCTCTTCACCGAGTGTCCAAGACATACGGCCGCAGGTCAGATGAAACGACCACAAAGTCGATCATTGACCTACGACCTAGGGTGTCCTGGTGCCATGTGCACTGATGGACACCATTATGCTTGAACATGGTGTTCGTTATGGACAAACTGTAACTAGCACAGAAGTCCAATAACTGAACACCACTCGGGTTCAGATCAGGGGGGCCGTTCCTCCCAATCACGCCCCTCCAGGTTTCACTGTCATTGCCCACGTGGGCGTTGAAGTCCCCCAGTAGAACGACGGAGTCCCCAGTCGGAGCACTCTCCAGCACCCCTCCCAGGGACACCAAGAAGGTCGGGTACTCTGCACTGCTGTTCGGCCCGTAGGCACACACAACAGTGAGAGACCTATCCCCTATCTGCGAAGACGCAGGGAAACGACCCTCTCGTTCACCGGGGTAAACTCCAACACATGGCGGCAGAGCTGGGGGCCTATAAGCAAACCCACACCAGCCCACCGCCTCTCACCATGGGCAACTCCAGAGTGGTGAAGAGTCCATCCCCTCTCGAGGAGTGTGGTTCCAGAGCCCAAGCCGTGCGTGAAGGTGATTCCGACTATCTTCCTCAACCTCACGCACAATCTCAGGCTCTTTCCCCGCCAGCGAGGTGACATTCCATGTCCCAAGAGCCAGATTCCGTGTCCAGGGATCGGGTCGTCTAGGCCCCCGCCTTCGACTGCTGCCCGATTCGCTTTGCACCGGCCCCTTACGGTCCCTCCCGTGAGTGGTGGGCCCACAGGAAGGTGTCCCCACGTCGCTCCTTTGGGCTGAGCCCGGCCGGACCCCGTGGGGGAAGGCCGGGCCACCAGGCGCTCTCATAAGAGCCCCAACCCCAGGCCTGGCTCCAGGGTGGGGCCCCGGCTGCGCCGTACCGGGCGAAGTCACGGTCCTCGTTTTATTTGTCATCATAAGGGTTTTTGAACTGCTCTTAGTCTGACCCGTCACCTAGGACCTGTTTGCCTTGGGAGACCCTACCAGGGGCATATAGCCCCGGACAACGTAGCTCCTAGGGTCATTCGGGTACTCAAACCCCTCCACCACGTTAAGGTGGCAGTTCATGGAGGAGTGTTACATCTAATGTTGTTAAATGTATGTTTTATGATGGTGTTTAATGTTTGTGTGAATAACACTGTGCACTTTCTACACTCACCTAAAGGATTATTAGGAACACCTGTTCAATTTCTCATTAATGCAATTATCTAATCAACCAATCATATGGCAGTTGCTTCAATGCATTTAGGGGTGTGGTCCTGGTCAAGACAATCTCCTGAACTCCAAACTGAATGTCAGAATGGGAAAGAAAGGTGATTTAAGCTATTTTGAGCGTGGCATGGTTGTTGGTGCCAGACAGGCCGGTCTGAGTATTTCACAATCTGCTCAGTTACTGGGATTTTCACGCACAACCATTTCTAGGGTTTACAAAGAATGGTGTGAAAAGGGAAAAACATCCAGTATGCGGCAGTCCTGTGGGCGAAAATGCCTTGTTGATGCTATATATATAAAATAGTAATGGTTTCAGTAAATATATACTTTCATGACAACTCATAATTCTGTTATAGAATATTTGATGTAATGTGTTAAACATTGACGAGCATCCTATGTCAATAAGAAAGACTTTGTTGTGCATGAAGATGTGTTGACTCAGAAATAAAGGCACAATATGAGATAGAGACTAATTTAAAAATACTGTTACAGCTTCAAAACTTCACACTATTCTCAACCTTGTCACATTCATATATTTTTTTTTAAATAGGGAAGATGATTAAAAATGAAGGCATTTCTTGCTGATTACCACCTGCCATGTTAAGGACTACCTCAAGTTTTAGTTAAACATCTGAATTATTATTTTTTTTTTTTACAAAAATAAAGAGACCACACACACAATTTGTCTATTTTTAACTCTTACATCTATAATTATTAAATTGTTATGAGGGATAAATGAGCAGTAGATAAATGTTTGTTTTATGACACACACACTGTCTGGTTCACTATCTTTGTGGGGACTCTCCATAGATGTAATGGTTTTTATACTGTACAAACTGTATATTCTATCCCCTTAGACTAAACCTACCCATCACTAACAACTTTCTGCATTTTTACAATTTCCAAAAAACTATAATCTTGTTTCTTCATGGGGACCTGTGACACCTCCCCACTGTGACACGAGTTATACCATGTGTCTTTGTGCATTCAGACTGAAGTCCCCACCAAGATGAAAAAAAACATGAACACACACACACACACACACTGTATATATAATAACAATAAAGTGATCAAAATAAATATTATTTAATATGTATATTCTGATCAGAAAGATATTTCTCATTTAAAGGGATAGCTCAAGTTTGGAACAGCTTTAGTTCACTCATTTTTATGTGAACTATCCCTTTAAGATAATAAGTTATTTCAGATGTATATAAATATAAATGTTCTTATGTGTGCTTTCTGGTCAAGGGTGCCATTATAACTGAGCTGAGGGAGGTAAAGTGTTAGTTAGAGTTGCCCCAACCTGTACACTAATGAAAAGGGGTCACAGGGTCAAACTGATAGTGCTGCCCCTCTTGTATAAATATTTTACTCCATGTGAATCCCATCTTTCAGAGCTTAGGACATGCTGACTGAAGGTTTCTTCAGGGCGAGGCCACAGGTTGACGGACATGCACAAAAAAACAGCCCACCAAACAAAGGCCATTCAAGTTGAGTGGAAGACAAGGCCGTCGACTTTGGTTTCTTCATGCACCGCCAGAAGTATAAAAACGGGTGAAAGCCTTCAGTGACAGAGGCTCTGAGCGCTGATAATGTGAGACATTGTTCTCTTAATCATTGTGGAAAAGATGAGAGAGTGAGAAAGTCACTGGCGTGTCAGGGTCGAGGGCAAGCCTGTTTGGAGGAGCCGTACGAGGACCGTACAGTAACATGAAACAAGATTTCAAATAAAGATAATCAACGTTTTCAGCCTAGTCCCCATTGTGACGGGACACATCCTGTCTCGATCGTCAATAGAGGTGTCAAAATGCAAGACAATGCGCAAGAAGTGAAGGAGGGAAACAGTAGCTTCTTGTTATTGTGATGGCATGTAACATGAGCTCCTTAGAAGACTTCTTCTTTCATCTGAGCTACAGATCTTTTCTCATGCTGCCCTCCCTCCCACGAGGGGTCGAGAGATTCAGAGTTCACCAACAGGAGGAAGACCCTTCAGGTGTGCTGTAACAAAACGGACACATTTGCCTTGGTGATCGACTGCAACCAAAAGTGTTTCGGGAGGTTTTTTTTAATGCAACATCCATAGTAATTATGTATTGGGTTTCTTTTGCAATTATGTTTAATTAGGTTTATTTTTTGTTGTTGGTAAAAACACTATGGCAGAATCTAAATTCGGTCAGTACAATCAAGCCGCACAATTCAGAATTGAAGAATTGCCTCCTTTTCAATTTGAATGGATTGGCCACACCCAACAGGAAGTTGAATTAGAATGACGGGAAAGAGGAATTTACTAAATTGTAGGGCTGTCAAACGATTAATCGTGATTAATCGCATTCAAAATAAAAGTTTGCATTTACATAATATATGTGTGTGTACTTTGTATAATCAGTATGTATATTTGAATACACGTACATATATTTAAGAAATATTTGCATGTAAATACTGGATATTTATTTATATCATTTATTAAATATAAATATTTTATATATAAATATAACACATTTTTCTTAAATAAATACAAGCATGTGTGTCTATTTATATAAACATAATAATTATACACAGTACACACTTTTTTGGGGGGATGAGATTAATCGCAAAATTATTGTTCTTCCACCCTGGAAGACAAGTTGATTAATTTTATATATAAAATATATAATCTATATGTATACTGTATAATGTATCTAAATTGGAATACAAATTTACATTAAAAAAAAAGAAAATTACTAACTTTGCTATTTTAGTAAAAGGGGGGAGAAAAAGACAAATTTGTACATTGTACTTTCTTAGATTCACATTTAGAAATGCACTCTAAAAAATGCTGGGTTAAAAACAACCCAAGTTTGGTTGAAAATGGACTAACCCAGCAATTGGGTTGTTTTAACCCAACGATTGGGTTGTTTTAAGCAAACATTTAACCCATTCGCTGGGTTACTCCATTTTCAACCCAACTTGGGTTGTTTTTAACCCAGCATTTTTTAGAGTGTGTATGTTACCTTCATACTTATGTATTTTTTATTAATTAAGTTTTTTGTGGAACAAAATTTTCACATTTCTCTTAAACAAAATGCATTGTCTTGCAAAAGCTAGATTCTAACGTATATGTAAATCTAAATGAAAATGATATGCTGAATATGCTACATGTTTGTCCATCATGAATACACTTCATTAGAGACAGCATCCAGTACTGTGAATGAAAGGAGGGGAGTATTTCTGAGTGGACTATATTTTAGAGAAGTTATTATCTCAAAGCCTCACTGGCTGAGGTGAGGAAAGCTTTCAGTGTAATTTGCTCTTTCCGCTAGCCAGTTAATGTACCTGCTCTGTGGACAGAGAACTGCAGTGTATAATTACCACTGCTTGCACTCTGCACACTAGCATGCCAATTATTCTCACCAGTTAGTCTAGTTCATCTAATCATGTTTTTTGTTGTTGTTGTTATTTTTTTTAGTTCCTTTTTAAACGACCTGTGGAGAAAATTCAGTTTTTACTCCACCAGCATTTTCATTTTTCACCCTACATCTGCGGCAGTTTCACCACTTTGCTAATAAAAAGTATTCGACACGTATCGCTGCTGTCTAAATGATAGCGCTGATGCTAAGTGCAACTAGCGTGTTTCTCATTGCTCAAAGCCACCTGTTTGATGGAGAAAAGAGTGGCTTGTTTCTTCCTAGTTGCCCAGTTAATTGTTAATTTTACATCTGTGGCACCAACAGCTAGATATTAAAATCTTAGCTACATTTGAGAAGCCAAAACAGAGAATGCGGTCTACCATCAGATGTTGTAGCAGACGGAGAATGTGCGCGCGCTAATTTGTCGGGGTCTCTTTTGCCCGGAGCGCTCTATCACTTAGCACCAAGCTGTTCTTCTCTTGTCGGAAAAGAACGGGTTAAAAACAAATAAGCATGTCACAGTATGTCACAACAAACAGATGAAGGGGAGAGAAAAAAACATGAACGCAAGACACGAATTTGGCGAAAGAGCTGTTCAGGGGTCTCCCTCTTGGTCTGAGCGTTCTTGCGCTAATTTGTGTGAGGGGAGTGTAATCATGACAAACATTTCTATCATTACCAGGTAATACGAGTTAATCGTTTGGTTTACACTCTCCGGCTGACATACCATTAGAGACTGTGCAGACACTGTAACTAGAGCATTAATAAATTCAAAATGTGCCTATTAGGATGACAGCTTTGGAGGTGCAAAGGAATAACAGTTATCACTTGGCAGAGGCTGATCTCGCCCCATCTGCTGAGACTTTGCATATATTTTCAGCTTCCTGAGCAATGATTAGGGCTGTCAGAACCTCTTTAACCTTCTAACTGCTGGTCCCAACTGGCCCTAATTAGAGATTAATGATTTCTAAAGACACAGGCTGTGATGGAAACTGCCTCTGCTGTTTATGTACAAATTAAGCACCAATTACTTTGAGCATCGGTGCCACTATTGACGTGCGGCTGAAATATCAGATGCGGAAAAGGCCAATTGCGAGAGTACAAATGAAACCGCTTCCGTTTGTTTCACTAGAAGAGTCACGGCGGTGGTGAAATACCTTTGGACGCCTCGAAAGACACGCCCAGACCTCTCATGATTTCCTCCCGGTCAAGAGCCCGGATTCCTCTGACAACGGCCAAATCGACCCGCCGTTTCACAAGGCCCTTTTCCAACGGTCACAAAAGTCATTCAATCAAACTATGCGCAACTATTTGATCTCGTTCTCAGATTGCCGTCCAAAGGCACTCTCGAATAATCAACCAAGGTGCTTCTTTCATCTCCCTACACTCTCTGAGTGCTCTCCACTCATCAGGAACGAGTAAACAGCGCTAGTATTGAAAACCACGGCAAAAGATGTGATTAATCTTTCATCAAAATCTCTTTTATTCCGCTTTATGATATGCAATGTCTGTCATTCCTTCATTGAGGGAATGTGGAATATCTATAAAATATTTAGAGTGCATTTGCTTCCTTTTTGTGTGTGTTGGGGCTGAAACGTTGGCTGAGCCGTTCGCTCGACTCTTTGAGGCCATCTGGAGAGCCGGCTCACGTGGGAGAAATCCAACGAGGCTCTCTCTTGCGAGCCGCACAGCCTGCCCAGATGATGGTAACCCCAGAGATTCAGTGTCGCACTGCATTGTGGGATCAGACAGCTCGCGGGGACGCCGAGAGAAACAAAGAGCCCCCAGCTCTTGCCAGATCAATCCGACGACATCAAAGAGGCTGACAACTACACAGCGTCTATCAAAAGTGCACCACTCCGCCTGGCTCGCAGGTTCGCTTTTTTCGGGCGGCCCTAGTTTAGCATTTCAACTCGAGCCTCACCCCTGTGAGGATGCGCCGTGTAATTTTGTACGCATCTGTATTGGTGCGTGCGCGCACAGATGTGGGTGTGAACCGTATTAATGTGTAATAACTTCATTACGTGGATTCCTGGGGTCGCTGGGAGAATTGTCATGACTGGCTTGGGTGAAAGAGATCTTGTGCACGCTGGATGACAGCTGGGCCGGTGGATCAGGCCACTACTTCCTGTTGTGTGATCATTACGGACAATTTTGCACAGTGTGACTGTGGCTACATCACTCTCTGTGGACTCTTTTTAAGGTCATGATGAATTGACCCTCATGTTCTGTTTGGAGACCCCAAGACCCTCTTAAAGTCTCACAAAATGATTATGAGGATGGATTATAAAGCAGATCTCAATTTGATTACACTGACCAATTTATTCAAGATTGATTCAAGATGATTTGTATTAAAATAGAAATATAATGAAAAATAAATTAAATTAAAAAGTAAAATATTATTTTAAATTAGTTGTTTTTATTTGTATTATTTTTTCAATATTTTATCATGATCACTGACCCCAAACATACAGTTAAGTAAAAAATATAAGTCATATTTCTGAAAAATGCTTGTTTATTTTGTGGTAAAGTTCAATTAGATCAGATAAATGTATTAAAATGATTTGAAAGGGGAAATGATTTCCTTTGAAAGGATATTTGCTTAGCTTTACTAAAGAAAATAAAGAATGTTTCTGGTTCAGAAGCTACAACATTCAGTCTTAAGTAAATTAATATCCAGTTGACAATACAATGAAAAATAAAACCATCTTTCCAGTCTCTGTAATGGTCCTGACAGAACAGGCTATGTGGATGCTTTGGAAGGATCTACTCTCTTCTCTCCACGCTGATCTGCTCTTGTCAGGAGGTGTTGGCCCAAACCTCCTTAACTTGGCATGGCCTGGAAAGTCTCATGAACACACACTCCCACACACGCAAGACAAAGAGGTCTGATGGCCTGCCAGCACTCGGGCACTTTTGTCATGTGTGCTCATGTGTGACGGGGTGAGATCACCCAAACCACATGCACCTGAGTCCCTTTTCTCCACTATTTATTCACACTAATCTCTTCGTTTTGGAGGAGAGAGAGAACATCAGTCCTCACTGTAAAAATGAGGGTTCGGAGAATGTCTGCAACAGTTTGCATGGCTTTATTAAGTTTAATATTTAAGTAAAATGTTAAGTTGCCATGACTTAAAATCTGCCATCTTTAACAATGACCTGATTTTGAGTAACTTTAAATTGAGTATATTAGATTTCTGAAGTTGTATTGACTTACAAAGCGTTCTTAAATCTTAAATTGAATCAGTGAGCTAAACTCAAGAACAAATCATTCAAGACCATCCAGGTTTTTTGGGGGGTTTTTTGTGAACTGGATCAACCAATTCACTGAAAAGGTCCAACTTAATTTAGAACCAAAATATTAATTCAATGAACACATCAAGGAGAGCCAGGGTGGATGTTAACATTTTTTAACGCAAATAATGAAAATTTTCATTTTGGGGAAAGCTATTTCTTCAAATTATTCAATATTCCTATTCTTTTTTTCTCTCTTTTTAAAAAAAAAAAAAATTAGAAATCATGTCTGATTAAATTACACAAATATGAGTTTTACAATGTTCAAACACCTTATTATGATCTAAAATACTTTACCTCTTAAACTGTGCCCCTATTTTTGAGAATTTTCTGAAAACGACATACCCAAATGAAACTCTCTTAAACCCTATGGTCTGTATTCATTAATCTGGTCTTATTTTAAACTAGACACTTGAAATGTTGCTACCCAAGAGTCATAATAACTCAAAGTAATATGGGAACAGAGTAATATACATGTAAATATACATGTAAGTGACTTTTTTATTATTATTCACTTAGGGGAAAAAATATGAGACTTTAATGTTAAGAGCCTGAAAATAACTTAAAAGTATTTTGTTTAATTTATGTGATATTTTTCCAGAAATACTTTTTGTGGAACACAAAATAATATATTTTTTGAAAAAGTGTTTTTGTCCATACATTGAAAGAATGGGCTTTCATAGTTTGTTGAAACATTCTACAAAATGTTTGGTAACTTTATTTTAGGGTTCAGTTCACTTGCTATTAACTAATTGCTTAATAGTATGCATATTAGAATAGTGGCTGTTTATTAGTATGTTTTAAAGCACACATCAATGCCTTATTCTGCATGACCTTATTCTACATCCCTTAATTCTACCCAATACCTAAACTTAACAACTACCTAAATAACTATTAATAAGCAGTAAATTAGGAGTTTATTGAGGCAAAAGTTGTAGTTAATAGTGAATATGTGTTCCCCATACTAAAGTGTTACCAAATGTTTTCTTTTGTGTTTCGCAGAATAAAGAAAATCCTACAGAATGACATGAGGGTGAGGAAATATCTTCCCTGCTCTGAATTTCATTAATAAAGAATACAAAAAAAAAAAAACATTCAAACATTCAAGATGTTTCATTAGATAATGTAGAAATAGATATTTAAAGGGGTGATCTGAGAAGCCTTTGAGCCTTTGGTATATAAAAGTTCATCTTGATATAAGAATATCCTGTAAGTTTCAGAGCTAAAAACGTCCTTGTTAGCTTTTATAGACACCAGGCCCAGAAAATGAGAGCTCAAGATAGTGGTCAGGACTGGATTTGCAGACATATTGAGATTAAAACACAATGCTGTGCTTTCTATATTGGATCCGACAGGAACTGTGCAACACACTTATGTGAGTAAAACATGTTTTTTTATATGTTAGTATTGCATTGTTACAGATCGTTTGATATATATTGATTACATACCTAAGCTCGCTGTCACAGGCTGGAGAAGGTGTTATTGGTTCATTCGTGATCAGACTCAGACTTGTAACGCCAGCTTGCAAAGCCCCGGGGCTATGTTTTTTTCAGATGGGCTATCGTGTGTGTGTGTGTGTGTGTGTGTGTGTGTGTGTGTGTGTGTGTGTGTGTGTGTGTGTGTGTGTGTGTGTGTGTGTGTGTGTGTGTGTGTGTGTGTGTGTGTGTGTGTGTGTGTGTGTGTGTGTGCGGTTCGCGGTTATATTCACTGATAATTGGGCAAAATTATACAGAAATAACATTCAAATCTCATCGCGGATGGATGAGAGATTAGTCATTGTGTTTTTTTGATAAAGACATTTTGCGAGCCCTGGCTGTGGGCTGGGCGATTCATTCCGGTTGCCGTTTGCCACATGCTGTCACTGACAGGGGAGAAGAAGCTCATTAAATATGCAGATCTTATCCCACCCTAGCCGTGGGCATTTACTTCCAAGTCTTCAGTGCGGCAGGCCCATCAAAACCGACCGTTTTTCAGAGAGCCTCAAAACCAAGGCAGAAAATAGCCTTTTTCTTATTCATTATGATGTTTTTGAATGTAAAAACCACACAAACGTTATAAGTTGACCTCAGACAACAGTATAACAAAAATAAAAAAGCCCGTTCATGACACCTTTAAGGTAACAAACACACATTAGCACTATTTCCAATGTTTAAAGGAACACGGCGGGTGCAGCGGCGCAATGATTACTGTGTAATATCATTGCGCCGCTGCACCCGCCGTGTTTCTTTACGGCAGCAAAGTTCCTTGATCATTACTCAGGAATGAGAGAATAGTTCCTAGCCATATCGGTCTAGAAAATCGTAACTTTTCATTGTACGTTGGTCTTAGAACACAATGTAACTAGACACATCACAACATGTAAATAGGAAAATGTTGGAGCTGGAGCCGTTTACCTCCAGTTTTTGTGCTAAGCTAGGCTAGTGGTGGGTGCGTCAGACACAGTTAATGCACGCACTGAGATGAGAATGGTATGTATAGACTTATCTAACTCTGCGGGATACGGTGAATAAGCTAAAGTCCCAAAAAGTCGGCGTGTTCCTTTTAGACTCTAACCGCGAGATGAAATCAAGGAATTTTTAAAAAATCCATATCAGTTTTTAAAGGTGTATTTCAATGTTGGCAAAAATAGACTTTCGATAAAACTTGGCTGCCTATCCAGTAGGAAGGTGCTACCTGAACAGAGAAAAAAAAGGCTGTTGTCTTCCCTTTTGCCAATAGAAAACTTCAACACTCATAATGCACTGGGCATGTTGCTGCCCAAGGCCACTCCCACCAGTCTGCTACGGATACCTTTATCAAGTTCCGCCTTGCTTTAGTTGTAAATACTTCTTAGCAAACTTTTAGCCATAATGGTGTCGACCGGTATTGTCCCCGGGTGCAAGAATTAAAAGAACAAATGTTTTGCGGAGTGAGTTACGTTCGGGTTCCAGCGAAGGATTCCGTGCATTGTAAGCAGTAGCTTAAGGCTGCAAAGAATCGTAAATAAGGAGAGAACGCCACAACGGAAAATCTGAAAAACCTCCGTGTTTGTGTTCATTTCTGTCACAAAACTGAAAGAAACTGCCATTCTGTCTGTTCTGCCCGAAGCAAAATGCTGTTGCCCACAGGTAAGAAAACACTGTTGCATATACAGGTAAGAAAACACCGTCGCATATACAGGTAAGAAAACACCGTCGCATAAAAATAAGAAAACACCGTCACGTACAGGTAAGAAAACACTGTCACGTACAGGTAAGAAAACACTGTCACGTACAGGTAAGAAAACACTGTCACGTACAGGTAAGAAAACACTGTCACGTACAGGTAAGAAAATGCCGTCGCATACAGTTAAGAAAACGCCGTCGCATACAGTTAAGAAAACACCGTCACGTACAGTTAAGAAAACACCGTCACGTACAGGTAAGAAAACACTGTCACGTACAGGTAAGAAAACACTGTCACGCACAGGTAAGAAAACACTGTCACGTACAGGTAAGAAAATGCCGTCGCATACAGTTAAGAAAACGCTGTCGCATACAGTTAAGAAAACACCGTCACGTACAGGTAAGAAAACACTGTCACGCACAGGTAAGAAAACACTGTCACGTACAGGTAAGAAAATGCCGTCGCATACAGTTAAGAAAACGCTGTCGCATACAGTTAAGAAAACACCGTCACGTACAGGTAAGAAAGCACTGTCACGTACAGGTAAGAAAACACTGTCACGTACAGGTAAGAAAACACTGTCATGTACAGGTAAGAAAATGCCGTCGCATACAGTTAAGAAAACGCCGTCGCATACAGTTAAGAAAACACCGTCACGTACAGGTAAGAAAACACCGTCACGTACAGGTAAGAAAACACTGTCACGTACAGGTAAGAAAACACTGTCACGTACAGGTAAGAAAACGCCGTCGCATACAGTTAAGAAAACGCCGTCGCATACAGGTAAGAAAACACAGTCACGTACAGGTAAGAAAACACTGTCACGCACAGGTAAGAAAACACTGTCACGTACAGGTAAGAAAACACCGTCACGTACAGGTAAGAAAACACTGTCACGTACAGGTAAGAAAACACTGTCACGTACAGGTAAGAAAACGCCGTCGCATACAGTTAAGAAAACGCCGTCGCATACAGGTAAGAAAACACAGTCACGTACAGGTAAGAAAACACTGTCACGCACAGGTAAGAAAACACTGTCACGTACAGGTAAGAAAACACCGTCACGTACAGGTAAGAAAACACTGTCACGTACAGGTAAGAAAACACTGTCACGTACAGGTAAGAAAACGCCGTCGCATACAGTTAAGAAAACGCCGTCGCATACAGTTAAGAAAACGCTGTCGCATACAGTTAAGAAAACACCGTCACGTACAGGTAAGAAAACACTGTCACGCACAGGTAAGAAAACACTGTCACGTACAGGTAAGAAAATGCCGTCGCATACAGTTAAGAAAACGCTGTCGCATACAGTTAAGAAAACACCGTCACGTACAGGTAAGAAAGCACTGTCATGTACAGGTAAGAAAACACTGTCACGTACAGGTAAGAAAACACTGTCATGTACAGGTAAGAAAATGCCGTCGCATACAGTTAAGAAAACGCCGTCGCATACAGTTAAGAAAACACCGTCACGTACAGGTAAGAAAACACCGTCACGTACAGGTAAGAAAACACTGTCACGTACAGGTAAGAAAACACTGTCACGTACAGGTAAGAAAACGCCGTCGCATACAGTTAAGAAAACGCCGTCGCATACAGTTAAGAAAACACCGTCACGTACAGGTAAGAAAACACCGTCACGTACAGGTAAGAAAACGCCGTCGCATACAGTTAAGAAAACGCCGTCGCATACAGGTAAGAAAACACAGTCGCGTACAGTTAAGAAAACACCGTCACGTACAGGTAAGAAAACGCCGTCGCATACAGTTAAGAAAACACAGTCGCGTACAGTTAAGAAAACACCATCACGTACAGGTAAGAAAACACTGTCACGTACAGGTAAGAAAACGCCGTCGCATACAGTTAAGAAAACGCTGTCGCATACAGTTAAGAAAACGCCGTCGCGTACAGTTAAGAAAACACCGTCACGTACAGGTAAGAAAACACCGTCACGTACAGGTAAGAAAACACTGTCACGTACAGGTAAGAAAACACTGTCACGTACAGGTAAGAAAACGCCGTCGCATACAGTTAAGAAAACGCCGTCGCATACAGGTAAGAAAACACAGTCGCGTACAGTTAAGAAAACACCATCACGTACAGGTAAGAAAACGCCGTCGCATACAGTTAAGAAAACGCTGTCGCATACAGTTAAGAAAACACAGTCGCGTACAGGTAAGAAAGCTGTTGACATAATGTTCCATTTTTACCATGATTCTGTTTAAAGAGTAGACATAGTATGATACAGTTTTCAGTGATAAAGTACTCTTAGAATAACTGTTCTGTTTATAACCCTCTGTTGATCTGACTATTCATGGGTGAGGATACAAAAATGTAAAAGGATAATCTGTTTTGACGAGAGCCCTGGAGCTCAAAACACAAAAAAGTGTTTTGCTGGCAAATAAACACGAATTTCTCTGTCCAGGTAAAATGGAAAATGAGTAAACATTTTTTCATTTACATATACTACCGATGTTGTAACCATACTTTGCAGGTTGAAAATCTGCAAAGTAACACTTTAAACTACAATCTCTTGTCACAGAATACTAGATAAGCACTTTAATAGAGGTTAATTTTTTTCCCCCTAAAGAACCTCAAGTGCAGAATATTTTGAGATTCACCCCATGAAGAATAAAACACTAACTTAATTGCAGTCAACAAGTCCTGAGTGGCCTTGGCAAGAGCACAGCACGCTCACTCCTCTTTGAATTATTATTCCTTACGTCTTTGTTGCAAGGTAAATGTGAAATGTTTTTTGCTCATAGTGGGGAAAAGTGACCTTCATAATCTAAGGCCATTTATGGTAATTAGATTATGTTTTCAGGCAGGATTCATATGTATGCATAAAGCAATGGAGGATTGAACAATGATGGTAAAGTACTGCACATAAGGAGCAGACCCTTAACAGACTTCTCTAAATTAAGACTAAAAGCACAAGTGCCCCCTCTCCACGTCTTTGTAATAAGACTTTTTAAAAGCAGCTCAAACTGTGTTTTTTTTCTTTTTGTCTCTAATGGATTTTTTTATTTCTCTCAAACATGCATAATAATTAAGTTCTTCCTTATTAATTATAGATGCAGTTTTCTTTCATGTGATTTTTCCATCTGAGCTCAAAGCCTGTCCATAACAGCAGTGCTTTGTGTCAATGACATGCAAGGTTTTCCTGTTATTTGCACAAAGCTGCTTTACCTGAGTCTTCCAAAAGCTTTACTTAAATTATGGTTTCTGATAAAGTTGGACTGTTAAACCTTTGGGGAGCCAGCAATTAACATCATGTTTCTATATATTTTGGTCCATTTTGCTGGTCTCCTTCAGAACAGGCACTATTGAAGTCGAACTTCCCAGAAACGTTATGTGTGCTGTGTTTTTTTTTTTTTTTTTCCTGCCAGTGACTCACATGCAGTGTAGAGCATTTCCTCAGGTCTGGGTTCATCTGTAGACCATTGCTAATGGCTGTTGACAGGTCAAGGTCGGGTCAGAGGGCAATGTTTGTTGGATTTACTTTATGCTTTAAGGTGTTAAAAGGTGAACTAAATAACAGGTGGAAACTGCAAGAATGTTATTATGTGTGTGTGTATATATATACACATTATATATATTGCCAAAAGTATTGGAACAAATCATTGAATGCAGGTGTTCCAATCATTTCCATGACCAGAGGTGTATAAAATTAAGCACCTAAATGCAGACTGCTTCTACAAACATCTGTGAAAGAATGGGTCATCTCTGGAGCTCAGTGAATTCAAGCGTGGTACTGTGATAGGTTGCCACCTGTGCAATAAGTCCATTGTGGTACTAAATATTCCACGGTCAACTGTTGTTATAATAGTGGTATTATAACAAAGTGGAAGCAATTGGGAACAACAGCAACTCAGCCATGAAGTGGTAGGCCACGTAAAATCACAGAGCGGTGTCAGCGCATGCTGAGGTGCACAATAGCTACAGACCTCCAGCACCTTTGGGATGAATTAAAGTGGAGACTGCGAGCCAGGCCTTCTCGTCCAACATCAGTGCCTGACCTCACAAATGCACTTCTAGAAGAATGGTCAAAATATTCCCTAAAAACACTCCTAAACCTCCCAGAAGAGTTGAAGCTGTTATAGCAAAGGGTGGGCCAACTCCATATTAAACCCTACGGATTAAGAATAGGATGTCATTGAAGTTCATGTGCATGTAAAGGCAGACATCCCAAAACTTTTGGCAATATAGTGTATATAATAGAGCTTTCAAAATTAGCATGGGTTTTTTTTTTTTTTTTTTTCAGTTTAACACATTCAAAATATTTAACAAAATTAACACAGCATTCGTTTTTCCTTTAGCTAGCGCTACTTTATTTGATCACGCTCTTATTCATGCAAATGCTTTTAAACCATTTAAGCACAAAGAGAAAGTCAAAAGAGAATGCACTCTCTGTGAATGTCCTGTCTATGTGACACACACAGCGCACAGGAAAAAAAATTCTAACAACACAAACAATAACACACAGAATAATGCCAAAACGGTAGTTTTGTCGAATATCCTCATAAGAGCAGTCTTAAATTAGTTAAATAACATTTGAGATGCACTTGACAGCGTGTCAGATCCACGTCATGTTTAGCAGCAGCAGATCTTAAAGTGACAGCAGCCTAATTAAACAGTTGCTGTGGTGTCTGTTATTAATGTTAATCAAAGAACAAAGAGAAAAGATAAAATTGTAGCTTTAATAAGGATTAATCTTTCATTTATATTTATGCAGTTAAGAAAGGTGTTTGATTCAATTTCTGTATATGTTTAATAGGTAGGAAGGCCACAGGTAATATGACATTTATTATAATGGGTTTATGTAAAGATTGTTTTAAGTTCACTTAAATTAAATGTTGTTATTTTTTTAAGCCTAATAAATGTTGAAATTGATAGCTTTCAATTATAATGTAATGTTGAATGTCTATCATTAATGTTAAAAAAAAAAACATTTTCATAGAGACATCAGTAGTTCTATTAGTATCAGTAATGTATATATAATTAATATAATCTGTCTGTTTATCTGATTTATTGATTACATAAAAGCTTTGGATAAAAGCATCTGCCAAATGCATAAATGTAACATGTAAATGTAAATGATTACATATTGATGTGTGATCCAGGCAGACAAAAAATAATAAAAGATCAAATTAAAGTAACTAAAGTTGTTATAGTAAATACATTTTGAAATAAATTAGAAAATATATTTCTCCATGGTACTTACTCTGATGTGCGACTTGCGACTAAGTATTTATTTCTCATATAGATTAAGTTCAAAGAAGAAAAGACGACTTGCCTTAGGATGTGAATGAAAAATGCAAGAAGTCTCAATTGCAATAAGTTACTTTATAGGCTAGATTGCATGACAGGGAATTACCTGCTGAAAAGCATCATTTATTTGAACCATTATTGGGACTTTTTAAAGGGCATGTCAATGTCTAAAAGATCAAGGTGAAATGTCAAGGTGCAGGACAAACTTGTGTGGTTTTGACACCCCTTAACAAGTGATCACTCATAAAAACAGCATAAATATAACATGGTAAAGCATAGAAAGTTTGACACAGGCTCACACTTACAGGCTCAGACATATACAATTTAGTATAAGGTTAAAGGGATAGTTCGCCCAAAAATGAAAATTAGCCTATGATTTACTCACCTTAAAGTCATCCTAGGTGTATATGACATTCTTCTTTCAGACTAATATAATCAGAGTTATATTAAACAAGTCCAGGCTAATCCAAGCATTATAATTGCAGTAATAGTTGCTCTGTTTTTGAAGTCCATAAAAAGTGCACATGTCCATCGAATAACGTGCTCCACGCGGCTCTGGGGTGTTAATAAAGGCCTTCTGAAGCGAATCGATGTATTTGTGCTAGAAAAATATCTATATTTAAAACTTTATCAAGTAAAGTTCCAGCCGATCACCTTCCATGGAAAAGTGTTGAGGGTTGAAAGTGAAACTCAAGATGCGTACGTGACGTCATGACGAGCGCACCTGGTCGTGTTAGTCTTTCGATCAGCAGAGGACCTTTCAACACTTTTTCCATAAATTGAACATGGAAGGCGGTCGGCTGAAACTTTACTTTATAAAGTTTTAAATATGGATATTTTTCTTACACAAACGCATCGATTCGCTTCAGAAGGCCTTTATTAACACCCCGGAGCCGCGTGGAGCATGTTATTCGACGGACAGATGCATTTTTTATGGACTTCAAAAACAGAGCAACTATTACTGCTATAATAACGCTTAGATTAGCCTGGACTTTTGTAATATAACTCAGATTTTATTTGTCTGAAAGAAGAATGTCATATACACCTAGGATGACTTGAGGGTGAGTATTTTCATTTTTGGGTGAACTTACCCTTTAAATGTGGAGTATGTTACATATATATATGTTGAATAAAACATAAAATAGTCTATATATATATATATATATATATATATATATATATATATATATATATATATATATATATATATATATATATATATATATATATATATATATATATATATATATATACACTCACCTAAAGGATTATTAGGAACACCTATTCAATTACTCATTAATGCAATTATCTAATCAACCAATCACATGGCAGTTGCTTCAATGCATTTAGGGGTGTGGTCCTGGTCAAGACAATCTCCTGAACTCCAAACTGAATGTCAGAATGGAAAAGAAAGGTGATTTAAGCAATTTTGAGCATGGCTTGGGTGTTGGTGCCAGACGGGCCGGTTTGAGTATTTCACAATCTGCTCAGTTACTGGGATTTTCACGCACAACCATTTCTAGGGTTTACAAAGAATGGTGTGAAAAGGGAAAAACATCTAGTATGCGGCAGTCCTGTGGGTGAAAATGCCTTGTTGATGCTAGAGGTCAGAGGAGAATGGGCCGACTGATTCAAGCTGATAGAAGAGCAACTTTGACTGAAATAACCACTCGTTACAACCGAGGTATGGAGCAAAGCATTTGTGAAGCCACAACACGCACAACCTTGAGGCGGATGGGCTACAACGGCAGAAGACCCCACCTGGTACCACTCATCTCCACTACAAATAGGAAAAAGAGGCTACAATTTGCACAAGCTCACCAAAATGGGACAGTTGAAGACTGGAAAAATGTTGCCTGGTCTGATGAGTCTCGATTTCTGTTGAGACATTCAGATGGTAGAGTCAGAATTCGTAAACAGAATGAGAACATGGATCCATCATGCCTTGTTACCACTGTGCAGGCTGGTGGTGGTGGTGTAATGGTGTGGGGGATGTTTTCTTGGCACACTTTAGGCCCCTTAGTGCCAATTGGGCATCGTTTAAATGCCACGGCTTACCTGAGCATTGTTTTTGACCATGTCCATCCCTTTATGACCAGCATGTACCCATCCCTCTGATGGCTGCTTCCAGCAGGATAATGCACCATGTCACAAAGCTCGAATCATTTCAAATTGGTTTCTTGAACATGACAATGAGTTCACTGTACTAAAATGGCCCCCACAGTCACCAGATCTCAACCCAATAGAGCACCTTTGGGATGTGGTGGAACAGGAGCTTCGTGCCCTGGATGTGCATCCCACAAATCTCCATCAACTGCAAGATGCTATCCTATCAATATGGGCCAACATTTCTAAAGAATGCTTTCAGCACCTTGTTGAATCAATGCCACGTAGAATTAAGGCAGTTCTGAAGGCAAAAGGGGGTCAAACACAGTATTAGTATGGTGTTCCTAATAATCCTTTAGGTGAGTGTATACTGTATATATATACACTTTATGTGTGTGTGTGTGTGTGTGTGTGTGTGTGTGTGTGTGTGTGTGTGTGTGTGTGTGTGTGTGTGTGTGTGTGTGTGTGTGTGTGTGTGTGTGTGTGTGTGTGTGTGTGTGTGTGTGTGTGTGTGTGTGTGTGTGTGTGTGTGTGTGTGTGTGTGTGTGTATTTAAATAATAATACACATGACATACTGTCAATCAGAAAAAAAAGAAAAGTTGACCAGCATATCTATAGCTGCTGCCGACTTTAGCCTTCACTGGCAGTCCTGTATGTGAGAATCCTTGGCACAGAAGGCCATCCCAGATCCTTACTCAAGAAGCAGATGCTAACTTACTCCTAACATATGCCCAGGAGTAAGAGGAGCCACTGCGGAGGATATTAAAGCCATGACCCTCGTACCCAGCCACGGCAGAAGATTTAGAGTAGAAAAAGCCTTTTACTTTCTAATGAATGCTCTGAACGGCAAGCGCCTTCTCAGAGAAACGATAACAGATGGCCATGAGACAGATTCCGAGAGAGACAGAGATAAGGATTTCAGCAATGTTTGTATCTAAGCAGGCTTAAGGTCTGACGATAGTGTTTACCGTATTCACACTATAATACCGCATTCAATCTCAAATCTTCTCAATGCACAGGCATTTATACTCTGCTCTTGGGTCTTTCTTTGGTTTTCTATAACTTACAACAAAATTTGGGTAGTATGTAGCGTCAAACATTTGACAAGTCATCTGAGGTAACCGCAGAACATACTTGCCTCTTTCTCCTTTCTTTCCTTTTTAAATTAATAATTTGGAATCTAATTCATTTTAGTAAATTTTATATTTATTTCAATAAAGTTACAGAACAATAGAATTTCTAGTCAAATCCTGCTGTTCATTACAAAGTTTTTGGTTATGATGTGTTGGTATTTGGTGTTTCCTTGTTTTTTGTTGGTGGTATTTACTGCTAAATTGATCCATTCAAACAGAGATTAATGCTGTCACCTTAACTGAATCCCTCAACAACAACAAAAAATAATATATATTTAAGCGAGTTTGACAAAGGCCAAATTGTGATGGCTAGACGACTGGGTCAGAGCATCTCCAAAACTGCAGCTCTTGTGGGGTGTTCCTGGTCTGCAGGGGTCAGTATCTATCAAAAGTGGTCCAAGGAAGGAACAGTGGTGAACCGGCGACAGGATCATGAGCGGCCAAGGCTCATTGATGCACGCGGGGAGCGAAGGCTGGCCTGTGTGGTCCAATCAAACAGACGAGCTACTGTAGCTCAAATTGCTCAAGAAGTTAATGCTGGTTCTTATAGAAAGGTGTCAGAATACACAGTGCATCACAGTTTGTTGCGTATGGGGCTGCATAGCTACAGACCAGTCAGGGTGCCCATGCTGACCCCTGTCCACCACCGAAAGCGGCAACAGTGGGCATGTGAGCATCAGAATTGAACCACAGAGCAATGGAAGAAGGTAGTCTGGTCCGATGAATCACATTTTCTTTTACATCACGTGGATGGCCGGGTGCGTGTGCATCACTTGCCTGGGGAACACATGGCACCAGGATGCACTATGGGAAGAAGGCAGGCGGAGGCAGTGTGATGCTTTGGGCAATGTTCTGTTGGGAAACCTTGGGTCCTGCCATCCATGTGGATGTTACTTTGACACGTACCATCTACCTAAGCATTGTTGCAGACCATGTACACCCTTTCATGGCAAAGGTATTCCCTGGTGGCTGTGGCCTCTTTCAGAAGGATAATGTGCTCTGCCACAAACCTAAAATGGTTCAGGAATGGTTTGAGGAGCACAACAATGGGTTTGAGGTGTTGACTTGGCCTCCAAATTCCCCAGATCTCAATCCAATCGAACATCTCTGGGATGTGCTGAACAAACAAGTCCGATCCATGGAGGCCTCACCTCACAACATACAGGACCTAAAGGATCTGCTGCTAACATCTTGGTGCCAGATACCACAGCACACCTTCAGGGGTCTAGTGGAGTCCAATGCCTCGACAGATCAGGGCTGTTTTGGTTACAAAAGTGGGACCAACAAAATATTAGTTTAATAATAATAATTATCTAATTGTGTACTTAAATTTAACAGTTGACAGCTGATTGGTTGATTGTAATCTATTACATACCTTTCTATCAAAGTTATCTGACATTAACAAGATTAATTATTTTAACACGGTTAAACTCTGAGTCATTACTCTGACAATTAGTCTTGTCATATTTTATTACCATTTTCTAAACTATAGTGAATAAACTGATAATGCATGTAAGAAAATGTTGGTGTCTTCAACATTTTGGTTTGACTGTACACTGTAAAAAATGTCCTGCCTCTCAAATTGAAAATTTTCTAGTGACTGGTCACATCTAAATTTTTCAGTTGGCCAAATTTAATTTCTGTGAATTGATACAATTTTATTCACAGAAATTCAATTTGGCCAACTAAAAATTTTAGATGTGATCAGATGTGATCACCTGAATTTTTTTACAGTGTGTGTGTGTATATATATATATATATATATATATATATATATATATATATATATATATATATATATATATATATATATATATATATATATATATATATATATATATATATATATATATATATATATATATATACACTCACCTACAGGATTATTAGGAACACCTGTTCAATTTCTCATTAATGCAATTATCTAATCAACCAATCACATGGCAGTTGCTTCAATGCATTTAGGGGTGTGGTCCTGGTCAAGACAATCTCCTGAACTCCAAACTGAATGTCAGAATGGGAAAGAAAGGTGATTTAAGCAATTTTGAGCGTGGCTTGGGTGTTGGTGCCAGACAGGCCGGTCTGAGTATTTCACAATCTGCTCAGTTACTGGGATTTTCACAGAGGTCAGAGGAGAATGGGCCGACTGATTCAAGCTGATGGAATAGCAACTTTGACTGAAATAACCACTCGTTACAACCGAGGTATGCAGCAAAGCATTTGTGAAGCCACAACACGCACAACCTTGCGGCGAATGGGCTACAACAGCAGAAGACCCCACCGTGTGTGTGTGTGTGTGTGTGTGTGTGTGTGTATATATGTATATGTATATATGTATATATGTGTATATATATATATATATATATATATGGTCATTTTATTCATTATAAAATTATATGAATATAATTTATATATAAAATTATTAATTATAAAAGGCAGACATTTTTTTCAGAAAATGACTGAAATTAATTGCAACACCAGCAGAGAGAAGGCCTACATAAGGTTGTCCTGGGAGACTGTCCTGGGAATATTTCACAAGCGACAGGCCTAGATCCTGAAGCACCCACTGCCCTGTGTTGAAGGGGCTTTTTCATTGTTTTACTGTATTATATATAAATTGAATAATGCCTTAATCTGGGGATCTGATGAAAGGGATTTTGCCACAACATACAGCCATGATAAAGTTCACATTAAAAGGGGAGGGAGGGGGAAGATTACTTGTCTCATAAGGGGTGGCCCTGTGCAATGTAGGCTACATTTTAACATCATAGTTCTTGGGCAGTCATGCAAGAAATCAACAGCTTATAAAAATAAGAATACAAGTTGCAAATTGTGACAGATGTCTCGAAGATTGCGACCCTCCCACACACGCATTCCCCCACCCTCCCGTCCTCCAATCCATCCATCCTGCTCTCTAAGCTGGGCGACGACAGAATGTAGACATCCTTGACCTTTCTATACACTTCTATAAAGTGTACATTTATTTCTACTTCCGGGATTACCCGCTCATAGCCTCAAACTTCTTGGGTATAGATTTTGTTTACTTCAGTGTTAATTCACTGTAAAATAGCTCACACACAGTCTATTATTAAAGTATGCAAAGCATTTAATTAACCTTTACTGTTATTATACCGAGTGTCTTAAGGACTTAGCTGTTTTGAATTGTATCTTGATGAGGACAGTGCTTTAAGACAATGCTCTATTTATATAATATGTAAATGAGGCTTGGAGATTATGGATAAAGTTTTTAATTAGACTGATCTGCAATAACAGAATACTGTTGTCTGAAGACGAGCTTGAAATAAGTGAACCACTTTACTTTTCCAAAGCACCCTACATTTTAGAAAATACTTGGACAATGAAAAACTTGCTTATGGACAGGCAGACAGCTCTAAATTGTAATTTGGAGAGCTGTCCTGTAAAAATGATCATGAATGCACACCTGTTACCCATAATATGTTAAAGCATTGAGTTTCTAGGCAACTGCACATAGCCAACCATTACAATAATATAATGATATTAATATATTATATAAAACATATAATTAATAATATTTTTTTATATATTAGTAAATTGCAATATTTTAATATTATTCATTATAATTAGTCTAGATCAATAGTTATAATAATTATTAGTACTATTATTCATTAATATTATTATTTTAATACTATTTTGTAATTAAAATAATTATTAATGAGTTTATTATTTAAGAAATGTATACTCTTTTATCACCATTACCCATTTAATAATCACTGTTATGCATGACCTTTTGTGGTTTATTTTTTTATAGATATCAGTGTTTTCAAAAAGAATAATATGTTCTGTGTTTTAGCACCTCACTATTTCGTTGCCCTAAGTGTTCCACTATATTAATTTTAAATCAACTGTCACACCACATTTCCAACGTGTCTGAAAATATTTTCGTGCTCTTGCTTCCTGTAGGCCCGTCTCCTATTAACCCTAATGATGTGGGATTATGGAATTAAGGCTCCATGTTGCACCCCCCCCCCCCCCCCCCCCAGTCCCTCAGTAAATACTGTAAGCCCATTCCTGCTCCACAAAAAAAAAAAAAAAAAGTGAAAGCTCACCGTCTGCTCTTAAGCTGCACACACAGAAGGGTCGTGATCCAATCCAGAGCCAGGGAGAGTATGAGAGAAGAAAGAGGTCTGACAATTTTTAATCCTTGTCCTTTTCATTTCTCCTACCCGTGGGATTGGAGTGATTTTATTTAAACTGTCGGCTTGAGCCAAGGGATTGAAAATCAGGATTTGAGTGATTATCATTTTATGAAAAAAAAAGAAAAAAAAAAACATGATGCATGTATATTGTGAGGCACTGGTATGTACAGTCAGACATATGAGCATAAGTATGGGAAATCTCTATTGTCCAGGAGAAAGTGCATTCCAGTCTATTATATATATGTGTGTGTGTGTGTGTAGGGTCTATGACCATAGCAAATTATCCACTTGACCCCTAAACTGTATTAAAACGAGAAATGAGGATAGCATAGCACTTTCAGTTCAGTCTGCTGTGAGAGATTAGTCTGTGATGGAAGTGCTTACTGCCTTCGAAACACAACAATACTCCATCGCAGTGTCTACAACTACAACTTTCATTGTTCTGTCAAATCATTTCAATACGTTTGTGTGTTGCTTTTACAAACCATATTTCTCCTTTAGACAATAGAAACGATACATAAGAGGAAGCAATCCAGCTAATTCTCAGAAATGACCACTGGACTCTTCCTCCCACTGCGGACTCTTGCTGGATGGCTGAATCTCCTCAGTTATTCCATCTATTTTAACAAGAATGGGTTTAAAGGTGAAGAATCAAGTATTTGTTTTAATGAGTTAGCCATGACTAATGGTTGGAAAAGATACTCTAAACCACTCCAACCGTTCAATCTCACATAAAACAAGGCAACTGTTTGAAACAAAAAGGACACCTGGTAAGTGTAGTTCACATACATTAAGAGGACCATTGTGCGGGCTTTTTTGGGCCTTTTAAAAATAATTGACACTTTTTGGCACAATCCATTTACTTTGCTGAGAAGCAACATTTTGGCTCTGCATCCTTTGCATCCTTGACACAGATTTTAGAGAATTTAGAAAATGGAGATGTTAAATAATATTTGGTGATATCTTGCACACTTGACTTGAAAAATATATTCTGTATGAAAGCCAAATTTATTACAAATAATGTCAATAAACATGCTTTGATTTGCATCTATATTTTGGTCAGTGAACATTTTTGACAAAAACAAGCATCACACACACTTTCAAATGTTTGACATGTTTGATTTATTGATTTAAATAATATTCCTAATACTAATTATCATATGATGTACTATGTATATATAACAATACTTACATTCATCATGCACATTTAATCAGAATAGAATTCCCAAAGCTTTGTTTTCTGAAAGAAGCAACACATGGCATGCAATATGAGACTAAAATAAATGTGAAAATACATTATGTAAGGCATGTTTGTTGTTTCATTTAGATGCATTATGAGGCATATGCACTGAGCCTCCCTGGTGTCATTTAATGATTCTGATGTGACAGATGTTTACTTATTATATCAAAACATGACTATTAAAACTAGCTTGTGCTTAACCACACAAAAATGAATGGTGAAATTTGCTGTCAGACTCAGGAAGGTCACCCAAATATTGAAAAATTATCTGTATTATTATAATGAAACATTTTGTGTTTCCAAAAGGTTCAAATGAGTTGGGTATATAATATGAGATGAAGACCTGGAAGCAAAGCAAAAAGAAAAATTACCATGTTCTTTAGTTCTTTCTTCAATCTTTTATTTTCTCATGACATAACATTTTATGGCCTGTTGACGATAATAGGAAGACACACGGTTCTTCCTCTGTTTACACACCAACACTTCCCCATAATAGGATGAACAAAAAGGTTATCGCTATACAATCTATCAGTTCTTTTCTTAAGCCACCACTCGAAATTACCTCATCATCCAAAATAAACTGCATGTCATCCCCATTATACATGACTGACTGAATCCAAAGAAGCTAGTGTCTGTTTGAGTAAGCCAGCCCATTATGCCACGCAAACATAATCCCCTTTAACATCCTTCCTGTCCTCTGTTCATTCCACTTGCATCCTCTCCACAGAATCTTAAAACAAAATATGAAACAAAACCGGGCTCTCCTTAGTCAAACAGCGATCGATTCTTTGGTGAATTTCAGCTGACATCCTCATAGAGGCCAAACCAATGAAGTGGGTCAAGATATCGGGCACGTCTGTGTCTTTGTGAGCTGAAAGGGAACGCTGATGCCAAGTCATTTGGAGTGGGGTGATTGTGGCAGATGGGCCAATGCTGCAAACTGATTCCTCTTCTCTCTGTTCTATTTTATGAGATATGATCACCAGGGATTATGGCTTGTCACAACTTCATACATAAGTGACTGTCCTCAACCCATAGTTAAGGATCAAGGGAAAATCTCCTCTTTGGGGACAATGTGAATTCAGTCTCACTCTCTGGGAAGTTTGATCTACTCAGAATTAAAGAATGTTTTCTGTTTTTTCTCAAGTTGGTTTTCTCCTACAGCTGGGATCAGTTTTTCTGTTGCATTTGTTTCTTCCCAATTATCTGCTGTGAAAGCTGTGAGCTTTGTTTATTAAAAAAAAGACTAGTTCTTTAATGCTTCCATGAATTAGTCTGTTAGTACTTTTAACAAAGAAATATTTGGAGAGAGAAAAAAAGTCATAATAAATCAGTTTAGAAAAGAAATTACATAAATAGCCTATACAATTCCATGGTTGACCTTAATAGGTCTATTAAATCATTCATCATTAATAAATAACTACACAGGAGCAAATGAATAAGCAATATTAACATTCTAGTAACTACTATTGACTAACAGGAAACTCTGATTAACACATTAGTAAGTAATAGCATAATGTGGTAGTTCTCTATTAGCTAATCAATAACTACTGTTTTTTTTCCCCACTACTAAGAACTACTATACAGTACAGGATCATAATTCATGTGAATAATGCATAATGTATAATTCATTCTAAAGTGAAGATCATGGTAACCCACTAGTAATGACAGTATTCTAAAGTGAAAAGCATGATAACTACCTAATCATTACTGAAGTCATTGCAAGCATTTGAAGTTTTTGTAAGGTTTTGATAGTATGACTCAAGTGTTAATACATCCTTCTAATGAAATTACTAATGATTTTGAACAGTATTCTAAAGTGAAGATCATGGTAAGTCACTAGTAATGACATAAGTGTTACCAAATCCTTTTACCAATTACTAATGATTTGAAACCGTATTCTAAAATTAAATATCATGCAACCCACTAGTAATGACTCAAGTGTTACCAAATCCTATTCTAAAATATGACTCAAGCAAGTGTTACCTAATCCTATCTCCAAATACTATGATTTGGAACAGTATTTTAAAGTAAAAGAGCATGATAATCCTCTAGTAATGACTGAAGTCACTGCAAGCATTTGAGGTCTTTTGTAAGTTTAGGGTCCATTTCTCACAATTAGCTAACTATTAACTACAACTTTTGCCTCAGTAATCTCCTAATTGCTTCTAATAGTTATTTAGGTAGTTGATACATTTATTGGGTAGGATTAAGTAGATTATGTAGAATATGGTCATGCAGAGGCATCCATGTGTGCTTTATAAGTAATAAACAGACAATATCCTACACACACAAAAAAAAAAGGTTCTATATGGCACCAAAAATGGTTCTTCGTCGTAATCATAGAGGAACCACTTTTGGTGCTATATAGCACCATATCTTAACATGTTCTGCATATGGTAGCGGTGCTATATAGCACCATAGTTAGCGGTGCTATATAGCACCTTAGTCAAAGAACCGCTGAGGAACCTCTGAAGAACTGCTGAAGAACCACTGAAGCACCAAAATTGGTGCTATATAGCACTTAAAAAGGTTCCCCTATGATTACGAGCCAAGAACCTTTTTTGGTGCCATGTAGAACCTTTTTTTTTTTAGAGTGTAGTAATATGCATGCTAATAAGCGAGAATTGGACCCTAAACCAAATTTCTTCTGCGCTTGAGTCATTGCCAGTGGGTTACCATGATCCTTACTTTACACTGTCAGAAAAAAAGGTACAGTGCTGTCACTGGGGCGGTACCCTTAGGTACAAAACCGAAAAGGTACTAATATGTACCTTTAAGGTACTAATATGCACTCTTAAAGTACTGATATGTACCTTTTAAGGTAATAATATGTACCATTTAGGGGTGAGTAAGGTACAAAGATGTACCTTTTCACTTTTGTACCTTAGGGTACCGCCCCAGTGACAGCACTGTACCTTTTTTTCTGAGAGTGTATAATGCTGATCCAAATAAATAGTAATACCTTTAGAAGGATGTAGTAGTAACACTCGAAACATTACAAAAACATAAAAAGCTTACAATGACAATGATGCTTCTCACTTTAAAATTAGTAATTACTTCTGAAGGATTACTTGAGTCATTACTAATGGGTTACCATGATTTTCACTTTAGAATTAATTATACATTATGCATTATTCACATTCAATATGAACCTAGTTTTTAGTAGTCCTCTTGGAGGTTAAAAAAAAACCCAGAAGTTACCGATTATCTGATAGTGAACTACCACATTCTACTGAGCGCTATTACTTACTAATTTGTTAATCAGAGTTTCCTGTTAGTTAAATGTAGTTAATAGAATGATAACATTGTGGTACTCATTTGTTCCTGTATAGGTATTAAGTATTACACACAATTCTAAACAAACAAGAACCAAACTACATATACGTAACCATATTACATTCACGCATTCATTCATTTATTTTTTAAACAGGCCTACTACTATCAAATTCGTAATCTTTTTGTACACAATAGCTTGTCATAAACTACAACTATTTAAGTCTCATGAGTCAAAGTCTCAACAACACAGTAGGCTGTAAGCCGAATGTGTTTGATTTGCCAAAAATAAACTGATTCTCAAACAAATGTTGCGCCAGACTACTTTTGCTTCACCATGTGTTGTGATTGCTTAAAAGCCAACTCTTAAAAGAGCCATTCGTTCTGGAATCGCAGCACCCTGGTTGAGCTTGCATACGTTTTTGATTCACTAAAAAGAGCCAGTTCATTACAGTCACTCATTCAGGAATTACCCTACACAGGATGAGCTGTATGTTTTTGATTTACTAGAAATGGCTAACAAGGGTAATTTGTTCAGAAATTGGATTATACGCGACACGCAGTTTCACAGCGTTACGGCGCTGTTGATTAAACTGTCAGAATCTGTGCACATTTTTTTATCCATGTGCCCTAATAATCTTTAATCAAAATAACTTGCCCTCCCTCTTGCGTGACATCTCTTCTCTGATGGCGCGAGGGCGGGGCAACCTGTCACTCACATGACATCACAGCAAAGGTCCAACGATACAATCAATTCCTGATGGACAAAATCAAATCCCGCCCCAAATTTTGTCTTGTTTAAGAAGACATTTATACATCACAAAAGAGAAGAAAAGACTATCGCACTTTTCGTTTTATGCCAACTTTGACAACCACAAATGTCATTTGGTTGCACTATTTTTACAGTATATTAAGTGTCTTTAACTACTGTGTATTAACATTTAAATGACTAATTTGATACAATGCAGTTATTGTGTACATACATGTTTTTACATTGTTACATTGTAATTATATATTTAAGTACAGATTAATAATAATTAACAACATGCACTATAGAGTTAGGGTAGGATTAGAGGGATTTGGTGGAGGTTTAATTGCATGTAATTATGCATAATTTTCTGTTATTTACATATTTTTCTGTAATATTACCTTATTACTATGTTACTATATGTAATAAGGACACTTATTTAAAATAAAGTGTTACCCATTTCACCTTAACCCACCCTTAAATCTACCCATACCACCAAAACTGCCCCTAACCTTACATGTATCCCACCTCAATATCAGCACTTAATAAAAAATTTGTTTATGTAAGTACATAGTAGTTAAGGACACCTAAAGTGTGACCAATATATTTTTAAAAACCTTAGCCTTGATACTTTATAATAAAAGATATCACTTTTTGATTAAAGTGTTCTGGTTCATGAAACTTTTAGAGTGACTTTTGACTTTCAACCAGCCAAAAATTTGTTTTGTAATGCCTCTTTACGCACAGAATAAGGCATCAGAGCATACTAATTAGGGAGTCTTCACGCATTTTCTGTTCCAAAAACACAAGGCTTGCCTGCAGGGACTATTTTTCAAGCCAAAATTGGTCCCCAGGTACCAGCGCTGCACCAGACAAAGCACTGCAAATTAGACATTGAGAGGCCCATCTTTCTGTTAAATGACCACTTCCCCTATTTAGCTCTTCAGACAGGAAGTAGTCACTAAGAGAGAGAAAAAAGCTCTTCCTCAAAATGGCTTAAGTGGACAGACCCGTTTGAAGACAGAGCTTAGACACGTGCTCGCGCGCTCAGACGAACGGAAGTGACCTCTCCTGGCTCTGACACACAATATGCAGGATGTTATGGTTTACTTAACGCTTCACGGTGGTGTATGGACAAGGTGCGCACTGCCCTCCACTCATGTGCGGCGATGATTTATAGCAGAAATGACCACTCTTTCCCTTTAGGAAGTCTTTGAGAGCTTTAACGAAGGATGCAGCTTTATGGCTCGGGGGGTCTCCTTTTATACCTGAGCAAAATTCATGTCTGCAAGTCCATAAATCAGGTGTACGGAAATGGAAGGGGAAGGAAATTTATTAAGATCAAGTAGTTAAGCTTCAGATAAAAGGATTAAAGTCTAACAGTGAAACGATAAGTAATGAGCAATTGAAAACATGTCAAAATACAGTATATTCTGAAAAATTAGCTCGCAAATCATTCTCGCTGCTGCAACAACGCGGCCCCTCACACTCATAAGGTGGCAGCACACAGAATAAGACATGAAAGAGAGGAGGACACGGGTACATGCACCTGTTGTTTGTTTTTCTCCAGAAGGAGCAGGTTGAGAAAGTCGATTGGCTCCTTGGAGAGGCTGAGCTCATGGATAATGCATTACTCTCAGATGATGCGTGTCATATGGTCAAACATTGGTAATGAGCAGAACAACACATCACCTTAACATAAGGAACAACACATGCTTAATTTCTCCCCCCCTCTCTCGCTTTCCATCATCCATTATCACCTCTCGCTGGAAGACCCAACTTAATGAAATCGAGTGGAATTTTGTCACTGTACAATAATTCAATCAAAAAAAAGAGGCAAAACGTTGTGTACAGCAGAGGTCCTCAAAGTTTTTCAGAAGGCAGACCACTTCAGTATACAGAAATAATTGTGAACCGCCTAAACACACCATATTTGCGGTAAACTACCAATCACTTTAAACAATACTGTAAAAAATGTTACAGTCTTATTACATTTAAATAAAAAAAAATCATTTAGCCAATAAACCTAAATAAGCCAGCTGTTCATCTGAGGTTCACTAACTGCCAGTAATTCATCTGAGACGACAAAATCACTTAATATATTTTTATAGACTGATTAATTTGTTAAGTAATTCAATGGTACAGGGCTCCTTGTCAATTAAATGATTATATATCATTATTCTATTATATATATTTTTTGTCAACTCCTGGACTGGTTTGAGAGAACTACTGCTTTACAGAAATAATGCTTGTATAACATCTACATATGCTATTGACCATCTTTTATGATTCATCATGTGGCTTTCTATTGTGACACCTGCATTATTGTGGTGGTTACTGGTACATTTCAAGGTAAAAAGGGCAAATTTTGGTAGTTAGAGGTATATTAACATTGTTATTTGAGGAAATATTATGTAAAATATACAGGCATGCTGTAAAACAGTATGTCACAGTTTTTTTATCGTAAATATTTTTACAGTGTAATTGTGATTTTTATTTTTTGCATTCACTTTTTTTAGATAAAGAAAAACTGCATCACGTGATGATTCTTATAAGCTTTCTTTATATTCTGTCTAGCAGCAGTGGTGAAAGTCGAATCAGTCAGGCCTACTAACACAGATTCCATTCAAAAACAACAATACCTGTTGCCACTGTACACCAGCCAGATGTCCTGCTTTTTTTGCATGTCCACACCAGTGTTCGCAGCACAAGACCACATGGTTTTATCCCGTTTCGCTGATGTTTTTGAACTAACACTGCTTTGAAGAACTGCGCTGACTTTTTTCTCTTATACATCTATGACGCAGCCATATTACAAACGATAATAACATGTATTTATATTTCGCGTGGCAGCTCTGAGCAGACCTCTATGCATTTTCCAAATTTCAGTATCGCATTGTAATTATGGAAGCAAATCTTCTGGGAGAATAATTATAAGCATCCCGTACAGGTTTTTTTTTTTTTTTTTTCATTTCAGTGCCAAAAAATAGCTTGTAAACAAACCGCAAAGCACCACGAGAGGTCGAGCAGTTTGAGTGCATCGCCATTCACCTGTACTGCTAAGGTAAATCAAGCATGGGGCATTTCAAAGACTAATTGCCAGGTACATCTCAGCAGAAAGAAGTGTTTATGGGTAATCATCAGCAGGTGGGGTGCTTAATATGGTGGATGGGTGGCCAAAAAAACCTCTCCGTTTTACCAAGCCATGGAAAATGACCCAAATAAATGCAGTACGCTCTGAGCAAAACCTAAAATACCTTGCAGCTAAATGATTCCCTTGTTTCCCCCTTGACTATTGGACATTTTGAAGGCATCTGATCTATAATTTAAATCCTAAAATGATTTTGTGATTATGATGCCACACTAACTTTTGATTCTTCCAAATTTCAGTACGACGCCATTGTTCAATACACTATGAATACAATAAGGTGTGTTTTTTTTGTGATTAATGTCTACGCCTAGCATTTTCTTATTGTTGAACTCCAACAAGAATAATCACATATCTTTTTAACCTTCGTCAAATCTCCTTTTCTGCAAATAAATGCAGATATTGTTGCGTCCAGCCGTGTAGCTCCACCCCTAATCAACGAGATTACTGCTTGAGTCAATTTGAACAGTGCATTATTTGATCCAGAGTCAGAAATAGACATATTAGTAAGTGCATTAACATAATCCGACATTAACCATTGCGTTTGCCGTACAGTAAGTAAGGTATCATGTCCTCCTTCAAGACAAATTTCATTCAGGTAGAGTGAGCAAAACCCTAATTAGTAATTATATACTTATTTTCACTATATTATGTCAGTGTAATGTCCTTGTTACTGTCCAAACAGCCTAAGGTTTTTCCTTACATGCTTATCAGAAGAAAGAGGCAAAGTATATTGTGATTCCAGTGAGGGAATCCTATATTAGGATAATCCTAATTGATTTTCATTAAGTGCACTGCTGTAGAGCCCATGACTGGCCTACTTTCTCGACATTCGAATTAATCCCTTATCCCCGTTTTTATAGGAGAAAAAAAAATCCTAAGGACTGTCTCAGTAGCGATTTATGTGTTCAGCAATTTGATCAAAAAAAAGAGGATGAACACTAATTGTCTATTGTTTTCATGATTATTCATTCTCTGTATCTCTCGTCCAGTTTTTTTGCTATTGAAGTGTTCATAACACAGAATAATATGTCGTGGCATAATTTGAACGGCTTCTTGGTGCATGATGATGCTCATGTGAACAATACTTCTTTAGCAGACTCTCAAATAGACAGTTACAAAAATGTGGCCACGAATAATTCTAAAGGGCAGTAGTGTTGTTTAACCAGCAAGTATTTCCTTTTCTTTCTTAATGTGCACAATATAGAAGTTTTTGAATACAATCAGGTGAGCATCTGACCCTCTTATGAAATGTAGACATAAATGAAATACTGAGAAAAAAAAATCATGCCATGTATATCAACAGATCAGACTGTAAAAAGGATTTTTGGTTACACTTCATTTTAAGTTGATGTTACATTGTACTTACTCAAATAAATACTGAGTAATATTAATGTACTTACTATAGAGTTATGCTTAGGGTTAGTTACTTGTAATTATGCACAGTTTACTGTTATGTATTAATGTGTAACTACGTCACCTTAAAATAAAGTGTTACCAGATTTTTTCTTTTATGTTTTAAGCAAATTTGCTTGTTAAATAGCAACAACGTGTTTATTTTCATTTTATTTAGATGCACTAACATGCACGAGCTGACAATTTCATCAAGGCTAACACCATGATGCAACAACCCTTTCAGAAGGTCCTCTCCCTTTTTTCGGGGCCATTTCCAGCATTTTAGGTCTTTTTTTTTCCTTCATAGAGTGCGAAACATGGAAATAAAACAACAAAAATAAGCCCCCCTGACAAACTGGACGAGTTGAGTGAAGTTGCAGGAGGACTGGAGTGGAGAGGAAGCAGATAGGATTGTTTGCTGAAAAGGCTGCCTCAGTTCAGTGCACTGGTGTCTGAAGACCTCTATTCATTCTGAAGGCCAGAGGGGCCGTGGCAGTCTGGGTAGGGTCCCGCAGGCACTGAGGCACGGGGCCAGGCCTGGTCCTCTCCGCACTGCCAACTCGCCTCAAACCCTGACCTAACGGCCAGACGCGACAGGAGGGAGCAGGAGAGCGAGAGCAATTTAGTCTCAGTGGCTACTCATTCATTCAAAAGCTTATCACAGGCAGGGCTTACGATTGTGTAATTACGTGTTAAGTTTAAGACCTCGGCAGTGAATTTAAGGGGAAAAAATACAACAGAGAAATGAATAAATGCATATGGACACTATGGAATAAGCAACTGGTTAAAAGATTGGATTGTTTTTGAAGGTTGCACAAATTAAAAGTCTTCCTAAATTGTTTTGTGCGCCTTGAGACAAACAGAAAATGAGGATTCGCTTTGTATAGTGCATATGGGGGGAAAAGGATGGAATATATAATAATAAAATCAATTGAAAATGACTTTTAAGAGTTTAACTGATGTTTCTTTATGCATTTATGGACACACAAACTGCGATTTATGATATATAGATTTGTTTAATACCCATATATAACGTGCATTGTTTATGGTTTACTTTGCAATCTCATTTATTATAGTATAGTAGGCGATTTTCAATACACAAATGGGCAATTCAATGATCTCTTTCTTTATTTTGGTCCTGCCATCACTTTTTGCTGTAGAAAGTGACCTTTCAACCTAGAGCATGTTTGCTGTAAGGCTTCACTTTGTCTGTGGCACGAAACAGCATCGATTGTTAGTGTTTACCAGGGACAGTTTTTGGTAAACAGTAGGTATAATCGTGTGGAATTAAGCCGGTATATCTGATAGTACAGACTGGGGTTCATCAGTCCCATAAGAGTCCTAAACTTCTGTCACTTTAGAGGGAATATCTCATGCTATATTGCTCACCAGGCAGACTTTAAACACCTTAAATGTTTAAGAGCCATTGTATTCCGTTACCTCACATCTTCTCATCAGCCTGTTCTTTTGTTTCTCTCCTTATTTTTCACCGTGACCATAATGGTTACATGACATAACATCATTTCCATGTCCCAATACATATATTCGATTCCCTGCTCCAACAGTCTTGTAAATGAATCCAGCATGTCACATTGTCACATCGAGAGCCTCCCATTTTCGCAGAGTACCAGGGGTCTCTTAAACACTGCCCACTCTTAGTGGCACATCCTTTTTCCTGAAGACCTCCAAGACCCCTTCAAGCATAAGAGCTTTTAGCTAGCCTGCGCTAATGTGTAGAATAATAGCTACTCCCTGAATCTTGATGGCCCCTGGAAGCTGACTGAATTTGTGCACAACAGCATCTACAGTGCAGTAATATTCCCCTTTTTATATCTATTCTTGTGTGCTGCCACCCCTAATCTAGTCTTATTACATCTCTCTCCTTCTATTCTCTTTGCCTCATATGGCCTTTCAATTTTAGCGTGATTAGTAAGGTGGAGGATATTATCTGTTCTGCTCAGAGACGTGACAGAATATTATGGAACAAGACTAATATTACAATTATGCAGTGATTTACAATTAGAGACAAAGAAACAAATATTTCTGCCATATCAGCACATTTGGTGAGCAGTTGTCAACATACTGTAATGTAAAATGTGCTGCAGAGTGCATACACTTATGACAGTACTCAAGGACTTTTGTTTGTCCGTGTATTAACATTCATTTGAGAGCAGTTTCTCTTGTGGGGTCTCACATTAGGGTTCAGGTAGCGGGTCATAGATTAGCATGAAAGGGCAATGTCAGTGTCCACACAGCATTAGATCCTGTTTATCTGTTGGCAGTCTATCCCACTGATCCTCTCTTTACCACTAGCCCCCAGGACATCTGTAATCCACAGAAGTGACATATGAAGCCCAGTTGATTTCTTTTTTTCTTTTCTTTTTTTTGCCTTGTTTGTTGATATTGCATCTGAATTGCTAATTTATTTGGGCCATCAACTTTGGTCCTTTGAATAAATGTATGCTCTAACCGCGGGATGGATTAAAGTTATACAAACCCTCTCTCAGTCAGTTATGCAAACCGCAGCAGCTTACTATGAATAACTGATGCATCTTGGAAAAAAAACAGCCCGAATTTATCCTGGGCAAAACACATTAAATAAGATAGAAATCCACCTCTGTGCCTGTGCCAGCTGTGTTTCCGGATGGCCTTTAAACAAAACTACCCACAGAATGTTGCCACAAAAAATAGAAGGTTAGTTTGAGGTGCTCGTAAAAAAAAAGTTTCCGCTACAATTAGGTGTGTAATACAATTAAAACAGGCCTACACCTCCTCTAAAAAGTCATTGTGGCGCCAAACTCATTTCTGAATTTCAGAAAAAGCAATGACCTATTCGGCCTACTGTTTATAATAATCCCAGTTTAATAATAGCCCCTATATGTAATAATAATTATATAAACAAATAAAGTCTCAAATCTCAATCAGATCTACATAACTGAGATAATTCGAATAATTCGGGGGGGGGGGAGGGGGGGGGTGTTCAGGAAGTGAAAACAAAAGGTATTGTTTTTACAAATGAGTGTTTTTATGTGTTTCAGCAGCGTTTTTGAGCAACATATCATTAACCACAAAAAATTGATAACGCTAAATGTAAACGCTTAAGGTGAGGCTGTCACCATAGCAACAGCTTGGTGTCACTATCAAAGTGTAGCCTAGCTTACATCAACAAACACGTTTGTTACCGTTCATCGTCTTTATTATTATTAGTAGTAACGTTAGTATTATTATTTTACATAAATATTTTACAATAATATTAGTATTTCGTTTTAAACATAGTTTTCTGCGCTAGGGGCGCCAAAAGACAATTTGGAAGTGCGAGACGTAAGTTACTCAGCTCAGAACATTTCTGACTGAAATGGCTTTAAAGATGTCACTCTCCTAAAAGTTATTAAATAATTCGCACAGTGGACAGATGTAGTCGAGTGAAGTCTGACTTCAGCTATCTAACTGCAGCTGTTCAGGAGAATACTGAAACGCATGAAAGCAAACAGTTGAGAGTATACTATCGGAATTTAACTCTTGTTCCCTCACAAATACAAAATAATATGCGTTAATAGCCTAATCTAAATGAAAATTAGTTATATTTGTCGAATATCTTGTTTTAATTTTTTTATGGGCTGAGTGGAGAAAAAAAGGACTGTGGAAGAGCAGGTGAGCACATTGTCTTTTCAACTAGACGGCGTCGACAAACCGGTGTACTCAATTTTTTCCAGTCTCTGTGTTAAAGTATTCTTGTTTCTAGGCTAGCTACAGTTAAAAGCAACAATTGTCCGACATGGCAATGGCATTGACAACTACTGAATCGTCGCGTAAAATCAAATCAAGCAGTTTCCGCATACATCTAATTATACATTACGATATAGGCGATTCGATGTGATATTTAGGTGCTTAGCTTTTATCCCTCACGAACTACAAGCGAGTCTAAGACATTTAGTGCCTGAGTGTCCAGCAGAAAGGTGACCGAGGGATCAGAGGTGGCGGTGTTAATAAACAGGTTTCCTCTACACCTAAGAGGCGTTTTCCTTCTCCAAACACTATTGCTTTAATGTTGTCATGTATTTTTCCACTAAGTTCGCACTCCGAGCGTGCCTTTGGGGAAAGATGCTAACAAAATAAGTTGGAACACCTGTTTTGGAAAAGAAATTCATTGCAGCAAAAATCCTGCCTTCCCAGTCGTTTATTCACTCACAATAACATTTGCTTGCGACATGGAAACTGGACTGAACAACACGCCTTTCCTTTTGTCCTCATTTAAGGAAAAGAAAAGGGCTTGTTGCTGTGAAAGTGAATCCTATTTTAAACTTGAAGAAAAGTTTTTAAAAAAAGTTTTGAATAAAAAAACACTTAATCTATAGTCAATAGACGTGTTGAAGGAGGAAACATTGTCGGGAGAAAAAAAAACACTCACCATCAGGTAACAATCTCGAGGGATGCATGATATTAAAATATATAACATTTAATAGCACATGTAGAAAATAATCGAAAATAATAATAATATGTTTAATATTCTAATAAATGTAATGATAATTAGTAATAACAGCTGAGGTTGAAAAAGTTTTGTTTTGTATGCATTTACAGATTGTCTTTTCTAACCAATATTTATTAAATAATTTTGATGAACACTGTTACAGTAAATAATCTCATTAATAGGTCAAACAGCTGCGCTGCTGTCATTTGCTCTGACAGCCCAAACATGCTTTGGAATGAATGAGACCAATGAAATGTGCTTTGGATGATTTTCTTTTCTTTTCTTTTTAGAACACCACAATTAAATATGTCTGCATGCTTGATTTATTTTACATGTAGGCTAATATACCAGGCTGCAATACATATGTATATTTTATCAATACAAATATTTTAATCATTACTCACGACACTGTGCAGGGTTACATCACATTTCGTTCAAATGAGCTGCTAAGAACACACACAAAAATGAAAAGGGAAAAACTTAAATTTACTGCGGAAAATGAGTAATATGCGACGTTCTGAATACACTTTTTAATTTCAACAATGAACAGGAACAGCGATACGGAAAAGTAGGTTAAGGCTTTGAGAAATCTGCTTACATGCTGAAGCACCTGATAGGATGTTGAGAAATCAACATTTGATTGGCTAATGGCTCTCTAAATAATGTGTCCAAATAATCCTGTTTTCCTTCTTCTTCCATAACGCGGAACTTTATTTTAGCGTGGTAGATCAAATATATGAACAAGACAGATATAAATGCAAGTTAATTGATAGTGTCCACATGTGCTGCACATTCAAAGTCTGTGCACTTTTGTCTGTGCATAAATCAAACCTAAAGAAATTTCGCAGGATAGACAACACTATTCTGTTCTATTTGATTACATTCTATTAGTCAAATGTCCATTTAGAAAGAGACATAATACATTATATCCATTTGGCTGTGTTTTAAACTTCACTGACTGATCATAAAAGCACGCATGATGGATGTGTGCCACATTTTACAAACAGAACCTCCCGTGCGTTTTTTTGGGATAATCTTACGGATTCATCTATGCAAGGAAGAGCCTATTTAACCGTATTCAAATAACAATTTGTAAGAACAAGTCAAAGCATCAGCATATTCCTTCATCTGTTGACTGCGGAGGCTAGGAGGAGGGATCTAAAGTAAGAGCAAGGTCTTAAGTAGAAAGAAGCCCATAGCTCAAAGACAACCTTGGCAAGCGCAACTATTTTCACGAACCCAGGCACGCACGAGGTCGAGGCTGCGGTCACTTCTCGGGGCCTGCATACCACATTTCATGAATGTTGTGAGTTGAGTCCTATTTTTAAACATGGTGATGAAATATATAGTATTCGCATTTATGAATTACATGATGATAGCCTTTAAAAAAATGAAGAAAAAAAATTAGTATAAGTAGAAAAATGAACTGTGCTATTTACTTTTCTGTATAAAAAAATAAGTTGCATTGCAAGTGCACTTAATAGTACACATTGGTGCGATTTATATTTCAAATGCATCATGCTGAGCGTGCATCTACACTGAAGAAAGGTATACATTTCAGTCAGCACAAACAACTTTTGTTCATAATGTGAATAATTACTTGAACAAAATCCACACAGAGAACATATTGTTTAAAAAAAAAAGTGCGTATCCTTACAGATATCCCACAAAGGTTCCCGTATCGTTCGTTTTTGCTTGAGCGGAGTCTTCAACTTCACTTGTTTTGTATTCCTCTAAATCCAGCGGACTGCTCTTATTGGTAGGTGCGAGCGTTACATCACTATGATTATGACGCGCCGTCTTCCTGCTTCCTTCAGCCGCGTCTTAAAGTGAATCTTGTTGGTTCGAGCGCGCGCTCTCAGCCTCCTCCTGGCCGCGTGCGCTGAGACATACAGTTTTCATGCAGAGAGAGGAGCGGCGCACAAGAGCTCTTTCTCTATCTCACTCTCTTCGCTCTCGCTTGTCCCGAGAAATTACAATATTCATCACGGGGCGAACAACCCTCTGTATTCTCTGTTACACTATCGCGAAGAAGCTCAAATCGCTCTCATCTTCAGAGTAAGTAACCTTGTCATTTGCGCTCGCGCTGAGTTTTGTTCTACTACTGGTGACTTTTCATGTGATGCGCTGTATCCCTTTATCCTTCACGCTCTTCGGTTGCTATTATTTTAACTAGATCATAAATTCGTATGATTTTGGATGGATTGCAACCCTATGTTTTCCGCAAAGTAAGTATAAATACGTTCTAGTAATATTGATGGTAGACTTTGGAGAGGCGACGCGAAACATTTGCGTTCAGTTCTGAACTTGCCGTTTATTCTTCGTGATAGGACAGTCTATCTCTCGTGAGGTTTATGTCGTTTGTACATTTTCTGTATCTTTATTATTTTAATTTGCTTTTTGTCAGTCGTCTGTTGTTTTGTATGCCAATAACTCATTTCCTTGTCATTTACATGCGCTCGCTGAATTTACGTTATCTCGTGAATGAAAGGTTTCAGACAGAAAAAAGGGGTTCCAGCTTGGTCTCATAGGAGAATCTTTTAAGTTTCACAAGAACGTATTATTCTCTAGTTGTTTAGAAAGCCTCGTTATACTGCTTTAAAGAGCCGGGAGACAACAGCAGTGAACTGAAGAACCTATAATGGAATATCAGGAACTTTTTTCCTTCAGATAGCCAAACTGACAGCTACACAAATGTTTTTTGATAAGAAGGTGGCTTTTTGCTGAAACTAAGGTGCTACAAAAAACCTTTGACGAACCTTTATTTTTAAGAGCGTAAGCTTATACTGAGCCTCTGACTTTTACTGCCACTCCAGCTTGACGCGTTACTTCATCATCATCATTATCATCATCATCATCATCCTCGTTTTCTGACGTGAAAGCTAGATACATCAAAGCTTTGCTTCAGGTTACGGGTACACAAAATCATGTTTAGGAAAGGACTGCCGACGTATATAGAGCCGTAAAGTCTGTTTCGGATGTTTAGTGTCAGAATGTACTATTTATATGTTTTAGGATTAAGGTGCAGTAGGCTTCTCTGTCTTCAAACAGGGCTCTGTGGAGAAAATATATAAAACAGTAACTAATGTCAAACGTTCTAACTAAGGACATTTTAACAATATATAATGTTATTTGGTGTTTCTGCTAAAAAGTTGTTTTACAGCGTTACTTATAAAATCTAGCCTTTTAGGGTTCTAGGGAATGAGTGGGGGTTCCTTGAGTCTTCAATGGTTCAAAACTGAGATTTCCGAGAACTTGCATAAAAGTATTGGCTAACACAACAACTGCGTTTTCCGAATCGTGTGTTCACATCAATATGTAATTGAATTAGTTTAATTTTCTTTCTATCACAACTTTTTGGTTTTAAGTTAAACCGCTTTAAATATTTGGAGAGGTGCGCAAAGGACGCAAATGGCCGCATTAGGTGAAAGACATCTAAAACGAATAGATTTTTTTTTTTGCCTTGTTGTCTTGACTTGTCAGATGTCTATATTCAGTGACAGCAAAAGATGTATATCCACTCTATTTCATATCTTAAATGTAAACTTCTGAATGTTAATCCGTGCGTCTTGAAGAACAATTAATTTAGGTTATAGACTACGTCTTATATGGTGCATGTCACGCAATATAGGATATTTATTCTAAATAGGCTATTTGCAAACGACTAGTTGTCAAATGGCCGTGCTGCTCGATATGAAGGCAATACCACATTATATTATTAGAGTTATGATCATCTTTATATAATTTGTATATGTATGTTTAGAGGAAGTAGTCGCATTTTTAAATATCTGTTAGGCAAACTGCACTTTAGTCATGCTCAGTGTGAGATGAAATAGTCTATTTACAGTGCCTTACATTCATAACGAGCAAGGCTACAGATTTTTTTTATTTTTATTATTATGCATGGAGGACTCAATCTTTTTATCGTCTGATTTTGAGCGTCATGAATAAAGTTAGGCTCACCGTCAACAAACTTGTAAAACGTGCAATTAACCTTTATTACTCTGTATGATCCGTGGTTTACTTTAAATTCATTTGATCAACAATAAACCAATTGTTTTGGAAAAACAGAATTTAATGTGGTGCATTTTACTTGTTGTATTAGGATCTTCCCCCCCATTAGATAGGGGGATATAAGTGCCTGCTAATCTTCAAAAGATAATATTAAGGGCTAAGTGTCTTTGCAAATATCAGTTGCTGTTTCACTGACAAAAAACAAGAGTAGCTAGCCTACCTCAAAACTTACCAATGTGAACAAAGCCTGCAAGTTGGCTATGTGTGTGAGGACAATAGTGGCAGGGCATGTCTGGCTAACACAGCAGTATGATTTTTAACTTGTTCTTACATGAGAGATTACATGAGATTTAAGTATAATTTTTGGAGAGATTATTAAAATAATTTTCAAATGACAAATTTGTATCCAAATTATATATGTTTTGCTGTTTTCCTCTTTTGTTAATTTTTATTGAATATACTGTAGACCGACTTTAAGTATTTTTAATGCATTGTGTGTTGTTCTTTAAGACATTAGACTATCAAATTGCATTAGGATTGTGCACAAGAAACTTAGAGTCATATAAAGAAAATTATTCATCGGTCCTTTCTTTTTGGCTAGGTTCCCAGGGTTCTCGAGCTGTGCCCAGCTGACAGGCTTTCAAAAATGGCACAATAACAGTTCCAGTGATGCCTGACCATGACAGCACATCCCTCTTAAGCAGACAAACCAAGAGAAGAAGAGTTGACATAGGAGTGAAGAGGACTGTTGGGCAAGCATCTGTGGTATTTACCCGCACAAAAGCAACCTTTTTTAGTGCCATGAATCCCCACGGTTCCGAGCAAGATGTTGAGTGTTCAGTGGTGCAGCACGCAGACGGCGAGAAGTCCAACGTGCTTCGCAAGCTGTTGAAGAGGGCAAACTCTTACGAAGACGCTATGATGCCCTTTCCAGGGGCCACTATCATCTCCCAGCTTCTGAAAAACAATTTGACCAAAAATGGAGGCAGTGAGCCTAATTTCCAGGGAAGTGGCCTCTCGAGCACCGGTTCAGAGATCCAGCAGGAGGATGCCTGCAGCAACTCCTCGCGGGGCAGCCCTCAGGAGTGCCTTTCACCATTCAACAGGCCCTCCATGACCCAATTTGAAATGGAGAGGCTAACAGATGAGCATCTTAGGGCCAAACGAGCCCGGGTGGAAAACATCATCCGTGGGATGAGCCATTCTCCAAGCGTCACGCTCCGTGCAGGTGATAACGAGCGTGAGGGGGCAGCCCAGCCCCCGAGTCCTCGTGAGAACTACCGGGAAAACAAGCGCAAGCAGAAACTGCCACAGCAGCAGCAGCAGAGTTTCCAGCAACTCGTCTCTGCGCGCAAAGAGCAGAAACACGAGGAACGCCGGCAATTGAAGCTACAGCTAGAGGACATGCAGAAGCAGCTCCGGCAACTGCAAGAGAAGTTCTACCAGATTTATGACAGCACTGACTCTGAGAACGATGAAGATGGAAACATCTCTGAAGACAGTATGCGTTCTGATGGAATGGACAATCGTGGCCACGACTCTGTCCCAGATCGCTCCGACAACGAGATGTCTGACATGGATCCAGGGCACTTCTTGGATCGAGCACGCGCACTTATTCGGGAGCAGGCCATGATGGCGGAGGGGGACAAACCCAAGCGTGATGGGTCACGAGGGAAGAGCCAGGGACCAACCTCCATGCATGCAGAGGGCAAACAGCTAGCAGAGACGCTAAAACAAGAGCTCAATACAGCAATGTCCCAGGTAGTGGACACCGTGGTGAAGGTCTTTGCTAAGCCTCCACGCCCAGTTCCTCAGGTTTTCCCACCCCTGCAGATGCCCCCTGATCGTTTCGCAGTCAATGGAGAAAACCCAAACTTCCATACTGCCAACCAGCGCTTACAATGTTTCGGTGATGTCATCATTCCTAATCCCCTGGACACTTTTGCTAGTATGCAGGTGCCTAACTCGAATGACCAAACAGAGGCCCTGCCTTTGGTAGTGAGAAAGAACTCTTCAGATCAGACTGGGTCTCTTCCCACACCTGGGGGTCACCACCACCACCACCCTTCCCTGCACCCCTCACCCTTATCTTCCGCAATGGGCTTTAGTCCTCCCTCTTTCCGCCATCCTTTCCCCCTTCCTCTAATGGGCTACCCTTTCCAGAGCCCCTTAGGTGCCCCAACAGGGCCTTACCCAGGAAAGGATAGGTCTTCTCCCGAGTCTCTGGATTTGTCCAGAGAGACCACCAGCCTACGGACCAAGATGTCGTCCAACCACCTCAGCCACCATCGTTCCATCTCACCAACACACCCAGGGAATGAAGGCTTGTCCTTGTCCCTCATCAAGTCAGAGTGCGGAGACCTTCAGGACATGTCTGACATCTCTCCATATTCAGGAAGTACAATATCCTTTTAAAAAAGAGAAAAGCGTATTTTGATTGATGTGTTTTTATTTGTTTGGATAAAACAAAAATCCAGACAGTTCTGGTGAGAGTGCAGTTTAAATAACATATGAATGACAGACAGATCTTAAAAGACATAAACTTAATTTCAATAAATCTCCATTAATTGGTACATTCAAGACCAGTGTTCCTCTAGTAGTCTGAAGATTAAAAAGACCCCAGTGGATGGAGGCTTTTAAGTGTGCGCTATATGGAGAAGTGCTGAAAGGCCCCGCCGTGGCTAAGATACCTCCCATCTTCTCTGTTCTCACACTATCACAGGGACGACTCACAATAAAACCCCCTCTTTCATCACAGCGCATGCAAGACTTTGTACATAAATGCTCAAAGCAAATCATATTTCAAAGCCAGGAAGTGAAAGGACAAGTGGGATCCTTTGCTTGGAGGCCCTAGAAAGTTGTGTTAGAAGAATGGTAAAAGATCTCTGTCAGTGGAGGAGCATTTAGGAGATTTGTGCTCATTTAGTGAAAGCACCAAGGGTAATAACATCTCTATACTGTTGAGTTTCGTAATTTAAAAAATGTATGCTCTCTCATATTTGCTTTTATTTCATATATGTGATCTCATGAAACAACAACGCCTATTTCTTAGGAACTCCACCAGCTTGCTTTAGGTGAAGGTACACTGATAGCTGTTGCCTGGCAGTAGGTCTTTTCTTTTTATCCTGTTTCTCTGGTGTGAAGAGGTGTTAGCAGGTAGCTGCTTTTCTTTCGCCCCTTTTTAACCTTTTGTACAATGCCTACTAGGTCTTTGATAAGCTTTAAACTAAGTAAAAAAATTACAAAACCAAATGTGCCATACAATATGATATGAACAGTTTAAAATTAAAATATTTAATTTATTAATTTTATTATTATTATTTTTAATGAATTGGCAAAATAACTCTAACAATGCAAAGAGAAACGGCATCCCAGGCAGGGATGCACTCTTCAGCACAGAGGGAGTCTATTATTTCTGTAAGTATACTTGCACACCTGCACAGTTGGGACCTGAACAACAACATCTCAATATTTGCAAAATAGGGTGTTTAATCAAATATGAATTTCTATTCAAATTATAGAAGAAACAAGCAGCCAATTATCTTCAGCCATGGGCAGCATGATCTTCCTTGTCACGTGCTCTCTTTGCATCTCAAGAAAAATAGCCTTGTTCAGTTTCCCCCATCATTTGCATATAGAGAGACCGAACAGCTCTGGCACAGGGCTGTTGTAAGAATGGGGTGGGGGTGGGTGGCAGGTGAAGCCAGTTTGCATGTCTAATATAGTAGAGGAGGACAGAGGTTCATGGTAGCTCCATGCTCAAGTGCTGAGGCAGCTATTGCGCGCAGATTCAGGTTTCATCAATTAAAGCGAAGCAAAGAAAACGTGCACTATGAAGACATCGCTCAGATCACTTTTCAAACTCGGTTGCCAAAGTGGTTTAATAAAAGACCTTCTCGATTTCAAAATCACTCTGCTGGTGGAATGACAAAATTTGAGTCCTTTCTGATTTATACATTTATTTGTCAAAAGACTGTTGTGAAGATTATATTAAGTAATATTTTTTTCACCCAACAATCTGAAAACACTTCCTAATCTTTTTTTCTAAGCAAGAGCTAAAGTCTCAGCTGTAGTACATTTGTTGCTCTAATCTTTCATATTGCTGAACAGATGTCTAGCATTAATTTATGGATTTAGCATCCCTATGTTCTTTTTCCCTTCCTTTCTCTCCTTACACCTGGCTGTTGGATCACATTTCACTAGTTATTGTCTCCTTTACATGCAACATGCTTAATACAAAACCAGACCTAAAAAAGCCTGATGATGCAGTGCATCTATGGTGGCGTTGTTTATGTAGTATCTCATTTGGCTATAAACCACAGCTGGCCCATTTTTCTCCTCCCCTGAAATACTTCATATTCATGTTTGCATTATGTCCTTCATTCATGTTGACTATGGCACGGCTTGTCTTACACTGAGTGGGCCAGTGTTTACACAATCTATTTTGTCATTTCGCATATTTACGTATCCTAGAAACGGCTGTATTTTTCTTGGAAGCCAGGTCTACTTGTAGGAAATGTGCGTTTGGTGAGTCAAGCCCCATCGAGTCATCCTCGACACATTGTTCCCAAGATCGGCGACTGTTTGTTTTATTTAAAAGTGGATGTCTTGAATGTTAATGGCACTGAGTAATGATATACCTGGGATTTATGAATGTTGTTAACGGAGCAGAGACAGAGCTGTATGAACTGACTGAGCAGTGGCAAACGATTCAGTTCTCAACTGCGAACCGCTTTCTATGTGCGATGCCCATTAGATTAAAGAGCATCTCAATGTGATTCAACTCTATGAAGGTGTTTACCAGCCCTCTCTGTCCAAACTCCAACACGGCCTATTATTCGCTCCATTTCATAAAGATGCACTTTTCAGAAGCGGCCTCGCTGCCTGGGCTTTTCCCTTCTCTTGGTTTTTAAATGAGCCTTTAGGTCCTTGAAAAATCTGACTTGTTGTGAAAAAGACAGCTTAACTCTCTCTCTCTGTCTCTCTCCCTCCCTCGCTGTCATTCACTGCTGTTATTTGCTGTATGCATTATGACAGATGGTAGGAAAGAGAGTAATGCTCTTTAGGTCTTCCCTATCAGCCTAATGGAGGTCACCTAGGGTTCTCCTCCTCTCCTCCTCTCTTGGCAGAAGGAACACGCCAATCTACATACACACTATTATTAGAGAGGCTCAACATTGCAAATAGCACAGACAGTCAATTTTATAGTTTCTAACGTGTAGATGCATTTACTGTTGCTTTTGTAAGTTACAACATTTATTGTTGCAACTGTTCCGGTGCTTTGCATTTTACATAACAGACACAGTGAGGTATCGTATTCAGTGCGAACTGCCATGACGGTGCCATGCTTTATAGTGAAGGGGGGTAGGCGAGAGTTGGGTGAGCTTCTTAATTGACCTTGTGGGGGCCCATTGATTTAGCCCCACATGCATCTTCATTTTTGATAAATTATAAAGCCGTTAATTTGCAGAGGAAATGGCTGGGCCAGTCTGGAGCGCAGATGTGGCTAAAGCCGGCCTAACTGGCAGAGCGGGGGCCGTGCCAGGAGGCTCAGGGTGGAGGGTTGGGGGTTGGGGCTAATTGTAATGGGTAGATGGCTCTGGTTAGCCACGGTCTCTCCTGGGACCCCCCTCAGCTGCCCTCTGTTTACCAATCTAGAGGGCAGTGCCACCTCCAGATAAATAGCATTTTTATTGGGATAAGCAGACGTTTATTGACTTGCAATGCTACATTGACTGGAACTCTATAGGTGTTAATATGAAGTCGTCAGAAAATCGAAATAATCAAGGATGGTTTACCATAGTGTAATTATTAGTCTTGTGGTAAATATAAAATATGTAAGGGAAGTTTAAACAATTTTTTAAAATTATATTTATCTATTGCTTTATTTATGGCCATCATAAATAAATACAAATGGGAATTATTACCTATAAATGTCTTTATTTGATGACTAATAATTACATTTTAAAATGTTTTCCTTAACCTTCAAATTTCAAATCCAAGAGGGGCTTTCTCCGAACCATCTGAAGAAGGCCAAGCTGATGTTCTTCTACACACGCTACCCCAGCTCCAACATGCTGAAGATGTTCTTCTCAGACGTGAAGGTGAGCTCGCCGTTGACCGTTAACTATGTCGTGTGCACTAGTACTAAGTTGCACTGTCCCATTAGTCCAGATGGGTCCCAAACAGACGGCCAGCTCCCCCACCCCTCCACCCCCCAATTAAACTAACTGGCCTTAATCTCCTAGAAGAGAACAACACGGCATAGCACAAGTCCCACTTTCCCTTTTACTCACTTACGCTTTCATTTAAAACACTGATCATGAGAGTACATTTTTTGTTACCTCTTTTTTTTCTGTCGCCTCACTGCTGGTTAGCGAGCACAGACAACTAGTCTCTGTCTCTGTTAACTTGTCGGATGATAATTTCCAAGAGTTCCCATCCCCAGCTGATCTGTGGAAGTGGGAGGCAGAGGGTGATAAGAGCTGAGAAAATTAGAGGTTCAGCAGAAACGAACAAGCGAAAGCGGGAGGGGATGGAGAGGAGGAGGGAGACAACAAACAAAATGGAGCACAACAACACAAACAAAACAATGGCACCAATTGTCTTTTATTTACAACTTAATTTGTTGTTGATGCGTCATACAGGGAGCATACGGAGGAGAAATAATGTGACAGATTCAGGCCACATTATTTAAATGAGGAGAGCAGGGTCCTCTCACTCCCAGCTGCCCCTGTGCTGGGTCCAGGGTGACCACCTCATCCTCACACACATGCTTCTGTTGCATCCATCTAAATCTGCCAGCAGCTTAATACTCATGAGTACATTCATCGCTCGCTGTTAGCACTTATGCTCCAGTAGGAAATGATATCATTTAATATCTAGAAAATACTGTGAATGTAATATTCAGAGAAAGCAGCTTTATTTACATATAGGCCGTCATTTTTTTCGATTCTGATTTCAAAGAAAACCTCTTAATTTATAAATTTTGTACCTTAATTTTGAGCCACAAAAGAGAAATATTAAATTAAAGACGGCCCAATTACAATTCCCCTTTAGACAAGGCTGTGAAATTCTGTACACATTAAATTAACATTTTCCAAAACAAGGTCAGTGTCCTGGGAGAGAAGGTTTTCAGGGCTGCTTAAGCTGAAGGGAACAATGGGTGGCATGTGTTTGTTGGATCAACTAGTATGTATGTAAGGGAATTAAGCATAAATTACTGACTAATTACGACCGTATAAGCCCACGAAAGTTACAGGAATTAGTGATTAAAGACGTTTAGGCACCATAATGATGGGATCTAAATAGGAAATAATGACTGTGGGAAATAGGTTGATTTGACAACTGTTTTACCTAAATTGTCTGTAATCGGATAATAAAAATAAAAAAACCTTTGTACTAGAGCAACTATTTAATCACCTAATTAAACAAGAATTTAGAATTAACTTTCTCTTTTTGAAAATATATATTTTTAATAAAATACAAATTATAGGCTAAAATTAGGTGCTACATTAATGGTGAATTGTATATTTGTAATAAAATGCAATCAAGAGAAATCAAATCAGTTAAAAAACTCTGAAAAAGTAAATAACAATTTTTTTTTTATCGCTATGAAAGCAATTATATATGTACAGTCAAGGCTAAAGTTCAAATGTATTATGGTTAAAAGTGTGAGTCAAAGAAAATTTGAATGATCATATCATACTTTAACCATGATGATGATGATGATAGATGATAGCTCGGTCAGGAAGAGGAAGCTGCTTTTTTTACAGGTAGTGAGCCAGTAGTCATAAAGAGATTAATGCAGCCTTCCTTCACAGGAAAGCAACAGGAAACTGTGACAATCCAGTGACTGGAGTTCTTATGTAATGGATAATACCTTTGTCCCATCTCAATATCTCTTTTTCACAGTTGTTCCTTGAACTGTTATCATATTTGTCACACAAAGTATTATAGAACACAGGGTCATTATCCTAATGTGATTTACAGCCAAACTATCTTGTTCATCCTTTACACCTCTCTAGCCCCCTGTATTTCTTCTCATTTTAATCACCATAAATCTCATATGGAATATTCGCATCACTTTGCACATGGAGAGGTGTCCCACTGGCCTGGTTACCGTAGCCTTTGAGGGCTAAATAAGAAAGGGTCAGAGGTTAAGAGGAGCATTAGCAGGACGATGGTGTGACACTGATTATGAGCAGTCAAAGCAAGTATGAGCGGGGTTATGTCACCCTGTAAGGGTTGAGGCGTATATGTTTCAGCAGGACAGCTCCAGTAAGGTCAACCGTAGGTCAGGGAAATTATTTTAGCTGCTCAGGCTTTGTCACCGGGCTGCCTGACTGCCTTTAAACATACAGCATACCATGTACCATTAACAGCTGAATATCAAGTAACCTACTGGGGCACTTAGCTTACTTCCCTCTATAGAGCTCAACTTTTCCCAGATTCACAATCTAAGTGCATGCTGTGTGTGTGGGGTGGGGTGGAGGGAGTCTTAAAATGCACAGACCCCGTATAAGTAGCGTCCCCACCAGGCATGTGTGAAAGCCTGTATTGTCCATGGCTAACAGAGGAAACGTGCGGAGTGACAGGTCAAGTCTTCCCCCGGTGTCTTGGAAAGAGCAGATCTCTGTCACCAGAGGAATAATCTTTCACAGTCCCGTGAGCAAGAGTGTGTGAAATACTCTCGCTCCCGTACGTACACCCTTGTTCTCTGAGTCAACTGCTGCCCGGACACATTACAGGCGTCAGACTGATTTGTTTTATGAATCTTTTGAGCGTGCTCATTGGATATATAAGGTTTTTTTTTTTTTTGTGGGGGTAGAGAATAACAGGATGAGGTGTCCCATGGGAAGCATTGCATTTGGTGTTCTTAGAACAGCACTGGAAATGATGTTGAGAATAATAGATTTTATGTTTGTGTGTGCAAATTTTTGCACATATACACAGAAGTGTCTTGCTGATTTAAAAGGGCATGTGCAAGGGGACTGTGATTGCAACTAGTAATTATTCAAAAATCTTGTCTGGTAAAGTTACATAGTTATTGTAGGTAACAACTTTTAACCTACACACATCATGTAAAAAAAAACAAACAAAAAAAAACGTTACAATAAGTAAAATTCAGCATTTATGCTTGGATTATTTCAAATAAAATAATAAACAATATTTTATGTCAATCATTTTATATTTGCAATTATATATAATAAAACATCAAAACAATGTATTTGTCTATAGAAACAACAACAACAACAACAACAACAACAACAGTAATAAATAAATTAATCATAATCAATCAAATATACATTTAAAATATAAGTGCATGCAACTCCTTTATATGTACATTAAATTATGAATTTATATGAAATTACAACATGTCAACACTTTAAAAATTGACTTGTCAAATTTAAGAACAGGACTCTGGAACAGGAAAAAACACTTTTAGTGTGAAAACCAACACATCTCACATTTTCTCCCACAATCCTACTAAGAAAAAACGATTGTGTTGTTTCATGATATGATGTATCATTTAATGTTTTGTTCCGTGCATGGGGTGGCTGAGAGCTGAGAGAGCTAGACTGGTTATTTTTGTTTGACAAGCAGATGACATGATCCTTAATTGCTGAGTTGTCACGTTCCAGCAACGTGGCTCCATTGTCCCCCGAATCTCTGGTATTTCTATTGGGCAACAATGCTTTTTAAATCTCCCTTTATACAGCGCTGCCAAACGATGTCATGCGGACTTACTTTTCTGCGCTCTCCATTATGTCATCCACTAGCCATTCTAGAAAAAAAATTCCCCCCTCTCTCGCCTTTTATCCGTCTCTTCTGCAATCCCCACTCATATGAGACAATGTCTTATGACAATAGAAGAGCCTAATCTCCATGTCAAAGCAATTTTCATTCCCCAGTGAGCAGTCTGCTATCATTTTGTAATGTTTTGTTTCTTATTCTAAAAGAATTAAGGGGGTGGTGGGGGGCTGGAGTAAGTCGTCACGGGGGCCGGGGTTCTTATCTCAGTGTCTGGAAATTTGGACAGTGCATTTCGCTCTGCAGATAAAGCGGAAAAAGAAGCCCCTCGAGTTCAGTAGATCCTAATAGGTTTAACGTCTATTGAAACGGGGGTAAGCGAGAGATCAGATAGCCTTGGTTGTTCTTTTTTTTCGCCTTTCTTTCTTTTCAAACCCCTGTTCTCGCTCGCTGTTAGGCTGAAAGAAGGCAGAGGCGACACACAGGCCAAATGTATAATTCCTGGATAGGTTAAGTACATGTTTGAACTTCTGCAGACTGATGCCTCGGGATGACGACTTAATCATTTTCTGCTGAATTATGGGAGAAGAACCCTCGTGGTGGCGCAGTAATTATGCTCTCAGCTGGCCTTTTGGGGAAACCTATCAACCTGTCATGGCTTCTGACTCTTTCTCCGACTCGGATTCCCCGCTATGAATTCTCATTCACATCATTATCTTAAATTCGCAAGCATGGAGACAAGTTTCTACACGGTAATTACATCTACCCTCGGAAAACACGGCCGCCCTCCCCCCTCTTTGTTCCTGGTCCTTCCTCTTTTTTCTCCTCATGCTCGATCTCTCGCTCTCCTCAGCTGTCATCTAAACAGAGGCCTGCATGTTCTCATGGCCACAGATAGATAAGTGTTCGCTGTTGATTTTTGATTAATGCTCTTTGAGGGTATGGAAGGGGAGGCAAAGGCAATGAAGGCTTGATGAACACCCATAATGACAAAAGGCAGGAGGCTGCATGTCAGAGCAGCCAACAGAAAGCCCGTCGGATTTATAGCTTTTAACTTGGCTACATTCAACTCAGCTGTCCTGTACATTCACACTCTTGGCAGCCGCAGCTTTCGCGCACACACACATCAAAATACACACGTAGCCGCACACACAGACCAAAGTACCAAAGGCTGTCGCACAGGTCATTTGCTGAGGTCATGGGGCAAGTACACAGGGCAAACAGAGTACTGTGTATTTACTGAATGAGGATCAGGCACTCCAAATATAGCTTCCACAACAGTGTGCAAGGGCCAGCTTTGAGTTACTGAACTAACCTATGCAACTAGAGCAGAACTTGTTGCAAGGTTTTTATTTCATATGGATTTCTTTAGTCAGTTTCATTTACTTGATCACTTACTTCACTTGATTATTAATATGTGAAAAAAACCCCGGGGCAAGTCAGAATTCATTTTGCTACTTGATATGTAAATTTGCCGTCACTGCATTACGAGCTATTGACACAATTATAATTTCATCTACTCAACCCTGAACTGTTTGCATTTGCGCACAACAGCAAATATCCGCACCGACCGTGTAAGCCTCATTGAAAAAAAACACACCACTGGCCAATCTGTCTCAGCTACGGGTTTGTTTGCTTACCCATCATCCTCAAGGACAATGTGAAGTAAACACGTTTGTAGAAACAAATGTCTTATCTGTTGTTCTGACGTCTCACTGGCTAACCAGATTAGAGGTTAGTCACACCTGATTTTATTAGTTTTCAGTAAAATCAGACTTGAAGATTGAAATATTCGCTGAATTTTTGTTTTATTTTATATTTTATATTAACAATAATATTGCTATTATTTATTTTTCTTGCGATAACGTGATATAAATAGCTTGTGTTTCAGGTTCAAATGCATAATATCAGCAATTACAAAAAATCGTATGTAAAAAAAATACTTGGTTACACTTTATTTTAAGGTGTCAGTATTACGGTGTAATTATACATTGAAGTTCTGAGTATTAATAATGAACTACATGTACTTACTATAGGGTTAGGATGAGGGTTTGGTTTGGTTTAGGGTTAATTGCATAATTTTTAGTTATTACTACAGTATCTACAGTACATGTAACACGTGTAACAATGACACTGAAAAATAAAGTGCTACAACAAAAATAATATCTACTTATGAGCACAAAGGCACTCGCTGAATATAAAAAATGAATTTCTCTGTGCTGGACTGATCTTACAAAAGTAACAAATCTTACAAAAAGTGTTTGTCTTTTTTCCCCCTCTCTCTCTCTCAAAGTTCAACCGCTGCATCACATCACAGCTGATCAAGTGGTTCAGTAACTTCCGCGAGTTTTACTACATCCAGATGGAGAAATTTGCTCGGCAGGCTATCAACGACGGTGTGACAGGGGCAGAAGAGCTGAGCGTGAGCCGGGACTGCGAGCTTTTCCGCGCTCTCAACATGCACTACAACAAGGCCAACGATTTTGAGGTGAGCCCTCGTCCGTTCCCTGTGTTTCACACTACTAAGCGACTGCATTCAACTTATCAGGCCACACTGTATTACGAGGTGAGATTCAAGTGATGCATAAGGTATTACTTTGAATCCTTTCCGTAAATGTTAGCACAGTTCAAAGCTTTAAAATTAATACAGCTAAATGATCTCTTTATATGATTAGACAATGAATGGCAAGCTGTTCATCTCATAAGCCACCCCCCCCTCCCCCCTCGCAGTACTCCTGGGGTAAAGTGAACAAGATTTTTTTTCTCTTTTTTTGGGCTGAAACACAGTCATGCATCTGTCTGTTTGATGAGGCAAACAGGGAGCTATGCTTCAGGCCCAAGTGTCCTTGTCAAATACAATTTGCAGAGCTCACATTTACCGCTCAGCTCACTATCAATATCTGCCCACTGGGACTCTGGTCATTCAAACACTATCCTTACAACATCATCATCATTTAGCTGACTATTAGCAAAAAACTGCCCCGTTCCCCTCCCCTCTCTTTCATTTAGATCAGGTCAAAGACAAGGTTTATTGTGATTGCAGGTATAGAGAACGTGGCGCACCACACCTTGCGCGACCAGGAAGATATTTAGGGACATGATCCCTATTTTCATATATAAATGCAAGATTTGCATGGCTGTGGAAGAAAGTGCAGGGCACCATGAATAAGACTGTTGTTGGTAGAGAAGTCGAACCGAGGGAGAGATTGTTTTGCATATCAAGAGCCACAAAGGCTGCACAGGTGTACAAGCAGGACGGCCTGAAAGACTTTCCCAAATGCTAATTTTCCATGCAAGGAAAACTCGATCTTTAATGCAAATTTCAGCTCCCTAGTCTGTTCCTTTTTTTCCACCGGGCCGGCTCACGCCATATCTTGTATAGCGTGCGGCGATATCCCACAGCAAGTCTGTGCCGCAGAGAGAGGTCACACAACCTTTGCCGGTGCAAAGGGACACTTCATGCTGAGGCTTTTTTGTACTAAATTTTCTCTTCTCCACCTGTCAGACTGCGAGGCATGAAACTGGAACCCTCGCCGATTCAGCAAGTTGCTCTTTCTGCCAAATTTAGCATCATCAAAGTACCACCTTGCTAGCTCCTCCTGAATGAATATACCCTCTGTTGTGCTGATCGTTTGATGTTAATCTAGTCTGTCAATGTGCACCAGTAATGTGCTTCCTCCTCCTTTGAGACTTTCTTTTTTGTAGTTGGGCCCTGTCATTTCTCTCTCCCTCTCTTTCATTGCACTTCCTTTCGCTGCCTTGTGTCTTTCATCCTCTTCGAATGTACTCACCCCTCACTTTCCCATTACAAACTTTTTAATGACATAATTGTCACATTCCTCATGGTGGATTGAGCAAAGGCCGTAATTAAAGGAGCTTCATTAATTGCCTTCAATGCACTTGTGTTGTTCTCACCAAGCTTGCTGTTTTCTTTCAAGTTGTTTATCCTTCATTCGGCTCCTCCTCCATCGTGCTGTCTCGATACGCCATCATTTTTCTCCTAATTACTGCTCTGTTTGTCTTAGCTGGACAATGGCACAAATGAACACAATCAAGGACATTTGCATAGACACAGCTTATGATGTCCGGATCCTGAAAGCCCCCACCCCCCCGAAAAAAATTGAGAATCCCCCTTTTTCGTCTTTGCCGCCAGCAATGTGGCAAGTGTTATCTTTTAGCTGAAGGGATTTCTCTATGTACAAACCAGATATGATCATGCCTAAAAGGCCTGCTTAACTGTTGTCTGGGAGCATCATTTGTTTATTCTAAATTGCTAAATGAAAACATTAGAATATATATTTTTCAAGGGGTTGTTCACTTAAACGTGAAAATTTTGTCATTTTTTGCTCCCCCTATGTCCTTTCAAACCTGTATGCAGTATTTTTTTTAGCATGGAACCCAAAAGGAGGATTTCTGAAGGATCTTCATGCAGCTCTTTTCCACCAACTAGAGCTCATTCATATAATATAAAGGCGGCACCATAAAAGAAGTTCATATGACTTGTGTGCTGTATTCAAAGTCATTTGAAGTTATATGATAGATCTGTGAGGAACAGGCTGAATTTAGGTTGTTAATTACTGAAAATATTAATATTTGCAGCTATTAAACTATGACATTTGGAAATGTTGACATGCCATTTTTGAAAAAATGAAGATTGTCAGTGCACAATTTTATTTCTCACATAAAGCTATTGTATGACTTCTGAAGACTTGGACTATATAGAAAGAGTCGAATACATTTTTAAATACTTTTTTCATCTATTTTGGTACTTGATTGACCTAATGGAAAAACATTTTTCAAAATTTATTTCAGTGGTTCACTGAAAACAAACAGCATAGAGGTTTGGAAAAACAGGAGTGTGAAAAATATTTGGTGAACAAATCCTTTAAAGTCTCAAAAAAGTTACAGAGCATTTAATCATTCAAAGAAAGCGAACACCTGTTAAATCTCGCAGCACAGTTACGCATTGTTAGCCAAAGTGGCGTTTTCAGGCCCTGTAATTGTGGCATCTGGTTCTCAGGAGCCGTCTTCACACTTACTGTATCACATCACAGGCACCATTGAAGAGTTCTAAGAGGGGTGGGGTCCACGGGCTCCACTGGGATAAGGAGACATTTTTATGACAGCTCTGGGAAGGTCTCATCTTTCGGCCACAAAATAGTTCAAGGCTCTTCTGTCAAAACCCCCTGAGTGTCCTCCCCCCAACTTGCCCCAGACTTGTCTTCAGTCCTTGTACCCTCCTCCCATGAACCGGCTGAGGAGAGCATAGAGAAGGCTTAGTCTCTTGCCCTCTTTCTTTGGTCCCTGTGATCTCTGAGCCTTTTTGAAAAATTGTTGGTGGCCATATACCCACAGCACACTCACACAGACCTCCTTTGACTTCAAGAGTTCTTGTCTTGGTGTCTTCAGGCTATCAGGTGTCCATGGCTATTATCATTCTGAGTGAATGAAACTTAGAGACTTTGTTTGTTTCCCACTCCCATATTAGTTTTGTTTGTGTGGCGAAATTCCAAGGTTAAAAAGATTACTGTTATAGTTGAGGGAATACTTAAAGGTGAAGTGTTTAGTTTCTGCGCCGCTAGCGTCAACAAACGGAACTACAAAATTAATGACTTTAATTAACAAACGCTCCTCTCGTCTTCCATTGGTCAGTCAAACAGATAGCCCTGCCCAAAATACACACCATTGGTTGAGCTAGTGTTTCTGTTGTAGGGCTGTGCAAACAAACAGAGCCACAGTGTTTATACTTTTAGGAGAAATCAACATAAATATAAGTCTTATTATTTAGATATACTTACTATTTAATATCATATATAAGAATTAAAATGTCTACAAAACAAGCACATAATGTAAAAGATGCTCTGACCAGCAACACTCCCCCTTGAAAAAGATCAATTATCCAACATCCAACACGTCCCCCTCTTCTCCAGGTTTCTCTTCCCTTTTGTTTCTTCTCTCGTCTCCTCTTGTCCATGCCTGGTGTGACCTACCCCAAAGGCCTTCATTATTAATTGTCCTTTGGAGACAGGGAAAAGTTCAAAGACTGTGCGGATGGTCCCTTTACTGTGACCGTCTATTGTCTAACATTCATCTCCCTTTACCCTTGTTCCAGGAGTGTATTATCTCCCCTGCCTCATGAGAAAAGAAGGTTATCAATAAGAGCGTAGAGAGCTGCCATCGTGACTGCCAGGAGGTCCTGGCCTCCCAAGTCCACACACAGATCCCCCACAGAGGGCTAGTTTACTGTTGTTTATCTTTGAGCTGCTAGCTTGTGCCACGCTACACTAGCACATCTTAGGATCAGTCTCTGGTTTCACTTCTTCCTCTCTGACCTCACACTGACCTGCGGTGTGGTCTGCCAGTTCACCTCACGCTTCCATTATAACGCCACTCAAAGCTACGGACAGTGCTACGAGATAACAGTGGACGTTTAAAGGATACATTAGGGACGGTTTAGCTTAATCTTAGAGTTGTAACCCCTTTACATCTCATTTTCTTTCTGGGGAAAAACAAAACCGTGTAGCATTACAGTTTTTTCTGTTTTGTTTTTTTTACAGATTACAGATTTTTTTTTCTCTCTACAGGCCACTAGCACCAACAAACAGAACTGCAAAAATAATGACTATATTCAAACAGGTTTCCTCGAACACTCCCCACTTCTGTAATTGGTCCTCCGTAACTCGCGCTATTGGTTGAGCCAATGTGGCTGTTGTTGGGCAGGTTGGGATGCTCAAACAAAGTAATGTTTTGAAAGCATCACATAGCTAAATTGAACCTGCAAATGGCTTACTTAGAGTTGTCCCTGCAACAAAAACTATTTACCTCCTAGATGCACATGTTCAAAATTGTGCAAAAGTTGTATCTCTTAATTTTCAGCACAGAAAATCATCTCAAGATCAATACCGAATATCGAATCTAATATGCAGCAAAAGTATATAAAATATCCGCTCAAATTAAACTAAAGACAAAGTCAGACTTGGTGCCCCATTGTATGGCAAGCGCACATGCAGCTGGGATGGCACCCCTCACAATAAGTGTTCTGTGGTGAACCCTTAGCACGTCATGTGATATAAAGAGTCACTGTGGTCAGATGATGCAGACTATTGTCTTCAAGGGCTCTTGGTCACAATCATCTTCCTCTGTCTAATTAGATCATACAGTCTGATGGACTGACACTTACAATTACAATACTTATTTTAAAGGGGGGGGGGGGGCAACCCTGCAATGTAGCAGTATAATCTAAGTGTAGATTTGTCTTAAGTGTATAAAAAATAAAAATACTTAAATGCTTTAATATCAACTACAAATGGTTTAGCGGTATGTTGCTAACAGGCTCTTATACTCTGTGCTGAATCAATTCATCACTGGAGAGCTGATGGATAGGAGACTATAATGCATTTCCTCTTTTTTCACCACCGCTTTGCTATAAATGTCACGCTTCGCATCTCCCTGTCACACTGTACCGTCCCCAGCCGAACGTAATAGAGCTCTATGAAAACAAACTCCCATCATATTAGCTTAGTTATTACCATGCTTCACGTCAGAGAAGCTCCAGTAATCTAGTTATAGGACAACACTTGGGTTCTGTTCCCATTGAGGCCGCTGATAGAATAAGCCTTGTACTCTTTATGTCTTTATTGAATGCACTTTAGGCAATATTTTAAAATTAGACTGGCAGATAGTGAATGTAACAGTAGTCAGGTTTGACCCAAAAAAAATTTTTTTTTTCTTTTACCTGCCATTTAATGGGAATATCCGTTCCCATATCTTTGTTGATGAGATCACTCGCAAGGGCTGTGTGATTTCTTCTCATGCAACTCTTGTGGGAACTGAAATTCCTCAGCAGGTTGGTTAATCATTAGTGGAGGTGACCTGGAGAACACAACAGTACAGCACATTACATCCAATGGCCTTGACTGTACTTACCAAGGGACATCGTAATCGCTGCCATCAAATCTGCATTAAAGACTTATCTTTTGTTCGTTAATAGCACAAATAGCAACATCAACAAGGAGATGTAATTTACTAATTCATAATGAAAGGTGCAACGAAAGCGTCCCTATTTTAGACTGCTTCACTTACCAAACACAAAGAGTTTTTTCAACCTGTCTAGTGATGGCGGTTTAGAGGGACTTAAAGCCAAACTGCTGTAGGCACTCTATATTGTATATTACTCAGAGAAACAGAGACAGAAATTAGATAAGAGTGTGTGATGCTTTCAGGCAATGTTTTTTTTTCCAGACAAAATGACTTATTAATGGTCACTAAGTTGCACAGAGGGACCAAGCCCTGCAGTCTTCAGCACCAGCCAAAGAAAACCACTTCTACACACACACACACACACACACACACACAGAATAAATCATAGATGTATTACATACCGTTCAAGCTAAATTCTTCCCCTCACGCTATAAATTTAATATGAGTGTTTCATTTAACTACTTTAGAATTTATTGACAGCATATAATTGACTGCTCAAGAACATGGTGTATACAGTTTTAATCAATATTTTTGTCTTGTTTTCCAGTAAAAATATTGAAATAGCTTTAAAACTAAATATTTCACAAAACAAATTTACTTAGGAATTATTTATTGTTGCATGCATAAACCTTAATAGAATTTAGGGATAATATATTGATATCATATTTTTAAAAAAGTAACGGTTGGTCAATTATATTTTCAAATTTTTACATTTCTGTTGCCTTAAAAAATGTAAATAATTATCGGCTTATTGCTATCAGCCAAGATTTTAATATCAGCCTACTTAACACAAGAAATAAAATAAGTTTAATTCAATATTCTCTGAAGAAAAGTCTTATACAATTTTGTAACATTTTGTTTTAAGGATGTTCAGCAATTGTCTTTACTGGAAGACAAGAACAAACACTGATTAAGAGAAAGATTTTTGAAGTATATGAAAATACCATTAAATGGGTATTTTCGGACTAAGAACACAGGATGAACTTGACCATGTCCCACCAACAAGCAACGCATGCTTCCTGCCCTAAAGTGTGACATTGTGGCACTGAATATCCACTTCCTTTAATTGCCTCTCAGCGTTAAGTGCCGACTGCCATGGGCTGGAATTCTGTTGTCATGAAGGGACCTGTGACAGAACATAAACAGGGCGTTAAGTAGTTTAAGTAGGACCTGCAAGCTCACTGGAACTCCTTCCTCCTAAAGATAAGTTCCTGGAATGGCACAAACTGAGAAACACCTGCCAGTGTCAGTGCCAGTGCCAGTCTTTATATCTCCCTACAAATAGTTTTTGATGGAAAGTTCTTCCACGGAGCAGATAGGCCTCCTTTTTTTTCACCCAGACTCCTTCCATGTTCTTCCATGTCACCTTGTGTGCAGTCTGCTCAGTGACACCACTGGTGATTATGTCATTATTTTGCTCCAGGGGGTTCAAACACATCTGTAGCACTCGTGCACGGCTTTCTCCAAACCCTGGCACATCTCCCACCCAACCGCCCCGTCTCTGTCTCCCTCCCTCTTCTCTTCATTAGTCTCGGTGCCAGATCCTTTCTTCAGCCAGACAAGAAAGACCCAACTCCAAGCTGCCTTTCTCCTCCTCCTGCCTGCTCCAGTCCTTAGGCCATTCTGTCCTCAGTCTCCCCCCTCCTTCTCCTCCAGATGTCCCTCTTTCTCTCTTTCCCTCCCTCAAACACTCTCTTCTTTCATGGGGTTCAACTGCAATTTGAGACAAATGACTTCATAACCTTTAGCCCAAGCAGGTTTAAACCCAGACCCTCCTCTAGGTCAGAGACCTACTGCCCCTGAATTTGAAGTGCACATGTCATTGTGGCATTGTTTGCTTTAGTAAATGCAGTGATATTGAAGGGTGAAAGGACGAATCAGATTAAGCATAATAAGCATTCTTCGTTAAATGAACAGTTCAACCAAAAATGAAAACTCGTTCTTGCTCACCCTCGTTCCAAACCTTCATGACTTTCTTTCTTCCATGAAACACAAAACAATACATTTTCAGTAATTTACTGGTCCTTCTTTTTCAATGAAATGCAATGCAATGAAAAGCAATGCAAAGCTTTAAAAAGGACAATGTGCATACAATTTGTGCACTATATTTCAAGTCTTCAAAAGCCATCTGACAAATGGAAGTCGGTATAATCTTTGAGTCGGTAAGTTGGAGAACCAGACCAGTTCGAATAATTCCGTTTTCTTAAAAAATCTTATTCTTAAAAAATCTCCTTTTGTGTTCCACCAAGAAAAAAGCATGTAAATAATGGCAATGTTCTTTATTTTTTGGATGAATAATTCCTTTTATAATGCTTGTTTCATCTTCTGTGGAAAAAAAAACAAAACAGCGAATGACCTTATTTAAAGGTGAGCGCAAATATATCCACTCTCACACACACACACACTCAATATGTGCCAGCGTGCCTTGAGAAATGGGCATATGGTGCTTGCTCAAAGTTTTCTTAAGTATGAAAAATAGTTTTCATCAAGGCCAATGCAGAATCAGCAGCATGTTTGTCCAGCATTTGCAGTGAGAACCTAGGCGTGCTTCAAGGTTGCAGGGACAGTTTGTGGAGCTCAGTTGCATCACAGTGGGTTTTGAAAGAATCTTTATCAGAGAGGGAAACATGCAATCTGTTTGCTTGATTGACACTCCAGCCAAGAGTTTATCAAACTGCAAGGTTTAGCTTTCTATGTGCTATTGATTAGCTGGAGCCGAATGTCCAGCGTTCAGTTTAACGTTTCTCGTTCAACGGGATGTTGTTCTTTTGAAGTTAAGTCTAGCTCCAGGACAAGCAGTGATAGAGAGAGAAACTGAGAGGGAGTGGGTGGGAGGTGAGAGGGGTGGACTCTTATGCTTTCAGCCCCCTGGCCTTGAGACTTGTTTGCGCTCTGTCAATCCATTATCTCCTGAAAAAAAAAAACTCAAGCTCCTGCAATAGTTTAAGTGTACTATTTATTTTAAAAGGGCTTTATTTAGTTGTTCTACTGGAATATGTGCCCTAAAATATATATCAAACAACAGAATAAAGTACTTTGAGGATCCTTACCAGTAGTGAAAGGGAAGTGTTCGCTTCTCGGATTAAAGTTTGAGATAGGGAAATGATGATAATGATAAAGCATGCAATGTGGCATGCTGCCCTTAAAATATATATGTTCATGATTTAGAATTTTTTTTTAAATTATTACTATTTGTGCCATTTCGTACTAGGTAGATTAAATATCAACTTAATTTCAATAATAATTATGTTGTATCATCATCACTGAAACTGTGAAATGTTTTAGACTTGTGAGATTTTCTTTTCTCTTCAACAATCTCTGAGAAATCTTACTGGCCAGCAGGTGAATTTATCACCTTTGACTGGACGGGTTGGCCTGAGCAAATACAAGCAGTAAGATACACCAGCTCCAAACAAAGGCAATATCAAACAGGAGCCGCGATGAAATGGAAAGTAGACTCTTCCCTTTTAATGATTAACTCTGGTGAGAAAACCAGGACTTTCCTCCGAAGAAGAAACTCTTAGCAGGGACAGAGAGTGGACCTGGGTTTTCAGTTCCCCACCCTGTGGCCTTTTGAGATACAAACGTTTCACAGACCGTGTCTTCATCTGCGGTACTTGTCCATGACATTTCCCACACACAAGCATTCACTCAGCCCTCCTTCCCCGCCCCACGCAGTCCTTGATTTGTATGGCAGTTATCAGGAGGTAAGTCTCTCCTCGATCAATATTTACCCAACAAACAGAGTAGATTCGGGGGCAGTTTGTATAGAGGGCCCAAGTGCACACGCAGTGGGGTGAATGAATGCTGGTTGAAGTACCGGGGCTGCTGATCATGACTTCTCTACATGTCTCCCCCCTCTTTCACCTCTTGTCTTATGTTTCTCAGTGGAGGGGCGATATAATATCCCTCTTTTCATAAGACGGTCTCTGTGTCCTCTCATCCTTGGCAACAGCAGCGCTGAGGATGCAGTGCTGCCAGAAAACTGATCAAGCTGGGGGGCAGGAACCGGTGGCCAGCTAGTCTTATTTGTAATGATACTAAACAAAATCACTTAAAAGTGATTTTTCAACACAGATTAAACTTAACTGACAGAATCTGTGGCATCATGTCGATTATCACAAACATTTTTGACTTGTCCCTCTTAAAAAAAGCAAAAATCAAGGTCACATTAAGGCACTTGCAATGGAAGTGAATGTTACCCATTTTTAGAGGATTTAAAAGTAGACATATTAAGCTATTAATAAAAAACATTGGTTAAAACTTGTCATTTTAGGGTTTATGACATTGCATTTTCAAGGCAATACACTTGTAAAACTAGTTATAACTTCACAAATAAAAGTTTACTGAGCTTTTTTTATCTTAAAATCGTGTTTTTGTGGCCATATATTGAAAGTAAGTGAGCATTTTAATGATTATGAATTGGCTCCATTTACTTCCATTATCAAAGGACAAGTTGACAATTTTTTGAGACTACAAATGCTGTCAACTGAACTTAACTTGAAGTTAATGTTGTTTCAGGTATATTAGTTTACTATGATATGTATTACCACGAATAGCAAAGAAAATCGGAACTGCTGGAAGTAATTAAGTAATCACTTATGCTTTCACACTTTTTCACATCATCTACAGCCAAGAAGTGAAACACAGCGTGACAGCATGCACAAAACACGGCGGCCACCGGCACACGTAGTCTTTTCTTTATTAGTATTAATTTTCTCCGAGGGCTCTGTGAATCATTTAAACCATGCCTGACGTATTTTTCCTCTCAACTTGTCTGAATCAGGAGTCCTAAAGGGAGCATATGAAATATTGATGTGGAATTGTCTGCCGTGCGATTCAGCTGTGTTTACCGCACAGCAGAGCGGCCTTAGAGGCTTAGCCTACACAATAGCCGTAACAAAAGAACAACAGCTGATCCGTGTGAGGCGAGGAGGTGACAAAACAGTTAAAGCATGCTGCTGGCTATGGGCAAGCAGTCAGCAGATGCAGACAAAAGGGTTTGTGACAAGAATAACTCTCCCTCTCCCTCTCTCTCTTTTCCTCTGTCCCTCTCTCTCTTTCCAAGGCAAGCAGTCAAGAGGATCCAAAATACCAATACCCTTTTCTCCTTGACATTGTCTTCTTCCCTAGTCAGCATTTTACTGCCCTTTTATGGTAAAAAAAAAAATGAGTTGGAGAAATTCCACACAGGAATATTCTTAGCTATGCAGTACTCCTGGGCTTTACCCTATGTTAGCGTCAGTGGCTACGCAAAGGAATCAGATTTGATGTGAACATATCTCTGCCACTAATAGGATAAAGACAAATCTATTAGCTATAAAATCCTTCACATTAGCACTAAACAGGTGCGCACTTGCATCATACTGGCCTATCAGACATTTTAAATGCGACCAATGGAAACCTTGGTTTTCAATTAAAAGAGCCTATCAATATTTTTTTACTCTAGGACATTAAAGGGATAGTTCCCCCCAAAATGAAAATGTTGTCATCACTTACACTTACCTGTATGAGTTCCTTCCTTCCGTTGTACACAACAGAAGATATTTTAAAGAATGCTGGAAATCAAAAATGAATCATCCAAATAAATCAGCTCAGTAAAGTGAATCAAACTGCCCAATGCTAATTAATGGAGACAGTTCCATGAACAAAACTGAGGGAAAATTCAAATGAATCAATTACTTGTTTTTAACCAGTTGATTAAAATGAATTATCCAATTGATCCAGCTCACTAAAATGATTCAGACTTCCCAACACAATTTGAGAGAGACATTCTAGCAGAGCGTGTTTTGTCAAGTTTGGTCAATATTGTATTGAAAACAATCTTGACAATTTGGGAAATTGCAGTCATTCTCCATTCAAGTAGACAGGATGTGTGTATTGTCTACATAGAAAATAGCTAGCCGAAGGCATTACCAAGATGGCCACCGAGCAGACTGGCTTGCCTTTAAGGGATTTTAGGAGCATCCAAAAGAGACGGACTCCCTTCTGAGACCACACAAATTTGAGAAAGGCACCTCTATCACTTTTTTTTCCTTCTTCCTGTGTGCAATTATTCTGTTGTCTTTCCAGAAGGCTGCTGGCCATTGTCTGAGGGGGTGGAAGACTTATAAAAGCGTGAAAAAAATAGGGGAGAGGGTATGTTTCGAGTTGGGGTGTTGGGGAGGTTGGATATCTATAACCTTTGTAATCCCCCCCCCCCACTTCTCTTCTCTTTTTCTTTCTCACCCCCTCCATTCCATGTGACATTCATTCATCAGCCAAGTGCGTTTGGCAAGCCCTTCGCCTATGAGCGCCGTCCCAGTGACCACTAACCTTGGTATGTCCTGACACTCGTGATGAGTATCTGCAGGACACAGAAGGCAAGCAGGCTGCTATGTCAGGCCTTTATTGTGTACTGCCGAGGCTAGGGACAGTCAGCATAATCAAACAAATGACCCCTGAAGGCTGTGCCCCTCGGGGAGGGAGAAGTAGAAGGAGACAGAGCTCTGGCCAAAAGCACTTGGGCAGGATTTTTTTTTTATCTCCTCTTCTCTTCCCCCTCCCTTCCTATGATCTTGCCCCAGGAGGAAGAGTGGAGGAGGGGAGGAATTACTGTACGCCACTGTACAAAAATGTCACCCGTTTGAGACGTACAGCAGTGTTGCAGAGAAACTTTAAAATTACAAGTAGCTTACTACTTTTTTTACTAGTTGAACTACTTTGAAACTGTTGTAAGTTACAAGTTGGTAACAAAAAGTAGCTACATTAAAGCTATATAAGGGAACAATATAGCTAAATTATATAATTTACTGATAAAATATATAATAGATTAACTATAACTGAAAACAATAAAACTTACTTGGTATATAATTACACATAAATCTCAACTAAAACAAAACTAAACAACAGAAGTGAATCAGAAACAGTGCCAATCATCACTATTAAACTAAATATTTATTTCAATGCCATGTATAAAGTCCCATTAAACAGAGAAGATTAAAATTAATTTCTGAATCAGTTCTTTAAAATGATTCATCCAATGAACCATCGCAATGCTATTTGAAAGAGACAGCTCCATGAACATTCAAATTAAAAAGCTATTTGAGAGATATGGTTCTGTCAACGAAATGGAGTGATGATTGAAATGTTGTGCTTGACTGCTTGACACGTTTTGTCACCCTACAATGCTACTTGTTGAAAACACTAACTTGTTACTGGAAAAGCTATGCTATTATGTTACACTATTCAGTTAGCAATGATGCTACTATTAGCTATTTACTCCCTAAGCACATCATAAAAGGGAGGTAGAATGGTGCACGTTACAGCATATAAACCCTATCAAGCCGTCAACTACACTCCGTTGAATCATACCATCTAGTTTAACTGCCATTATAAGTTCAGTATTTATAGCCATGCTATAATTTAATACTGCATCACAACCAAAAGTCAAGCACTTATGATTGTGGCGGCAGAGTGAAACATCTTCCAAACCGGTCAAGGCCTTCCAGACAAGGGTATGCCTTTGATGACAGTATATTTAACACACTTAATGGAAAAAAGGGAGCTGGGGATGGTGTAGGTCACATGGATGGGATTCTTTGTCCTGACAACTGCTCACCTGGCAGGGCCTTTGAGAAGCAGTCAGGGTCTGATTGATAGTACTGACGCCAAACTAAGCACTGATCCCGATCCACGGGAGAGGGCTGCATTGATAAAAAACAACTATAGGACTTTAACCTTGCAGGGGAGGATGAATATTAGATGGTGCCATAAACTTTGTTGCGGATATATTGATTTGGGATGGTTAGAGTATAAACTGATCTAACTTTTTCCACACCCTAAATGCATCTCAATCAAAAACAGAAAAGTGGAACAAAATAATTATATATTTTGAAGAATGTTACATCTGCTTTTGTACATATAATGAAAGTAAATGGGGTCCAAAACAACATTAGACCCCACTGATTTTCTATGGCACCGACTATGATACACTGACTATGTTTGCAATGACATGAAGGTGAATAAACAATGACAGAATTCCGGCAAACTAAGCCAGCTGTATCCGTCAAAAGCTAGCGTTTTTTTCTGTGGCCTATAGCAACACATTTAATACGACAGCATTATGTTTTTGGTCCTCGTATGCAACCTTTGTGTCTGTTTCTGTGTCCTCGCGCCTGCTTCCCCATATGTGTTTGAGCGTGTGGGTGTTTGTGAGTGTGTGTGGCAGTAAGCACCATGTCTGGGAAGTGTCTTGTCTAGCTGTAGGGGAGGTGGCTTAGTTCTTTGCCTGGCTAATCATCTCTATAATGTTAGCGGAGAGGAGCTGTCACTGGTGCTAAAGAGATCACAGGGCCAGTCTACAGTATGCCCCCGGTCTTGGCCCTCTCTCACGAACAACAGCCTCACGCCAGAGAGATTTGTTCTGGTTGTAGAGAGCAAAATCCGAAGTAGTGTCCTATACACTACCTGATTACTTTGCTTGGGAAAACACAGGTGTTCCAGAACCTGTCCGAGGGCCATCTATGATGTAGTATTGTGGCTACAACTTTGGTTTGAAACTTGGTTCCCAAGCAATAAACTGCATGATCGCTACAGAATCAAGTTTCTCAGGAACCCGATAAGAAGCAAAGCTGAATGTGGTATTTTATGGGCCGCTATCAGTAGCAGAATCTTCTTCTTCCCCTTCTAGAAGTGGAAGCATATTGAGACAAAAAGACATTTTATGAGACATCGCTAACAATCTTGTGTCAAATAAAGGGAAGTCAACAAATTATGTTTCGCTCCCTCTAGGAAGTAGACTCTAAAAGAGGAACAGCTCAGGTAATGTTTAACCCAATAAGTTCCTCTTGGTTACAACCTCACAAATTCTTCCACATTCAAAACATTGACTGTAAGGTGTTATGCAGTGGTTGGATTTGTTTCAATTAAAAAAAATGTCTTGCTGCTTTTTTCACTGTAAACATTCAAAAGCAATTAAGTACTTTCACGTCCCCGAATGTTGCAGTTACACAAAAAAAAAAGAAAAAAAAAAAAAGAGGAAAGACAATTAATATAAAAGATTTGAAAGACTTAACAGTTAAATTCCACTCCAACACGGGTATTCAAGTCGCCACCACCAGAATGTGTTTCAGCAACTGAAACAAAGAGGAATTAGTGTAGTGACGATGTTTGGGGCTGTTCAATATGTCCCCTAAGACTTTGGCAGCCCAACGCTCCCTTGCACAGTTTTTGCCAGGAGGGTCTTTCGGTTCTTGGAGGGTCCCGCTTGAGCCTCAGTACAAAATCGTATTTTCTTTTTTTTTCTTTTTTTGCTTAACTCTTTTTCTTTTTCCCCCCTTTCTTTTCTTAATCAGAGACTTGGGATTGAAATGTAATATGTTTATTAATGTCATTGTCTCCTTGTGTATCAGCAGGTTCCGGAGCGATTCCTGGAAGTGGCACAGATCACGTTACGGGAGTTTTTCAATGCCATTGTGGCAGGCAAAGATGTTGATCCTTCCTGGAAGAAGGCCATATACAAGGTCATCTGCAAGCTGGACAGTGAGGTCCCAGAGATTTTCAAATCTCCCAATTGTCTGCAGGAGCTTCTGCATGAGTAGTGATTTGAATTGCTTACCAAGTATCATCCCTTCTTTTCGAGAAATCTTTACAAAGTAAGAGGTAGCATTCCTATTTTTAAGTCCCGGCTACTTTTGAATGACTTAGCTGTTTCATTTTTTTTTTTTTTTTTTTTTGTGCATCTTTTTGGGAAAGTCTATAAAATTCTTGATTGTTTTGACTGTATTCAATCCTCACCCCCTTTTCCTTGCCTTTAAATGGGCATTACTATGTTTACCACACAATGGTTAACAAATGGAACTGACACCCTGAATTTCTCTCTTTTATTGGTCATTTTTTGTTGAGGGCTTTGTTTTATCCCAGAATGTTTGCAATGTGTGATGGTTTTACTATTGCTGAATAAGACTTGCATTTGTAGCTTGTATAGATGTAATTATTATTTATGATTAATATAATTATTACCATTAATGTTATTCATGCTTGCTACAAAAAAGGAAGAAAGGAAAAGAAAGACAAAAAAATTGACATGTGGTATTCTTGTTTCTCATGGCAATGCTACAGAAAATAAATTATTCTTTGGACAAAATAATAATAATAAAGAGGGGTATACATTTTCTATGTGGGAAATTCATATATATATATAATATAAATATATATATATATATATATATTTGATGTTATTCTTGAAAGGAACAGCCTTTTTTTTTTTTGGTTTAGCCATTCTTCCATGTTGGCTAGGGTCCAATGTTCTTGTGTTTTGTGTCCACATTGATAGCACTGGCTCTAGGGAGGGAGGCCTACTCGTAGGTTTTTTTTTTTCCTTGACGGAGCAGCCTCTCCTGTAACTAAGCAACATGGCCATTTCATACTGGGGCAAGCCAGTTCGGCACAAAAAAAATGGACGCCTTCCCACTGAGAAACCATTCTTGCTCATAAAAAGCACACTGTCACAACTGCTTGCATAAACACACACACACACACACACACACATCACTCTCATACATAGACGCTAATTCACAAACACAAACACGTGCCGTACGGCAAGAGAATGGTAGCTGTTGTTCATTTTCTCCACCTGCTAGCTGGGAACACCTCTATAATTGGACAGCAAATTTGGTAGATTATCTCAAATTTGATTTACACAGTAGAGATTTTGGCTGAGAATAATAATTTGAGCATTAGCAAAAGTTTTTTTTTCTTTGTATGTACTGGATTGTACATAGTTTATTTGTTAGAAATGTACAGATTTGCTTAATATTCACAATCATCTGATCATGCTGTGGCAGTGTACAGTTTATCAGTAGTGAAACCATGTTAGAGAGAGACATTGTTTGTTTGAGTTCAATTGTACATTTCTATGAATCGTATTAATTTCTTTGAGTTGCATTTTAGTAGCTAAGCCAGCTAAAAGATCCACGTAAATGTTACCAATAACTAAAATTAGCCAACTCTGGAGAAAAAAAGACAGATAAAAGCACAGTTTCTTCTCAAATCCATGTTCACAAAAGAAAAGAGGGCCTTCAGACTCTTTGTGCATCCCTTCCTAGTTCATAAATAAGAGTCGGCAGTAGAGGGCAAGGACTGGACATGTGATCTGCTCTGGAAGCCTGTGCCGTTTGCATTGGGCAAATCCAGCTGATGAATTGAAACGCAGGCCGGCAATTATTGTCAGCACAATGCCTTAAAAAACCTGCTGACTTCTAGATTAATGGGCACAAAAGAGCATGAGGTGCTGTCATTCTGTCGCCAGGGCTGGCATCATCCACAGCCCCCGGACAACACACAAAACGCCAAGCTATTCACTATGCATTGTAAAGAAGAGGAAAAACAAACCCAAAACAAAGTTAGGAGTTGAAAAAAGGAGATGTTTGGCTCTGTTCTCTTCTCAAGTCTCTCGCAAGGCTGTGCTGACGTACGTTCTCCTTTACGTGCATTGTGATAAATAAACGATTCTTTCAAGTCGTAAGGAATTCTGTTATCACTACTCATTTATTTAAAGGTGATACTTTGCAACATTTTCGACCTAAAGGTGAAGGTTGTGTCATTGCAATATTTTAATTTGCGCATAAATTGGTGCTTAGTCATATTCATCTGCTCATATTCACCTATACAAACAGGTATTGTGTATTTTACGCACTTCATGAATCTGATAATTGCCTGTGCCTAATGTTAATTACACCAGCAAATTATTTGTTTTTTAATTAAAATATATAAAATGCAACAGAAATTATACAATTTGACTTGTAAATCCTATGAAGAGACAAAAACATAGATGAAAAAACCATAGCACAAATTGAAATGGAGGGTTATATTTTCCTTGTTTTGAAAGAAAATGCCCTCACACTAATAGGTTCTAGGTAATGAACTACATGCAAAGTCCAGGAAAACTAACTTTTACAGCCCATTTGATGAAGAACAAGTATGACGCTTAGTTCCCCATGAATTTAAGCCATTTAACGTAGCACAGAGGCAATACGTGTGCATAGGTGTGTGTGCGTGCGTGCTTACTTGTGCATGTGCGTGTTTGCAGGGAGTGTGTGTTATACACGCATGATAGTACGTTAGTTTTAGTTCCCATAAGGACTTCTGTTTATTTTCTTTTATCTATTGTTTCTCGTTTTTGAACTTTTATTTGTATTTATCACTGTACTGCATCTTCAAGACAAACCAGAGGGAGGTTACGTTCAACATCTCAAGTCTTTTTTTTCTTGCTATTGTACTTCTAGAAGTGTTATGATGTTTTAAATGTTTCGAGTGGCTCTCAGTCGACTATTTTTCTCCCCTTCATCTCACCACCTCTTCAGGGTTGCCCGTCAAAGGTGTTCTCGATCAGTCTGCATTAATTTGGTATTGAAATGAGATGGATCTGTTTGTGTGGTTACACAGGGTCATTTGCTGTGTTGCTTTGCTGTCGAAAATCCTAAATGTAGCCGTGTACATTTAGCACTCCATTAAGGACACTCTATAGAAGAAGAAAAAAAAAACCTCTCTGAATAACCTTGATTAAAAGTTTGGGTATGAAGTACACTATTGCTCATTTACATTTGACATAAGGAACATTTTATTTGTTTTCATGCGATGGAAGAAAAAAAAAAACTCTTGTCATGTGGTGATATGTACAAATCAATTGCCAAACTCAGTTTGGGACTGTTTTTTATTACAAAGAAAGACATTACAGAAGAGAAAATGAAGAAAGAAACTTTGTATATGACTATATTTCTGGGAGGGGAACAATTATTTGTACTGAATGCAATGTGTTGTACAAGACTCTTTACTCTTTGTAGAATTGATGCTGTATTTATGAGGTGCGTGCTCCCTGAAGGGTTTTAAACATGATTTCACTGGCTTCGACATGTATGTAAATACAAACCGAAAATGAGAAAACACTGCCTTTCTATGATTTAGCAATATGATGTAAATAGCATTGTTATGCTTTTTTTGTATGAAAGAACTCTTTGATTCTAGTATGGTAATTCCAGCTGAAACTGTTACAATTTTCTTTGATACGTTTTGAAGGATACACATACATTGTTAACGGGATAGCATTGTGGATTTTGTTGTCAATTTGTCATGCAGAACTTTCATAATTTATTGGTTTAATTTATCATAATTTATTTGGTGATGGTGTACAATTTTGTTATTTCTGGGGATGTATTGTAATATTATTTGGTAGAAAGAGACAATATAAATGCCCTCCTAAGCTCCTTAACTCAGTAGAGACATAAAGAGACACTTATGTCCAGGTAGCCATTGTAATTTCAGACACTGTAGTCATAAGAGACGCTTGATGAAAAAAAAAGGAAAAAAAAGGAAAGAAAAAGAAAAAAAAGATGTACAAAACAACTTTTCTTCTATCTTGTTTGGAAGGTGAAAAAAATGTGTGTTTTGAAGTTTTTATTTCTAATCACTTAAACAGACTTTTACCTTTGCTTTTTACCACCTACACAATACAGTAGTCAAAGTGCCTCGTGTGCCTTCCATCTCCTCGGAACTGAATGTATGTGCAGTATATATGCAAGCTTGTGCAAAATAAAAACTAAGTCCTAGATCAGGTGTTTCCTTTTGCCATTTGTCATCATTTAAATCAGCATGGTAATCAGAGAAAAACCAAGGAGATTGGACTTGCCTGTGATGCCAGAAGAAGTGATCTGTTGTAAATGAGGAGATACTCCACACAGCAGGCCTTTATATAGCCCTGTTTTGGGCTTTAAGGAATATTTCAGGTTGAATTCAAGTTAGGTTTGATTCAACTCAGAGAACTTTGCCAGGAAAATTGATTTCAGCTCGTCCTTTTCTTTTATAAAAAAGCTAAATCTGGGTTACAGTGAGACGCTTACAATGGAAGTGAATGGGGACAATCAGTCAATCAATGTTAAGATAATGTTAAATAGTTTCAATAGTATGGCCTCAAGACGTAAACAGTATGAGTGTTATTATATAAGTGGGGGAGAAAATATACTAACCTTTTCCGTGTAATTACAACATAACACTTAACACTTTAAAAATGACAATAAAAATACAAGAGCATTGATGCAGCTTAAATACTAAGATTTTAACAGAAGAATTAATGTAAGGTATTTTATACATTTGTAGGATTCACATTTCTGCTTTTATATCCTCCAAATATTGTCCCTATTCACTTCCACTAGAAGTGTTTCACAAAGAAAACAAAGAACAAGTTGAAGTTTTTTAGAGATAATCAACATTAAGCCCTAAATGGTGTCGACTGAGCTTAATTTGTATTAAACACAGAATATTCATTTAAGCTAACTGTATAACTTAAAATGTATATAGCCTAGGCCTTTCCCCCCATGTAAATCTAATTCCTAATCAAGCCTGTTATTTCGTCATTCTGTGATTCAGGCTGAATAGAGTCACTGGCGATACACTTCATCAGATATCACGGTATTGTTTCTCGATTATGTTGTCTTTGACAAAACACTAGAATGGTGTCATTTCAACTGGATTAATATGAACAGTCTAAAGCCAAGCGGAGACAAATAATAATAATAACAATAAAATGCTTCAAATACGCACATCATCGTCCAATCTTAATTGCAAAGAAAGAGGGTGGAAAAAGGTGTGCGTGGGGAGAAAAGAGCAGCGCTCGTGCTATTGTGGCTCGTGCTGCGTTGTGGAGGGAAGCGAGCGGCCTCGGCTGTAATTTATAGTCTGATACAAAGAGGCACTTTAGCGGGCCCGGACCGCTCCAGCGGCTCCGTTGAACAGGAGGTGGGGTCAGAGCCCCCCTCCCACCCCCACCGCCACCCTCCGCGCCATAATGACGAGCAGAGCCGCTCGCCGCTCCCCTTCTGTTTGATTTCATCATCGCGCCTTTGAAAAGCACATCTTAACAGCACAACAATAAAACAGCTGTGTTTGTGTTGGCCCATTCATTGTTGAAAATTTTACCACCATCCCCTCTTCTCTCCCCTCCCTAAAGAGATAACACGAGAATAATGTCGCTACCGTGATGCTCTCTCAGAAAAGAGAAAGGAAAGATCGCTGTTATTAATTGGTTGTTATTAAAGCAGAGGGGGATAAAGGTTTTGTTCGATGTTCTCACAGGCCTGTCCGAAAGGTAGAATGAATTTTGATGGCTTTAGTAGCAACGTTGTAAGCATGCAAGATTTTTCATGAATAACGATTAATTAGCTGGGGGGAGGGGGGGAAGGGGGTTCAGATTGGAAATAATAAAGTTTATTTTCCGGTTGAAAATGTGAACCAACACTCATGTAAGCAGCGCACCGGCTGACCTCTGTCAGATCGGGGCATTTTGTTTTGGTTATGTAGAGCTAGCACTAACAGGCGTGTGTGACCTTCTCTTTATCAAGAAGACAATGACCTCATCACTCCTTCTGGCATTACATGCAACTTCAGATGCAGCTGCATCGGTTTGGATCCAGAGCTCATGGCTGAATCCAAACGACATGGACAGACGTGGTCAAACGCGCCAGGCTCGTTTCTTCGTTCTTTTTACGGAGCGCAAACCTCTGGGGCTTCCCGCTTCAGCTCAGAGCCGACAGGCTCCTTGCAGTTGGGCTGAAGCAGCATCCTTGCATTACACGAACAGTCTGCTTCATAATCAAATACCATCTGTCGCTACATCTGAACCTGTTTTTAACATCTGTGCTTTCTGGTCTTAACAAAGCTTTAAAAACCAATTCACAACTTTCACAGCTCACTGGGCTGGATGTGTATATTTACTACTTTTAATACATCTTTCTGCTACTTTTATGAGGGCTCTGCTCTCTCCCAGCTGGGGGGCTGTTAGGAGGGCTGCTGGTAGGATGATACTGCCTTGCTCAAGTACCAACTGGCCTGCCACGAGTAGCCAAGTGCAGAGCACTGCCGCACACCGGGTCACAAAGGAAAAGGAGTGAGATGGAGGGAGGGAAAACAAGGCGAAATGTGCCCCGATGAGAGAATGAACACCTTTTGCCAAAACAAGTTTTGTCCATTTGCCCCTCCGATGAGGAGGCTTGGAGTTGATCACGCTTGAAGCCCTATTACTGGAAATGGCACTGCAGGCCGAATGGCAACCAAGGGGAGAATCAGGACCGTGGAGCAGAAGTGTGTTCGAGGTAAATGGGTAAGTGAAAGGTCCCTCCGAGGACAGATCGGTCTGTCACCTCGCACATGCCGAGGAATCTGCAGAGTGTCTTCTACAACTTCAAACCCATTCGCCGGCAGATGTTACCAGAGAGGGTTCCAGAAAACATGATTGTACGTTCTGTAAAGCCAAAAGTAGATGTCAGGCCGATGTTTTCTATTCGCCATGTCTCATATTCGCTACACATTGAGCAAAACGGCAATCCCTCTATTCAATTTGTTTTCTCATATCAAAGCGATCCATATAAATGAGATGATATGAAACAAAACGACATAAAAAAAAATGTCTCTCTCTAAGCTTTGTACAAATTTTATGGGTCAAGGACAAATAAGAGTGACCATGAAAAAAATAAAATCTAGTTTATGATACATGTATCAAGTTCTTAAAAATGTACTCTTTGTATTCATGTTGGGTTCATATGGTTTCAAAACCCTTTTATACCATTAAAAAAGTTTCAATAATGACTTCATAAAAATGTCATGTGGTGAAAAATAATGACATTTTCCTTATACACATGTGAGTCCAAACAAAATCTTTTTTAAGGTAAAATTATTAGGCTATTAGTACATTTTTAGGGTGTCACACCAAATTACATTGTACAACCTGAACTATTTTGCCTTGAATCTGATATTTTAAGAGATTTTATGACCTTGACACACAGTTGTGAGGATCTGCAGGGGTCCTCTCTATAATTTCTTGATAAAACATTTATAAAAACACATTATATATAGCATCTTTGTCGTTGACCCATATAACAAAATCTGAATCAAATGTTTGTTTTGTAACATTTGATGCTGATTAATTTGTTGCACTTAATTCTGTGCAGCAGGAAAAAAAAAAACTTTTTCTCCCTCTGTGCCCTTTCAGAAAAGGCTAATGTTTCAGATGACTTAGTGACACCTGGTGGCAGATTCATTACTCTGATCTCTGCTAATAGAGTCCGTTCCCACTCCTCCAGTGTAGGGGGGAGGACAGACCACAAGCCCGTCATTAATTAAGAGCCACATAAGATCATTAAAAAGTCAATAGGGCCTTTCAAGTCTGTGAGCGTTTTCAGCATGCCAACTCAAAGCCGGACCTTTTAAATCAGAGAGGGAGAATAGCCACAAGCGCTTCACTTTCAACTGGCTTCTGTTTCACTTCCAAGTCCTCCTCCATTAGCATTTCCAGAGTTTTCTTCTGCAAAGACCATTTCATATTTGATAATATGCCTCAGTGGGATTCTCTAAGGGTGACTCTCTTTTCTTGATGTATGATATTTATGAGTGTGCATAGCCTTAGAGTGTGCCATGACTACTTGTCTGTGTTGTTTCATTTGAGCAAAGACCGATGTGAAGACTTCTGGACATACTAGCTTTATTTTACATTTTGTGTTGTGCTTTGAAATCAATGCGATTTACATTGCATTAAAAGTCAAAGTATGTTCAGATGCTCTACACAGAGGAATAGACTTTGCTCAAAGACAAACCATCCGCATATGAGACCTCTTTATGGAAGCCTGTTTCCACCTTAGGGTAAAAAATAAAAAGGTAATTGTGCAATAAAGTTAGAAAAAATAGTTAATAAAGTCACATTGTGCGACAAAAAGTTGCAATTGTTGCTGCCACAATTGAGGATGCCCTGATATTAAAATTATTGACAATATTTTGACGATAAGATGCTAATTATTTATGTTATGCTGATAACTAATACAGGTCAGATATTATTGATTCCTTTTTGTCTACATAAAGATAAAACACTAAAAAATAATAAATGCTACAAGTGAATTAATGCATCAGAACATTATAATGAATAGTGTGAAAAGTGGATATTAATTTTAAGATTCGCTATGGATTACATTTAACAGTGTTATGAAATTAATTTAGTTATCTACAGTGAGGAAAATAAGTATTTGAACACCCTGCTATTTTGCAAGTTCTCCCACTTGGAAATCATGGAGGGGTCTGAAATTGTCACCGTAGGTCAGGGATGGGCAACTCCAGTCCTCGAGGGCCACTGTCCTGCAAAGTTTAGCTCCAACCCTGATAAAACTCACCTGCCTGTAGCCTTCTAGTAATCCTGAAGACATTGATTAGCTGGTTCAGGTGTGTATGATTAGGGTTGGAGCTAAACTCTGCAGGACAGTGGCCCTCGAGGACTGGAGTTGCCCATCCCTGCCGTAGGTGCATGTCCACTGTGAGAGACATAATCTAAAAAAAAATACAGAAATCACAATGTATGATTTATTAACTATTTATTTGTATGACACAGCTGCAAATAAGTATTTGAACACCTGAGAAAATCAATGTTAATATTTGGTACAGTAGCCTTTGTTTGCAATTACAGAGGTCAAACGTTTCCTGTAGTTTTTCACCAGGTTTGCACACACTGCAGGAGGGATTTTGGCCCACTCCTCCTCACAGATCTTCTCTAGATCAGTCAGGTTTCTGGCCTGTCGCTGAGAAACACGTAGATTGAGCTCCCCCCAAAGATTCTCAATTGGGTTTAGGTCTGGAGACTGGCTAGGCCACGGCAGAACCTTGATATGCTTCTTACAGAGCCACTCCTTGGTTGTCCTGGCTGTGTGCTTCGGGTCATTGTTGTGTTGGAAGACCCAGCCTCGACCCATCTTCAGTGCTCTAACTGAGGGAAGGAGGTTGTTCCCCAAAATCTTGCAATACATGGCCCCGGTCATCCTCTCCTTAATACAGTGCAGTCGCCCTGTCCCATGTGCAGAAAAACACCCCCAAAGCATGATGCTACCACCCCCATGCTTCACAGGGATGGTGTTCTTGGGATGATACTCATCATTCTTCTTCCTCCAAACACGTTTAGTGGAATTATGACCAAAAAGTTCTATTTTGGTCTCATCTGACCACATGACTTTCTCCCATGACTCCTCTGGATCATCCAAATGGTCATTGGCAAACTTAAGACGGGCCTTGACATGTGCTGGTTTAAGCAGGGGAACCTTCCGTGCCATGCATGATTTCAAACCATGACGTCTTAGTGTATTACCAACAGTAACCTTGGAAACGGTGGTCCCAGCTCTTTTCAGGCCATTAAACAACTCCTCCCGTGTATTCTGGGCTGATTTCTCACTTTTCTTAGGATCATTGAGACCCCACGAGGTGAGATCTTGCATGGAGCCCCAGTTCGAGGAAGATTGACAGTCATGTTTAGCTTCTTCCATTTTCTAATGATTGCTCCAACAGTGGACCTTTTTTCACCAAGCTGCTTGGCAATTTCCCCGTAGCCCTTTCCAGCCTTGTGGAGGTGTACAATTTTGTCTCTAGTGTCTTTGGACAGCTCTTTGGTCTTGGCCATGTTAGCAGTTGGATTCTTACTGATTGTATGGGGTGGACAGGTGTCTTTATGCAGCTAACGACCTCAAACAGGTGCATCTAATTTAGGATAATAAATGGAGTGGAGGTGGACATTTTAAAGGCAGACTAACAGGCCTTTGAGGGTCAGAATTCTAGCTGATAGACATTGTGTTCAAGTATTGTGTTCAAATACTTATTTGCAGCTGTATCATACAAATAAATAGTTAAAAAAATCATATATTGTGATTTCTGGAATTTTTTTTTTTTTAAGTTTATGTCTCTCACAGTGGACATGCACCTACGATGACAATTTCAGACTCCTCCATGATTTCCAAGTGGGAGAACTTGCAAAATAGCAGGGTGTTCAAATACTTATTTTCCTCACTGTATATGGAAAAATAGGGGGAAATGAGCATGTACATATATAAAAACCCAATGTTTACCAAGAATCCAATATTTCATGAATACGAACTACTGTCAATTTCGTCACAGCCCCTTTTTAAGGGAAAATAAACTAGACTTCCCATAGACTTCAATACAATATAGTGGCACAAAACAATGTCCGTACACAGCGGGAAGGCTTGAATAACTTAAGAAATCACTAAGATTAAACATGTCAAGTAATTTGACAGTAATTATATATCCAGCTCGCTTTCTAAGAGCGTGAAAGATAAATCCACTTAATTTGGTAAATAAAATAAAAAAATGTCCCTTCATTCTCCCCACGTCAAATTGGTGTAACAAGTGAATGATTTTACTTTTTGCCAAAACAATGCAAACATTGATGTTTCTTTTAGGAATTCATTCAAACACTTTTGAAAAACCTTTTAAAAAGTGAGGGACAGCTGTGTAGCGTTTGAAGAACCATCAACTCTCATTCCTCCTAATTGTCATGCCATGCATTAAGTTTCTCAGACAATAGATAAGAAAGACACAGGCCATTTCTGAAGATGAGCAATGGCATGCTTGCAATGTGCCCAAGATGTGTGTGTTTTATTTTCAACTTTTACAAGTTAGTTCTGGTCCTCCCAAGGAATAACCTTGCCCTGCTCGTGTCAAGGCAAGGCATGCCTTAGAAGGAGATATCCTCTTGACAGAGGAGGCCTGTCATTCCTAAAACACTCCATGGTACTCTTTTAACGCTTGGGTTACAGCCCCCTTAATCTGAGCTTCTCATGAGTGATGCATTGATATGGCTGACATTTATACATGTTAGACAACCACAATGCCACCTTACCACGTATTTCACATTATCACATCAAAAGTTAGGGTATAAGATACAAATTAGCAACAGATTATACACTGAGAAATACAAATTCATAGAAAATAGGCATTTTCAGGGCAGACAAAAAGAGCCACTGGCTCCTATACTTTGTTTTGTAAGAATTTTTTGCCTGCTTAAAATTTTTTAAATATTATGTTGTTATATATTTTTTCAACATGTCACCAAACAAACTTTGCCTTACAGTCAATTCAAACTTACAACTGGATTTTTATATGCTAAACATTAATCAATAATATTTTGACGTATCTTTAAGTAGGCCTACATGTCATATGAAAAACCAGTCAGTAAATAGACTGATGTAAGCAACGTTCGCAACGGATTTTACAAATCCATTTCAAGCTACATTCATATGTGGTTTGAAATCCTATTCACGCAGGTGGGGGAGTACTGCTTTTAATTAATTAGTTTGAGATCGAATTCATGCTAGATTTTATGCTATAAATTATGGACATGGCATCTGAGGACTAATTCTTATTTTTCTCAGTTATTTTGCTTTAACCCTTTAACTGTCACCCCCCTTTTTGAGGATACACATGAAAATGCACTATCCAAACTTAAAAGGCTGTAATTCAAGAATGCTTTGGAATATAGACCAAAGTTGGGTCTCGTTTTAAAGACGACACTTGGCAGACTATTAGCAAATCAAAATATGAAAGTATGAAAGAATTATGGAAGTTTAAATTTACTGTAAATGAAAAATACTGTACAAATTTTTTTTTTCATATAATATATATATTTTACAAAAAAGAATTTACTCTAAAATTACTAGAAAATCAAAGCCATATGTCTAACCAATTTGTGTTCCAAATTTGAAGTTCATATCACCAAAATTGAAGTGCCAATGAGATTTTGTTTAGGGCGTTGTACCAAAAATAGCCACCGGGTGTCATTCAAATTCCATTTATTGTTTTTTTGATGCATTTTCCTGTAAATTTCTGTCCAAATATCACTTCCATCACAAAACAATCACCAAATATGGACCCTTGAGACTCAGACCTTTCCGACAATATGTGTTTTGTCAAAATTGGAAAAGATTTTGAATATAAAGTATGAAACATGACACCGCCCACTAGGGGAGGAGCCTGCTATAATAAAATAAGTTTCCATGGTAACACAATGTCCGATTTCAAAACAGTTTTCACAGGATGAATTTTGAGTTTGTAAGCTTTCAAATGATACCTAATTTATGATAATTACTTAAATATATGATACGAAAAAAAGGCGATCAAAAAAAGAGTGCCAGGCGTCCCACCTGTAGGACGGTGACATTTAAGAGGTTAATTTCCAATTTCAATCATAGGCTCGTTCTTACGTATTAGAGCACGTATGCGCATGCACAGTCTTAAAGGGATCCCCTGGTGTTAAAGGTCCCATGGCATGAAATTTTCATTTTATGAGGTTTTTCAACATTAATATGAGTTCCCCTAGCCTGAATATTGTCCCCAAGTGGATAGAAATGTTGATCGGTGTAAACCCGAGTTCTGGCTGTCTCTCTCTGCCTTTGAGAAATGACAGGCCAGACGAGCCAATCCTGAAGTCTCCTGGTTTGACGTCCAAGCAGGAACGGTTACCTCCCTTTCCTCCGCCCAGAGAATCTGGCACGCCCATGCAAACGCTCGTGAGATCATTCCTTGTGAACGAGTGAATGCTGGCAGTTTCTCAGTGTTTGGATGTACAAATGAAAACAGAAGTCTTTCTTCAGTTCCTTCTGATCTGTGATCAGTAATTTCTGATGTGTAGCTAATTATTTATTATTTGTGCACACAATGCGGCTTCTCTCTCTCCAGACAGAACAGTGTTTTCGTGTTTTCTATCTTGTGAGTCAGTGTTTTTGTACGTCCTCGTCGCGTCTACCGGTTCTAAAATGTGCATACAGTCATGAGTTTCTGCTCAACATCGGCCTCACACACGCCGAAGCTCGGGCTGCACTGGCATTGGCCTTCAACATCCCCGACCCCCAGTACTGCATCTGGCCCACAGCGGAGGCACCAAACGCGGCGTGAGATTAAGCAGAAGTGGGGTAAGTTAAGCGTGAGCATATTCGGGCTAGCCAGCCTAGCCCCACAATAAACTGGATTACATTCGATTACTGCTGTTGTGTCTTTGTTTGCGCTGTGTACTCAACGCGCGTCACTGACGCTTTTATTTTATTTTAAAAATAATGCTATTATCAACACTTACTTTTAACTCGTTCATCTCGACAGCTGTAATGGTACTTTGCATGTGTTACACAGTTGGTAATAATGATGAAGACGGACTCGGTGTGACTGGGACTTTATTCAGAACTCTCAGATACAAACACAATAAACTCACAGCGCTGACTGACAGCGCTCTCATAACTCAGTAGGTACTATAAATAACTTTGTTAGCGATCGCTGAGCTCCGTCTCTGGTACGTTAGTGATGTCCGGTTCGCGAACGATCTTTCTTTTGAACCGGTTCTTTTTAGTGAACCGAATCAGTTCACCAAATCGGATTGAATCGTTCTAGATGTCAGCCAATCACAACAGTGGGCGTTTTTACTGAAGTCTCACAGCAGACACGCCTCTTGAAGCAGGGCATTCAGCCACAGGGCAAACAGCAGTATTGAAAAAATGCCTTTTATTTCTAAATTATGACATTTTATGATGTAAAAGTCATACTAACAATATAAGTACACCTCAGGAAACATTATAAAATAATAGAAAAATGCCATGCCATGGGACCTTTAAGACTTGTATGGCTTAATATAACATAAATTATGTCTCTTACTGAAACATGTAGTAGAAAACCCATGAAAGATCTACGTTATTTAAAAAATCCATTATATATTTGAACAAGGGGCGGCGCCATTTTGTTTGTGTTCTAGGTCGATGACGTAGAATGGTTGCACTCGGCAATCAACTTGCGCTACCCGTAGCTATTTTTACCACAACACAACTCGGAAATTGTTTCAGAGTTAAACAAAACCAATTAATTGCTTTGTAATTTCATTTAAAACACACTCAAACACACACACACATCCACGCACTGCGCACACACACATCCACACTCAATCAGCTGTAATGTTACATGAGGGTTGACTTGCCTAACTTGTCACCTGGTTCCGATTCAGCAGGCCAGCACTCTCCCTGGCTGAATCCGAAATCGCCCCCTAAACCCCCATTCACTATTCCCTACTTTTGTCAACTACTACAGTTCACTTGAAGGAGTGAATGAAAACGAGTGCGTTAAGTCGGAACACTCGTTATTGCGGTGCAATGTGGGATTGAATGAGTGCACTCGAACATGTCCACTATGGTTTCAGACACCACTACAAATGGCTGTCCCTTCAAATAGTGCCCTATTTAAGGCTATGGGGGCGATTTCAGATTCAGCCCCTGTCGTGGAGACTGACTAGGGCAGCCCATAACACATCTCGATTGAGACAGAGCAGTCTGTCAGATGTGTGTGTGCACGCGCGCCGATCTGTTTGTGTGCACGTGTGTTTTAAATGCAATTACAAAGCAATTAATTGGTTTTGTTTAACTCTGAAACAATTTGAGTTGAGTTGTGTTGTGGTAAAATAGCTACGGGTAGCGCCAGTTGATTGCCCGGTGCAACCATTCTACATCATCGACCTAGAACGCAAACAAAATGGCGCTGCCCGTTGTGCAAATATATAATGGATTTTTTAAATGACAGATCTTTCATGGGTTTTCTACTACATATTTCAGTAGGAGACATAATTTATGTTATATTAAGCCATACAAGTCTTAACACCAGGGGATCCCTTTAAAAAAAGGTGCTTTAAAAAAAAGGTGCTTTAAATCGCTTGTCAAACTAAAAGATGTAAATTACATGTTTTTATTTGAAATAAAATATATAGATTGTACTAAATGTCAGCTTGCTTATTTTGCTCAAGATAAGGATTTATTAAGTCCACATGTCATGCAAACAAGAAACTCTGCTTCTAACCACAGGTCGAGATCAGCCGTTGCAACCACACAACTTTGGGATGCTGTTTGCGAATGTTTGTCAGAACGATAGTTTCGGGAAACACATGCTCGTTAAACTATGTTGATAACAACGGAACTTGCTAACGATGCTTTCGAGAAACACACCCCTGATCGGATTTTGCGTGGTACATGTGACTTTCTCACGTCACGTAAAATGTAAACAGAACTGCGAGTTATAACTGTTGAAAGAAAGGCATGGACACACCAATCAGATTACGATTCAAAATAATGTGGACAGTCAATAATTTTAGATCAGATTCCAATCGGATACACAAAAAAAATCGGATTTGGACGTAGCCTAAGGCTACGTTCACACTGTCAGTCCAAATTTGATTATTTGTGTATCCGATTGGAATCTGCTCTAAAATTATTGACTGTCCACATTGTGTATTGCAACTGTTCAAATCCGATTTGTGTGTCGATTTAGTTTTCCGGAATATCTGCATTAGTTTCTATGGCAATGACGTTGAGTTGGTAGGCATACGCCAAAAACAACAACAACCGCAACATGGAGGGGTTTGCAATACAGATGTTGTCTTATTTACACGAGGCAACGGCATAAACGTAGGAGGCTGGTATGTTATTCCTCGCTGTCATATCCGCCGGTTTCAAAACATGTCTTCGTTATAGCCTTTGCAACAACACAACCTTGTTTCGGTAGCGACTTTCAGCATGTTTCCTATAACAGCGTCTAACCTTTATGTTTTATGTGGAGTGAGAAAGACAAAACCACGCAAAATCTGATCAGAGCAGTCAGACTGAAACTGATTTCCAGAAATTTGAAAAGGATTTCAAACCACATATGAATGTAGCTCGAAATTCACGTGTTTTTTGGCCATTCAGACTTGCTAAATCTGATCGGATTTCTATCAGATATGCACAAAAATTTGATTTGGACTGACCATAGCCTACGTGTCACATGTCTGTCTTGTCTTGTGTAGCACATGTTGTGTTTTTGTAATTTATGGCCATGTGCTTGTGCTTGTCAGGTTTGGTCTGATGTCATGTCTCCGGTCTATTGTCAACCCCGCCCTATCTTGTTATCTGACTATTGGTTAATTTGCCCCACCTGTTCTCCCTCATTACCTGCCTTGTTTTTTCCCTTTATTATCTCCTTGTGTTTGCAGTTCTGTGCTGGATCGTTGCCTGATGTCTTCTGTTCCTTGTCAGTTTTCCTCCCTTGCTTATGTGTCTGGATTTCTTGTGTATGTATATTTTGGTTTTCCCCCTCGTGGGTAGTTTTGTTTGTGTTTGTTTTATTTTATTATTCAATAAAACCACCCTTCTTCCTGCAATTGAGTCCTCGCTCCATTTCTCCCTACCGTTCCTGACACTACGTCTCACAAATCCATCACAGTAATGGTTTGAGGTTAATTTCAAACATTTTCAAAAATATCTGAGAAACGCTTTGAAGTCATTTGTTCACAAATCCTGTTTGTTGATATGTGAATACATACGCTGTTATGCACTCTAAATGTGAATTCACATTTACCACTGCGCGGCAAAATTTAGCAAGCGAAGTCCAGTCATTTCAATTGGAAAAGTGCGAACCACTGGGTTCAAGATTTTCATGTGACTTCACCGTGTTCACCAAAAGAATGCTGCTTTTTTGCTAGTGACATTTTGCTGATATTTTGTTAATGCAACCTTACGTTTAGCAAGATGATATCCGACAAAACCTCAGATGAAAGCAATCTATATTTTAAATTATTGTCACAAATTAGGAATTTTTTTTCACTCTGGAGCTCTTTTTCTGCAATGTGAAGTATTGCCAAACACCTCTAACGGGTGGTCTCTCTCATGTAGTGAATGTTGTGTGATTACCTTCCCTAATTATATTTTCTAGGGGTGTTTCTGGAGATTAGCGTATTGTGATATTACATCTGAAAAGAGTGGAAGACCCAGAGAGGCTGTAATACTGTAACACACACTTACACTCGAGTCAACCTCGATAATTCTAGATCAATTCAGAATGTACCCACTGAAGATTAAATGATCATAAAGTATTAATGTGGGGAAATTTCATTAGGGTCCAAGATAGTCAGATTAAATCTACTTGGAGAGTAACTGGATACTCAATATCAATTCAGACAAGGTTGTTGTATAGTAAATCTATTTAGCTACCAAGCTAATTCATCTAAATTTAAAGATGTCTATACAGACAAAACTCAGTGTATTATAAAACTGTGTTGTTTGTGGGATACAGACTATGCTGAGATGTCTAGAGATTATCTATGAAACGTCTGGCATCATGGTATTCTGAACCCACGCCTCTGACTTTGCCAATCTCCTTCTGCATTTGAAATGCCACAATCAAATCTATCTGAAATCTTCTTACGAGTAAGCTAAAAAGATTAATATCTTTTTAACCTTGCAGGTTATTACTTACCTTACAGAGGAGGGATTATTACAAACCTGTCTTCTTCCCAGGAACTATTTCTGGGTATTATTATATTTTAATGTAAGCAGGACAGGATGACCAAATAGAAGAGAGCTGGACTTGGCATAGCAAGGTCTCATGTCTTTGACGATAACGTGACCTACTTGGAGAGTAACTGGATACTCAATTTGTAAGGTTCTTTGTAAGGTTCTGAACCCGTTTATCAAAAAACCCAAGGAACCAAACAAGGGATAGATCATCCAAAAATAAAAATGTTGTCATCATTTATTCACCCTCATGTCATTCCCATCCTGTTTGACTTTCTTCTGTGGGACACAAAATTGAAAGCGTATGTGTCTGTCAATCTTTAAAATGACAAAAAGTCTTTATTTTTAGCACATTCATGAGAGAAGTCTGATTTGGGAGTGGATCGTTCAAGTCAGATCTTATAAATGAATCATTTGATTCTGTTCACAAAACTCATTTGATTGCACAGGTGATGAACAAATTACATTTTGGTCTTTTTGTCCCACAAGGCTATCATATTGCTTCAGAATAGTTGGAATATATTTTTATGATGCTTTTGCATCCTTTTTGACCTTTTTGAAGTTTGACAACACCAGTCTTCCTCCACTATCATTAGAAAAGGAAGAAGTGACCAGAAAATCCTTCAAAATTTGGCCCTTACTGTTCAACGGAAGAGGGTCGGTCAGTCATACAAGTTTGAAACAACAGTAAATTACAGGGTTTTTTTTTTTCATTTTTTGGTGAACTTTCCCTTTAAGGAACCCCAACATTGGATAAAGCACCATTTCACATCTGAAATATGGTTTCCCAGCTTCATTATTTTTCCAGCTTAATGGTATTGCCTCTTGTGACAAAGCGTAATAGAAGGTAGCCGCCAAAGAAACTACAAACTTAACTCCTTTTCCAGCTCACATGTCACAGCGCTTGACAAAAGGTCTTTGAGGTGGCCGACATCAACTATCTACACTCTTTGTAACCTTTGTTTGTGGGATAAATGTGTGAAGGCTGAGGTGCCATAAGACAAGGGATGACAAGCTGGACAGCTGCAGCCTGCAAACTCTAATCTTTAAGCTGCCTGGCTCTCTCAGTCCAATTGTTGCGGGCATGGCCAAGGAATTTCATTTATCATGAAATAGACACCCCTCCAAGAACTCTCCTCCTCTGTACCTCACTATAAATAACCACCATTTTTTTTCCTGCAGAAGAAAAATGGCACGTAACATATCAGAGACACACCATTCCAGGTAAAAAATTAAAATAAAATAAAATAAAAGGTAGGGAGAGAACCATCAGCGGTGTTGAAAGACTAATCGGCCAGATGAGATCGCAATAATCTCAACTATCTTTCAACTATACTTGTAGGCTCCCAACAGTTATTTAAGAATCGTAGCGTGGTGGTACCAAGTGATGGACACACCATCTGTCATTGTTTAATCGTATTTTAGAGGATCACCGGAGGTAATAATTACATAAACAGAGACGATCCCAGTAATACGCTAATGCTTGGGGTAAACCAGGACTCCTTGGATCAAAGTGTGCTCAGGAGAAAGGATCAGCGGCGGTGAGGGCATAGGACATAAATGTTATCTTTGAGAAGAGACTCACTAAGGCATCCGTGGCTTGCGTTCCTCAACAACTGTTGCCAAGCTAGTTAAGAGACAATGCAGATCAAGCCCAGGTATCCGACAGCTGTTAGCCAACAATAAATGGAAGAGGAGAGGCAGCCATGGAAGAAGTTACAGCATACAGCATTTAGTCAGCCCCCTTTCGCAGTTGTCACTTGGGCTATGTCCATCAAAGTCCAATTTAGGATGGCTATTGAGGGAGATGGACAATGCAGTTCTTTTTTTTCCTCCTTGCTTCTTGGGATGCCAGGAAGATGGTGCCGCACAAACACACATGGGTGCACACGCTTACACACACCATAAATAAGACAATGACACATTGTTCCCTTGAAACCATGAACGTCTGGGCTATGAGAAGGTCAGCCGAAGGAGAGCTCTTGTTGTGGAGGCATAAGCAACATGGAAAGAACACAAGAGCATGCCAACTGGCACCGCGGCAAAGTACATTCTCAATCACTATCAGCGTGTTGACATGACATGATATGTCCGCAAGAATCCGCTAGAGGAAGTCAGAAATGTGTTACACGTCTCCTTCAAGCAACTTTAGCCTGAATTAAACATCTCTAGATGTTCATGAAGCTTTTTTCTATGTGAGAAATCCTGACAGATCATTACACCCTGCTTTATACACCCATGTTCTCCATTTGCCTTTCCCAACTAGTTCTTATAAGATTATAAACCCATAGCAAAAGAGTTTAATACGTTCCATTGTATTTGTGGATGAGGTACCTTTGAGAGATACAGTAAAAGAAACTCAATGACTGGATTAAGAGACGTCAGCATCTACATATTGTGAGACATATTGTTTTTGTATTTTCTAATCAAATGATCTTCTTATCTCATAAACCCAAGATTAAAAGCACTAATCTAGCCCAAGATTAGGCACAGGTCTACAAATGGTTTTCATCTACGACGACCCCAATAGTGTTAGGTCACGTAAGAGTACATTTATATTTTAATATATATTTTATTTAAAAAAGATTCCTCTGGTTTCAAATACTTTTTACTTAAAAAAGATTCATAGAAATATTTCTAGGTCAAATAAATGCTGTTCTTTTAAAATGGTATTGATGAGAGAAAAATAAATGTTATTTGAGCATCAAACAAGCATATTAGAATGATTTCTGATGGATCATGTGACACTAAAGACTGGAGTAATGGCTGCTGAAAATGCAGGTGCTATTAGCTATACTCATGCCAAAAAAAAAACAATATAGAAGCAATTTCATTTTTGATAAACAGTATAAGGGGTTACACAACATTCCCTTATGAACATCACCTATCCCAGGAGGACTTGAAAGGATTTCATCATGTAACCGCAATAAACTAAATGCAATCTAACCAGATGCAATGAAGACATTTGGTAAATGTAATATTTTCTGACGAGGATGCTTCGGTCTTTGTGTTTAATCCACAAAGAAGCCTCCCCCGTCTCTCCAGACAATCTCATCCTTTTCATTCAATCAAAAGATAAGCACACAAGAACATGGTCAATTCATCAAATCTGTACTCTAGGACCAGTTCAATAATATTAGGTCCTTCTACTCCATGATGGGATGATTTTTGGAACAAGCCAAATGCTTATACAAAAGGCAAGTACAACAAATCAACTGCGAGACATTCAGAAGTCAAGACGTGCCAGAAAAATCAGCAAAAAATGCTTGATAGAGAAACTTTCCATTTTAACCATAAAAAAATATTGAGCTAAGACAGAAATATGGCATCTTAATCATTAGAAATTATTTATTTCCAATGTTGATCTTGTTAAACAAGAAATGTCCTCATCCATATGAAACAGGTCATAGGAACATCTGTAAATGGCTATAAAACAGCATCTGTTTAGCACGCATAATGGCTTGCATTTAAATGTCCAGATGTCCCGTTTTACCCATATTAATAAAATGATTGTGGTGGAGGAATTAAAGAAAACTGCTCTCATCAGCTCAAGAGAGAAGCACAGCAGGGCCTACATTAATTCTAACATTTGCCTTAAATTTTCTTATTTGAGATCAGAAAAGAATTTGAGCATCTCCACTAAAACAGATTTCGTACATGTATGTCAGCTTTAATGTTTTGTGACATTTATAAAGTGCCATTTCAATGTCCAATACATCAAGTTATATACATTTGAATTGAATTTAAGTCTTTGAGTTATTAGTTAAAAGCTAACATGAATGGCAGGTGCTCACGCTGTCACTATATAGATACCATACAAGATTTTGTCTGTGACAATTGGAACATTGTGATATTAATGTTATGATAGTTCATAAAATGTTACTTGAAAAACTGAATCTTTAAAATATTTAATGAACATTATTTCATTAAAGTAGTTGCTATTGAATAATATATTGCTAAAAATATTTTAATAAAAGGATTTAACCCATTTTAAATTAGTATAATGAAACGTATTATTCCCTATTTTTTATTATTATTTAAACATAAAATGTTTAACTAATATTAATGTACAATATTTAGTATTAACGCAATGATATCTGAAGCATGATCATATTTCAAATATAGTGGGCTAATATATTTTCAAGCGTTACAATTGCCTCCAGCTACTACATTTTTATTGGTTGTATTAAATTAAATATGATTTGATGCTGGTTTCAATTAAATATTATTACTTTGTCAAAGTAAATAGATGAAACTTTACAGTTGGCACAAATATATTTTTCTTACCCAATGATGTCCAAATTAAATAATTTGATGATTAAATAAATAAATAAATACATATGTATTTAAAAAAAACACTAAGTTTCTTCCAAAAACAGAAACAGATCTTAGAATTCAGATATGATGTTTAGAAGGCTTATCCGAACTCATATATGCAAAGAAAAGTCAGGTGTAAAGGTGCTTAACAGTATCATGCTAATTTTGTCACTCAAAGCAGAAGTGAGACCATCACTAACTTCAACTGAGGTCAGATTTGCACCTGTTTTGAGGGAATCAGTTGAATTCAAAGCTCCATAGTGAAAACAAAGATCAGCGTGGTGATGCGAGGCCACAGGTTTGGCACTCAATCTGAGCGGCGTAATAACAGAGCAGCGCATAAACTGTGGGGAATTTTCTTAAAGCACTTTATGGGCCAACAATCGCACATTACTCATGTCTACAACAGCTGCTGTTCTGTGAAACTAAGATGTGCCCTAAAGGGAACGTGGAAGAACAGTGTGTGAAATGAAGAGAGAAATCTTTGCAAGTATGTTTGTGAACAGTGATTCGTTTTCAGAAGGTGCTGAAAATTCATGTATTACCATACAAGGGGATATAAGTGTACCTGAACAACATACAAAAGAAAAAATATTTCTGCATTCAGGGTCTAAACTAAATGAGCTCAGAGTGTAGCGTTAAGCCCTACATGTTTGCTATGGGGAGATTTAAGGGTTCAGACTGTTCTCTGTCATCTGCACAGATTGAAGCATTTTATCATATCTGAGTCTCCTTCAGAACTAAATCTACTTATATATATTTTTTTTCATTCCTTATCATTTTCTTTAATTCAAAATGACAAGCCGGACTATCTAATCCATCTTCCTTTTATTAGAAAAAAATATATTATTATTCCCATAGGCTCTGCCCTTGCTAATATCAAAACTGATTTAGTATTTGGGACATGATGACTAGAGGGGGGTTTATATCCCAAGAAACATTGGGTTACGCATTAATCAAGAAAATAAATAAAAATGATAGCATTATTCACAAATGGATAAGTGTATTCTTCTTTGCCTTGATGGTATTATGAAGGGTTGTGTCTTTAGATTAGAACTACTAAGAAAAAAACATTTTGATTGGTCTACAGGGTCTGATAAATCGTTTAGGTGCATGTTTGTGTCAGATCCTTGTATTTATCTGAAAGGTGATTTTATGACATTTTAATACAGAGAAGAATAGGGCAGAGAGGGAGTCATTTCTTAATCTTTGATCCTTCCCAAAGAGCTTGGAATAACTTGTAAATGTTTTACAAATTAATTTGACTGCTTCATGAGATAAAATGCCTCGGTTACATATGTAACCCTCGTTCCCTGAGGAGGGAACGGAGACGCAACATCAGTGACTGACGAATGGGGGTTTCGCTTAGAAGCCTATCATCTTCGAGATCTTAGAAAACGCCCAATGGTGATGCAATGCCATGGGCCTGCGGAATTTGCATAGCGTAACTCCACCCCACGTCGTGGGTATATAAGGAAGTACGCTGGCAATGTCGCATTATGTTACCTGCTGAGGAGCCGAGATCTGAACTCCCGGCCGTTCCAGCGGTACAGCGGAAGTGGCAGAGGGACGTTACGTCTCCTTTCCCTCCTCAGGGAAATATGCATACGCAACCGAGACGTTCCCTTTCGTTCAGTCACTCCGAGTAACGTCAGTGACTGACGAATGGGGGTCCAGTATAATGGGGTCCAGCACATAGTCGTCCAGTGCCCTGCGTAAGTGTGAGATCCCTGACGTAAGACTAGTACAGATGAAGGACTCCCACTTATCACAGGAATACCAAGGTACACTGGGAAGCATATTCCACGTGGAAACATGCGCCAAGTGCATGCCTGCAGGGATGTCTTAAGAAAACACATATGACCCGTGGAGGGGCTGCATATGGAAGAACTCTGGGGAAACCCACCGAAGGAGGAAAGATTTTTACACCCCAGGAGTGGCAATGGCTTGCCAATGGAAAGATACATGCTCAAGGATGCTTACAGTGGAAATACACATGTGGGGGTCGGCCAACGGGGGAACCTTGCACATGAGGCACCTAGCCGGACACGAAGGCTGACCGAGTGGGCACGCACACTGGTGTCAGCACCACAGTGCTGGAGGAGCTCAGGGCTTCAGGAGAAGCACAACTGAGAAAATATTGCACATATCCAGTACGTGGAGTGGAATGGCGAGCAAGCGAAGACACCTGAGCCTGTCCAGTTACCGGCCCCTAGTTGAGGCGAGTACATGAGAGGACACTGGCTCCACTCAGAGGTTATAGAACCTGGCGAATGAGTTGGGTGTCGCCCAGCTCTACAGATGTCTGTTAGCGAGGCACCATGCGCTAGAGCCCAAGAGGAGGCCACACTCCTGGTGGAGTGTGCCTTCACTCCTAGGGGGCATGGACGACCCTGCGTCTGGTAAGCCAAGACAATGGCGTCCACTATCCAGTGAGACAACCTTTGCTGGGAGAGAGCCTTTCCCTTCAGCTTTCCACCCTGACAGACAAAGAGCTGGTCTGAGGTCCTGAAACACTGTGTTCTGTCTACGTAAGCGTGGAGGGCGCATACTGGACAGAGCAGTGCCAAAGGCAGCGCTTGCAGGTTCACCACCTGGTTCCTGATGGGAATCTTTGGCACATATCCAGGCTGGGGTCTCAGGATCACATGAAGTCGGCCGGCCCGAATTCCAGGCATGCTTCGTCAACCGAAAATACCTCCGGGTCCCCTACCCTCTTGATGGAGGCCAACGCGATCAGAAGCGTTGTCTTCATTGACAGGAACTTAAGCTCGACCGATCGCAATGGCTCAAAGGGAGCTCTCTGCAGGGCGGATAAGACCACTGCAAGGTCCCAAGAGGGTACGAGGGGAGCGCGAGGAGGATTCAGTCTCCTCTCTCCCCTCAGGAACCTGATGACCAGGTCGTGCTGACTTTCCTTTTTTGTCTCTACAAGGTCGTGGTAGGCTGAGATAGCAGCCACATAGACTTCAGGGTGGAAGGAGACAGCCTTTGTTCCAACCCTTCTTGTAGAAACGAGAGCACAGACCCAATCTGCCATTCCCAGGGGTCTTCTTGGCGAGAAGAGCACCAGGTGACGAAGAGGTTCCAGTTCAAAGCATTGGCGTGTCTCGTAGACAAGGCCCTAGCGGAAGTGATGGTAGCCACCACCTGAGAACCAGGTCTGGCCAGGCCAATACAGGGAGCAACCAAAAGGGCCTGCTCCTTGTCCTCCCTGACCTTGCACAGTGACTGAGCAAGAAGGCTCACTGGGAAAACGCACATTTGCGGAGGCCCCGCGGCCAGCTGTTCGCCAGTGTATCCGTGCCGAGGGTTCTCTTGGTCAGGGAGTCTCAAAACAGGCGGCAGTGGGAGGGGAGGCAACAGTCGAGGGAGGCAACAGATCTACCTGTGCATCGCCGAACTGTTCCCAAACAGCTGAACTGACTGAGGATGGAGTCTCCATTCACCCAGAAGAGTCCGTGGCAGCTCGTCTGCTGCACGGTTCAGATCACCGGGCGTGAATGGCATGAAGCCAACTCAGATGCTTGTGACTCTATAAGAGGAGATGGCGGAGAGTTGCGACACACGGCGGGAGTGTAGGTCACTTTGACGGTTGACGTACCCCAGCCAACATGTCCATGTGGGCCCCACATGGGTTTTATCTGGGCTATATGGTCGTCATCTGGGCATGGGCTCAGAGTGGGCACGTTGATGGGCTGAATGTGGGCCCCATCTTGGATAAACTTGTGGGGCCCAGTTAGGTTGCCCATTATTGTTTATTTGACGGTCCCATGTGGGCCACATTTGGGCTATATTTAGAATTGTAAAGTTTTATTGTTTGCAGTTGGTTTTGTTTTTTATACAATTATGGGTAACAGCCTAACCCTATATTATATATATATATATATATATATATATATATATATATATATATATATATATATATATATATATATATATATATATATATATATATATATATATATATATATATATATATATATATATACACACTTATTTTTAAAAATAATCTAAAATCGCTTGCCTCGTGCAGTCATTGCGTCATGCGATTGACGTCATACCTTCCCGCGCCTTCTCATTTGAAAAAAACAACAACAACGGTCGCCGTCGGCAAGCCAGCAGCAGCCACTTCAGAACGTCCTACTACACTCGAAACTGTCAAGGTAAGATATGCATATTTAATTTGATCTTAAACCATTTTTAATGTTGTTTTTAATATAATGGTAATGGTATATTTTTTTTCACGATTTTTTTTATTCTGTAAGACTTCGAATTTTAATCAATTTAGCGAAGCACTTCTCATATGTTGCCGGTACTTTCAGTGGCCACACCGAGACAGAGGCAGACTATTAATCAATACATTGCGCGTTCTGAGCTTTTTATAAGCTGTACGAACTGAATGGATTAATGGTTTGCGCAAAATGACTGTGACTGAAGCCCAATAGTTTAATTGTGTGTGAATGGCATGCGAATGACCGTGGGCGCGTTCACCAGCACGTTCATGAACGATTCGTTCATTTTGAACAAATCTTTAATATGACTCGAGAACAACGGGTTGTCTCAGAGAGCGATTCGTTCATTTTGTGTTGACTGTGCATGCGCAACATCCCATATGCTCTGTACAGGAAACAGAAATGATTAGTTCATCAGTCTCGACTCATTCGTTCATCAAGTCCCAGCCCATAAGCAAGGTTATGCAGTCACCGGAAACAGAAAAAATTAGTTCATCTCTCGAGTCGTTCGTTCAAGTCCCCATAGGCTGAATGCAGAAACAGCTCATCTCTCGAGTCTCGTTATTTTGTCATGTGACGTGACAGCCGTGTTGGATAAAGAAATTAGTTAATTCCTTTACAGTTTATGGTTAATTCACCATTCCTTACAAACAAGTGAGTATTTTATGTTTGTTTAGTTCAGTTTTTTTTTGCTAGTTTAATTGATTTTCCTATGAACACAACTTGTATCAAATATTTTTGTTTACATTAATGCCCCAAAATTATCTGCTGGTAATCGCTTTACTTTTATCATGGTTGACCCTCAGATTTTAAATGGCTGTGCTATTAAAATATTTATATAATACACATTGGGCGGTACTGGTTCCATGATTACATGCCAGCATGGATAATTTAAAAGCTGACATCGATGTCTGCAGTACAAAATTTGACTCAATGTATATATGTTGGAAAATTATTTTCCTGTAGCAACGATATAAATATGATTCACCACATAATTACACTATTTCTTAAATGAATAGTGTCACCTTTAACTTGTTCTAATTTGTTTTAGTAGTAGATATCCCTTTAAGTGTCAGTTTAGTCATTTGGACAGAAATATTAAGTACTGGCATGGCTTTATCATAATCATGTATGCTTTTTAAGAGAGTGTTCTTGTTAATGTTTTGATAGTATTTTAAACTAATTCCCTTTTCTGTCTTTTCTTTCATTACTGTTCTTTAGATATGAAGCTGATGGGTCTGCCCAATCCCAGGAGTGATGGACTGAAGAATTTTCAATGCTCATGTCCTGTGTGATTTAACTTTTTTATTTTCTTGTTTTTTCTATGATCAATAAAAAGGTGATTTGCAAATTCTGAGTTGAAAGTAATTTTTTTCACAGTAGAAATATTTTTTCATGTAATTTAAATTATTAAGGTCAGGTACAGGTTTAGTAAAACATAGATTAACTTAAAGTTGGCAGGGTTTGATAGTTTATTTTGCAAATCAGCACATTAATTTACATTTACATTTATGCATTTGGCAGACGCTTTTATCCAAAGCGACTTACATTACATTCAAGGTACACATTTTACATTTTGTCAGTTCTTGCTTTCCCTGGGGATCGAACCCATGACCTTGGCGTTGCTAGCGCCATGCTCTACTGTTTGAGCTACAGGAAAGCCGGAAAATTTCACTTACAGGAATAAAAAGAAATATAAATGGGGCCCAGTTCTCACCCACTGGGATCCCACAAAAAAAACCCATAGAGGGGCCATTTGTGGGCCCAGTGGTATCACCCATTTGGGCCCCATAAGGGTTCTGTATGTGGCCTACTTTGGCCCCATTTATTAGAACCCATATGGGACCCATGTTGGCCCCTATAATGAATACACAAATGGGCCCCACTTAGAGCCCACTATGGACCCATCATGTGCCCCTATGGGCTAACACACATGGCAATGTTGGCTGGGACGCTATTGTCGCCGAGATGTGTGAACGGACCAGTACACGTCTGACCTAGAGCAGGGCTCGAAAGCGGTGCAGGGCGAGACGTACGGTCAGCAACTTGAGGCAATTGACAGCCCTAGGTACAGGAGTCCTTTCCAGTAGCCCGCAGTAGCACTTCAATTGCGCCCCAGCCCATGACAGAGGCATTCGTTGATACAACAATATGCCTGGCAACTCGTTCTAAGGGAGCTGGCCCATAGAAAAAATGTGGTTTGCACCGGGTGAAGGTATGATGGCAGGCCCGAGTCAGTGGGACCCAGAGCGTGCCCTGTTGCCATGCCCACCTCAGGACTCGATCGCAAGGTCAGTGCAGAAGCGGTCTCATATGAAGCAGTCCGAGCGGCGTTATCAGTGAAGTGAAGTGAAGTGAAGCTGCGAAGAGACAGGGCTACCCAGATGGGGAAGCCGCGTACTGGAATACCGGGCGCAGCCCAGGTGAAGGCTGCTGCTGGGGCCGGGCGGGAGGGGTGGAGCCACAGGAGGGCGGCCTCGGCGGGGAGCAGGCTGAGGCGACTGAGTCGGCGGCTGGGTGGGGCAGTACGTGTTTAACGGCCTCAATCTGCTTCTGGGCGGCCGAGAACTGTCCTTGACTGCGCCATCGAAGAGGCCAGCCTGGGATATGGGAGAGTTGAGGAGGCGGGCCCACTCAGCCTTTCCCACATCAGCCAGGTAAGGCCAGGTGTCTCTCCCAGACCACAGCTGTGGACATCACCTGACCTAGGGAGCATGTGGTCACCTTCATCACCTGGAGGGCGGGGTCGGTGGCGGCACGCAGCTCATTGAAGAGCCCTGGGTCAGCTCTACCCTTGTGCATGTGCAAAGGGCCGGCGGCCTGGCCCGTAGCTCTGCAGGACTTCGCCATCGAAGTAGACGAGAGCCCACAGGCTTTGGAGGGGTGCTTAGGATAGCCACACCACGTCGAAGCACTCCGTGGACACCGTAGTGCGTAACAGAGTGTCCAACAGGGAACAGGGGGGGACCCCAGTGTACCCTTAGGCCGCGGCCCCATCGAGGGCAGAGAAGGCGGAGGAGGCCACCGAACGGTCACTTCCAGGACCACGTGAGCTCCTCATGCACCTTGGGAGTGAAAGGCATTGGGGGTGGGGCCGGACAGCTGTCAGGTGCCGCCCCCTAAAACCAATCGTCCAACCGTGAGCGCTCGTGATAGGACGGAGAGTTCCATACCAGCCCGAGGCTTGTGGCTGCCCGAGATAACATGGCTGTCAACTCTGGGTCGGACCCGAGCAGTGCTGGCACACCCGAAGATAGAGCACAGCCGAATCTTCAACCCCAAAGGACTCTAGCCCACCTTGAGATGTGGCAATCGACATCTCATTGCTATTTGGAGTGTGAACGAAACGAACGGGGTGACGAACAGACGTCCTGCCGCTTCAGTCCAAGCACTCGTGGGTAGCGGTGTGCGAGAGGGTCATAATGTTATGCCTGATCGGTGTATATACATATATATATATATATATATATATATATATATATATTAGTGGTGGGCCGTTATCTGCGTTAACGTGCTGGGTCTATACTACGCTATACTACTCACCTTGATATTTTAGCACAGATGTACACCTAGCCAAATAGGGTAGAGAACGCGAGAGAACGAGTCTTCGAACCTGTGTGTATGCCTACTAGTGCAGACATCCCAAGTCTCCCGGAAGTTCCGGGAGTCTCCCGCATATTGATAGCGGCTCCCTGATGCCCGCAAATTAGTTAAATTCTCCCGCAATCTAGAGCGAGCGAGCAAGAGCGTGCATGCGAGACACAGACTGTGCACGCGTGCAGGGCAGAGAGGGAGAGAGAGCGAGAGACCTTGCGTGTGTGTGCTAGTGTGCACCTAATGAAGCGCATGTAAGTCAGTAAGTCAACCAATCAGTTGTCAGTGTGGGCGGGCTTTTATCTCTTCTCCCGAACCGAATTAATCAGTTCAGTGTATCTAGAAACTGGAGCGCCATGGCAGAGGGAGAGTGCCCCCAAAAACGAAAGTATAAAGTATAAACATAATGACAATCTGCACGCTGTAACTTTTGTAACGTTACGTTTTGTTACGTTTTGTTACGTTTGTAACTGACATGTTATGGTTGAGTTAAACAAGTTTCATTTCATGTGCATATTTTTCAGGTCGGCTAGTTGCCAAGGCATGAAAACAACAAACTCCTTAAACCTGTTTAAAGTTGCAATGAAATATAAATGAAAGCAGTTTACATAAATAGTATAAGCAGCTTATGTAAATAGTAAAAATGATCTACATAATTTTACATAATTTTTTACAAATAATTGCATAGGCCTATAGAAATGATATATTAATGATATATTATATTATATACTATACAAGTAAAGTCATGTTCTGTGGTGAAATGTCATCTTCGGGATACCTTTCCTCCTTTCATGTTTTTTTTTTTTTTTTGTGTGTGGGGTGGGGGGTGAAAAAAAATTTCAGGGAGGTATCCCGAAGACCACCCCAGCTCCTTTTTCCAGTTTATTAATGGTCAAATACACTCAAAAATGTCTCAATGCCCATCTTGGTGAGTTTTAACGTAAACACAGTCGTAACCAGCTCACAGGAACAGTGTTTGGGATCCATGCAATTCCTATCTCAATAAATTAGCATATCATGAAAAGGTTCTCTAAACGAGCTATTAACCTAATCTGAATCAACTAATTACACCTTCAAAAGATTCCTGAGGCTTTTAAAAACTCCCAGCCTGGTTCATTACTCAAAACCGCAATCATGGGTAAGACTGCCGACCTGACTGCTGTCCAGAAGGCCATCATTGACACCCTCAAGCAAGAGGGTAAGACACAGAAAGAAATTTCTGAACGAATAGGCTGTTCCCAGAGTGCTGTATCAAGGCACCTCAGTGGGAAGTCTGTGGGAAGGAAAAAGTGTGGCAAAAAACGCTGCACAACGAGAAGAGGGGACCGGACCCTGAGGAAGATTGTGGAGAAGGACCGATTCCAGACCTTGGGGGACCTGCGGAAGCAGTGGACTGAGTCTGGAGTAGAAACATCCAGAGCCACCGTGCACAGGCGTGTGAAGGAAATGGGCTACAGGTGCCGCATTCCCCAGGTCAAGCCACTTTTGACCCAGAAACAGCGGCAGAAGCGCCTGACCTGGGCTACAGAGAAGCAGCAGTGGACTGTTGCTCAGTGGTCCAAAGTACTTTTTTCGAATGAAAGCAAATTTTGCATGTCATTCGGAAATCAAGGTGTCAGAGTCTGGAGGAAGACTGGGGAGAAGGAAATGCCAAAATGCCTGAAGTCCAGTGTCAAGTACCCACAGTCAATGATGGTCTGGGGTGCCATGTCAGCTGCTGGTGTTTGTCCACTGTGTTTTATCAAGGGCAGGGTCAATGCAGCTAGCTATCAGGAGATTTTGGAGCACTTCATGCTTCCATCTGCTGAAAAGCTTTATGGAGATGATTTCATTGTTCAGCAGGACCTGGCACCTGCTCATGGGCGTCGGAACCATTGTATGTGGGTGGGACAAGACCCACCCACTTTTTACGATCAATGATAGTGGACCCACTCACTTTTATCGTCTCTAACATTCAGCACGTCTGTTTACCTACCCCTAATCGATAAACACTTATTATTAAACACGTTAGGTGCTTTATTTCCACTTTTCTAGTTTTTTCTTCATTTTTATTGAAATTAAATGCCTTTCCGATCTGATATGTGATGGGAAAAGGGAGAAGATTGAGTGCGGCGAAAGGCAGACTCGAACCGCGGATCGATTTGTGTCAAAATGTGATGTCGTGCATCTTACCCCTACACTACTGCCACTCTTAATGATATGGTGATTTTTGTAATTTTGTCTTTCCGAACTAGACGTTTAGCAAGCAAAGCGGTATATTTGTACTTAATGTAATTGGCATCTACTCCAGCAAAAGATTTCTGAGGACCCACCCACTTTTTTTTTGCTTCCGACGCCCATGCACCTGCTCACAGTGCCAAAACCACTGGTAAATGGTTTGCTGACCATGGTATTACTGTGCTCAATTGGCCTGCCAACTCTCCTGACCTGAACCCCATAGAGAATCTGTGGGATATTGTGAAGAGAAAGTTGAGAGACGCAAGACCCAACACTCTGGATGAGCTTAAGGCCACTATCGAAGCATCTTGGGCCTCCATAACACCTCAGCAGTGCCACAGGCTGATTGCCTCCATGCCACGCCGCATTGAAGCAGTCATTTCTGCAAAAGGATTCCCAACCAAGTATTGAGTGCATAACTGAACATAATTATTTGAAGGTTGACTTTTTTTGTATTAAAAACACTTTTCTTTTATTGGTCGGATGAAATATGCTAATTTATTGAGATAGGAATTTTGGGTTTTCATGAGCTGTATGCCAAAATCATCAGTATTAAAACAATAAAAGACCTGAAATATTTCAGTTGGTGTGCAATGAATCTAAAATATAAGAAAGTTACATTTTTATCATTACATTATGGAAAATAATGAACTTTATCACAATATGCTAATTTTTTGAGAAGGACCTGAATATATATATATATATATGTATATATATATATATATATATATATATATATATATATATATATATATATATATATATATATATATATATATATATATATATATATATATATATATATATATATATATATATATATATATTCATTTATGGGCCAAAAGCTACTGCTTTTATTACAAAATTATGAACAATTGTTATGAATTATTCAACTCTGATGCTAACTTAACACAAAGAGCTGTTCTGTTACTTTGCCAATTGGACTAATTGGTGATTTGCATGTGAATACTGGCCTTACATTTACCACCCTTTAATGTAGGATCAGCTAGAACCATTCTGAAATGAAAAGCTCAAACATCTTTGTTTTTAGGGTTGCTTTTGTAAAAAATACCTAATTGATGCGGTGGTTCGTTTTTGTTTTTCATTCAGGTATTAACCATTTGGCTCCTTTTCCTCATTATTATTGAAATCATTTTTCCACACACGATTCTTTGCCAAAATATATTCAGATCGATACTGGAAAACAACATCCATGTTCAAAACAGCAACCACCCCCACCCCGTTAAAAGACAAATTCTTTTCAGGCTTTAATTCTCTTATGATTTGGCAAACATAATTCTAATTTAATAATTCTTAAGTACAATATCCAGAACATCAGAAAGCAACAATCCCAGTGGGACCGGACCAATAAATTATCCTTCGTGTTGAGTCTAACTCGCTCTTACCAGCAGATGGAGGTATTGGAGAGCATGCTTCAAGAGTTACAGTAGCAGTGCATTATATGGTCAGCAGATGGAAGCAGACATCAAAGAGCCACCAACTGTATTATGAACAACTGTAGGGAAAACAGTGCACTTCTTTGTCTGTCTGTATTTATGAAAAAACTGCCGCCACATTTAAAACTACAGTGCTTTGATCATAAAACTAAGCATTTAAGCATATCTTATATTATTGGGAGATATATAGTGACAAATTATATTTATATGCATTTTATGCAAGTGGTTTGTTGTACTGTTTTTAAAATCTTATTTTAAATGTACATTTATTTACATTATCCTACTTTTTGGTTATATAAATAACATCTGCACCAAATGTTTTATATTATATATATATATATATATATATATATATATATATATATATATATATATATATATATATATATATATATATATATATATATATATATATATATATACACTCACCTAAAGGATTATTAGGAACACCATACTAATACTGTGTTTGACCCCCTTTCGCCTTCAGAACTGCCTTAATTCTACGTGGCATTGATTCAACAAGGTGCTGAAAGCATTCTTTAGAAATGTTGGCCCATATTGATAGAATAGCATCTTGCATTTGATGGAGATTTGTGGGATGCACATCCAGGGCACGAAGCTCCCGTTCCACCACATCCCAAAGATGCTCTACTGGGTTGAGATCTGGTGACTGTGGGGGCCATTTTAGTACAGTGAACTCATTGTCATGTTCAAGAAACCAATTTGAATCGATTCGAGCTTTGTGACATGGTGCATTATCCTGCTCGAAGTAGCCATCAGAGGAGGTAGGACATGGCATTTAAACGATGCCCAATTGGCACTAAGGGGCCTAACGTGTGCCAAGAAAACATCCTCCACACCATTACACCACCACCACCAGCCTGCACAGTGGTAACAAGGCATTATGGATCCATGTTCTCATTCTGTTTACGCCAAATTCTGACTCTACCATCTGAATGTCTCAACAGAAATCAAGACTCATCAGACCAGGCAACATTTTTCCAGTCCAGAGCTTGTGCAAATTGTCGCCTCTTTTTCCTATTTGTAGTGGAGATGAGTGGTACCCAGTGGGGTCTTCTGCTGTTGTAGCCCATCCGCCTCAAGGTTGTGCGTGTCGTGAATGCTTTGCTGCATTGTGAATGCTGAATGCTTTGCTGCAAAATGCTTTGCTGCATTCCTCGGTTGTAACGAGTGGTTATTTCAGTCAAAATTGCTCTTCTATCAGCTTGAATCAGTCGGCCCATTCTCCTCTGACCTCTAGCATCAACAAGGCATTTTCGCCCACAGGACTGCCGCATACTGGATGTTTTTCCCTTTTCACACCATTCTTTGTAAACCCTAGAAATGGTTGTGCGTGAAAATCCCAGTAACTGAGCAGATTGTGAAATACTCAGACCGGCCCGTCTGGCACCAACAACCATGCCACGCTCAAAATTGCTTACATCATCTTTCTTTCCCATTCTGACATTCAGTTTGGAGTTCAGGAGATTGTCTTGACCAGTCCATTTAGGGACACCCCTAAATGCATTGAAGCAAATGCCATGTGATTGATTGGTTGATTAGATAATTGCATTAATGAGAAATTGAACAGGTGTTCCTAATAATCCTTTAGGTGAGTGTATATATATATATAGTGTGGGGTTTCATTCAAGAAACATAATTGTGGCACCATTTTCACTTACCTGGGCGTTCTCTGCTACACAGCATTGCCCAGACAACAGGGAATATTAGGAAATATCTGCCTGCTGAATGATTGATCAATTAGAATTAAGTATTCCACAGAGATGCGAAATATATACATATTTATAACAGCTGTGATTAAAAACAGCTATTTAAACAGGTCCCTGTGATGGGCCATGATTAACCACCCTTAAACAGACATTTTGTCATTTTAACGCATCAGAAATTAAAGGGATAGTTCGCCCAAAAATGAAACAAAAACACATTCTTCTTTCAGGCGAATACAATTGGAGTTTTATGTCCTGGCTCTTCCAAGCTTTATAATCGCAGTGAATGGGAGACCTGATTTTGAAGCCCAAAAAGTGCATCCATCCATTATAAAAGATATCCACACGTCACTGGGGGGTTAATAAATGCCTTTGTGTAATAAATGCATTTGTGTAAGAAAAGTATCTGTATTTAAAACTTTATAAACTAAAATAACTAGCTTCTGACAGACGGTAACCCCTGACCTGACACATGACGTATCGATGAACGCGGAGGCGCAGAGGAAAGAGCAAAACAAAACACCGGTCATGAATTAGAACGGTCATGTTGGGTCATGTTGGGGGAGCTTGAGTTTGTTGCATGTTTGTTTGAACCTTTTTGTTTGAACCAAAGCTTACGCCTACTCCTACATCATACATCGCGTCAGGGGTTACTCTTCTGGCGTAAGTTGACTTGCCTAGACCATCTGCCGGAAGCTAGTTAATTTAGTTTATAAAGTTTTAAATATTAATATTTTTCTAACAAAAACCCATCACTTTACTTCAGAAGGCCTTTATTAACCCCCTGGAGTCACTGAATACTTTTGAATTTAGAATTTACAAACATAGACTATAAGTTTTCTCTAACTTGCATTACTAAACAGGAATGTGTTTACTTATTAATACATTAAAACACATATAAGAACGTTTTGACACATACTTTGGTTTTAATTACTGATGTACACTAACCTAAGATTAGCCTAATTTCATCATGGCGCAAACAGTGGACTATGGAGATCTGGACAATTAATTAAATTAATCAATTCATTGAATGGTTTTTCAAGACTAAATACGAATCTAAAATATTACAAAAAACTACATACCTTCTTCTTGCTCTTTTGCTTCACGTTCTTGGCGGGTTTTCTTTATTTTTTCCTGCTCCGAACGGATAGATTCTTTAGGAAGCCTTTACCATATGTCAAAACGGTAACGCATGTCTTTGCCGTACTGCATGAAAGATCCGCGTCTGTAATTAAATAAATATAGTCTACATTTAAAAAAAAATAATTCCACATGACTCATCTAAAGTTTAAATATTTACTGACCCGCCATGTTTAGTATATTAGGCCTATATAGTGATAAGCTACTTAAATCATAAAGCAAGGGGGGCCCCTGGTGGATCGGGAGCCCAATGCAACAAGCAAAATATTCATTAAAGCTACACTGTGTGATATTTTCCCCCATCTAGCGGTGAAAAGGTATATGACCATCCAGTAAATATTAGTTTCTGTTCCTCCCAATTCCGATTTCGTTTTAACTCCTATACGGTGGCCGTTTTAGTCCAAGATTAACATGGCTTCCAGTTCAATCCAGACACGGTGCCATCGAGTGTTAAAACGCGAAAGGCGAAGCTTGAATTTACGGGTATGTCCCTTTTTGGATAATGTACTTTCAAGATGGAGGGGCAACATGGCGACCCCCATTCGAACCCCTTACCCGTATGTATTTTCAATGGCATATTATAAACTTACGAGAATACTTTATAACTTGAAATAAGTAAATATACATTAATGAGCACTTATATTTTTGAAAGAACTAAGTGTTAACCTTAGTTCTACCTTAGTTCTGAATATAACCTTCACTGTACAAACTTAGTTAAATTAATTAAAAATGAAACTTAGAAACTTAGCTTAAAAAACGTACCCACGATCAGTTAAAACTTTTAGAACCTCTTCGTGAGTTCACCAGCATAATACATATTCGGCCATCAATTTGGAAATTATTCGAAACGATGCGTTGAATCACGTGACCAGTTTGCATTCAGGCTTGTTCTACTTGAGTCCCGCGAGAGCAGGTGGAGAACCAGACTGTTCTGTAAGCTTTCGAAACTCTCTAGCGGTACTTTGATGCCATATACACCGAGAACACACCTGTTGATTCAAGCTCCGAACCACAGCACAAACTTTCATAAAATATTAAAAAGGTATTGGCTAATAATGATAATAATTATTATTATTATTTAAAATAATAATTTTAGTAAAATAAAAGTTATTTTGATTAAATATTGCACGCACACATGTATTAAACACATCATGATGTGAATCATTTATAATAAATAGCCTACTGCAAAATTGCATAAAAAAAATAATAATTTTTATTTCATGGTGACTGAGATTGTCATAGTTTTAGAGAATGTTTTTAGGAGATCAGTTTGATTACGCCACAATTTCCAATGGTTCACTTTCCCCTGATGTCCACGCGATGGCGCCATGACGCCAAATTTCGAGGTCGGTCGGTGCTGGACGCCTCTCGCGGACGGGCTTTAGGACCGCTGGGTGTGTGGGGCATTGCCGTAAGCCTCCTGTCTGCTGGTGCAGCTCGTTGTTCGGAGTCTTTTTGCCGAACATGTGGTGTGATAGTGGCGTCACTACACTTGCCGCAGTCACTAACAAAACCGTTTGAGACCGAGACACCGCTTTCTGACGAGTGCAAGGAAGTGTGACACGCGAGCAGCTGGTCAAGAGCAATGAAAACCGAGGGAATTGAGGGTACTGAAAGATTTCTGAGCCCCGGTAAAGGCCGGGGACTCAAAGCCACTAAGCAGTTCAAAGTTGGCGATCTAGTGTTCGCCTGTCCGGCGTATGCTTACGTGCTGACAGTGAACGAGAGAGGCGGACACTGCGAATGCTGCTTTACCAGGTCAGCGCTCCTTTTAAGTCCACGTCTGACACTTTGCGTCTTTGTGCGCGAGACCAGATCCTCCTGACTTGTTGTGCACGGATGTTTCATATGACAATGCATGCACGGACACCTTAAAGAGCATTTTAGTAATAATTGTTAACTTTTATAATAGTTCTTGGTCAACTTTGTTATGGTCATGACCTATTTGACAGGCAGGTCATTTGCATTCACTACAAGGCTGCACCCTCCTAAAGATGGCTGGCACATGCTTTCTATTTTCTCTGCGTTTAAATGCTGCTGGGTCGTGCACTGTAAAGGGTGACCCACTTTATACACACCTCCAACACGGCCACTGGGTGCTGAATGTTCGGCGTGTGATGTGGTCTAGACTAGCTTCACAAGATACAATGGCAATACATTTCTATTATAATCATTTTTAAATTTAAGACAATATAAATTATTATATTTAGGACTTTTGAGAGCTTTTGGTGTGATTGATTACACCCTGTGACGTTTTGAGGTAGCAATTTCTAGTTGTCAATGGTGAACTTCTCAGTAAAACTTTTTTACTTTTGTATTGTTGCAGGCAATGTTAAAGTTGGCACGCATGAAAAATGCTCCTTATCTATTTCCTAAATGCTTTGTATAGATATTATTGTGAACGATGTTTAATTTTTCAAAATGTCATAACTGGACCTTCTGGTGAAAATGACAGACTTCTCTTTGTTGATGTATCTAGGACTTTTCCTGACCCAAAAATAATAATTGTCATCATTCATTCACCCTTAATGGTGACCATGGCAAAAAAAATAGTTTGTGCTCTACGGAAGAATTAAAGTATTATGGGTTTTAAAAGACATACAGTACGGGTGAATGAATGATGACTGAATTTTCATTACCTTTAACATAGAGGGAAATAGTGGCATGCTGACATGTGAATTGAGGATCATCTTTAAAAAAATAAAAAATAAACATTTCTCATTTTATTCACAGGAGGGAAGGCCTGTCGAAGTGTGGAAAATGTAAACAGGCCTATTACTGCAATGTAGAGTGTCAGGTAAGTCTGTGTTTGTGCTTTTTGTGGAAGGAAATGACATCCTAGTCTTCCGGCCTAGTCTAGTGTGGATTTGCTCCATTGTCTATATTACAGAAATAGTTCACCCAAAAAATGAAATTTCTGTTATTATTTACTCACCCATCAGATCGCATATATGCTGTGGAACACAGAGACAGTATTGTGGAATGTTACACTGAAACACTGTATTGACCAATCAGAAGCCACAACCATAATGATCTGTTTCATAAAGTTCGTTTTGCTCTGTCAGCGTATATCAGAGTTTTTTTCCCAACGCTTAGTACTTACACTACAGTGCTCTAATTGTGAGGATGGTCCCACTGGAGCAACGCTAGTTGAAGTGCTTTTCCTGTGTTTGAGCCAGAGTAGCATAGTCTCAGAATGAACTACAGAGTTAATGCATTCACTTTACCTGAAATCAAACCTGCAGCCTTTGTGTTAGCAGTGCAGAACCTCAACAACTCAACCACACTTTGTTGCATGTCTGAGACTAGTTTTGATCCATCCATTCTTCAAATCAAATGTAGGGTCATGTGGATGCTGGACAATATATATATATATATATATATATATATATATATATATATATATATATATATATATATATATATATATATATATATATATATATATATATATATATATATATATATATATATATATATATAAAATTACGTGTTCAGTCTATAGACCTTATCCACCAGAGAAAAACATCTTTAGAATTTTGTTTTTGAACTCCCGTTTTTTGCGGTAGCTCGGTATATTTCTATGGAATTGCTTTAGAAAATTATTTAGCTAGTAAAGTGGATTTACTTCTTGTAGCATTATCATTAGCATTGTAATGTTAATTTAAATTGGATGTCATAACAGATGTCTTTAGACTAGGAAGATTTTAAATGGATCCGTGTGAACAGGGATCATTTTGACAATAGTCTTGTCTGTACACGAAAAATGCAAAGGAAAAACGATTCTCTTTTTAGTACATCGTTGTCATGTAAACGAAACGTACCCTAAATATAGTTTGTATGATTTGATTTGGACGACGTGGTTCGAAATATGCATAGATGTGTGACAATAAAAGACTGTCAAAGAACACCAATTTAAAGGAAAACAGACTTGCTGCTTAAGTTTTTGAAGAAATGAATAGTCTTATTCAGCAACTGTGCATTAATTTAAATAGCTTGAATGTAACTCCTGCCTCCACTCACTCACAACTACTCAGAATACCTGATCCACTCAGTCAACTTTACTGAAGTAAACTCTGCACAATGGCAAGTGGAAATACTAGATTCATTCAGCCATATATGTTTGAACCAGAAACTGATTCAGAAGAAGTGGAAGAGTGAATTATATAGGTTTGTCTACAAGTCGATGTATCAGAATAGACCCTTTTCACATGTCCGGGTTTCTCAGAGCGGAAGTCATCATAGTTGGGTTAAATCTCATAGTGGTGAATGAGAGAATACTTTCAATATTTTTTTTGTGTGCCCATTTGCTCAAATAGCAAAAGAAAAACGCCACAATAGTGATTTCACAACTTTCAAAAAGAGGTGAGATTGATAACGGCAGTGAAAAGAGAGAAAGAAGTTCATTTTTACCATCACTCCCATAGACTGTATTAGAAACAACCTCACAGCAGCTGTAACTTGTTTTTTGTAATTTGATGCAAAAGTAATGAAATGCAAAAGTATAAATGTACATACATTTAAATTTATGATATTGATGACCGTTAAAACACGTCATCACAGTCTGTGAAAGGGTCTATGGTAATGCATTTATGTATCGCTCTCTACAACATTGGATACATAACGTAATTAAAATGATTAGCCTTTTGCTTGTCTATGTTATCAAACAGCTAATAATGCGTTGCTAATGTTACACAAACCATGGGTACGTCTCAATCAGCTCCCTAGTTCAGTAGTCAAAGCACTGATCAGGGAGTCGGACATTTTAAGGACCGTCTCAATCGCAGAATCCTTCCAGTGCACTGACACTAGCCCCAAACATTTGAATTGTAGTGTTTCGCTCATCAACGCAATAATTTATATATTGACTTTTTACTGTTCTAAAAGGCTTTTAAATATTTATGGTATCTCATCAACTTTGTATTAGACAAAGTACAGACTCAATTCCTCATTTATGAGTTCTTCCAGGATGAGAAACAGGGATTGTGCTCTGTTGAAACCACAGCCAGAATGACAGCTCTGTAATTGATCATTGCTGGTGAGTGCCAAGGAGAGACGAAAATTCAGCATAGAAAATAAAGATCATCAATAATCCATTTGCACTCTAGCACAAAGCCCTTCTCTCTTGTCCCTGCTGTTTTTCTGCATCCTACAAGTGTTGGCATTAGAATCAGCCTATCCATCATCATACGGTTTTACGCTGTTCCCATTCAGGCTTGTCCCTCTGGATCCTTGCTCTGAATTTAGGCTTTTATCCACATAAATGTTGATCAGCAAACATAAACAGAAGCTCAACCGAACCTGCTTTAGGCTCAATCCCATTTCTACCCCTTAGCCCTTCTCTTTCCCCTTCCCCTTCGTTTTGCGCGTTCACGTGAAGGGGTAGGGGTGTCTCGATTCTTTTTTAGCTGGAGTGGTAGGGGTAAGGGGAAGGGCCAGATAGCCCTTCAAACAAAGATTTTTCAGGACCACACTTCGAACGAAGGGGTATGATGAGTTTCCCTCCACCGACTACCGTGCTGCTAGAATGTGTGTGTGTTGCCACTCGGGATCGATCACTTGCGTGTCACCTGGCTGCCGTTTCTCCGTAGCTTGCTAAACGCACTATTTGGGTGATTTGAACACATATTAATAATAGTTTAAAAATATATATCTGGTCATCCTTCACAACGCAGTCGATATTTACATCACATATCGTCTGTAAACTCTCGCGTTACCAAGGCAACGACTGACTTTACATATAACACGTATTTAAATATGAACATTATCGCAGCACCACAGTAGATAACGAAACCATATCCGTACCGGCCGGCTCGGATCAGCACGGAATGGAACGGTTAATAAACAAAGAGAACAGTTTGGTCCAATGGAAAAGCGGCTTCACCAGTATTTTCTGTATAATTCTGTATCATCTTAGGAAACTCTGGCTCATATGTTTTGAACTGAAAACGAGCGCCATTTTATTAAGTCCAAATACAGCGCAAAACTCTGTTGGGAGTGAGTAATGTGTTAAACGTGCTCGCGCCTGATTTCTGTTAGATATAGCCTACTCACTTCATTGCTGTTCATACTGGTTAAATGTCACAGGACATTATAATAAATAAAACGGGGTATGATGACGTGTAATGGTAGTAGTGGTGTCCCATTTCTTAGGGGAATATTTTCACCCCTGCGCCTTGGCACTCTGTTTCAAGGGGCAAGGGGAACAGGTAGGGGTAGGGGTAGGGGAAGGCGAAGGGGTATAAAACAGAATTGGGATTGGGCCTTAATGTGCGAGAACAAACCTCATTGGTTCTTGTGGAAGCTCAAACGTACTGCGTAACACGAGAATGATCCTCATTGGTTCTTGTGGAAGCTCAAACGTGCTTCGTAACACGAGAACGATCCTCATTGGTTCTTGTGGAAGCTCAAACGTGCTTCGTAACACGAGAACGATCCTCATTGGTTCTTGTGGAAGCTCAAACGTACTGCGTAACACGAGAATGATCCCCATTGGTTCTTGTGGAAGCTCAAACGTGCTGCGTAACACGAGAATGATCCCTATTGGTTCTTGTGGAAGCTCAAATGTACTACGTAACACGAGAACGATCCTCATTGGTTCTTGTGGAAGCTCAAACGTACTACGTAACACGAGAACGATCCTCATTGGTTCTTGTGGAAGCTCAAACGTACTGCGTAACACGAGAATGATCCTCATTGGTTCTTGTGGAAGCTCAAACGTACTGCGTAACACGAGAACGATCCTCATTGGTTCTTGTGGAAGCTCAAACGTACTTCGTAACACAAGAACGATCCTCATTGGTTCTTTTGGAAGCTCAAACGTACTTCGTAACACAAGAACGATCCTCATTGGTTCTTTTGGAAGCTCAAACGTACTTCGTAACATGAGAACAATCCTCATTGGTTCTCGCACATCAAGCAAGCTTGAGCTTCTGTTTACCACAACTGATGTGTGCGTTGATTAATGTTTTTATGTGAATAAAAGCATAAACCTGTTCATCGTATAAAGCAAGCAAGTCTCTTCAGAATATTTTGACTGAACCACTCAATTTATATGGATTAGTTTTACGATTCTTTATGAGCTTTTGGAAGTGTCAAAATAGTTTCTTGTACTCAATGGAGGGACATAATTCTCTTCATTAAACTTCATTAAAATATCTTAATTTGTGTTTCGAAGATGAACGCAAGTCTTGTGGGTTTGGAACAATATGAGATTGAGTAAATGATGAGTAAAAGCACCTCAGTGTTTATACTTCGGAAAGGGAAGCTACAAATGGTTGTATCTGGCAAAGAAATTACACACTGTTGTCCATTTAAATATAAAAAGCAAAAGTCAAAAAAAAGAACTGCAAACCAATATATATTTAGTCAGTGATCATGGAGCAAATCTGCATATCCTGTTTATTTTAAGGGACTTGGTTGTTGCTCTATTCCTAAATTGAGCTGGCAGGCGTTCTGGCCATGCTGTTGCTATGACAATCCATCTCAAATGCATTAGGGATCAGTTTCTGTTTGCTCACCAGAACACAAGATTTAGTTTATTCGTCGCCCAGTAGCCTGTGAGGCAGGCTGAGACTAATTCAAAGTCTTATCTCTCAGGAATTCTCGTATTTGCCTTGAGGTTCCATTCAATTTGAAAGCCATGACTCATCAAACGGAAGTGAGCCGACATGCGATCGGTTATATCAAAAGCATATCTCAAAAAGAAGAGCTGTGACCCTTCATGCTGGGTGTGTTATGTCGTTTGTCGTAGTTACGATCTGCTGATGAAATATGAAATATGAGAATATGCTATATGTTTCCAGTTTGTGTGAAAATAAACCATGCCTTGTCCTTGCTTCAGAGAGGAGACTGGGCCATGCACAAGCTAGAGTGCTCAGCCATGTGCTCATACGGAGAGAACTGGTGTCCATCAGAAACCGTACGACTGGTCGCCAGAATAATACTGAAACAGGTGAGGACAACCAGGTTTTTTGGCATGCCAGTAAGACTTTTTGTTTTCAGCTTTAACCCTTTAGGTGCCATAGGTTTTTTCCTAAAACGTTCGATTTTGACATCTTAATTTGAAAAGGCTATATCTTAAAAGTGATAAAAGATAGAGACTTTCTGTAAATTAGAGAAATATTAAGGATGACCCAAAGTTTATGTAGGGATTACATTTTCTCATCTAATTTGCATATTATGACGTCATATGGTGGTGGTCACCTCGGATTATAGAATTTTCATGAAGTCACATGTTTAAATGATAAATGCAGCACTTCTTTCCCCCCAAAATGTCCCATCTATATTATTCATATGACACACAAACACAAGTAGACAAGACCTGTTTAGTTCAAAAGATCACTCGCCACGGCAGAGATCATGAGTGAGATGACGAGACAAGACGAGAGACAGATGCACGCGCGCGCCCGCCGAGTATGCACAGTTCGGACTACTGTCATTGTCATTGTGACTCCACACCCTGCCTCCACATTGCCCACTAACTGTATTTGCAATACACGAGCCGTGGTTCAGCTGCGTGAGACAACCGCTGCCAGTGTGAATGGCACACAAACGGCCGCGCGCGGCTCACGCTCTCCATCCGCACCACTGCCCTGCCAACACACTGCTCGCGCGTGCGGTGTGAAGCCGGCGTAACACACCTGCTAACTTCACAATGAACACTCCAACCCCGCGAAACACCACTGTGTTCCCACCACTGACATTGGGCAAAGAACCATCTACATTGGGCAAAGCATTCACCGTTGTGCTTGGTGTAGTAGGGCTATACTTTCATTTTCAGAATCACGGCAGATTTCCCCTTCAGAATTATGGTCCGTGAATAGAAGACCCAACACTTCATTGCGGGTAAGCTTTATTGATGCCATTAGAAAATAATAATCTAATGCAAATACTCGCTGGCATTGACAATATTGCTCTGATAATGGTTGAAATGAAATGGCTCACTCGCACACTAGCTTCGAGTTTGTTCGCACTGATTCAATGCGCTCTTGCTAGCAGATTTTGTATAGAAGCATGACGTTTTTTTGAGTCTGGGATGGAATATGACATGTCTGACATCTAGTGGAGGGGAGGTCAAACGAAATTTGACACCCTATTTGACAAAATCGGCCGTTTTATTCAGTGCCGCATCTTGTCGAGTAAACTCGACCGTGGCGCCTAGAGGGTTAAAGGAATAGTTCAAACAAGAATGAAAATTCTGTCAGTATGCTGTACTTTATTATGTGCAACATAAAATAATATATTTTGAAAAATGGAGGGGTGCCCACAATAAGAAGATATTTTGCAGAATGTTTAAAGGCACAACATGTAAGATTTTTTGATTAAAATAACCAACAAACACTAAACAATGTTATATATTTTGCTGACTTGTGTACTTGCATTATCCCAAACATTTCCAACAGTTTTTAAATCCAGAGAAATCAGCTATTTCAACCACGACATGGACCATGTCCGTGCGTCGCCTGTCAATGACATCATATCCGCATTTTCCACGATTTCCAGTTTTACTTTCGTAGAAACCATGGAATCACTTAAAGCAGACGCTTTAATATATTATGTGTTTTTTTAGACAGGTAAGCAACTGTTTGGACAGTGTAACAAAGTCAGTTTTATTGTTTGAATCACTTGTTTTCTTCATTTACCACGAGTACCATGTTTTTACCATGCCTCAGAGGGAATTTTTCAAGTGGCTAACATAGCATAATCAAAAAAAGCTTTCTCCATCATAAAATATATTTTGAAATTAATTACATTTCGTTTAGCAACACAAGTCTTTACTAATATGATATTCTAATATCGGTCAAATTGCAACAAGTCTTTCATACCAGCCACAGAGTAACGTTAACTTTTAACACACTCAGATGTACTTAGTCTGATTATTTTTATTTTAACCATGTAAAACAGAGCTGTGTTACCCCACATAAGCAACAACAAGAGTGTAAATGGCCGACCGCAGTGCATAATAAAAGCCAGGAAACCGGTGTGTATCACAGGTGTCTTTATTAGCATTTAAACCAGCGGCATCATTCAAATGTAATACTTTTTTTGTTTCACCATTTCTAATGTTCATCGTTTTATGAAATATTATTTTTATTTTATATCAGCTTTATTTCAATTATCTAAAATTATTTTCATAGTTTTAGTTAACAATAACAACAGTGCTCTAAAGTCACCTATTTCCTGGTATCTCTTCATGCACTAAATGCATTTATTATTACACTTAATTATATTTTGCTTACTATCATGCTTTTCCTTAGTGGATATTTACAGTGAATTTACTGCAGAGTAGTAATTACTGTATATTTTATTCTTTACTAGAACTATACTGCCTGCCTTTTAGATCTTAAAATGTTTTTTGGCTGTGGAATTATGTTGAGGAGGCAGTTCTCTAGCTGATCTACTGTAATAATGTCTATAGCTACAGCCACTCTACTCATGAGTACTTCAGTTCAGAGAGTAAGAGAGGTCTAGTGCTTTCACATTCCTCACCTGCCAATTAAGTGTGTGTGTGTGGGGGGGGTTGTGCCATTTCAGTAGTTTGAATGTAGTTTTAAGTTTGCAATGCCTTTAGACCCTGCAACTACACATGAAAGACATTGATTATTTTTCTCTGAATGCCTTGAAAAAAATAATTTGTTATAGAGAAGAGGCGGCTTACTCTAGGTTAGTAAGATTTGATAATGTTTAAAAGTCTCTTATGCATTTATTTGATGATAAATAGTTTTCTATTTTAATATATTTAAAATGGCAAAGCAGAATTTTCAGAATTATTACTCCAGTCTTCAGTGTTACATGATCTTTCAGAAATCATTCTGAAATTATGTTTTGGTGCGAAATAAATATTTCTTATTATTATCCGTGTTGAAAACAGTGCTGCTTAATATTTTTGTGGAGACAATAATTAAAAAAAATCAGATTTCTTTGATTAATAGAAAGTTCAAAAGAACAGCTTTTATTTGAAATATAAGTTTTTTGTAACATCATAAAATGACTTGTCACTTTAGTTTAGATCAATGTAACAAGTCCTTGCTGAATAAAAGTATTCATTTCTTTCATTAAAAAAAATGTACTGAATCCAAACTTGAACGGTCATTTTAAGTTCTTAGAATTCGATAGTATTTTTACTAATGCGCCTGATCGTTGAGATCATAGGCAGCGAAGATGGCACACATCTCTGCATCTTCAGAATCCAACCAGACTGAGGGATTTCAGTAGACAAGCTGTTACACAAACATTGGATTTAGATGTGCCTTGTTGCCTTCCTACCTCCATATGTTGCCTACGAAGGCAGCATTTATGAGGTTTCTTCAGAGGGAGTCTGAAAGAACTCAGATCTTTCTGCTGCACCTGTTACGTTGTTCAGATGATTGACCTTCACAGGTGTGAAAACACGAATGGGTTTTCCTTTTTTGAACATACTGATGCTAAAGGTCACCAAATGTAATCATTTAAGAATCAGTACAATCTAGTGCCCAGCTGATGTTTTAGACTAAGTTTAGATTTAGATGTTGGATTTTCAGTGCTGTTCTGGCACATATGGTCCTACCATGTGTTTTTTTTATTGATGTGTTTTTCCGGAATCCGGCAGCTCTCCGTGACTCACTCAGCTGACACATGGCGTTTTGTGTCACACAGCATGTGACAGTTGGCCAGAAAACTGAGGTCTTATCAAACACTGAAACAAGGTTTTTGCATGTTTGCGAGGGCTATGTAACATCTAACTTTTAAAAATTTTCTCGTTTTCCAGAAAAGCCAGACAGAAAGGACTCCATCAGAAAAAGTGTTGACTCTTAGAGAATTAGAAGCACGTAAGTGTCTAGTTGTTCTCTGAGTGAGCCAAACAATATCCTTTATAAGGTTTAAAAAATGTAAAGTCAGTAAAAGGCCGGTGACTTTCCACACCTGTTTAATGACCCTTACCATCTGCCCTGTTGGCTGTCTCCAGATATATGATGCCTAGAGTAGGACTTGAAGTCTAGTCTGTGTCTGAAATTGTATCTGGTGGAGCCAGAGAAAAAAAAAATCAGACATTGCACGTTTTAATGAATAGAGATGAAAAGAGAGCTATTACTGCTATTGTCCTGATATTCAATTATATATTAACGTTCTATCTACATAACCTTAACAATGTAAGACTGTATTTTTGAGAGTCTTTTTGAAGATGAAACGTTAATTGACTTTTTTATACAATGTTTGTCAGATCTGGACAAGTTGGATGATGAAAAGAATGAGATGAACGACACAGACATTGCTGCACTACACCACTTTTACTCCCGGCATATTGATTTTCCTGATAATGCAGCACTTACCGAACTCTTCGGTCAGGTAAAGTTAACTGTGATTTTCATTTATGTGTAGTTTTGGGTCTCTGCATGTTTTTCACTGCCCGGGAACACAGAGGAATGCTATTTAATCATGTTCATGTATATCTACCATTGAAAAAATGCAGTAAAGCAAGGAATACATTTAAGTATTTACTATGTACTACTTATATTTTTACTACAACATTTTAATAACTCAATAATCTTGTATTTGTGTAATTGAAAGTGACAATTTAAAGATATATATACAGAAATTACCTCCAATAGTTTTTAGTGTTGCTTTATTTTTATTGCAGCAGAATCATGCAAAGTATTATATGAGCTGATTATATTCTAATCACTTTATAAAATATTAATGCGTACCTTATGAAATGTAAATACATTTTTTTTTTATAAAATATAAATTACGTTTCTTACTAATTGTCACCATTTACTCACCCTGTAAAATCTGTATGACTTCATTTTTTCTGTAGAACATAAAAGAAGATATTTTGTTTTCAATGTCAATGGTAACCAAAATGTTCAGTTACCAACATTATTCAAACTATATGCGATGAATAGTGAATGGTCCTTAGTAGTTCGGACTTGCGTCCTTAGTAGTTCGGACTTGCGTCCTCAATAATGATGCTAAGTTTTGTTATCTTTACTAACTGGCCAGACCTCACATGATTTTCAGTGTCACATTCAGGCACCTGGACTATCTCAGCCACATGCTAACTCCTCCTTTTTACGTCACAGGTGAATTGTAATGGCTTCACTATTGAAGATGAGGAGCTATCTCATTTAGGTTCTGCTGTATTTCCAGAGTAAGTCAACTATAAATCAAAACCACTGCCTTGACAAAAGTATAGGAAGTACTTGATATTAATTGAATGTCTTTGTGTGGTAGTGTTGCTCTGATGAACCACAGCTGTAGTCCAAACGTGATTGTGACGTATAAGGGCACAGTAGCCGAGGTGAGAGCAGTGCAGGAGATCAACCCTGAAGAAGAGGTGAGACAAGGCCACGTTTTGCTTGTTCTTCATGGTAACGTATTGCTGCTTGTCTCGGCATTGTTTGCAAATAAATAGTGATTAAAATATTGCACCTTAAGGTAATGCTAAATTGTGTTATCTTTACTGACTGGCCAGAGCTCACATGATTTGTCATTGTCACATTCAGGAAGCCTTTGTTGTTTATTATTTATCATTATAATCATTGTCATTAAATTGTAATGTGGAATGTTCATGTAAAATGCAGTATTATCTGACAAGTCACTATTGAATTCTGACATCTATTATCTATAAGTATTGCATAATCATCTCATTTCTAATTGAATTGCTGTATATTGTGTGATGGTCCTCTTTGTTTCTCTGGAATAGATCTTCAACAGTTACATTGACCTCCTGTATCCAACAGAGGATAGAATTGAACGTTTGAGAGATTCTTACTTCTTCACCTGTGACTGTAAAGAATGCACCTCTAAATCAAAGGTGAGTGTCATTTTAACCCTGTAATAAACAGGTTGTCAGATATGTTTACGGGGGTGTTCACTCTTGTAGTTCAGTTCTTTTGGTCCGGACCAAAAACCGAAAATATTTAGACCTGGTTTGCTTTTTCGTTCACACTGTCTTTTTTTTTAAGCCCGAAGGACCTTAAGATACAAAAATAAAATGTATTTTGCGACGGAATTTACACACCATCCAAAACAATGCTGTGTGCATATGATGGCATTTTGTCCAACTCGTGAAGAGTTTATAAAATGTGTAAAGTTAAAACAGTGCCAGGAATTCCTCTGTTGCAACAAAACGAAAATCTGCTGCAAGGATATGCTGTTTCTGAAACCTGTACCGAACTTTAATGGACAACGTAGCTAATTTGACAAGAAAAAACAGGTATACTTCAGCACTCTGTCCTTTTTAGGGTCGCATCTGGTGACATCACGTCCTGTTTTTGGTTCATTTAGATGTCTTTGGTCCATGTTGCGTTTATATTTCTGTCGAACCGCACCAGAGTTCGAATGGAAGCGGACTGAGACCCACCTTTTCATATGTAATAACAGTATAAATAAAAATTAACACCAAGTCGATATATGTGGAATAACACCTTTTTTTTTTTATGTAGGACAAGGCCAAAATGGAGATCCGTCAGAAGCTTAGCACACCTCCAGACGATGAGGAAATCACACAGATGGTCATGTATGCCAGAAATGTCATTGAGGAGTTCAGGAGAGCGAAGCACTACAAAAATATCCTTTATTGGCCTTTTCTCTGTCGTAGTTCTGTCTGTGCTATTGGACAATATTTTGAATATGGAGCAATCTAGAGGCAGAGGGATATTTTTAGTCTCCACTTGATGAAGCCATACTTACCTTTGGGATATATTGTCACAAAACATACACTAGTTTTGTTTAGTTTTTTTTTTAATCACAATTGCTTGAAAAAGTCAATGTAGACTGGGCAGATCAGTAGTTCTTAACCCCAAGAACCTACTTTGTCAGACAATATACACTACCATTTAAACGGTCTGGGTCATATTTTCTTTTAAGAAATTCATGCATTATGCATCAAAATTATAAAAAAAATAAACATTGATCATTTGATAATAAGAACTGTTTCTTGAGCACAAAAGAACAGTAGCATGATTTCAGAAGGACTCTGTGACACTGAACTGGAGTAATCGCAGATTTGCCATCACACGAATAAATGACTTCTATTAACAGATAATTTTTTTTAAATTGTAATATTTTAAAAAATACAATACAATATTACTATACATTATACTATACAATATTACTGTTTTTACTGTATTCATAATCAAATAAATGCAGCCTTGTTGAGCATAAGAGGCTTTTTTTAACAGACCCCAAACTTTTGAACGGTAGTGTATGTATCCTGAAGGTGTGTTTTTGACTAAAAGTTCCTTGACTGTTAAGTACCCCCCAGTGAGCTGCTGGAAATCTGTGAACTAAGCCTGGAGAAAATGGGTTCAATCTTTGCCGAAACCAATGTGTACATGCTGCATATGATGTATCAGGCAATGGGTGTCTGTCTTTATATGCAGGATTGGGACGGAGCAATGAAATATGGCGAGAAAATTATCCAACCCTACAGGTAATTCTGGATCCAGTGCGTTTCCTGTCTTTCTATCTTATTTTAATTTTTAAAAAAAAGTATAATTACAATTCAGTGTTTCCACTTTACTAATAGTTTCCAATGAACATATCTTTCTAGTGTGCACTACCCTCCTTATTCACTGAATGTGGCTTCTATGTACCTGAAACTTGGAAGATTGTACCTAGGACTTGAGAAGAGGGCACAAGGAGTTAAAGCTTTAAAGAAGGTAAGGTGTTAGCAGTGCTAATGTAATAATGTAATGGTAGATGTGGCGTCCTTTTGAAGTCTAAAAGTAAAAGAAAAAAACACTAAATATTTTTGGACCCATTTAGGCTTTATAAATTGTTGTGGCTGAATTTATCACAGGCTCTTGCAATCATGGACATTGCCCACGGTAAGGACCACCCGTACATCGCTGAGATTGAGAAGGAAATAGAAGACCAGAAATAATGGGAACACGTGGAGGAATATGCATCAAACGCTGGCATGTGTCTTATACCTCTCCTGGGAATATTAAAACAAAGTGATGTCAAAATTTAAAAGAATTTTGGGTTTGTAAATAGATGGTCTGAATCTGAGATATTTTGTTGCTTGTATTGTCTGCACTTTGAACAAATGTGCTGTACTGTTTTCTGAGAAGAAGGGCTAAGAATTAAGAATCATATCATATATGCCAGGTTTCTAACAATACTTTGCCCCCTCATGTAGCAACAATATTACTGTTTTCAATAGCTAACGAATGTAAATCATTTATATATTCTCAATAAGGTGAAAGACTCAGAGCACTGATTCTGTTTTACTTGTCTGTTTGCATGGTTATTGTTTTGCACTGATGAAAATGTATCATGGATACTGTTAAGATATTGGACTTCCAATCAATCAGTGCATTTCATAGTGTTACTATCATTATTACTTATTTGTTTGTTAAACGTTTCTTGTTTGTTAAGTATTGTGCTATTTTGACAGGTAGCATGGGCAACAAAAAAAAAGATGCAGACTGCCACATGCAAAATAAATTACATTTAATGTGACAACACAAAAGTAATAAATTCCTTATGACAAACTGGCTTTATGGATTTTTTTGTGTTTTAGTGGAATACAAACAATTTAATTAAGACATGCAACCAGCATCAAAATAACACATTTGTGTTGTATCACTAAATACATCCAGAGACTTGTAATCATCATCATCTGCTATTGTTTTTGTCACAAGTCTCTTCATAAGCTGTGCTGCATCCCTGGCAGTAACCATAGTGATGAAATCCATATATGGCTCTCATACCATCTGCTATGACCCAGAGCAGTGTTTGGCAGAGCCCTTTGGAAGCAGTATGGTGCCATTCATCTCCCTACAGAGCACTACATTCAGGAAGACAAACAGGAACAGAAGTGTAACCATTCAAAATTGTATAACAGCAAGGGATTAGAAATCATTACACATAAATACAAATCATATGTGGAGCATTTACTATAGTCGTCCGGTTTGCCCAAAGCCCGTTTCATATGTCGCCAATTATAGAGGCAAGCATGATTAAACGAGTTTTATTTTAATATGAATATTAAGGAAAGAAGATGAATTTCTTTGAAGCGTTTATTTGTCTTCAGGTGTGTCTTTAAAACCGAGTCGTCGGTTGTCTGTCTGGACATTTGGGTGAGAGCTAGCTAGTAGCTAACTGATCCGCCTGAATCGAAATAATACAATTTAAAAGAATGGGTGGAGTTAAATTTGAATGGACATGAATGTCCAATCAGAGGCCGATATGTTCTTACGTCATATTCCAAACGCGCCAATGACGACGCTGCATTCAGTCAACAACGATTTTAAAACTTTTTTTGAATTTTCTCTAGTAACTGAAGAAGAACACGAGAAGAAGAACCCTGAGAGTATTTGCGGAGTAACCGTGAGTGGGTCTTTCTTTTCTTTTTTTGGTAAGATAATATATTTTTGTAGAATGTAGTATTTCATTGTTGAGAATGGGGTGTCAAAAATCTTTGCCGTTATAAAGTTATTTGATTGATGTATTAAAACCATCCGCGTGATAATTTCTATCACTTAGTATTGTGTCATACTACTAGCCGCCTCATGTTTACCTATATATGACATTTTTTTGCCATTTCCTGCCATTAAAACATATATTATTTAAATACACGTGCCTTTTTTATTTTGTGTTCTATAAAAATATAACTAACGTTAACTCACTAAACCTAAAACCACCTCAGATCATAACTAACTACTTTTATAGATTGCAATGTATTTACCGAAATCTAAATATATATATATCTTTTTTAAAGAAACTAATAAGGTGAAGTTATTTTATTACATAAACCTCTAATGTCTCACAGATGTGGTCCTAACATATTAGTTACATATATTAAAATCAGGTAAGAAGAAATTTCATCCTGGAGGTCCTCTTTCTAAATTTCACTTGACATGAGTCTAAAAAAGTTACACATGTCCTGAGGAGATCTGTAGTTTTACTGTTTTTAAGTTATTGTTACAATACTAATTGTATGTACTTGTAAGAAATAAATAAATACCTCATTTTAAGTAGGTCCTAGTAGTAGTAAGCAAACTAAATAGCTACAGCAAATAATACATTTGTGATGATTGTTTTGTGAACAGTAATTTGTCAACATCGTAAGATTTTCTGTCAGACTGTGGTGGCAGTGCAGTAGATGAAGCTGAAAATCATCATCCTGTAATCTCTATTCATTAAGTGAAGTGAATTCTAGATTTGCCAATATTTATAATAAATGTGAGAGACATTTTGTATCTGACAATGCTTAATAATTTATTGTTAAATTATGTATGTATGTGTGTGTGAGTGTGTGTATATATAATCAATTGTTCTAATATGTAGCCTGTTTTATCTCAGTGTTGGGTTATGCATACTGTATATGATTCTATAATTTTTGATAGGGAGTTTTATAAAACAAATGTTTGTCTCATTGCATTGTTCAGAGCATGCCAGTGTGTCTTTGAGGAGCAACACAGCATCTTCAGTAAGTATGAGCTGGGCTGTGGAAGAGTGGAAGGATGGCCTTCCTGCAAAGGCCTTACAAAAGATCCAAGAGATAGAAGGGCAGCTTGACAAGTTAAAAAAGGAAAGACAACAGAAACAGTTTCAGATGGATTCCCTTGAAGCTACATTACAGAAACAGAGGCAAAAGGTCAGTTACCTGAGAAACATTGACGTAGATTTCCTCAGGTTTTGCATCTTGATTAAATGTTAAATATCTCCTTTATTTGTGTATTGTATTTCCCTACAGATGGACAGTGAGAAAAGTGAAGCATCTGCCCTTAAGAGGGAGAACCAGTCTTTGGTAGAGTCTTGTGAAAGTCTGGAAAAGACTAGACAGAAACTTGCACATGACATCCAAACAAAGGAGCAGCAGGTGAATTATCTGGAGGGGCAACTAAACTTGAGCAAGAAGCAGATTGATAGACTAGAGCAAGAGGTCAAAAAGTAAGTGGACTGTTTAAAGGGTTAGTTCACCCAAAAATGTAAATTCTGTCATTAAATTTCTCACCCTCATGTCGTTCCAAACCCAAAAGACCTTCATTCATCTTCGGAACACAAATGAAGATTTTTTTTTAAGGATGATGATGATGATGATGAAATCCGAGAGCTCTCTGACCCCTCCATAGACAGCAATGTAATTAACACTTTCACAAGGTCTAGAAAGGAAGGAAAGAAATTAAAATAGTCCATGTGACTCCAGTGGTTCAACCTTAATTTTATGAAGCGATGAGAATACTTTTTGTGCGCCAAAACAAACAAAAATACGACTTTGTTCAACAATTTCGTTCTAGCCTGTGCCAGTCTCCTACGCAGTTTACATTGTAAAAACTGTGCGGTTCCCGCGTCATCATCGCACACATGCTTCGTGGTGCTCACGTGAGCCGCATCGGCTGCTGTAGATCTCGAAAACGCTGCACTATTTACAACGTAAACTGCATAGGAGACTGGCACAGGCCAGAACGAAATTGTTGAATAAAGTTATTATTTTTTGTTTGTTTTTGCACACAAAAATTATTCTCGTCGCTTTAAGGTTGAACCACTGGAGTCACATGGACTATTTTATCAATGTTTTTACCACTTTTCTGGGCCTTGAAAGTGTTAATTAAATTTCGGTCTATGGAGGGGTCAGAAAGCTCTCGGATTTCATCAAAAATATCTTAATTTGTGTTCCAAAGTTGACCGACAGTTTTACGGGTTTGGAACGACATGAGGGTGAGTAACCCTTTAATACTTTGTTGTCAATATAATGTTAAAGGGGTCATGAATTGAGAAATCAACTTTCCCTTGAACTTTTGATATATAAAAGGTCATGGTAATATAAGAATATACTGTAAGTTTCAGAGCTGAACTTCCTTGTTAGTCAAAGAAAAGCTTTTATAGACACAAGGCCCAGCAAACGACAGGTTTTTCAAAGTGAGGATCTATGATGTCAAAAGGAGGCAAGCACCGCCTCAGCAGAAGAAGACCAATGCCTACTTCATCACTGCCTGTTTAGCCCCGCCCACCGATTCGCGCATGTAACGTAGGCCTAGTGTTAAACCTTCGAGCTACAAAGTTATAAACATGCCGTTGAGGATTACAAAATATTGTGCAGGGACTGGGCTCGAAATTAATGCATCATGTAAGTAACTGTTCATTCTAATGCCTGTTCTGAAATGTAATGATTCATGTTCTTTGTCTGTGTGTCAGTAAATCAGACCAGTGACCTAAACTGGTCAACTTGCATTGTTTCTCTTAGTAGGATGAAAAGAATCTGTTATTTAACAGATTTTTATATATATTTTTTTATGATTCAAAGAAAGATGATTTAAATTCTATAGAGAAAGCGATCAAAGAAAGCTTGTTGGAGCAGCGCACGCTGAACCTGTCAATCAAACAGGAGAGTTTATCAGTGACTCCCGTTTTATTCAACAAATCTCTTAACTATATCGCATTTGCACTGTTAGTGAAGATGAAAGCATTTGTTAGTGTACAGAAACTGAGTTGCAATGACGAGATCTCTGCTTTCATACGCTCAGCATGTGTGTGATCGGCTACAATGATCATCACTGCAACCTTTCATGCCATAGATCTAAATGTAATGCCATAGAACTAAATGTAATGCAACACTTTTCACGATTAAAAGTTAACCATGAGAGCTGTAATTGTAAAAACAAGCTAAAAGAGGGACTAATACACTGAAGTCTCCCAGCGGACACGCCCCTCAAAACGGAGCGTTCAGAGCAGAAGGCTAAAATCAGGATAGTAGGAAAAATGCCTTTTATTTATAAATTATGACCATTTTTAATGTAAAAAGCATTCTAACATTATAAGTTCACCCCAGGAAATATCATAAAACAATTTAAAAAACAATTCTTGACCCCTTTCATTTTTAAAAATGTAAATAATATTATATATATATATATATATATACTACATATAACCTTGTGTCAGATCTAGCCAAAAAAAGACTCATCTTTGCTTAATTTTATGTTTTTCATTCAGGTATAAGCACGAATTGGAACGATCCCAAACTTCACATTCTTCAGAAGTGCAGCAGTTTAGTACACCACAGAAAACGTTTGTAACCCCTGCAACACCTAATCATTGGCAACAAGGTAAGATATGAATTACAGAAAATAAAAATGCTATTCAGAATAGATGCGACATACTTTAACACTGTAATATTGCATCTTCAGACTCAAAATTAAGTGACCTACAGGAAAAATACAATCGAGAGGTTGAGGAGCGGAAAAGGTTGGAAGCTGAAATCAAAGTCATGCATGTAAAAGTAAGTAAAATGCATACATTGTTGGTGAAAAGTTCACCCAAAAACTCATTTACTCAGAATCATGTCATTCCAAACCCGGAAGACTTTTGTTCATCTTCGGAACACAAATTAATATATTATTTATGAAATCTGAGAGATTTCGGTTCCTCCATTGACGGTCCACGCAACTACCACTTTGATATGATGAAATATATTTATGTTCGCTGATCAGTGTTTATATGTGTATAAAAGCCTAAATTCAAATAACCGTTTAGTTTACTAAATAGTAATGATGCATCTCTCTTTTGTATCACCTGAAGCTTCTGAACCAGTCTGCTGTGAGTCATAAGGACATTGCAAGACAGCAGACAGGGTCCTCAATTTTCCCTTGGCAGCAAGACCAAACAAACAGTCATCAGTCTCAGACTGTGATGGAGACCCCATCTAGGAGAAGAAACGGACCCTCTGGGATGTCATGGTCTTTTGATGACACGCCAATAAAGTCCCACCAGCAGTTCGCATCAGGCACTCAAAGTGACACAGCTGGATCACAGCAGATGGAACAGCTTAAGAATATAAATCAAGGTTGGTCTGACCTTACTGATGGATTCATTTTTTTATTACGTAATTGAGAATATGCTTTTGAATACAGCACTACAGTTATAATAATAATAATACATTTTGTTGCTCTTGTTTTTTTTTTGTTTTTTTTTGCTTGCTTTCTTATACTGCTCAGATCTGAGGTCAAGGGTTTCTGAGTTAGAGCTCCGTCTTCAGGCTCAAGAGAAGGATATGAAGAATCAGATCAATAAATTCAGTGAAATTCAAACTCAACTAGAATTGGCCAAGAAAGATCTGTCAGACAAGGACAAACTCCTGAACAAGTCCAGAGATGAACTCACAAAGGCTACAGGACAGTATGAGCAGTCGGCTTCTAAGGTAATGTAGGTCTGTTTAAAGCATTTATACTAATACATATTATATAAGTGTATATAAGATAAGTTCTTATATACAGTGGCCCCAGAAAGTATTTGGAGACTTAAAGGGTAACTTCAATGATTTAGCATCAAGCTTTGTATCAGTAGAAACCCAGTAGTATATTCAAATTATGGTACTTTCCCCCCTGAGACGAGACATTTATGCATTTTATTTCTGGAAAAAATCCTCAGATGACGCAAATAGCGTAATTTTGCGTCATCTGAGGATTTTTTGGCCAGAGGCTAAAGACTACAGCCACTAGATGGAACTGTTCCACATGTTATCAACCCCCGCCCATAGGGGAGAGATCTCACGCACAGAATGTAAGACACAGACGGCCCGAACGGACAATCATAACGGAGCGTGGTGCAGAGCAAAGTGAGTGTTTCAACTTTTCAATGAATTCCTGTGATTAGTTAGCTTCCATATGCGATCTGAAAATGTGCCAGACTGGCGCTTAACGTTACCTCAGCTCAGCTCAAATGAAATCTGACACTGCTGCGTCTGTGCCGTGACTTTTGTTCGGCTCACTCACACTTTATTGAAAAGACACGTTCAGTTTTTAATTGTAGTGTTTATTCTCTAACTGAACAAAATTATTGTATTATTATGAAGATCAAAACGATGCTGGGGGCGGTGTACGGAGTGGCCTCGTAGGGCAGCGAAGCAAGTGCATTCTGGGAGTTGTTGTCTTTCATCCACATGAGACAAAGACATTTTCTGTCTTTTCTCAGTCTAGAAGACCAAATAAAAAAAAAATCATATTTCTACTGCATAAATGACCCAGTTTAAATACAAAGCTTAATGCTAAATCACTGAAGTAACCCTTTAAAACACTTAAAATATATAAATTCATTGTATTAAATTACAAAATATTGAAGCACACGTTCAAGTAAATCAAGTAAAACAATTTTGAACTATTTTGCTTCAAAAGTTTGCTTGTTTAAAATAATTGCCACTTATTTAATACTTGATTATAATGATTATACATTATATCTAATGTATGAAGATAAAACATTAAGTAAGGGGGGGGACTAAAACATCTGAACAATGGGTTATATCCCACGCTATCTCATGACCCATTCGTACATATTTTACGAGGTGGCTAATTCTTATGAATTTGTACGACCTCATTCGTACGAATTTGTACGTTTTGTCTAAACCCCTGTGACGGGTAGGTCATTCGTATGAATTCATACGAATTTGGATACTTGTCAAATACGTACGATTTATCATAAAACGTACGAGTGAGGTCGTACAAATTCATACGAATTAGCCAGCTTGTAAAATTATGTACGAATTGCTGTGAGATCGGTTTGGTTACATCATGTGAATATTTTAGTTCATCCTTGGTTGATTTGGTTCCTCAGTGTTCAACAGTTGAGATGAAGCTGAAGCAGGTGACAGAGGAGATGAACTGTCAGAGACATAATGCTGAAAGTGTGCATAGATCTCTGGAGCAGAAAATCAAAGACCAGGAGAGAGAGAGTCAAAAGGTTTTGTCTCCTTACTGTCAAATATAATTTAACATTTGTTTTATATTTTTGAATATTGGATGAGCTGAAACTGACAAATGTTTGTCTTCTCACTCATTTCAGGAACTTGCACAACTTCAAAGCTCACATCAAGCTCTTGAGCAGCAATTTAACCAGGTGAAAAATAAAACGAGTATGGAGATCCAGCAAGCCAAAAAAGACTACAATGTTTTGCAATCAGATATGGATAAGGTAATTTGAAAATTCAACTATGAATATTGTTTTATTAATGAACTCGGTTCGTTTCTGTTCAGTATATTTTCTTTCTTCTTTGTTCCTTTTCGAATATTTTATACACATTTTGGCCAAGTTAATCACAACAGAATGCCATTGGTTTTAAAGGTAACTGCCCTAAAGAATCGACTGGAGAAAGATTTGGAAGAGCTGAAACAGAAACTTCTCAGGTCTGAGCAGGCATTACAGGCCAGTCAAGTGAAGGAGGCAGAGTTGAAGAAGAAATTTGATGTAAGTTATTTGTGTATCTGTTAAAGAAATCGTATTTTAATTTAATAATACCAGATTTTACTTTACGGAGTGTATGAAAGTTTGTAGTATTAAAGCATGTAAATGACTTGTTTCTACTCGTCTTAGGAGATGCAGAGAGAGAAGAACACTCTCAGTTGTCAGTTAGACCAAGGAATGAAGAGGGTCAAACAGCTTGAAGAGGAAAAACTAAATATTGAGCAAAACCTTGCCAAAAATCGTACAATGGTGGATGATTTAAAAAGTATGTTTTAAATGTGTAATGTGTTAATCTAATTGGTACATTTTCAATATTACACTATAACATTTTCAAGAAAAATCTAAAGAAATGTTTTATCTAATCATTTTTACTCGTTTCTTACAGTTAAGACACAAACCCAAAGTGAAGAACTGACTGAACTTCGCAAAAAAATGGACCGTCAAAGTGCAACATCGTCTCAAGAATTGGAAAATGGCAAGAAAACTCTGGCTGAAACAGAAGCAAAGATTTTGAAGACTCAGACCGAGTTGCAAAAACTAGGTCATGAAGTTGAACTCAAAACTAATAAGATTTGTGCTGTGGAGAAAGAAAATGAAGACCTCAAAATGACCTCAAACTCCTGTCAGAAAGAAGTTGCTGAGATGAAGAAAGAGTATGAAGCTCTTCTGGAGTGGAAAAACGAAAAGGAACAGCTGATTAACACAGTTGAATCCAACCGTGAGGAAATGCTGACTAAAATTGCAGATCTGGAGAGAGACAAGGCCAAACTCAGTGATGCTCGTGATGGCTTTCAGAAAAAGATACAAGATTTAGAAAATGCTCAAATTTGCCAATCTGGTCAGATTGATTCACTCAAAGGTGAACTGCTTATAAAATGTGTGGAACTGGAGGAAAAGGGTAAAGTGTATGAGGATCTTCAACAGCAGTTTAGTGAGACGCATCAAAAACATAATAAGGAGATGGACAATTTGAAGCAACAAATCACTCTAATGCAGGAGCAGGTGAGCAAGCTTGAAACTAAACTGCATCAAGAAACAAGTAAGTTAGAAGGAATGGAGCAGGCCCATGGTCAGCTCCTTACAGAATATGAAAGTGCTTGCGACCTGGCTAAATCAAAGGACTCCATTATTGAAATGAATAGAACTGAGATTGAGCATTTTCAGGAATCCTTTGCCTTGCGAGAGCAGGAGCTAGAGAAATTCAAAGAAGAGAAGGACATGTTGGCTAAAGAATGTGAAGCCTGCCTTGCACAAAACAAAGAGTTGGAACAAGAAAAGCTCAATTTGGAAACATCCCTGCAGGAGGTTCATGAGAATATTGCCCTCTTGGAATCAGACCTAAATTCTCAAAAAGATTCAAATACTGATATTCAAGAAAAGTATGATGATCTTTCTAAAGTCAAAGAAGATCTAGAGGAGAAAGTGTCTTTGGTGGAAAAAAGGGAAAAAGATCTTATTCTAGAAGTTGAATCTCTGCTACAAAAGAATGAGTCCTTCTGTTCTCTTAAAGAGCAGTTTAATTGTCTTGTTTCTGAGGCAGAAGAGACCAGAGGTTCCTTAGAAAAAATAAAGGAGCTACACGTTCAGACCGCCACTGAGTTGGAAAATCAGAAGACAATAGCTGAGAATCTTGCAAAAGATATAGAAGAAGAAATAAGGAAAGCATCAAGCTTAGAGCAGGATAATGCTCAGCTCAAAGTAAAACAACAAGAAATCGAAAATAAAGCAAATGATCTATCTGAAAAGTATGAAAGCCTTCAAAAACTCCATGATGTTGTTTGCCAAGAGAAAGATAATCATCTTAAACAGGTTTCCATAATGACAGAAGCACTTGCTGAAAAAGATGTTATGGCAGAAAATATTGTTTTAATTCAAAGTGAGCTTGAGGCCTCAAATAATTTGTCTGCCACACTAAAGAATTCACTAGAAAGTCTTCAGAAACAGTTTGACTCCTCTGTAGAGCTGAATTTAAGTCTTGAGAAGAATCTACTTGACAGATCGGAAGAAAAAGCTTTATTAGAGACAAGTATCAAGGAGCTCACTGATAGACATAACAAGGAATCTAAAGTTTATGTCTCTGAAATGGAAACCCATTTTAAAAAACAAAAGAGTTTAGAGGAGCGCATCATTGTTCTTGAGACAGAATTACAGAGCAAATGTTTGGAGGCCAGAAATGCTTCAGAAAAACTGGAGGAGGCTGCTCTTGAAAAGGAAAAGTTGAAGCAAGATCTTGACTTATCAAAGGACCAACTCAAAGAGGTCACTGATTCCTACCAAAAAGTTGCAACAGAATTTGAAGACTTGAAACAAAATGCATTTCCACATGAGCAGGAAATAGAAAGTGTGAGAGCTGCTTTGGCAATTCTGAAAAGCCAAGAAGCTACAAAATCCTGTGAGATTGAATCTTTGAAAGAAAAACTTCAGGAGGCCCAAACCGAGCAAGCTAAAGCATTAGAGACATTGAATGAAAAAAACATTAACATGAGCAAAATCAAAGTACAGCTTGAAATGTTGCAGATGGATCTTGAAGATAATGAAACCTGCATTAATTCTTTTGATTCACAAGTAGAGGAGCTGCAAGGCAACATTAATGTTCTTGAAGCAAGGTTAGGTGAGAGTGAGACCCAGAGGTCCACCCTACAAGCAGAGCTTGAATCTGTAAAAGATGACTATACAAAACGTGTACTTGAAGTTTCACAACTATCTGCATGTTTGGAGGAAATGCAAAAGGAACAACAGTCTAGTTTGGCAATAGTCACAGAGTTGGAGTCTCTCCGTGTAACACATGAAAAACTTAACATTTCCCTAGAGCAAGAGAAATGCAAGCAAGTAAACCTTGAAGCAATGCACAACAATCTTATGGAACAAAAACTTAAGTTGGAATCTGATATCCAGGAATTGAAAGCAGATGCTCAGAATTCCCAGGAGCAAATGGAAAAATTAAAGCAGGCACACAATTGTCTGCTATCTCAGATTGCTGAACAGCAAACTCGCATGGAACCGCTTCAGTCTGAAAAGAATTTTGTGCCAAACTGTGATACAGACACAATGAATAATGAGCAAATCACATCTGAGAATGACCAAGATATTTGTGAAATGGCATTTGCCAACACATCTATTTTGCCATTTGAAGAAGATAATGCTGTTCTGAGTATTTTATCACCTGGAGAACAGCTTAATTCACAAGAAGAGGCCCAAATGTCATTGTCAGATGAGGATATCAAACATTTACCACTGAAAGAGCTAATGGAAAATCAATCAAGGGAGCTTGAGGAGCTATCTCATGTTGTTAAGGAGACTGTCAGAACAATGGAGGAGCAAACTGGGGTTAAAATAGAGCAACTCAAATTACAGCATGCTAAAGAGCTCCAGAGCATGGAGGAGCAAATGCTCAATATCAAAAATGAGTTGGAGGCCAAACTAAGAGAAGAAAAACAACACACAGAGATCTTGTCCTCACAACTGAAGACAACCATGCAGCAACTGCAGGAATTGGACCTTGCATCCTCCTCCTTGCTGGCTACTGAAACCTTGCAGGTAACATGCATTTCACAATGTAATTTCAGATGTTTTGGATTCACTTAAACTGCTAAGTTAAAGGTGTATTTAAATTTTGAAATAAATTAATCATGATCGACTTTTAAATTTTTTACAATTGCATCAGTGAACTGAAAATGTCCCTTTGTGTGATGCTACATTCATGCCAGCAGAATGACATAAACTAGAAAATGACAATACAGCTTTAAATCATTGCGTTTAAAAAAAAATGTACCTAGGTAAAATCTAGGTTTAAAGCACTGCTGATATCAAAAAGCTATTTAATTTAATCTCTATTGATTTGTATTCATAACTCTCTTTTTTTTCGTCTTGATCAGGAAATGGAAACAATGACATCTGAAGCACAGGAGAACATAATACATCATCCTGAACAGTCAGACTCCACCACTGATATTAGCCAGGAAAGTGAAAAATCACTTGTGGAACTTGAAGCAATTAAGGAAACTCTAAGGATGCAGAAAGAGGAGTTTCAACATTTGCAATCCCAGTTTGAAGTCTTGGAATCTGAAATGGAAATTAGAAAACATTTGTGCTCGGACTTGGAGGGCAAAGTTCGTGAAATGGAAATAGAAAAGACAAACAGCACAGACAAATTGATGTCTATCACTCAAGAAAATCAGAAACTAAACGACCACATTGGAAAGTTAAAAGAAGAAATTGATTCACTGGAACTACAGCTACAGACCTCCAAATGCCAGCTCTCAGATGTTATGGAGATGATGGAAAGCTTAGGGATGGCAAAAGGTGAGTGGGATGAGAAATTTTTCCAGATTGAGAGCGAACTAAAAAGAGTGCGTTCTGAGAAGGCCAATTTAGAGAAGCACATCCTGTCCATGGAGGCTGACATAGAGGAGATACAAGAACAGAAACAAAGGCAAACAGCAGAGCTTGAAGCAGCTAGAAGGACAAATTGCAGCCTTGAACAACAACTTAATACAACTATGGCAGAAGGTGGGCGACTTAAAGAAGAGCTTATTTTGTGTGCTGATGAAAGAGAAAGTGAAAATCACTCCTTAATTAAGTGGAAAGGAAAGGCTGAGCTTCTGGAGAAGAGAGAAACGGATACTCGAGAACTTATAAAAGAACTAGAAGAAGACATTAGGACAGGGAAAAGACAAAATGAGGCTGCATCTAACCAAATTGATGTCCTGAGGAAAGAAAAGGACCAACTAATTCAACAGTCTCAAAATCTTGAGAATACAGTGGCTCTTTTGAATGAAGACAATAAAATGTTGTTTAGTGAATTGAACAGTTTAAAGAACGATGAGAATTTTGCTTCAAGAGAGTCTGAAAACATGTCTTCTAAAATCCATTCACTTGAGAATGAGAATGTCAGGCTGTCCCAGTCCCTTGAATCGTCCCTCTTGGAGAAAGGTGAAATAGCCTCCAGGTTGATTTCTACTCAGGAGGAAGTAGCTCAGATGAGACAGGGCATTGAAAAACTGAAGGTACGAATTGAATCTGACGAACGGAAAAAGAACCACATGAGTCAGCTGCTCAAAGCTTCACAGAGGAAGGCAGATGTTCTTCAAGACAACATTGAAAAGCTTGAGAGAGAAAAAGAATTTTCTGATCAGAATCTGGAGGACGCCATTCTTCAAGCAGAGAGTGCCAAAGCCGAACTTGAGGAAATACAAGCTGAAACGCAAGAGCTTACCAAGAAAATTGAAGAGATGGTCACTGAGCTGAAGGATCTCAAGGAGGAGAAGTATAAACTTGAGCAAGAACTCCAGCAAAAGAACAGCCTAATTGATGAATTGCAGTTGTCCAATCAAGCAGCTTCTGAAAAGCTTAAATCTGTGGAAGAGGCAACTGTGAACCAGCAACAAATGATCACAGACTTCCAATTTAAAGTTGCTGCCATGGAGGAGGAACTTCAACTCTGTCGAACAGAAGTACAATCGAAAGAACTGATAGCACAGGATTTGACCTCTCAGTTGCTGTCTTTGCAATCTGAAAACGAAACGTTTGCCCAGAAAGTTCTTGAATATGAAAGGCGACAGGCAGAGCTTTGTTTAACCAACCAGTCAGTCTTAAAAGACTTTGAAAACAGGCAGCTGGAGCTTAGCCAAGAAAACGCCCGACTTCAGTCACTAATAGATGAGCTGCAGGCCCTATCTTCAATTCAGGATGAGCGAGATGATTTGCAAAAGGACAAGGTCGAGTTACAGTCTACTATCGCACAGTTGGAGGAAAAGACACATATGCAGTCTTCCAAGATAGAGGTCATGCAGGAAAGTGTCACTTCTCTAGAGAACAATATTCAACAGCTAGAGAGCCAACTTGATGCTATGAAGCTCATGAACTCAGAACTAACAGAAAAGGTATTTTTTGTCACCTTTAATGATTTATTTTCTCCCCTTGTTTTCATTTCACATATTCATTTATTTGCATTCATTTTCAGTTAAATGCACTTCATGATAGCAGTTTAAACCTCCATACGCAACATCAGCAAGAACTGTGTGAGGCAAGGGAAAGGCATGACTTATTGGAGATTAATCAAAATCAATTGACTTGTCAACTGCAGGAGTCTCATAACCAAATAGAAACATACAAGGTAAGAATTTGTCCTTCACCGTGATTTAAACTGGCTTCAGTGATGTTCGGTCTCTGCTTACACTACATTTTCAATGCACCTTTCAGCTTGGCTTGGAAGCATTGACAATGGAAAAAGATGGCCTGCAGAAAAATGTATCTGATATTCAAGAAAGTCATGATGTTCAGATAAAGGAAAATAACAGGAGGCATGAGGAGAACCTGAAACATGTACAGCAGCAGGTGGGCAGATGTAATATTGCAACAATGTGCTTTTGTAAGAGTAGTGCTTATGGCAAGGGGTGTTATGATAACATGATGCATAATAGTAAGAGAGCCCTTTATTATTATTGTTATATATTTTTAACGTTAAACACTTTATTTCCACGTTATTGCCTTTCCGATCTGATATGTGATGGAAAAAGGGAGAAGAGCGAGTTCGGCAAAAGGTTTACTGTAAATAGACACTCCATGTATTTTTTTCTTTTTCTGAAGGATCATTTGAAATTGAAGACTGGAGTAATGGATTAAAATTCAATTTTGCCATCAGAAATAAATGTACTGTTTACATAAATAATTGTTTTAATTATTTTTAATTGTAATATTTCGCAATATTACTGTTTTTAATAATTATTTATTTTTATCAAGCTCTGTAATCTTTTTATGTTATATGTTCTGCAGCATGAGATGGAGATTAATGCACTGAAGGAAGACATGATGGTGGTTGAAGAAAGGGCTGCACAGTATCTATCTGACATCAATAACTTCAAGTCTCAAAATGCAGATGTGGAGTCTGCCTTAAAGGAGTTACAAAATAAATTGGTATATTGTGAAAATGAAAAGGTATTGTTTATTGTTTTTCATTATTTTGGACACAACTGTCATTTCTATATGTAACTAAAGTAATTAACTTTTATATCAATTGGTCTTGGTCCCTGTAGAGAGAGTTAGACTCAAAGGTTGTGCGCTTGTCCAAAGAGAAGGAGAGTGCTATGAGTAAGATCAATTTGTGGATGAAGTCATGCAAACAGCTGGAAAATGAGAAGCAGGCACTTCAGGAAGAACTTCAGCAGCAGGGACAAAAGATGGCAGAACTGCAGGTCTCACAGAAACAAGGTACAGACAAAAAGTAATTTCACTTCAGCCACATTTCAAATTTGTCTATCTCATTTTAAACTGAAATAATCAATGTTTTTGGATTTTGAAAAATGTTAAACAAACATTATGATGGAAAATGTATAATATATACTTAGGATTTTGCACTCTAGACATTTTATTTATTTATTAGTGTTTCAAATAATATTATTTTTTTAATATAATATATTGAAATGTTATATTAATTTTTATATATATATATATATATATATATATATATATATATATATATATATATATATATATATATATATATATATATATATATATATAAAATGTATATTTTACAAGTACAAGCATTTTTACTGGTGATCTCAGACTTTTGGACACAGAATATCACTTTAAAGGGTTGGTTCACCAAAAAAAAATTTATTCTGTCATTAATTACTGACTCTCATGTCGTTCCAAACCTGTAAGACCTTCGTTTATCTTCGGAGCACAAACTAAGATATTTTTGATGAAATCCGAGAGCTCTCTGACCCCTCCATAAACAGCAATTTAATTACCACTTTCAAGGTCCAGAAAGGTAGTAAAGACATCGTTAAAATAATCCATGTGACTACAGTGGTTTTAACTTTAATTTTATGAATACTTTTTTTGCGCAAAAACACACACAAAAATAATTACTTTATTCAACAATCTCTTCTCGTCTCTGCCAGTGTCCTACGCTGTTGACATAGTGCAGCGCTTTAAAAGCGATACGTCAGAACACCGGCTTACCATTGGCCGATGCTGTTCAAGTGAGCACCACGCCACATGCGTGTGATGCTGACGCAGGAGTTAGCCAATGGTGAGCTGCTGTTCTGCCGTAGAACTCGGAAGTGATTTTTTTTTACACTACGTCAACAGTGTGGGAGACTGGCACAGACGAGATGAGATTGTTGAAGACAAGAGCGCACAAAGTATTCTTGTCACTTTATAAAATTAAGGTTGAACCACTGTAGTCACATGTACTATTTTAACAATGTCTTTCTTGCCTTTCTGAGAGGTAATTAAATTGCTGTTTATGGAGGGGCCAGAGAGCTCTCGTATTTCATCAAAAATATAATTTGTGTTCCTTTTTTGTCAAATCAATTTTACAGCATCTGTCATGTTAACGGGTGATGGCAGTAGTGACACCCTGCAGGAAGAACTACAGGAGCTGAAAGAAGCTCTGGAGGAAAAGAGCCGTGAGGCGGATGACAGTATGGACCGATACTGCAGCCTCATGGTCAAAGTTCACAAGTTGGAAGAGACCAATGAAAGCCTCAAGAGCCAGCTCAAGCAGTTGAGCACCCAGACAAAGACACCCAAGAGCAGGAGGTCCCTGAGGTCTGAGAAGAGTAACATGGAAAACAATAAGCCAGTGGAAGACAACGAGAGCATTCCAGTAGGAAAGAGACAAAGAGCAGCTGATGACACCCCCGGCAAAGCACAGGAAGCCCTGCACAGTATCACCAAGAGACTGAAAGCTGCGGCTGCCACACCTAAAGCCACACAAGAAGATGAGGATTTCAGACCAGAGGGTTTGCCTGAACTTGTTCAGAAAGGTGAGAGGTTATCACAATTTGTCATTTGCTGTACTCATGGCACAGCCTTCCACCTCACGCAAAAACATCAACGTTCATGTGTTGTTCTCAATCAAACTTTCACAATTGAAGGAACAAGCCATTGCTATTTTTACACATCTACATCACTTCTTTCTGTACAGGTTTTGCCGATATTCCAATTGGAGAGATGAGCCCATTCATCATTCGCAGAACTACAGCGCAGCGCTGCAGCCCTCGCCTGGCCGCACGAACAACTGCAGCTCAGCAGATCTCCAAACAGACAGCAGAGGGCAGAAAATCAAACACAGTGAGTAGAGCTACCTGTCTATTTCCTGCAACCACAACAGCAAACTGCATCTTGCAAAGTAAACGATAAAGAAACTCTTCCTTCTCATCTACATTGTAAACTTTTACTTGCAAGATGATAGTTTTGATTCCATGAAAGTTTGTTTGAATCCTTTGTGAAAATATTAATATATGTACAGTGAGGAAAATAAGTATTTGAACACCCTGCTATTTTGCAAGTTCTCCCACTTAGAAATCATGGAGGGGTCTGAAATTGTCATTTTAGGTGCATGTCCACTGTGAGAGACATAATCTAAAAAAAATTATTCATTTGCCATTTTTAATTTTTTTTTTAAAAGTATGAGGTATTTTTTTAACTATTTATTTGTATGATACAGCTGCAAATAAGTATTTGAACACCTGAGAAAATGTTAATATTTGGTACAGTAGCCTTTGTTTGCAATTACAGAGGTCAAACATTTCCTGTAGTTTTTCACCAGGTTTGCACACACTGCAGGAGGGATTTTGGCCCACTCCTCCACACAGATCTTCTCTAGATCAGTCAGGTTTCTGGCCTGTCGCTGAAAAACACAGAGTTTGAGCTCCCTCCAAAGATTCTCTATTTGGTTTAGGTCTGGAGGCTAGACCACAAGATATGCTTCTTACAGAGCCACTCCTTGGTTATCCTGGCTGTGTGCTTCGGGTCATTGTCATGTTGGAAGACCCAGCCTCGACCCATCTTTAATGCTCTAATTGAGGGAAGGAGGTTGTTCCCCAAAATCTTGCAATACATGGCCCCGGTCATCCTCTCCTTAATACAGTGCAGTCGCCCTGTCCCATGTGCAGAAAAACACCCCCAAAGCATGATGCTACCACCCCCATGCTTCACAGTAGGGATGGTGTTCTTGGGATGGTACTCATCATTCTTCTTCCTCCAAACACGTTTAGTGGAATTATGACCAAAAAGTTCTATTTTGGTCTCATCTGACCACATAACTTTCTCCCATGACTCCTCTGGATCATCCAAATGGTCATTGGCAAACTTAAGACGGGCCTTGACATGTGCTGGTTTAAGCAGGGGAACCTTCCGTGCCATGCATGATTTCAAATCATGACGTCTTAGTGTATTACCAACAGTAACCTTGGAAACGGTAGTCCCAGCTCTTTTCAGGTCATTGACCAGCTCCTCCCGTGTAGTTCTGGGCTGATTTCTCACCTTTCTTAGGATCATTGAGACCCCACGAGGTGAGATCTTGCATGGAGCCCCAGTCCGAGGGAGATTGACAGTCATGTTTAGCTTCTTCCATTTTCTAATGATTGCTCCAACACTGGACCTTTTTTCACCAAGCTGCTTGGCAATTTCCCCGTAGCCCTTTCCAGCCTTGTGGAGTTGTACAATTTTGTCTCTAGTGTCTTTGGAGAGCTCTTTGGTCTTGTCCATGTTAGTAGTTGGATTCTTACTGATTGTATGGGATGGACAGGTGTCTTTATGCAGCTAGCGACCTCAAACAGGTGCATCTAAATTAGGGTAATAAATGGAGTGGAGGTGGACATTTTAAAGGCAGACTAACAGGCCTTTGAGGGTCAGAATTCTAGCTGATAGACAGGTGTTCAAATACTTATTTGCAGCTGTATCATACAAATAAATAGTTTAACAAATCATATATTGTGATTTCTGGATTTTTCTTTTTTTAGATTATGTCTCTCACAGTGGACATGCACCTACGATGACAATTTCAGGCCCCTCCATGATTTCCAAGTGGGAGAACTTGCAAAATAGCAGGGTGTTCAAATACTTATTTTCCTCACTATCTATATATATATATATATATATATATATATATATATATATATATATATATATATATATATATATATATATATATATATATATATATATATATATATATATATATATATATATATATATATATATATATATATATATATATATATGCTATGTGTAAAAAGTCAGCAAAATGTTGATATTGGATTGGTGAAAAACTAGGATTTTTTTTATCTAGACTATATAAATAATAAGAATACATTAACTTTATTAAATTGCACATAGTCACCAGATGCATAGGTAACACTTTATTTTAAGGATCAGACATTAGGCACAAATTAATGACTAATAACTGCATTTGTAAGTAACTAGTTATGTACTTGTATGCCATTACAAGCTATTTATAAGGCCTTTATTGGCTGTTGTCTTATTTTTGTCTTATAGCCCCTTTATACTTGTTTCTGTCCTAACAATGTACTAATTAGCTAAAAATAAAACAAACTAATAGCTTGTATTGTGCCAATTACACACTTTATAAGTTCCCAGTACACTGTGTGAATGTGTGCCTTATAAGTGTGAAAAATATAGAATGGGCATTTCAACACAGACATTTAAATTTGCAGAGAAACACTGTCTTTCAAGCAGTTGTTCTATGCTAACAAATTATTTATTACTTAAATATTCCCTTTATTAATGGGCAACAAGATTGTTCCCTATTCTAAAGTAAACATTTGCTGTTTTCAAATAAGAAATATGTAATATTGCAGTGAACAACTCAGTGTTTATTGTTTCTATGTTTTTATTCTCTTTTCTTATTGGAAAACAGCAAATGTTTACTTTAGAATAGGGAACATAATCTGAAGTAATATTGCATTTTTTTTTGCAATTATTGCATATTAGTGATAAATTAGTGATTTATTATTTAAGTAATAAATAATTATGCCATTAAACACTCTCATTGTGTAGCTGAAAATGTTTAGTCATTCATTCATCAGTCTTTAACCACAGGAGGGCATCATAGACCCTCAAAAAATGTATCTGTAGTTAACTCATTATGCCACTCTTAAAGTTACTGACCATGAAAGCATTTCCAGATCAAACTGTGTAGGACATTTCAGATTAGATGGAAAGACTTAAATGCTCTGAGGCATTAAAGTCTAACTCCCTCCGTAGCTCTGATCATGTCACCTTACCCCAGGTCACCATTTCCTGGACATTTTCCCATTTATTCTTCAAGAATTCAAAGGGAAGCAGAGACCTGCTGCAGAGTTACTCTTATGTCCTAGAAATATCCTTCACCACCTTGAATGCCTGATTCAGGATATAGTTAAGCTTTTATGAAGGCCAAAGTTCTGCATTCCTGCTTCCATGTGTCAATTTAAAGGAATAATTTGGGTTCAGTACAAGTTAAGCTAGATCATTAGCACTTGTGGCATAATGTTGATATACATAATTTAATTTTGACTTGTCACTCCTTTTGATTAAAAAAGCAAGAATGTGAGTAATAGTTAGAGAATTGTAGTTTGCAATATGTAACAGTTAAAATAAAATCACTTAAATGTTAAAAAACAAAAATGCCTAAAACAACCAAACAATGACAAGAACTTTACAGCTCAAATACTGTTTAAACAGAAAGAAAAAAAAATATTTAAAAGCTTGTATAAAATCAGTCGTGAAAAAAGTTTCACATTACTGCATGTAGACCCTCTGAAAATTGGTCCTCAAGTCTATTGCACGTGCTTCAACCTTTTTTCTTTCTTTTTTTAAAGTGCACATATTATGGATTTTTGAAAATTACCTTTCATGTAGTGTGTAACATAGTTCTAAGTGAATGAAAACATCCTGCAAAGTTTTAAATCTGAAAGTGCACCATATATTAAGTTAATGTCTCTCAAAAGTAAGAGTCACTCTGAGTCAATTAAACAAATAGTTTTTTGAACGAGTCCTAAGCCGTTTCGTTGTGACGTCAATACGAAACATTAGCATATTGCGCGCGCAGACACCAGGGAAAACTTGAACCCCCTCAAACATTGCAGCGGATACTGGATAGCATGTCGAGAAGATTTGTTTTGCAAACTTTGTTACATCAGTCATTCCAGTTAGTGTTGGGCTAACGCATGGCCTGTTATTGATACAGTTCCCGCATGCTCACTGCAATAGATTAGAAACACACACACTTGTTAATGCTGATGGTGAGGAATTACAGTTGAAACATCTCATAATGTACCTCAAACTGAGTAGCATTACTGAGGGTCGCGCTGGGATTGGTGTAAAATTGTTGTCCTCGTTACTGTCTTTACAGTGTGTACTATTGCCTTCGGATGCCAGACGGAGCTGGAGTTCAGTTGTGGTAATGGCGCAAAATACGCGCTTTACGCGGTAGACCAATTACAACAGACTGGGCCATCTGAATAATCAGAGCAGAGTAGCTTGCGAAAAGGAGGAATTTAGAGAGACTTATTCATCAGAAAATTGAGAAAACTGTTTATTGCTCTTTGATGCATGTAAACCTGTTGTTGGAGACCTCCAAAACTAAATTAGGAAACTTTAAAATAGCATAATAGGGGCGCTTTAAGAAAAAAGGATGAGTCCGTTTTTTTGTGGTAATCAACTTTGTCACAACTGTCAGTTGAGCTCAACTTTGTGTTGAAATATACCTTGTGTGTGTGTGTATACTTTCTTTTTTTGCTGAGTGTGTGTATCTATATATATATACCGGTATGTGTGTGTATGTGTGTGTGTATATATATATATATATATATATATATATATATATATATATATATACACACACACACATATATGCATGCATACATACATACACACACACACACACACACCAAAAAAAAAAGGCCTTCACTTTCAACTAGACAGGTATACGGTAATACGATATACCGCAATAATGAACATGCACAATATTGTTATCGTGAGCACTTCAAAATACTGTGAATAATTATTTCTTACGAATTATTCAGATTTTTAGAATGCATATTAAGAATACTTTACCCATCAACCGTTTAAAATGAAGAATATGTCAAAGAGGAACATACTGATGTAAACAACCCGTTCATGAGCCGAGCACATGGCGGAAGGAGTGAAGCGCTGAAGTGCACATTCACTCTCTGACAGCAGAGGGCGCTGACGGAACAGCAGAAATGCAGCCATTTCCCCGATAACCCTCGTAAACAAAACGATACGGTGCTCATCACATAACCTAATACTTAAAGACTTATGGCTATTCATTTTCAGACTTAAACATTTTATATTTTAATCTGGACTACAATACATGCCCTAAATATTGTTTGAATATGTTCTGATTGTTGTTCAGTCACACACTTTACAATAAGGCCCATTAACAAACTGACAATGAAAAATACTTCTAAAGCATGTATTAATCTTAGTTAAATGTAAATTTCAGCAAAATAATAACACATTAAAATCAAAAGTTGTAACTGTATTATTTAATGGACCTGAGCTTATAATAACAGTTGCATTTTTAAAACTAACATTATCAAAGAATAATAACCTGTAAAAATGTAGCTATTCGCTCTTTGTTAATGTTAATGCATTAACTAGTGAGACCTTATTGTAAAGTGTTACCCATAACACTTTACAATAAGGTTCGTTAGTTAACATTAGTTAATGCATTAGTTAACATGAACTAATAATGAATTGCATTAAAAAGGCATTTATTTATCTTTGTTAATGTTAACTTCAACATGTAGCTACTAATGCATTATTAAAATCTTGTTAACATTAGTTAATGCACTGTGAACTAACATGAACAAACCATGACAGCTGTATTTTTATTAACTAACATTAACAAAGATGAACTAATGCTGAACAGAGGTGTTGTTCATGTTAACTAATGCATTAACTAATGTTAACTAATGCAAACTTATTGTAAAGTGTTACCTATTGTTCTTTATAATTCTTTAGCACTTTAATCTGTTTTAAATATTTGTTTACTTTATACAGTTTTGTGTATTGCTTTACTGTATTTAAATGTTTGGTTCTTTTTGTTATTAGAAAGTTTTTAAACCTGTTATAGTATGACAACACTTTTTGCAACGAATTTCAATACCGTGATAATACCGTATACCGTGATAAAAGCTTCAGCAATTAACCGCAACATGGAAATGTGATAGCGGCACATCCTTATGGAGCCACTAAAGGGACCTTTGCAAAAATAAAAAAATATCCAGACTTTCACATGCGCACGTGAACCATTCGTGTGTTGTGTGCATGAGAAACTTTTTGGGTGGTCACGAGAAACTTGCATGCACTCAGGATTTTTTTGATCACTTTACTGCGCCAATTTTTTATTTATTTTTATGAACCATTAATCTTAGCATAAAGGACAATGCACACTGAGACACCTATTGCACCATCAGCCCTATATATACATGTATGTGTTTATGTATATACAGTACATACAGTATACACCATTTATTTTAATAATAAATTATGTAATTAATTACCTCCAAAGACTATATATTAATAGATATAGCCATATATCAGCCATAATTAATAGATAATATGACAGAAAAACCAACAACTAAACTTTGAATGAAACAGATACTAGCCGGGGATGAGCATGCCATTAGTCAGCTTGCAGCACAGCCAATTTTCATGTACTAATCAGCACTGGGTCTTCTCCAGAAAGTACATGCTGGTTATAGGTATAAGGTTATAGGACAGAAGATTGATTGATTGGAACATCTTATATTTATACATTTTGCACTTGTCCGCAGCTTGGCACTTCACCCAGAGGGATGTACAGTACGAGTTGTTTTGAACATTGTTATTGCTGCTGGGCATTCTTGACAGCTCAGCATTGCTCTATTCTGACATTGCTCATGTACTTTCAGGTCCAGGCTCCTAAGTCCATCCAGAGCAATGCGGCTATATTATCTCCACTCGCCAACAGTCCGCGGGAAAACAGCTGTGAAAGCAGGCGCTCTCGCAGCTTCAAGAACACCCCTGAGAAATTTCTCAGCGCCTCTCCAAAACAAAACGACAACTGCCAAGTTCAGTGATTAATTCAGTGACAAATTTCCCATGTTTTAAATGCTATATTTTGCTGAATGTTGATGCACTGGCTTTTTTTTAGGGTTGTAAATAATATTCAAGAAGCAGCTGTATCATACGTTTTCTGATTTTCTATTTCTTGTTTCGTACATCTCGTATTTTCATTCTTTTTTTACTATTTCAAAACATCTGATGTGTTATCATTAACAGATTAGTGGGATCGTTTCAGTGTATGTATTCTATTGATCTGATTTCTTATATCCTTTGTGTATTTTTATAAATAGAAACATTACAACTAATCACTCCATTTTTACAGTATGTCCTTTTCTGACTGCTCTACTAAACTTCACTCTGCCTTACAAATAGGTTTGTTTGTGTACTTCTGTTTTCTACAAGTGGCCTTTTGGCTGTTTACTCGCACACAAGAACTACAGCAATTATTGGTAAGCAATGATAAAAAAAATGAATGCATTAAGCTGTGTAATACGTAGAGATTTATCTGCAGACTGTCTAATACAGATGTCTATTATTAATGAACACACAAGTGTCTAATTCTTAGTCAGTTCATGTTCTGACTCAATACAGGTCTGCTTAGGGCTCTTAAATCAATGCCTTTGCTCTTAAATTCACTCTGAAGATCTCCCCTGAGGTGTGGTTTAAGTCTAGTTGGGAGGATTTAGGAAGAAAAAGACAGGTATTGTTATAGTATGTGATTATACAATTAACAATGAGTGTTTCATCATGACAACCTTAAAATGTGTTCCCTGAAACATGCATTCTTATTTGATCCATTTACTAAAATTAATTGACACCAATTAATTAGCTTGTTTAGTTTAAGTTTTAGTAATTTTGTTATTTATATTAATTATACATTTTTGTTATAGGCTTTTGTCATTTTATTATTTTTTAAATATGCCTTTTTGGCTTATTTTAGTTATAATTGTACTACTTCTACTTAAACTTTTTATTTAAAAAAAATATTAGGAAGCATTTAAATATTTATTTTAATGAATTAATATTTATGTAATGTTTATTATATGGCTGCTTATTTTGAACAATACATTTTCTTTAGTAGTTTTAGTTAACAGTAACAACACTAGATATGATGTATTAATGAATTATCTTTGTTGTCGGAAATGTATAACACGTTTTTCTCTTGCAGTGCGAAGCAAGAACAAATCCTCCAATGCATTGAAGTTTCTGCTGATCACTGTACAGTAATACATCATGTCATCTTTTAATAATGTCAGCAAAATGCTACCTATAGGGCTTATAATACAAAATATGTGTGCATTATTAAGTTGATCCCATGAGGGAAATTGTGTTGCTTTGCCAGTCAGACAAAATTCAACTAATATATAGTGAATAAAAAATTAGAACACACGTCATTTTAATAATATAACTTGCACTACCGACATTGCATGTCTCTTCCATAACTTCACATTATTATATTATATTGCACCATTTGCCAGCTGACATTTATAGCTATTGTTTTAAGTTTGAAGTGCTGCCCTTTTTGGATTAGATCATAGTTCAATATTTCAGGATGGACAGCTTTAATAGAAAATATAAATTTGACTGTCCACAGAGACATTTTTAGAATGATGTTCCATATTAAATCAGTCCTTCTGTGTACAGTACAATAACTAGTAAGACAATTCAATCAAATTAATATAATCAGAAACAGAACAATTCTACACACATCTCCGGTAATTTTGATGCATTATAGATACCATTTTAAAGGTGTATTTTTAGGGAATAGCAGATGGTGTATATTTTCTCTACCTAACCAGCATTGTGCATATTACTATATTATTCACTGATGTTTATATTTATATTTTGCATGCTAAAAGCACATGAAAAGATTTCTTTGAATATCCGATATAATCGTCATAATCGTATTAAAATAGTTGGCTACTCCAGATTTAAAAAGCATTCTGCTGCAATCCTGGTAATTGAAGAAAATTATGCTTTAGTACTGCTGAAGAAAATTCCATTATATGACTGTTGTGCTGACTCTCCTGAGAATTATTTTGATCAAAGTCAAGGACGGACAGCATGTCAAATTAAGCAGTTTACAATCTGTGACAACTGTACACGTGCTATCTATTGGGGTAGGGAAAATGCAGGATGGGATGCCAAAACTATCCCTGCGAACTAAGACTTTGGTTTGATCAGATCACTGCTGAGCTGCCAGTAAATAAAATTGCAAGGTGTGAAATCAATACACAGTCTTTCCAGACTGATGAAAATGCAGTCTTAATATTTTTACATGAATCCTGCATGCATGAAACAGCTTTGTTGTTATGTAAAACATCTACTGTATATACAATGATCTTCTACCATCAAGAGTAAACACTGAAGAAGCTAGTTGAAGACGGTTCTTTGTAAGTATAGTTTTAAACTATGTAAATTTCATTCACTCAACCAATTCATTCAAAAAAGCTGCTTCATGTGCTGCATTTAAGTCTACTGTTTGTATGGCCTTCCCTCGCTAACTTCCCATCATCTCGTTCACTTGATTCGATTTGATCGTTCACATGAACGTCATTGCTTATGTTGCACAAATGCCTACTGGCGGAACCCTTGCAATGGATTTGCCCAAAGCTATTGGAATCTGCTCTTACAGCTGTTAGCTACTTTTCCCTCCATTTGAATCGTGAAAGGTGCGTGGGTAAATTAGTTGCGAGCACTGCGAGTTGCTGTTGTGACATCACAATCGTGTTGCATTGTGTACTATATCTGCCTGAAGTATACATATATGTATACATGCATGTCAGAGTGGCCCCTATTTTTGGACTTTTTAAATCTTTTGCTCTCACCCGCCCAGTCAACTCCCCTTCATGAGAAATGGAAACAAACCAAATTTCACTGAGATTGGATTACGTTTGGGGTGTGCTCAACAAAACTGAAATTTTGTCTTAATGACCATATAACAGCATGTAATTAATAATTATACAAGACCATTAGTAATGGTGAATTAGATAACGTTTATGGTAATGCGACCCAGCAAGTCATTGTGGTTCATTTTGAATGTATTAAAACATATTACTTAAAAAAAAAATGCAACAACTATATAAACAGAAATATTAAAAGCTATAATTTGGTGATAGATGTCACGCTGTGTTGACATGGTAACATTACAGGAGAAGATAATCAGCTCTCTTCTTAATCAGGGTAGTGCCATAGGCTATTTAAGTTTTGACAGGACTGGAAACCAGGCTGAGGTATAGGAATGCGTTCCATGGTTTCTCACAAAAGAATACGCATTGAATACTCTCTATAAATTATATGTAAGTGCGAACTCGTGAAATAACCTTCATATAGCTACAATGTTGCTATAATAAAGCTATTTTTGATACCTTTGTAATTAGAAAGCGTGCAGGACTTTCTTCAGTTTTTTTTGTTTCTTGTCATTTATAAAAGCAATGCCACTCATAGGCATGCTGTTGGTCGGCAAAAACACTCTTGCATGTGTGATGGCCTCAAAATTACATATTTAAGAAGGTTTTAAATAGTTTAAACTAGGAAAGGTTTTTGTATTTTGATACCTTTTCATATAGCTAGCTCAGTGGTATTCAAATGGCGGACCACGGTCCAGTTCTGGACCCCAGCTTGGTTCTATCCGGAACACTATTTTTTCACATTTTACCAATTCTACAGCTTAAGGTGAGCAACGTGCCAAAACAAGGGATCGGTTCACACCATACATGCTCAGGGTCATTTACGGTAATGATCTTTGGTGTTACATATTTTTATCTAGAGCCAACACACTTCATTCAAGCCCTTTGTACCATACAGGTAGGTTTCTAAATGTTAATAAAATAAAATTAATACAATCTAAATTCTTGAGCACTGAGGATCTGCTGAAACATCTGCTCATGCTCCTCTGTTTTTAACTCACTTGCACTTTGCACTTTATTGCACCATGCAATTGACAAAATAAATGTTGTATTTTCCTAGACTTCAGTCTTTTTTGGATTCAGTGTGCAGCCAGCCATTTTTTCTGTTTTGCTCAAGTCTATCTTTTTTGGTTCTACGCACCTGAAGGAAAAGAGAATTTTTCCAACTGAGAGCGCAACAACCTTCTTTGATCTAGGTTTCTAAATGTAAAAATAATAAGGTAACACTTTAGAATAATGGTCATTAGTTAACATTAGTTAATGTATTAACTAACATGAACTAACCATGAGCAATACATTTGTTACTGTATTTGTTCATCTTTGTTAACGTTAGTTAATATAAATCCAGCTGTTCATGGTTTGTTCATGTTAGTTCACACTGCATTAACTAATGTTAACAAGATTTTAATAAAGCATTAGTAAATGTTGAAATTAACAAAGATTAATAAACGCTTTATAAGTGCAGTTCATTATTGGTTCATGTTATCTAATGTAGTTAACCAATGTTAACTAATGACCATTATTCTAAAGTGTTACCAATAATAATAATAGCCTGACAAAACCTTTCATATCCAGTTGGGAGAAATATTTACTTTATTTCTGGTAAACATTGGTAAAAATAAATCCTAGACATTACTGCTTTGCATTGCTCTCAGGGCCCAAGATTCTCATCTTTGATGACAATTTTGAGTGCTTCTGATTTTTTCTTTTTAAAAGTATTGTCCGAACCTCCACTGGGAATGAAAATATAGACCTCTTAGAATTTTAATTGAATACCCCTGATATAGCTATTACAGAAATAGACTCACATTTCTTTGAGTATCCTCACCGATGAAAAGGTCCACAGTAGATTGACTTGTTTTTGTATTCAAATCATTGAAAGAAAGAAAATAACTTCCCCTTTTCCCTTGCTGCAGTCTCTGTTTTGAGTTTTCACTGATATTTTATTTCTGCCTCTCGTTCAAATGCTCCCCTTCACCTCACTCTCAGTCAGCAAGATCTGGGGGAGAAACCCGATTGATGCTAAGCCAACACATCCATCCAGGCTATAAATAGAACACATCTCACCCTAATGGGTCAAGTATTCTATTAATCTAAACACTTGCAACCTCTTGCTTCTACCTGGGATTCCTGCCAGTCATCTGGCTAAAGCAACACACATACACAGAAAAAAAGTCAAAAATAGATTATAAAAAATCATGTGAATGTCAGCGAAATTTAAAGGTCCCGTTCTTCGTGTTTTTTGAAGCTTTGATTGTGTTTACAGTGTGCAATATAACGTGTGTTCATGTTTTGCGTGTAAAAAAAAAAACAGTATTTTTCACACAATGTACTTATCTGTATACCGCTGTTTTCACTGTCCTAAAAACGGGCTGATGACTTCCTTGTTCTATGAAGTCCCTCCTTCAGAAATACGTAACGAGTTCTGATTGTGTCAGCGGTTCCCGTGTTGTGATTTGACCGCAGCTTAGCGAACGTGGCACAGTTCCTGTGTTGTGATTCGACAGCAGCTTAGCAAACGTGGAAAGGTCACGCCTCTTAACGGGAGATATATGCGCTTAATGATCTCTACAGCGTCCCTGGGAAAGCCAAACAAAGGTGATTTGACGGTGAAAATAACAGCGTCTCGACGACATGGCGACAAACACACTCAAACGCAACAATTCCTTTTCTCCACGCGACCGTCCTCTTCTCCACGTGGGACAGCAACAAGACCACGCCCCCTTTTCCGCGTATTCTTGTGGGCGGAGGTTAGTCTGTTCTACTTTTCTACTGACGTCATTAATGAAGGAAGTACCAGGATGTAGTCCAAGCCAGCCGTTCGCTGTAGGCTTTGAAAGGGAACTTCTGTTAAATATAATATCTCGCTTGGCATTGAACTTTGAGCTTTATAATTTTACAGGTATTATTTATGCTCTAACAGCAACATTACACACTAACTAAAGTTTGAACAATGAGATCACGAAGAACGGGACCTTTAAGAAGCAAAACAGAAAGTAGCCTATATCCATGTTAGGATCTGAAGTGGATCAAAAATAATGCAGCATAGGTATTTCTGAATGTCAGGAGAGGAGATTGCAGTGAATGCTCTTTATTCCAGTCAGGGACAAAGGAGGCAGAAGACAAAGAAGGTCAGAAGAAAGCAATAATAATAACAAAGTCCACAATAACAATACTTGCTTGGGCTTAAGTGAAAAAGATGATAGCATGTGGGTCATACTCAAACAAGGCAATATAATAGAAAATGGGTGTATATATACAGTCCTTGATTGGTGATGAAGGACAGATGATTGTCATTAGTATTCAGGCGAATGGGATTGCTCTGGAGGTGAAGAAGTAGGTGCAGGTGTGACACTGAAGGCTTTCTCAGGATGTAGCAGACTTTTGCATCCTATTGAGTGCCTTGACTTGGATTTTTTTCCAAATTCCTTTTCAACATTTAACCCTTCCAAGAGCACCAGAGGATACAAGGGATTCCAGCAGCGCTCCAGTTCTCTTTTGTCTATATCCTTGACTATACTTGGGACTTACAGTCAAACAGCACATGCTGACTCCTGATTCTTTCCAATCCCAGAGGTGACATCATGTTTATCCTCATCCTTACCTCTGACTTCAGAATTCCCCAGTGGAGCTGTAGATAAGCAGAAAGTGACATGGAACTGTGAGTTCCTGATAAGTATCATTTCCTCAAGCTCAGGCAGAAATAGATAAAGGTGACAGCAAATCAACATTTGTGTGAACGGCGATATTTCTTCCCATCTATTCCTTACCAGCAAACAAACAGAAAGAAAATCCTTTTAAAAGTTAAGACCCAGTCTTTTTTTCTTTAACCGTGTTTTCCTCTTCACACTCAAGGCTATCAGTGCTCTTTTCCAGAGGTTTGTTTTGCCCAACAGGCCTGTATTTGCAGCAGGATGCTCTATAGCCATTGTAATTTGTATTTGCAAAGTGAAGGAGGCTCTTAACCTCTATGAAACCTTCTAAATGGTTCTGTAAGAACACTTATATTCATCAGCCCTAGTACTTTGCAAAAGTGGCACAAGGCAATTGGTAGGAGCATATGACCATGGCCCTGCAACCCAGTCTCACGGCAGGAGAATCTCACAAGAAAACAAATGCTTACCACATTAAATACTGACAATCACAGACAAAGAAAGGAACAAAACGTTGGCTGCATCCGAACATGCAGCCTTCATTTTAAGGTAGGAAGACATCAAAGCACATCAGAACCCAATGTTAGCATCACTTCCTCCTGAGAGACCTTCATCTGATCGAGTTTTGAAGGCAGCATAGATGTATCCTTTGCTGCTTTTGATGTCCTACAATCCTATGCATTCCATTCTGTGACAGTTGAGCTAGAAAAAGATAATATGGCGTCTTAAAGTTGCATTTGTTGGTCAGTTTGTGTATAAATGTACATTTTTGACCAACGTTTTCCCACTTATGTCATTTCTAGAGAGAAACTACTACTGTAGTAATTAAATATTTGTTTAGTTTTCACCAAAGCTCCATTTATTTTGCTGTAGATCTTTAAACGGTTGCGTTCCCTCAGAAGTCTATCTGAAATCAGTTTTGTGAGGTGCCTTCATTCACTTATGCTGCCTTAAGTCATTGCCTGATAAGGCAGCGAGTCGACAAGTCAGCTGCCTATAGGTTTTCGGATGCAGCCAGGGAGTACTTATACACAGAGGTTACAAGGAAACTAATGGTCGACAGCTGAACGTAATAAGCAACCAAGGAGACAATGGCCTTGTCCCAAATGGCACCCTAAACCCTCACGGTCTTCCTCTGAGTTTGCACTTTCACAACGTAATGCTCCTTTGACTGCCGGGAAGAAGCCCGCTGCTGCAGAAGTGCGCATCGAGGGCGCTCGCGAGCACACTTCTGAGACCAAAAATGACAAATGGGACGCCCTGCGGCCTCGTGGACTTAACGGACACGCGCACGCAGCGGCCATTGTTAGTCCACAAGACCGAAAGTGCACATGAAGAGTGCCATTTGGGACAGGACCAAACTAGGGCTGAATCCAAAATCGCCCCCTATACCCTCAAATAGGGCATTATTTGAGGGGACAGCCATTTGTAGTGGTGTCCGAAATCATAGTGGACCTTATTGAGTGCAGCTCATTCAATCCCACATTGCACCGCGATAACGGGTGTACAGACTGTGTACAAACAATGGATGTCCGAATTCATTCACTCGTTGAACTGTAGACTAATGTAAGGAATAGTGAATGAGGGTTTAGGGGGCAATTTCGGATTCAGCTTCAAGGCTAAACAGAACTGAAGCACAAGAAACAAACACATAGGAATGAAAAGAAAAAAGAAAGCTTTATTAAATGTATCAGATCAGATACATGATAAAGTATAACTAAAGTATATTAATTAAACTAATGAGAGTGAAATTTTTTTAGTAAAGCAAGTCCTCAAGGCTAAAAGTGATAATCTATTAATTATAAATGAATGACAAAAAATATCTTAACAAAACAAAACTGAATTTAACTAAATTATTTAAGAATTTCACCATTGTCGCTAATGCTATTTCAATGTAATGTCTTTTGACATGGAGATGGACTGATAAAATGGTCCAAGTAAATGTCTGCTCATGAGAACTTTCCCACTGACCACACTGTATGTTGAAACTTCATGCAATGTCGGTGTTTTTCTAAGGCATAGCATAAGCTCATTCACGTGCATAGCAAACACAAGCTAAATATTTTCACACTGCATGGGTCAAGGGGTTGCTTCTAAAAATGTTATGTAACGTGGATTAGAATGTTATCTTGCTAAGATCAGAAAACTGCCCTCTATTTATATACTGTGAGCCCCTAAAAAAGAATGGGCACTGTTTTACTTTCAAATGCCAGTGGATGTTCTCCATGAGATCAGCAGTTTGACATTTGACCCAAGTGTTTTTTCAAGTTGTCAACTGAAGTGAAGATTGAATGCCAATAAATGGACAGATGCTAATCATGTGTTTAAACCCAAATGTGCTATGGGTTTTATTCTGCAAGATGGGATGGCAGGAAGTAAAGGTATAACAATACTGACAGACACATCCTGTAATCTTTACACTGTTTGTTTGACACGTTTTCTATGTTAAAGGATGATGATTGGTGCATTGGTTTGGGGGTTAGTTGGCACTTTAGGCCCAATTCATGAAATATGAGAACAATAATGAGTAAAATTATGAACATTAAAGTTCACATAAAAATGAAATTGTCATCACTTACTCATCTTCACGTCACTCCAATTCTGCTTAGTGTTCTTGTCCATACAATGTAAATGAATGGGCTCCAGGGTTCCCATCGTTTTTTTAAAAAGGTCTTTTTTTTGTATTCTACAGAAATCATCCAAATTAAAAACACACACACACACACACACACACACACACACACACACACACAAGGTTGAGTATTTTTAGCTACAGAATTTTAATTTTTGGGTGAACACTTTAAGCTATGCACATTAAAATAAATAAGAATCACTTACTAAATGATTTAGAGACATTCTTTTTAGCTCAGTTCATGAATGAGACCCACTGGGTTTAATGTATGAACATTTAATCATTCATAGCAGATATTAATATTTACCTCTACATTTATAAAGACACACACACATAACTATATAATGTGATTGAAAATTAATAAAATTTAGTTTAATTAAACATTTATACTAGTTATTTTAATTAAAATAATTACATTTAATCAAATTTAAAAAGCATGATAAGCAATTGTAAAAAATCATTCACATTGAGTCATATATCATAAATTAATCATTTTAATCCTATAAACAAATAGACTCACCTAAAGGATTATTAGGAACACCATACTAATACTGTGTTTGACCCCCTTTCACCTTCAGAACTGCCTTAATTCTACGTGGCATTGATTCAACAAGGTGCTGAAAGCATTCTTTAGAAATGTTGGCCCATATTTATGGATAGCATCTTGTAGTTGATGGAGATTTGTGGGATGCACATCCAGGGCACGAAGCTCCCGTTCCACAACATCCCAAAGATGCCATCAGAGGATGGGTACATGGTGGTCATAAAGGGATTGACATGGTCAGAAACAATGCTCAGGTAGGCCGTGGCATTTAAATGATGCCCGATTGGCACTAAGGGGTCTAAAGTGTGCCAAGAAAACATCCCCCACACCATTACACCACCACCACCAGCCTGCACAGTGGTAACAAGGCATGATGGATCCATGTTCTCATTCTGTTTACGGCAAATTCTGACTCTACCATCTGAATGTCTCAACAGAAATCGAGACTCGTCAGACCAGGCAACATTTTTGCCTGGTCTTCAACTGTCCAATATTGGTGAGCTCGTGCAAATTGTAGCCTCTTTTTCCTATTTGTAGTGGAGATGAGTAGTACCCGGTAGGGTCTTCTGCTGTTGTAGCCCATTCGCCTCAAGGTTGTGCGTGTTGTGGCTTCACAAATGCTTTGCTGCATACCTCGGTTGTAACGAGTGGTTATTTCAGTCAAAGTTGCTCTTCTATCAGCTTGAATCAGTCGGCCCATTCTCAACAAGGCATTTTCGCCCACAGGACTGCCACATACTGGATGTTTTTCCCTTTTCACACCATTCTTTGTAAACCCTAAAAATGGTTGTGCGTGAAAATCCCAGTAACTGAGCAGATTGTGAAATACTCAGACCGGCCCGTCTGGCACCAACAACCATCCCACGCTCAAAATTGCTTAAATCATCTTTCTTTCCCATTCTGACATTCAGTTTGGAGTTCAGGAGATTGTCTTGACCAGGACCACACCCCTAAATGCATTGAAGCAACTGCCATGTGATTGGTTGATTAGATAATTGCATTAATGAGAAATTGAACAGGTGTTCCTAATAATCCTTTAGGTGAGTGTATACAAGACAAATGGGTGTTGAAGTTTGGTCTAAAATAAACATTTTTATCTTTTATTTTTATCTTTATAACTGTCACGTCAAGTCCCCTTCATTTATATAGCATTTTTACAATACAGATTGTTTCAAAACAGCTTTACAGTGATAATAGGAAATAAATGCAACAATGATAGTTTTGGCTGTACAGCAGCTCTAATTCAGCTTAACTAAGTTTTTGTTGATTCATTTCTGTTGTAATTAGTTATTAACTTATCTTTCACAGAAACGTTTAATGCATTTTGGTCGTTAGGTCAAATAGGTTTTAAAGCGCACGTATTTGAAAACGAGTTTTGAAAACGTTACCGTTAACATCGTGTAAACTAAAAAACGTGAATCTGTGAAAACGGTGTGCATTTTACATGTTCAGTCTATAGGTGTGCTCGTTTGAATGAACAAAATTTAAGAAATATTTTTGACAATGAATGTTTCTGTCTTAATTCATTTAGACCTATACTTGTCTTACCATTTGTTCCACCAGAGATATTCCACAAAAGTTGCTGCCTTAAAGGTCCCATGGCATGAAAATGTCATTTTATGAGGTTTTTTAACATTAATATGAGTTCCCCTAGCCTGTATATGGTCCCCAAGTGGCTAGAAATTTTGATAGGTGTAAACCGAGTTCTGGCTGTCCTGCTCTGCCTTTGAGAAAATGACAGCTCAGACGAGCCGATCTGGAATCTTCTCTGTATGACGTGCTAGGGGGAAAGGTTACCTCCCCTTCCTCTGCTTTGCCCGCCCAGAGAATTTGGAGAAAATGGATTCTGTTTATTTTACTCGCAATGTCAGCACAGGCTTCATTAATGCCTGATCTGGGATCAGTGATTTCTGATGTGTAGCTAATCATTCAAGTTCACACAGACTTTCTTTCTAAATAATTTATGCATCCGTGAATCAAGCCAGCGACTAAACGATCAACTTCACATTGTTTCTCTTAGTATGAAACAAATCTGTTATTTAAATTGTGATTAGATGTTAGATTAGCAATCAAAGAACACTCTCTTTATAATGTTGGGAGCTGTGAATCACACATCGCGAGTGTATCTGCACACTTGCCCAAACTGCCGTTATAATGAATGACACTGTTATGCTGCACAACGAGGCTCTTACTGTATTCATATCGATGTCGTGTTTGCTGTTAGTTGTGGTGAAAGCATTTCGTGAGAGAAAACACACTGCAATGACGAGATCACTGCATTCACGCGATCAACAGACTGCATGTGTACTCAATGCTCGTCTCTGCAGCCTTTCATGTGATAGGAAAAGATCTAAAAATAATGCTTGACAGCTGTAAAAAACTTAGTAAAAGTATTCGAGAGGGGTTCCACATGTTACAAAGTTCGTAGAATGAGGAGGAAGAAGACAGGGTCGGCGTGACTGGGACTCGTGTTTATTCAAAACTCTCAGATACAAACAAAATAAACTCGCGCTCATGGCGCTCTCAACAACTCAGCACAATATAACTTTTCTCAGCAATCTTCCTCCAGCTCTCGTCTTTCTGGTCTACAAGTGCCCAGTCCGTCTCGCTCTCTCTCTGGCAGCGCTTGCAGACCTCTCTAAACCACGCCCCCTTCGCCACAAGATCTAATACTCATGATTTCAAATGCAAAGATGCCAGCCAATCACAACAGTGGGCGTTTTCACTGAAGTCTCCCTTGAAACAGAGCATTCAAGCCAGAGGGCTAATATCAGAATAGAAAATGCCTTTTTTTTTCTAAATTATGACATTTTATGATGTAAAAATAATACTAACAATATAAGTACACCTCAGGAAACATTATAAAATAATTTAAAAAATCCACGCCATGGGACCTTTACATTTTTAAGTACAATCAACTTGGCTTTATAAGTAATTTCAAATTAAATTATAAACTGACTAAAAAAAATTGTTGAATCTTGTATAACTTTTAAGAAATTGCTTAACTTATTTTGATGAGTAATGTAAAAACATATATTGTCATTATATTTTTTTACAATGCAACGAAAGCAAACTGTGCCGATCAATCTGAGTCTCTTGCATGGAAACTCTCTGATCTCTGTTACTGTAAATAAAAAAAATAAAAAAGATAATGTGATATTGTAGCATTACAGGATTCTCCTGTGCACTACAAGGAAGGATGTGCTAAAATAGAAAATATGTCCCTGAAATACACATTACGATGTAGCAAAAGACCATAGGTGTGCTAATCTTTGCTAATTGTCGTCCTGTGGGAGGCCTATACAGTCTCAATGCAATCACATAGTTAGCATTTTTCCGGTCGCTGGCTGTTAAAACGGATTTATGTGTCACAGGTCAAATTCTGGTCAAAAATCTAATTAGAAGCCTGGTACAGTGTAAACATAATGGTTCTCTGCAGGAGGCACAGCACTTCCTTTAGTTTAATGAGAGTTTGTGCATGTGCTGCTCAATAAACTTAATTGGCCACAGACATATGTCTTAAACACTTTCTTCACTTTGTATGATGCCATGAGCAAACCAGAGATTTATATAGATCAGTATATGAGATAAATATATTCATGATATATTGCATAAGATACAGGCCTATCGAGTTGTTATTCTGCATGTTATTGGAATTAAACTGTGTTGTAACTGAGCTATAAAAGCGATATATATATAGCTTTCCTGTAGCTCAAACAGTAGAGCATGGCACTAGCAACGCCAAGGTCATGGGTTCGATTTCCAGGGAAAGCAAGAACTGACAAAAATGTGAAAATGTGTACCTTGAATGCTATGTAATTTGCTTTGGATAAAAGCGTCTGCCAAATGCATAAATGTAAATGTAATGTAAATGTATATATATAATTTTTTTTTTTTTTTTGGATATGCAAGATATGTTTTTCATGCCGAGTTTTTCATGCCGTATATTTTCTTGCTTGAAATAAGATCCCTGCCAATATTATGGGTAAGTTTGGTATTGCGATTCCAAAATCAAACTGGCAGAAGATAACGACGGTCCATGGAGGAAGCTTATGAACACTGTGAACATGGAATGTGAGTGCACATGTGCCTTTGATGCTCTTCTGTCATTGCCCAAAGGACACATAATTTTAGCCATCTCAGTGACAGAAAGAGCGATTGCCAAGGTGAAAAGACAATGGGAAAAAGGAAAGGGAAACAGAAGCTAGTGTCTATGGAAAATAAAAGATGGTGTCTTTTAAAACAGCTGTATTTTCAAATCATGATGTCTCAACATGAACTGGAACTATGATATTCACTACCTCATCTCTACAGTTTGTGCACTGTAGAGTAAACTGTCTAATACATCACATGTCTACATTACTTGTGCGTGCACATACACTCACCTAAAGGATTATTAGGAACACCATAGTTTGACCCCCTTTCGCCTTCAGAACTGCCTTAATTCTACGTGGCATTGATTCAACAAGGTGCTGAAAGCATTCTTTAGAAATGTTGGCCCATATTGATTGGATAGCATCTTGCAGTTGATGAAGATTTGTGGGGTGCACATCCAGGGCACGAAGCTCCCGTTCCACCACATCCCAAAGATGCTCTACTGGGTTGAGATCTGGTGACTGTGGGGGCCATTTTAGTACAGTGAACTCATTGTCATGTTCAAGAAACCAATTTGAAATGATTCAAGCTTTGTGACATGGTGCTTTATCCTGCTGGAAGTAGCCATCAGAGGATGGGTACATGGTGGTCATAAAGGGATGGACATGGTCAGAAACAATGCTCAGGTAGGCCGTGGCATTTAAATGATGCCCAATTGGCACTAAGGGGCCTAAAGTGTGCCAAGAAAACATCCCCCACACCATTACACCACCACCACCAGCCTGCACAGTGGTAACAAGGCATGATGGATCCATGTTCTCATTCTGTTTACGGCAAATTCTGACTCTACCATCTGAATGTCTCAACAGAAATCGAGACTCATCAGACCAGGCAACATTTTTCCAGTCTTCAACTGTCCAATTTTGGTGAGCTTGTGCAAATTGTAGCCTCTTTTTCCTATTTGTAGTGGAGATCAGCGGTACCCGGTGGGGTCTTCTGCTGTTGTAGCCCATCAGCCTCAAGGTTGTGCGTGTTGTGGCTTCACAAATGCTTTGCTGCATACCTCGGTTGTAACGAGTGATTATTTCAGTCAAAGTTGCTCTTCTATCAGCTTGAATCAGTCGGCCCATTCTCAACAAGGCATTTTCACCCACAGGACTGCCGCAAACTGGATGTTTTTCCCTTTTCACACCATTCTTTGTAAACCCTGGAAATGGTTGTGCGTGAAAATCCCAGTAACTGAGCAGATTGTGAAATACTCAGACCGGCCCGTCTGGCACCAACAACCATGCCACACTCAAAATTGCTTAAATCACCTTTCCTTCCCATTCTGACATTCAGTTTGGAGTTCAGGAGATTGTCTTGACCAGGACCACACCCGTTGAAGCAACTGCCATGTGATTGGTTGATTAGATAATTGCATTAATGAGAAATTGAACAGGTGTTCCTAATAATCCTTTAGGTGAGTGTATATTGACTGTATATGTGTATAACTCATGTTTGCACTTATTGTCATCTGCTATTGACAACCCCCTCTCTGTTCATCTTCAAACAAATATATGAGATATGATGTATCACTGCTCATTTGCACTGCCGACTGTTATTTACAGTACCAACTGTTTACATATGCATTTTGCACTGTACTTCTAACTGTAATATGCAATCACTTTCCACTGCACTTTTACACTTTTTTTGGATAGCTTCTGTCCATATTTTATTGCACTACCTCAACCCACTGCTATTCCTCATATTAGCCTAACATATCATTGTATACCTCTATCTGTAAAATTCTGTTTAAAGTAATAGCCATCTGTATATTAAATTATATTCATTGTACATATTCACCTGTAAATTCTGTTTATAGTAATAGCCGTCTGTATATTTATTCACTGTACATATCCATGTCCAACACTTATGCAACCGTTGTATATCCTACACTTGCTGCTATTGCACTTCTGGTTAGACCTAAACTGCATTTCGTTGCCTTGTACCTGTACTTGTGTAATGACAATAAAGTTGAAGCTAATCTAATCAAATCTTCCTTTAAGCTATGTTATCCATTCAGACTTTTCACTTTCATCTCAATGGGAGATGTATTAGGAATGTAAGATGCTAATACGTTCACAGTTGGAACATTGCACACACCAATTTTGGAAATTTTGTTGTACTGATAGATGGTTTGAACTCAATGCAATTGAGAATTCAATGTAAGCTGTATAACTATTTGAAATATGCCCAAAAGCAACCTTGAACAGTGTTTTATAGTTTCTACTATTTTGTTGGGAAAATATAACTGGTAACAAGCTGTTAACAACTAATGTTTTTTGAAGAACACTGCAGCTTTAAAATTCAAGTTTGGGTATATGCTTGTTTAATATGCTATATGTTAGAACAATATGTAAAAATATCTCAGATTAAAAGTTACATCAAAAGTTTCAAAGTTTAAGTAAGAACTGGCAGATCATTTTGTACTCATACATTTGAATTGCTCTTGAAATATTTGAGTCGGCTTATTCATACATTTAACTTAAAATGATCATGTAATCTCAACTTAAATATTTTTAGTAGTGGAAAGCTTTAACAGCTAATTCAGTAAATGCTAACCTTCTAATTGGTAACACTATGGCTGCATCCGAAATCGCATACTATGTGAATAGGTACTACATTTGAATTTGAACGAACTTCATGACCATTAAAAAACTACGTTCTATATAGTATGAATTAATGTAATATGAATGTAGTCTTGACATACTACAACCGCCATGTTGTCATGATCATGTGACCTTCCAGCGTCAGTTGCGTCCCATCACCTCTATTCATAATCGTCTCCCGTGGCCTCATGGGATAGTAAAGTGTCCATCATATGCACACTTCAGAATCTTACCGGAAGTAGTTGGTCATCCGGGTACTTTTCGCCTACTGTTTTTCGAATACTATGAATTCGGACATACTACTCTGTTGGCATACTGTTTTTTGCATACTATATAGTAGAGAAGTATTCGATTTCGGACGCAGCTTATGCTTTGATAGCATAGCATAGTAATTGCTGAATGAGTACAGCATTATTAAATATTTAACATTATCTATCTGTTCTCAAACCAAGCTCATGCTCCATTTGTCACTATATGGTACCCCCCCCCCCCCCCCACCACCACCACCAAAAAAAAACCAAACAAAAAAAACACACACACCAATATAACAGAAACTCTTCTAAATTAGCACAGTCACTACTAAATCTCCCACTTAAAATTAATATTGCACAAAAAATTATAAAACTAAATTTTAGCATTTACTCTCCCTTTCGAGAGTTAGTTTAAATTAAAGTTCATAAAACTCAAAACAATGAAACAATTAAGATTACTTAAAATGTGTCAGTTTGGTGTTGATTGATTGATTGAGAACACTTTTCTTTGTTGACATATTTACTGAAACAAGAATATAAGGCCGTTTTGTGACCAATGATGTCTGATTCTTGAACGATGATTCTTATGAGCTGGTTCATAATGAATCAAACATGCAGCTGCGTTACCAACGTGGTCCGGTTATGAGCTGGTACTCTTTAATGAATAAAACAGCCGGTTGATGCACTTTGATTTTTCGAACAAATGACTCTATGAGCTGGTTCATTTTAATTATAAAGTCCAGCGAGATGCAGTTGATTCCAGAACAAATGCTCCAATAATATGGTTCTTTTTTTAATGAATCAAACAACACAGCGCCACCAATACGATTCTCATCAAAACACTTTCAAGAATCAGACCAATTTCCAAATTAATCAGAAAGAGTCATTTACCACAAACGTCGTTTGTAGTTTCAGTTTCGAAACCAACAACTGTTGCTGCTTCATACTCATGCGACTTAAATCTGGTTGTTTGTTTTATCTGCCTGGTTGAAAATTAAATTATAATTAGGGCCTTCATTACCTACTTGGAAACAAGCTAAGGGGTCTTTCAAATATCTACTCCCCAAAAGTAGCTACTTGGAATCGTTCAGAGAACGAGAATCATTAAATTCCTGATGACTTCCTTCCCCTATTATTGACTGATATGCGATGTGACCTGCGGCAATGGAGTGACGCGAATGAAATCGTGAAACCTGCCCAGTTTGCGAACAAACGAAGAGCGCGAGCGCTTGTGAGCGTGGAGACGGACAGTGAGCGCGCTCATGATGAGAACAGCCCGTACAATTATCCGTGTGCCCCCTTTGGACACTCCCTGCTCACTTCAGTGCTTACTCAACCACGAAATCCACCGCTGGATTCCAAGATACTGCTCGCATGGAGATTTAAAACTGGACAGAGGCATGATAGTCCAGAAGAGAAAACGGTGGGACGCGAGTGTGTTTGGTGCCATGATAAACATCCAGTTTTTGCTAGTGAGCTCCTGAGAACGGCAAGACAAGTCAAGAGAGTCAGCACTAAAGACAGCTGATGAAGAGCTGCAGGAAGAAGAGATTTGACAAAGTAGTAAGTGTCTTTTTGCTTAATTGAATTGTTAAGCGTGTGTCATAGTAAATTTGGCAGGATGCTTAACACATTCAGACCCGAATTATGTTCAAGGGACATTCAAATATGATCATGCTTTAATTCTGCGACCATAAATGATAATCAGATAACGAATCAATTCATTTTAACATTTTTTTTCTTCATTATGGTTTGGTTTTGGTTCTGAACACTAGTAGAATCCAAATAAAGGTAAATCAATAAATTAAAGATAAAGGTAAAATATAACTGCAAAACCGTGTAAGACCACTGCAATACACTTGCTACAATGGTGATGGCTATTGGATTGCCTTCTGCAGGGTTTGAACCTGTTACCTTTCAGTAACCAGCTCAAATGATGCATCACAGCGCCACACCACCCACAGCTTTGACATACTTTTTCCAGATTTGTAGGAGGATTATTTACATCATCACATTTTGCAGTACAGCATGCCTCATCTGCTTACACTGCTCATTACAACATCAACAAATAAAAATAAACTCTTTAATATGATTTAATGATTTCCCTGGTGAAAATAAAATTGAATACATTTATTTTATGCTAAGGATACTACAAAACATATTTATGTACTTAATATAAATGCCCTGCAATTGTTCATTTAGTATACTAAATTGGTATACTTAAAGTACTACTTAAAGTACTAAACTTATTTTGTACTTAATGCACTTTAGTTATCCAGAAATAGTGCTAAATATATACTTAAGTATATTTGATTGTGCTAAAGTGGAAGTATTGCAAGTACACTTTAGACTGATATTACTTAGTATGACATAAATGTTCTGTTAAATTCTGTTAAAATCATATAAGATTTGCAGTTTGGGTGGCACCGAAATGAAAAACCATTTAAAACCAAGAAAAGGGATTTGAATGGACCTGCATGGGTTAAAGTTTCTGATGAAAAAGTGGACACATGCATTGCTGGAACCCTCTGGGGCTTCAGTAACTAATAGATCATTAATTAGCGTTGAGGTCTGAATTATGCACAGAGGGAAAATCTGCAGCTCTAAATTAGTGCTGAAACTTGTGTTGCCCTGCATTATGTATTTCACACGCTGCATACTGGATGCTAGTGAGGAGAACATTATGTCCACTATCACTGGTTTGCTAGAGAGGGTTTTCACACTAGGCTGGAACACCGCAGAAGTTAGCTGAGAAAGAACCAATTTAATATCCTCACAATGAAGGGCCAGTTTCGCTTCTACACTGATTTTTTTGTAACTAAAACAACGATTATTTGATTATGTTTTACAGGCAAATACTGACTTGACGTTTAATTCAGTGTGTTACTTGCCATTTCTTTGTAATTTATTGAGAAATTTACTAAGAGTGAAAATTGTTTCCATATTTTTTTTTCCATTTCTGCTATGATGATGTTCTTTTATTGAAAAATCTCAAATAACCTAAAGTAATGCTTGTATTAAGAAATAATCAGTAAGATGTTTCATCCCTGTTATGAAAACGTCTCGGTTACGTATGTAACCCTTGTTCCCTGAAGGAGGGAACGGAGACGCCACGTCGGAGTACCAACGAATAGGAATCTACTTCGAGTGAAACTAAACGAGCCAATGCACATTGGTATGCAATGATTTCACCAGGTGTTCATGCCACGCAGCGCGGGTATAAATGAGACACAGGTGGGCCAGTATGGCGCCACTAGCAGGACCTGCTCCTCGTCCTCCCTGACCTTGCACAGTGTCTGTGCGAGTAGGCTCACTGGGGGAAACGCATATTTGCGCAGCCCCTGGGGCCAGCTGTGCGCCAGTGCATCCGTGCCGAGTGTGCCCTCGGTCAGCGAATAGAACCACTGGCAATGGGACGTTTCTGGAGAGGCAAACAGGCACTGGGGGTGGAGTCGCCACTCCCCTGGGAGCACAGCTTGTGAAAGCTCGTCGGCCACACGGTTGCGCACACCAGGGACATGAATGGCCCGAAGCGACTGACTATGGGCTGAAGGATTGGCGGCAGGCCGGTGTGATGCTCACCCGGTGAGTGCCGCGTTGCCACGCCCATCTCTGGACTCGGCCGTGTAGCCAATGCTGAAGTGGTCTCATATGAAGCAGGCCGAGCGGAGTTACTGCCGCAGCGGCTGCCATATGCCCCAGGAGCCTCTGAAAATGTTTCAGTGGAACTGCCATCCTGCCCTGAAACGTGTTCAGGCAGTTCAGCATCGACTGGACGCTCTCCTCTGTGAGGCACGCAGTCCGTTAGACCGTTCCAACTCCATACCGAGAAAAGAGATCCTCTGCACGGGGGCAAGTTTGCTCTTCTCCCAGTTGACCCGAAGACCCAACTGGCTGAGGTGTCTGAGCACCAGGTCCCTGTGTTCGCACAACTGATCCCTCATCGAGATAGTTGAGGATGCAAACGCCCTGTTCTCTCATGGGCACAAGGGCCCCCTCCTTGACCTTCGTGAAGACACAGGGGGACAGGGCCAGCCCGAAGGGCAGGACTTTGTACTGATATGCTCGACCCTTGAACGCAAAGTGCAGGAACGGCCTGTGTCGAGGAAGAATCGAGACATGAAAGTACGCGTCCTTCAGGTCGATCGCTGCAAACTAATCTTGGGGACGGATGCACTCGAAAATGCGTTTCTGTGTGAGCATCTTGAACGGTAGCTTGTGGAGGCTCCGATTCAGGACTCGCAGGTCCAAGATAGGTCGTAACCCACTGGTTTTCTTGGGTACTATGAAGTACGGGCTGTAGAAGCCGGTCTTCATATCGGCTGGAGGGACCGGCTCTATCGTGTCCTTCACCAGAAGGACTGATATCTCCGCACGCAGGACATGGGCATCTGCAGCTTTCACCGAAGTGAAGCGGATCCCCCTGAACCTGGGGGGGGGCGCCGGGCGAACTGAATCGTATAGCCGAGCCTGATGGTCCAAATGAGCCAACGAGACGGACTGCGGAGCTCTAGCCAGGCTCGCAGAGGGCGTGCAAGGGGGACCATAGGGACCACTCACGTACCCTGTCTCGTGGAGGCGGCCCACAGCGGGGTGAGAGTGTGCTGTGACCGGCCATCACTCTCTGCACCCCCTTGGGACCCAGAGACGGAGGAAATTGCTCTTTTATTTAAAATTTGGGTACCGCTGGTGCTGGGACCAGCGATAGAACAGAAATAAAACAGAACACAAGATTCTCCACCCGGCCCTCCACCGGGGGATGGAGCGGTGCGGTAACCGTCTCCTGAAGAGCAATCTCCCCATCTCTGGGTCGCCCGTCTCAGGGCCACTTGCCAACTTGCGGCCGTGAACTGTTGGGCGAAGTTCTGGACCGTGTCACCGAAGAGGCTGGTCTGGGACACGGGTAATTAAGGAACCTGATCTTGCATGTTTCCCGCATGTCAGCCAGACACTGCCAGAGATGGCGCTCCTGGACCACCATAGTGGACATCGCACGACCCACTGCCCGCGCCGTAACCTTGAAGCATGAAGCGCGAGGTCCGTTGCGGTTCTCAGTTCTTGGAGAACTGCGGGATCGTGACCACCCTCGTGCAAGGTCTTCAGTGCCTGGGCCTGATGGACCTGCAACAACGCCATAGCATGTAAGGCGGAGCCTGCCTCTCCACAAGCCTGGTAGGCCTTCCCGATCAGATCGTAAGAGTACCTACAGGCCTGGGAGGGGAGACACGGGTTCCCCCTGGAAGTGGAGTTAGGGCACAGTTGCATAGCAACCTGCGTGTATCCCTTTGCAGGTCCGCCATCGAGGGTGGTGAGGGAGGAGGATCCACTAGGCCTGTTTCGGGCAGTAAAAGGTGCCGTCCACGATTTAGTGAGCTCCTCGTGCACCTCCGGGAAGAAAGGAACCGGGGTGGGGCGCTGAGAACCAGCCCGAGATACCAATCATCCAGCCTTGAGGGTTCGGGACACGGTGGAGGGTTCCACACGAGTCCGACTCTCTCGGCGGACAGGGAAAGCATGGCCATCATTTGCGGATCGGTATCGGGCACAGTGAATCTTCCCAAAGGAGCCCCCTGCGCCGACACGTCATCTCCGGAGAATTCTGACCCTCCCTCCGATGCAGCGATGGACATCTGATCATCGGGGGGAGCCCCGAAGGATACGGTTGGTGCACATCTCGTGGATGGCCCAGCACGTTCCAACGGAAGCTCTACTGGCTGCAGAGTGCGAGAGGAGTGTGGTTTCCCCGGGGGTTGGTTCCCTGGGGATACCCTCAAATCACCCGCGCTACTGCCTGAAGTAACCCTTTGTGGGGGGTTAGATAGAGGCAGAGGAACGGGGACTCCACCCCTTGCGAGATGGAGTCTAGACTGCAACTCTGAGATGGTCATGTTCCCGCAGTGAGAACATGAGTCAACCACCAGCGCTGCATCACCATGCTGAACGCCCAAACACGAGATACAGCACTGGTGACCATCCCTCGGTGACAGGTAACCACCACACCCAGAAACGCACAGAAAGAATGTCATCTTGAAAAAGACGCAAGCTCTTTCTGTGTTGCTCTTTTAGAGGATCGCTCTCCTTGGTGCTGAAGCACGCAGGGGGAAGGGTCGCGGCGACACAGTCAGGGAAATAGTGCAGCCTGACGTGCCCGCTCTCTCTCACCAGACGCTCTCTACCAGCCGTAAGAACGGCTTTTTAGCGCTCTCCACCAGGCGCACCGAACCAGCTGTGGGAACAGCCCTTGTGTTTGCTCTCACAAGCAGAAAGAGAGATGATCGTAAGACCACACGACCCACTGCTGTGCCGTCACACCAACACCGACTGAAGAACGCTTCCAAAAGGACAGGTTTCCAGTCAGGATTGCGAAGTAGGTGAGTGATGTCTAGCATAACCAGATACCACTCGGCTCCGAAGCAAAAGGTTGATTTGATGCAAGCACCTGTCTCATTTATACCCACACTGTGTGGCATGAACACCTGGTGCAATCATTGTGTTTAGTTTCACTCAAAGTAGATTGGCTCTCGCGAGCGAGATTCCTATTCGTCGGTACTCCGACGTGGCGTCGAGAGTGACCGACTGAATGGGAACTCTGATATCAAAAACACATGATCCCATTGAATATTTAAATTATTATTAAAATGCTTTTGATTCTGAATAAAAAAAGACATGTTCTGAACCATAAAATGTATGTCCATAATCTAAATCGAATTCATCACTGTTTTAAAACCCTGCCGCTGTCTGTTCCTTTCATAGCTGCTGCTATTATTTATTGATGGCTCCATATAAAAACATGAATGTGTGACACATGGAAAAATACATACATATATCTATAAATAGGACCCAGGACTCTTTATACAAGAATACAAAATTACTAAAGCCTCATCAGCAGTTGTTTCTTTATTACTGCTTGCTTTAATAAAGAAGCCCCCCAACCCCCCCACCCCCTTACCTTCTCTCTCTCTCCTCATTTGCTCTCTCTCACCTTCTCTCTTCCTTTGTTCCCCCCAGTGGCTGCACCTGATCTTTTAGATCCTAAATCAGCAACACACAACACCAAACCCCGGCTGTCGTTCTCCTCCAAGCCCATTGTGTGTAACTCGGGTGATGATTGTGATACCATAACCACCGTAATGAAGTGGAAAACGGTATTGGCGATCTTCCTGCTGGTGGTTCTGTACCTGATCATCGGAGCCACAGTGTTCAAAGCTCTGGAACAGCCCCAGGAGAGCTCGCAGAAGTACCTCATCGTGCAGGAGAAAATTAACTTTCTCTCTAGACATGCCTGTGTCAACACCTCTGAGCTGGAGGACCTGGTCAAGGTACAGATTCATTTACCTGTGTGCTTGAAATTAGAATTCAAAATATTTATTTGTATGGGTAAAAATAGCCTTTTTGATATTGATTCAAGCATAGTGGTTTTGTCTGCGGGACGTTGGGTGAAAAGACTAATCTTTGCCAAAATCAATACAGACAGCTCTGAAGTTGGCATAAAGAGTCGGCAATCTGATTAATTGGAAACAGGAAACACTGACAAGCCAAAGACATGTTGGTCTGTTTCTGAAGTATGATACAATTATATTTCTTAGAAATAAGAGAGATGGAAAAGATTGTTTGGCTGTAATTATAAACATTCTGAACAATATGATCTGTATTAACTTCATACACTTTATCTGCTCTCCTAAAAGTAGGGTCGCTGCCGGTCAGGTCTGTAATCATTTTCTTTCAAATAGGTTTTAGTGAATTCAGTTAAAGTTATTTCACCTGCTGGGAAATTAAATCTTCTCTTGACATATTGCATCACTAATTAGCTGCGCCTTCTGAAGTCTGTGGTATTTACCTTTGTGCAAAAAGTAGATTGAATAGAATGTGACATTTTATAAGTGCAGAGATGCAAAATGTACTAAATTATTCTAGCAGCATTTTAAAGGTCTTGGGTGTTTGTGTGTGTCTTTAGCTGGTTTTCACCCACGTATTATATAAATCTTGGGATATTGCATAAAAAAATGCTGGACAAAACACCAAAAACTAAGATTTTTTTTTCTTTCTATGTTTTAAAAAAAATGTATTGTAAATGTGCAATAAAATTGTGAACACATTTGATGGGAGTGCTGCTTTTGCACAATATGTTTTTAATATTTAAATATCATTTTAATAATTTGAGGAATAGTTATTTAGCTGATTTTCATACTTTTAGTGCGGTTACACTGATAAAAATGAATCAATATAAGTGTAACATAAAAAAAACATATATTTTTTACAATTAAATCTTTGTTTGTTACTTTACTTAGCTCAAATAATTTGGACTTGTAGCAAAAACATATTTTGTATAATTATATATCGCACTTCAGGTAGGCGCAGTGTATCATATGAATTGCTTTGCTCAATGTGAGCAACTGTTTATAGCAGTATTGTGGTTCATCTCTACTGCATACTGCTTATTACATATAGTGAAATATAACTAATGCATGTCATATACAGTGAGGAAAATAAGTATTTGAACACCCTGCTATTTTGCAAGTTCTCCCACTTAGAAATCATGGAGGGGTCTGAAATTGTCATCATAGGTGCATGTCCACAGTGAGAGACATAATCTAAAAAAAAAATACAGAAATCACAATGTATGATTTTTTAACTATTTATTTGTATGATACAGCTGCAAATAAGTATTTGAACACCTGAGAAAATAAATGTTAATATTTGGTACAGTAGCCTTTGTTTGCAATTACAGAGGTCAAACGTTCCCTGTAGTTTTTCACCAGGTTTGCACACACTGCAGGAGGGATTTTGACCCACTCCTCCACACAGATCTTCGCTAGATCAGTCAGGTTTCTGGCCTGTCGCTGAGAAACACGGAGTTTGAGCTCCCTCCAAAGATTCTCTATTGGGTTTAGGTCTGAAGACTGGCTAGGCCACGCCAGAACCTTGATATGCTTCTTACAGAGCCACTCCTTGGTTATCCTGGCTGTGTGCTTCGGGTCATTGTCATGTTGGAAGACCCAGCCTCAACCCATCTTCAATGCTCTAACTGAGGGAAGAAGGTTGTTCCCCTAAATCTCGCAATACATGGCCCGGTCATCCTCTCCTTAATACAGTGCAGTCGCCCTGTCCCATGTGCAGAAAAACACCCCCAAAGCATGATGCTACCACCCCCATGCTTCACAGTAGGGATGGTGTTCTTGGGATGGTAACGTCCAAACACATTTAGTGGAATTATGACCAAAAAGTTCTATTTTGGTCTCATCTGACCACATGACTTTCTCACATGACTCCTCTGGATCATCCAAATGGTCATTGGCAAACTTAAGACGGACCTTGACATGTGCTGGTTTAAGCAGGGGAACCTTCCGTGCCATGCATGATTTCAAACCATGACGTCTTAGTGTATTACCAACAGTAACCTTGGAAACGGTGGTCCCAGCTCTTGTCAGGTCATCCCGTGTAGTTCTGGGCTGATTTCTCACCTTTCTTAGGATCATTGAGACCCCACGAGGTGAGATCTTGCATGGAGCCCCAGTCCAAGGGAGATTGACAGTCATATTTAGCTTCTTCCATTTTCTAATGATTGCTCCAACAGTGGACCTTTTTTCACCAAGCTGCTTGGCAATTTCCCCATAGCCCTTTCCAGCCTTGTGGAGGTGTACAATTTTGTCTCTAGTGTCTTTGAACAGCTCTTTGGTCTTGGCCATGTTAGTATTTGGATTCTTACTGATTGTATGGGGTGGACAGGTGTCTTTATGCAGCTAACGCCGCGGGACCTGGGGGGTAAGAACAGCGAGGTGAGAGAACGGAGCGAGGAACATGAGGAGCGACAGAGACGAGAGAGTGGAGAGAGGAGAAAAAAAAAATTTTTGGTCCGGTTCCCAGACACACTGCCGTTCGGTCCTCAGCCAGCCGAGAGGCTCTTCCTCGCGGTGCCATGCGGTGGTACTGGACGGCCGGTGGACGGCTCGATGCCCCTCCGCCCCCTGGCGGCCGGCGGTGGCTCCTCCTGTCGAGGGCAGCCGGCAGCGAGTCCCGCGCGCTCCCTGCCCCTCCCCTACACGGCGGAGGGATAAAGGCTCCGGCCCACGGCGAACGCCGGTGACTCCTCCGCGCTCCCTCTAGGACAGCAGCCACCCCACCTCGACCCAGGGGCATGGCAGCGAGCTCTCCGTCCCACCGACCTTCATCCGCTCCAGCACCACCGCTTCGGGCAGCCGCTCGCGGACTTCACTCCTCCGCGCTGCCCGAACTCCGCGGCACCGCGATACCCCTCAGCTGCGAGGGCTCTTCGACAGCGCGTCCCTCCTTCCTCCCGGGCTTCGGCACCACTGTAGTAAGGTTTGTTTGTACGGGAAGAAGGAGGCGGGAACCGGCGGACATTCAAAATAACTTTTAATAAATAAACACAAAATAAAATGGCGGTGACAGCCCCTCGCGGACGACTGTCGCCTACACACAAACAAACACAAAATGAAAATAAAAGACTGCAGCGTGCACATAACAAAAACGTCCAGGCCTGGTCCTCTCTCGTCCCTCACTGTCGTCGCTCCTCCTTTATTGTCCCTCACTCCTCCGCGAGGGCCGAGATCGCTGGCTCACAGCTGGCGCTCATCCTCTCTGATGAGCGCCGCCTCGTCCCGCCCTCACGGTCCCTCAGCCTCGCTGCTCGTCACATTGTGATTTCTGGAATTTTTTTTTTAGATTATGTCTCTCACAGTGGACATGCACCTACGATGACAATTTCAGACCCCTCCATGATTTCCAAGTGGGAGAACTTGCAAAATAGCAGGGTGTTCAAATACTTATTTTCCTCACTGTAAGTGTATTCACTTATTTTTACGTCTAATTTTATTGCTGCTTACTCAGTTGAATTATGTTTCTGCTACAGAAGTATTTAAGTTATGTTTACGAGGAAATTTGAGTTGAAATTACGTAAGGGTGCATGTTGATGTGCATGTCAAAGTCTATTTGGTCAAACACAAATAAGATGAGTTCAAAATACTTAGATGTGCTGTGATGCGTTAAAGTAACATCCTACCCATAAATATTCCTGTAGTTGTCTGACAGCCTATATAAATCTACATTTTCTAACCCCAGGAGACAACTCGTACCCCTCCCCCTTACCTTTTACGATAAATTGCCTCCCATCACACTGCATTCACCTACTTCCCATCTCTTGATTATTGTTCCGGCACTCACATTCACACACCTCTGAACAAATGTTCATTCCTGCCAAGTTGCTTTGCTGCCAACAGTCCAAACCCAGTAATGATTGTAGCGGCACTTGGGAGGTGTTCACAAACAGGAAAGCCTCCCCATGGAAAGAATGGCCTCTTACTTTTGGCTGAGCTCTCCTGCAGCCAGCTGGGAGAAGGAGGAGGAGGAGGCATTGATGAGCAGCTGGGTTACACTGAGGGCTCGTCCTGCTTTATGTAGGCCAGGAGAACTTGCACAAATGTGCAGATGTTTTTGACAGTGTTAACATTGCTCACTCACTGCTTATAGTGAAAACTTGCCCAGTTTTAAGCTCAAGGCTGGAATATGGACCAGGCCACTGTGGCCAGTGTCTTCAGTGTCTTTCAAAAAGCGCACTCTCTAGAGACCCTTTTAAAAAAAAAATGTTTTAAGTTGAACTTGTTGTAACTTGAGCACTGCATTTTTAAAATGTTGTGCTATGTGCAAGATGTTGCTAAAGACGCAAGATGCGAGTTGCATCAGTTGAATACATCCATCTAGCACGTTGAACAGTTGAAAAATGTGTTTATTGTGAACAGACCCTTAGTGCTTATTTAAACACCTTATTGCAACTTTGTTGTTGTATTAATCCTACATTTTATTGATTTATTTTTTTTAATGCAATTTTATTTATATTGAATATTGTTATTTGGATATTACATCTTGTAATTGCAACTCAAATTTTGCAACAAAAAAAAATATTTTGATACTATTTGCAACTTTATTTTTAATTCCTGCAATGCATTTTTGTTTTGTCAACATTACATCGTATAAATTATCTTTGCAATGCAGTTCATCTCATAACTGCCACTTTCATAAATGCAATTTTCCATTTGTTTAAAAAAATAACATTTTGTAATTGCAGTATATTTGTTTATTTATTTATTTTTTGCATATGCAATTTTCCATTATTTGAACGTTAATGAGATTTGAACATCTTGTAGTCTCAACTTTTTAAAATTGTTTATTATTTGGACATTATTTAGAAAAAAACATTACTGGTGTGCATCTTGAGACAAAACATTGGCACTGATATATTTTTAATATATTGCTTCCAGTATTTTAGTCTGGGACTAGTTTAAGCCTTGTCTGTGAAACTGGGGGTTTCTGTTCTATTTCTATCTTAAACGTTTTTTTTTTATAATAATTTTTTTCAATTTCGCAATGCCATTTTTGGTTTTTCGGACATTATATCTCGCAGTTGTGATAAGAGATTGGCATAATATGTCCTTTCAACATTATATGTACATAATATGTACATGTAATGTTCAACCCCATCTTATGTGGTGTAGTTGCGAGAGAAAGACAAGAGTGAGATATGTGTTAAGTACCACGGACAGCTCCACCATTTGTACTCTACTTACTTTAGTTTCTGAAGTATGCATACTTATGAAATGAGAACAGAAGAACTTCAGCAAAGCTTTGACCTTCTTCTCACTCTTTGAGTAATTTGTCATTGAGTAAAGTGCAGTTTAACTTACCTAGTGTAACAAGGATAAGAAAAGCTCTTTAAAGAGCTACACATTCCCTAAATTTGGAATCAATCCAAGCTTGTAGTAAGTGACTTTAGGTCTTCAAGGAACACACTGATCAGAGAGGCAGGAATATTGATCTCAATTATGCCAAGATCCCTTCTTTAGAAGAAGAGGAACGATTACAGTACAAGAAGTATAATATCATCCCTGCTGCACAAACAAAGGGCCACACATTTGATAAGGCAGCCATACTATAACAGATTTGACAGTGAATGAAATTACGCGCCAAATTCTGTCTTAACTCCCAGCTGATACAGTAATGTGTGACGTAAAATCCAGAGATGTTGTGGAACACTGATAAAGAACAGATCGTGTCTTTGTTTGAGGCACTGAATGTAGGCAGTTGGAGCCAGCCATCCTGCTCATTCAGAGACAGTCTGCTTCAGGCTTTAAATGTGTTACATCTCTCCGCACAATAGCAGATGGGGTTATACTGGAAATAGCATGGTTGGATATGATCCAGCCTGGGTAAATTGGAAATATAGCTGTCAGTTTCTAAATAAACGTCCTGTATATTCATGTAATACTTTTCCACTTATTTGTCATAGTTTTTTCAACTTCATGTCATTCTGACCCTGTATCTTTCTTTTGTTGAAGGCAGAATATCTCTGTTTGTTTATTTTGGCAGAATATCTCCCAAAGAAACAAAATACAGTATGACATGAGAAGGGAGCAAATGATGACTCTTTTTGAAAATGAAAAGTGTTTCCTCAGTGTTCATTGCTCTCGTTTTTGGATTAAGCTTGAAGTGATTTGTTACATTTTTTGGAGATTATTCCTGAGACCTGTTCTCTCATTCGCAGCAAGTGGTGTTTGCTATCCGGGCCGGGGTCAATCCCTCGGGTCACCCTTCCAATGAGAGCAGCATGTGGGACCTCAGCAGCTCCTTCTTCTTTGCAGGGACTGTCATCACCACAATAGGTAACAGTTGTACTCAGTATCAATCCCCTAATTGATTCTTAAATAGATTATTGACTTTTAGAACTTATTCTTCATTATCACTTCATTTAGGGGACAAAAAAAAAATTGGGGAAAGGTGCTTGGTAAAACAAGTTTAACTCAGGTGACTTGAAAGTCAAATAAATAGACCACAAATAGCACAACTGATGAAAACAAATTCCATTGGATGTGTACCTACACTACTGTCCAAAAGTTTGGGGTCTGTGTTAAAAAATACAGTAATATTGTTAAATATCATTACAATTTAAAATAACTATCTGTCAATTTTAATATAATTTAAATGTCATTTATTCCTGTGATGTCAAATCTACATTTTCAGTAGCCATTACTCCAGTCTTCAGTGTCACATGATCCTTCAGAAATCATTCTAATATGCTGATATGATGCTCAAGAAATGTATATTTCTTATAATTACATGTAACCCTCGTTCCCTGAGAGAGGGAATGGAGACGTATCGTCAGTGACTGACGAATGGGGATTTCGCTTAGAAGCCAAACGCCTTTGAGCTCTAACAAAACGAGCCAATGGCATGAAAATGCCATGGGTCTGCGGAATTTGCATAATGCAAGCCCGCCCAACCGCGTGGGTATAAAGGGCGTTGCATAGCAATCTCGCATTATGTTACCTGCTGAAGAGCCGATGCCTGAGCGGCCGGCCGTTCCAGCGGTACAGCTGAAGTGGCTGAGGGACGTTACGTCTCCGTTCCCTCTCTCAGGGAACGAGGGTTACATACGTAACCGAGACGTTCCCTTTCGTTCAGTCACTCCGAGTAACATCAGTGACTGTCGAATGGGGGTCCCAATTTAATCACGCCACTTGGCTGCCCTCCAGTGCCCTCCAGTGCCCTGCATAGTGCGAACTCCCCCTCGTAAACGGACGAAGGACTGCACTAACACAGGAATACCAAGGTACACTGAGAAGCATATCCCACGTGGAGAAATGCAACACAATGCCTACCCTAAGGGGGGGACTTAACAAATACACATATGACCTTTACAAGGAACTGCATATGGAGTATACCGAGGTATCCAGCCGCAGGTGGAAAACATTTTAAACCCCAGGCATGGCAAGGTGTCTTGCCAAGGGAAGACACATGCTCAGAGAGATTTACCGTGGAGATACACATGTGGAGGTTACCCAACGGTGAACCATACACACGGCGGCACCTAGGCGAACGCGAAAGCTGATCACTCTGGCAAACACTCTGGCGTCGACATCATAAGTGCTGGAGGAGCTCAGGGCCTACTGAGAAGCTCACCTGAGTAGAATAGCGCACATATCCAGTCCGTGGAGTGGAATGGCGCAGCAAGCGATGACACCTGAGCCTGTCCAGTTACTGGCCGTTTGGGGCGAGTACACGAGCGGACACAGGCTCCACTCGGAGGTTATAAAACCTGGTGAATGTGTTAGGTGTCGCCCAGCCTGCAGCTCTACAAATGTCTGTCAGCAAGGCGCCACGCGCTAAAGCCCAAGAGGAGGCAACACTCCTAGTGGAGTGTGCTCTCACCCCAAGGGGGCATGGCATGCCTTGAACCTGGTAAGCCAGGACAATGGCGTCCACTATCCAGTGGGACAACCTCTGCTTGGAGAGGGCCTTCCCTTTCTGCTGTCCACCGTAACAGACAAAGAGCGGGTCTTAGGTCCTGAAACACTGCGTCCGGCCTACGTAAGCGTTAAGGGCGCATACTGGACAGAACAGTGCCAAGGCTGGGTCTGCCTCCTCCAACGGCAGCGCTTGCAGTTTCACCACCTGGTCCCTGAAGGGAGTGGTGGGAACCTTGGGCACGTATCCGGGCCGGGGTCTCAGGGTCACGTGAGAATCAGCCAGCCCGAATTCCAGGCATGCTTCGTCAACCGAAAATGCCTGCAGGTCCCCTACCCTCTTGATGGAGGCCAATGCAACCAGGAGTGCTGTCTTCATTGACAGGATTTTAAGCTCAACTGATTGCAAAGGCTCAAAGGGAGCTCTCTGCAGGGCTGATAAGACCACTGCGAGGTCCCAAGAGGGCATCTGAGGAGGGCGAGGCAGATTTAGCCTCCTCGCCCCCTCAAGAACCTGCTGACCAGGTCGTGCTGTCCAACCGTTTTGGAATCCACTAGGTCATGATGGGCCGATATAGTGGCCACATAAACCTTCAGGGTGGAGGACAGCCTTCGCTCCAACCCTTCTTGGAGGAAGGAGAGCACGGACCCGTGCTTCGGACCCGACGGACTTCTCAGTAAAAAGAGCACCAGGTGACGAAGAGGTTCCACTTCAACGCATAGGCCTGTCTCGTAGACGAGGCCCTAGCGGAAGTGAGGGTACTCAAACCTGCCGCGTCCCGTCCAGGACCCACACGTGTAGGTTCCACAGGTCGGGACGCGGGTGCCATAGGGTGCCCCGTCTCTGAGTCAGAAGATCCTGTCTCAGAGGAATAGGCCAGGGAGGGGCTGTCGCAAGGAGAACCAGTTCCGAGAACCAGGTCTTGCCAGGCCAATACGGGGCGACCATGAGGACCTGCTCCTTGTCCTCCCTGATCTTGCACAAGACCTGTGCGAGAAGGCTCACTGGGGGGAACGCATACTTGCGCCGGCCCCGCGGCCAGCTGTGCGCTAGTGCATCCGTGCCGAGAGTCTTCTCGGTCAGGGAGTAATACCAGTGGCAATGGGAAGAGTCGTGGGAGGCAAACAGATCTATCTGCGCGTCCCCAAACTGTTCCCAAATCAGCTGAACCGACTGGGGATGGAGACGCCATTCCCCCGGCAGCGTCTGAACACGTGGCAGCTCGTCGGCTGCACGATTCAGTTCTCCCGGGATGTGTACGGCACGAAGTGACCTCAGATGCTTCTGACTCCATAGGATGAGATGGCGGGCGAGTTGCAACATCCGGTGGGAGCGTAGACCACTTTGTCGGTTGATGTACGCTACTGTCGCCGTGTTGTCTGTACGGACCAGTACGTGCTTGTCCTTCAGCAGGGCTCGGAAGCGGTGCAGGGCAAGACGTACGGCCAGCAACTCGAGGCAATTGACATGCCATGTGCGCTGGGGTCCTCTCCAGGAGCCCGCGGCAGCATGTCCACTGCACATGGCATCCCAGCCCGTGGCAGAGGCATCTGTTGTGACAACAACATGCCTAGAAACTCATTCTAAGGGAACACCTGCCCGTAGAAAACTGAGGTTCGACCACGGGGTGAAGGTCTGATGGCAGGCGCGAGTGACTGGGACCCGCAGCGTGCCTTGTTGCCATGCCCACCTCGGGACTCAATCGCGGAGCCAGTGCTGAAGCGGTCTCATATGAAGCAAGCCGAGTGGCGTGACCACCGCTGCGGATGCCATATGCCCCAGGAGCCTCTGAAAGTACTTCAGTGAAACCGCACTCTTGCCCTCGAATTGACGAAGGTCAGCAGAGACTGAGCACGCTCACTCGTGAGCTGAGCATGCATGGCGACCGAGTCAATTTCTATACCGAGAAAAGAGATCATCTGCACTGGACAGAGTTTGCTCTTCTCCCAGTTGACCCGAAGGCCCAGACGGGCGAGGTGCAGGAGCACCATGTCCCTGTGTTTACACACCTGATCTCGAGAGTGACCTAGTATCAGCCAGTCGTCGAGATAGTTCAGGATGCGAACCCTGTGTTGCCTGAGTGGCACAAGGGCTGCCTCGACGACTTTCGTAAAGACGCGAGGAGACAGGGCCATCCCAAATGGGAGAACCGCGTACTGAAATGCCCGCCCCTCGAAGGCAAATCGTAGGAACGGTCTGTGTCGAGGAAGGATGGAGACGTGAAAGTACGCGTCCTTCAGGTCGATCGCTGCAAACCAATCCATTGGCCGCACGCATTCGAAAATGCGCTTGGCTGTGAGCATCTTGAACGGAAGCCTGTGAAGGGTTCGGTTCAAGATGCGCAGGTCCAGGATTGGCCGTAACCCACCAGTTTTCTTGAGTACGATGAAGTAGGGGCTGTAGAACCCCGACTCCATCTCAGCTAGAGGGACGATCTCGACCGCACCCTTCGCCAGTAGGGTGTCGATCTCCGCACACATGACAAGGGCGTTGCCACCCACCATGGTATAGCGGACTCCCTGGAACCGGGGAGGAGACCGCGCAAACTGAATCGCGTAGCCGAACCTGATGGTGCGAGTGAACCAGCTGGACAGATTGGGAAGCGCTAGCCACGCGTCCAAAAACTGAACCAGAGGGGTCATGCGAACCACAGGTGTACCCCCGATGGGGCAGCGAGGCGGAATGACCGGCCCAGACGTGGGAGGCATGGAAGCGTCCCGAGGTGTGGGCGTGGTCAAATTCCGTGCCCTGGCGGACGAGACCTGGGGAGGACGAGTCCCGCTGTGGTCTCGTCTGCCTGGGGGCTGGTGACAGAGGGGGCTGAGAGTGGCGAGGCTCGTGGGCGTTGCACACTGCCAGCCGCGCCCTCTTGGGGCTCGGAGGTGTGTTTGGTTCTTCCTTGGGAAAACAAAATATTCTCCCCCGGCCCTCCACCGGGGGAAGGAGTGGTCCTGCTACCATCTCCTGAGGAAGAATCGACATCACCTCCGAGCTGCCTGTGTCAGGAGCGCCGCTTTGACCGCTGTAAAGCGGGCTGCGGTGCTGAGACAGGCGGGAGCGCCATCCTCCGAAGTCCTCTAGAGAGCGCGCGGTCACCTTCGTGACTCGTAGAGCGAGGTCAGTGGCCGCACGCAGCTCTCGCATTAAAGCAGGGTCAGTACCACCCTTGTGCATGTCACGGAGTACCTTGGCCTGGTAGACCTGCAGCACAGCCATGGCATGCAAGGCAGACGCGGCTTGGCCCGCGGCTCTGTAGGTCTCCGCCACCAAAGTAGACGTAAACCAACAGGCTTTGGACGGGTGCTTAAGGTCACCACGCCATGTCGAAGAGCTCTGCGGACACATTTGCATCACAACAGACCGTTTGACAGGGGGCACCCTAGTGTACCCTTTAACCGCGCCACCGTCAAGGGCAGTAAAGGCGGAGGTCGATGACGAGCGATCGCGGAAAGTCAAGGGAGACTCCCACGATTTCGTCACCTCCTCATGCACCTCCGGGAAGAAAGCTATCGGAGGCTGGCGGGCGAGCGCTCCCGAAGGAGGCAACACAGCCGAATCCTCATCTTCGGAGGTATCAAGCCCGCCCTGTGATGCGGTGATCGACATAGCATCATCCGCCGGCGCGCCGAATAACACGCTGGGCCCAGGACGGGAAACACCAGCGCCATCGTCCGACAGCACCACGGGTAACAGTGTGCTAGAAGGGGGTGTGGCCCGAGGAATTTTTGTCGGGTTGTTCCACACCATCAGCCTCAAGTCACCCTGACCACCAGCCAAAGTGGTCCCACACGGGGTGGGAACAGATTGGGGTGTGGTAGAGGGGACCCTCTCTCCTTTACGGAGATCATTGAGTCTCGAAAAGGTGCTTTTCAGAGCAACGTGCAGGCCGCACTAACACTAAACTTTGATGTCAAGAAGGGGGCCACAAAATATCCTGCGGGCCGCAAGTGGCCCGCGGGCCGCGAGTTTGAGACCCCTGTTCTAGAGGAAAAAAGGAAAGCGAGGGAGGAAATTTTATAATTTAATAATAAGAGTAGGAGACGAATATAATGAATTTATCCAGATTTATATGGACGGTGGTAAAAAAAAAAACCCAGAAAGATAGAGGCAACAGGGTTTGGGGTGGTAATACCAGGTAAAAGATTGGAATAAATAAAAGAACATTGGATAAATTAGGAGTATATACTGTAGAAATGTTGGCAATATTACCTGCATTAAGGTGGATGGAAAAGACGGGACAGGACAAAACATTGATATGCTCTGACTCGAGATGGGTCTTGCACATGTTGCCCACTTGGGTCCCACCTAGTGGCAAGTGCCATCCTATATGAAATCCATCTGGCAATTAACATGGGGTCATTATGGAACCTGCGGATAATCCTATGTTGAGCCCATTTTTCAGCCCATTTCATACCCATATACAAATGTTGTCTGGGTTAAAGCTGGGACCGAGATGGGTCTTGCACATGTTGCCCACTTGGTTCCCATCTGGTGGCAAGTGCCATCTTTTATGAAATCCGTCTGGGCAATTAACATGGGGGCCATTATGGAACCCGTGGACAACCCTATATGGGGTCTATTTCTCAGCCCATTTCATACCCATATGGGCCGCATATACAAATGTTTGCTGGGTGGGTCTTCATCAGCTTTAGCTAGTTTAAGTTCATTTCTTTCAAAAAGCCGGCAATATATTCTGAATTAAGTACTTCGGCTGAATACAAGTTAATAAAAGTAGTCATGTAAAATGTATGTGGGTTCCAGCGCATGTAGGGATTAGGGGAAATGATGCAGCAGATAAGATAGCAAAGAGGGCACTGCTGAAAGATAACATAGCAATGCAAATTAATATTAGCAAAGCAGAGGTTAAAAGCATAATATGGGAGAAAATAAATGAAAGGTGGCAAGAAAGGTGGGAAAGAGAGGAGAAAGGGATAAGTTATATCAAATTCAAAGAAATGTCAAAGGAGATAGGGTGGAAAGTGGGAACCAGAGAGAAGAAATAGTGTTGATGTAGTTAAGGTTGGGACATTGCACACTAAACAAAACCCTTAAGATGATAGGAAAACGTCAGACCGGATTGTGTGAGGGATGTCAAGAAGAGGAATCAGTAGAGCATGTAATCATGATTTGTAGAAGATATTAAACACATAGAGAGGTGATTCAAGTTAAAAAAGTTACTGAACATGAAAGATAGGGCACAGATCAGAGTACTGATTACTTTTTTTTTAAAGAGAATCAGGGGTTTTCAATAGGATTTAAAGGAGTTATTATAATGGGCTATAAGTAGAGTATAGAAGAACAGAGCAAGGTATTTTGGAAAATGAAATGTAGTTTAAGGAAAAAAGTTTTGTGTGTATGTGCATGAGTGAATGGGTAAATATGAGTGTATTAGTGGGGAAAGAGGGTAAGGAAAGTAGATTGAAAGTAGATTGATAAACCCATGATCTGATCCACACTCCGGGGCAGAAGGTGGCAGTAATGCACCAATAAGCTGGATGCCAACCACTGTAAAACAAGAAAGAACAAGGCAAGCCTGTAAACTTAGCCGAAAAAGCGTAACGCTAGTCTCAGCCTCAGACGTCACGCCCACAGACCATTGGCTGAACATCTGATGCATATGACACACTTATCTGAAAACACTTCAGGAGTTCCCAACCCTAACCCGTTCTTGAATGGATCATTTATAGACGCATGCCGGCCTATTATTGCAGGGGCATCGACTTTACATTTTGACACCCCTAAACATGACACAGAACAAAACGAACTGTGATTGGTTGCGTTACATGTCTTTTCATTTCCTTGGCCAATGAAAGCTGCAATGGTGTCCAGACCTTCTGCCGTCATTCTGAAGGTCTGGCTACGCGTGACTAGCGTAACGCCTGCTAATGCTGCGGTGCATGGACCCTAGTATCTCCCAATAATAAAACCATCTCTGATTTAAATCATGTTCTCAGTATCCATTTTTGCAAAGTACTGCAGGTTCACCTGCATACCATACTATAATTAAGCTCTACTGTCAACCAGAACCAAGTTTGATGGGTCTGCAGATAAGTTTTTTTTACATCAATGCTCAATCTCCTCACTTCAACCTAATGCATACCATAGTCAAACAAGTGTGCTTTCTTCATGTCACAAGTGTGGTGTCTGCTGTCTGGTACAATGATTTACATCCATAGTTCATTCATTCACATATTTCTTGTAACATATACAAGATGTGTTTGAATATCCAGCCGACGGGAAGGATGTGTAATTCCAGTTATTACACCTACGCCAGGGCAAATCCATGCAGCTGAATACGGCACTAAATTCCGCACATTGGCAGCACAGAGCGGATGGAACGATGTGGCTTTGAAAACAGTTTTCCGCAAGGGTTTAAATCCCATTGTACAAGCGGAACTGGTGTGTAAAGACGAATCCTTAAGTCTTTCACAGTACAATAACCTGGCAATCAAGCTTGACAATTTAATTAGAAAACTAGCCACAATCCAGTTTATCCTGTGAAGTTCCCACCATCACTGAACTATCCAGTCATTTTTCCCATGAGTCACCTGAACCTATGAAAATTGGGTGAAGAACACCAGCACCAATTACTTAATTTTCTACAGTATGTTTCTACTGTGGACACCCTGGTCATCAGTGTGTCTCCTGCCTTTTGAAGACAAGGGCTGAAACAACCAAGGTGAGCCTAACCTCATGTTTCCACAATTTCTCACTACCAATCTCACTACTAATCAGGCCCGTTGTGTTACAGCCCTAATTTGAGACATCAGCTACTGATTCATGAATTCCAACTCCCTACTGTGCCATGCTCTCCCCCCATACATATCATGGCAGTTGACAATAAACTCATTGGAGAGGGAAAAACACCACTCCAAAATTATCAAAATTTTACTTTTTCATACTGAGGAACTTATCCTGTTTGTCATCTCCTCACCATTTCATCCCATCGTCTTGGGCATCCTTGGCTTTCAATACATGACCCAGAGATCTCATTAAAGGGGACATGTCATGAACATCTGACATTTTCTGTGTTTAAGTGCTATAATCGGGTTCCTTGTACATCTACCAACCCAGAAAACGTGAAAAAGGACAACCAAGTAACTTTGTTTTGGTAAGCCTTTTTCTACCAGCATGTGAAAAAACGAGCCGCTCAGATTTCTCTCCCATTCTGACGTAGGAAGGGGATCTATTATAATATTACCACCGCTTAATAAACCAGCAGCCATATCACTCTGTAGCCCAAGACTGGTTTCCCACTGAAGCTAAGCAGGGCTGAGCCTGGTTAATACCTGGATGGGAGACCAACTGGGAAATCTAGGTTGTTGCTGGTAGAGGTGTTAGTGAGGCCAGCAGGGGGTGCTCACCCTGTGTTCTGTGTGGGTCCTAACACCCCAGTATAGTGATGGGGACACTATACTGTAACAAGCACCGTCCTTCGGATGAGATGTTAAACCGAGGTCCTGACTCTCTGTGGTTATTAAAAATCCCAGGATGCCCATCGATAAAGAGTAGGGGTGTAACCCGGCATCCTGGTCAAATTTGCCCATTGGCCCCTGTCCATCATGGCCTCCTAATCATCCCCATATATATATATATATATATACACATACACGATTGGTATCATCACTCTGTCTCCTCTCCACCAATCAGCTGGTGTGTGGTGGGCGTACTGGTGCAATATGCCTGCTGTCGCATCATCCAGGTGGATGCTGCACATTAGTGGTGGTTGAGGAGATTCCCCCCTTCTATGTTAAGTGCTTTTAGTGCCTAGAAAAGCGCTATATAAATGTAACAAATTATTATTAATTATTAATCTGCATGTTCCGTATTAGCATAGTTTCCGCCCTCAGCCACTGTCCACCATTTTCTCCGCGCTCGAGCAGCTGTAGCGACAACAATGTCATATAAGCAATGCAGGTGCATTGCCTGAACGAGGGACAATTCAAGGCAGGTTTTGCTAAAAAGTTAAAGCTCAATGATGGATCAGTACCAACTTGTAATCCCCTTCATAGTCTCCGGAGCATTACTGGTCACGGCAGTAATGAAAAGGAGAGCACGCACTTTATAATAGTTTATGAGTTGTTTTACGGATCTAGTTTACCAGTTTTTACCACCCACTGAAAAGGCTAGATGAATTAGATGGAAAAAAGTCCATGAAAACGAAAAGGAAACTAAACCTCAACGTAACATTAACAACTAAAGTGAACATTTTAATGGAAATTCTATTATTAAAAGGGAAATAATCAACTTGTGATTTTTGTCCCCTAACCACAAGGTTATTTAGCCTACATATGGTCTGAACACTCAAGATTTTATGGATTCATTTCTCAGCAAATAATCAGCAGCTGCATTTTTCATTTTGACTTCATCTAAGGATGTGTAGGACATTGCATGAATGTTATTTAATAAGCTTGATTAATGAACCTTAACTAATCCTTTCAACAGCTTTGACCGTTCTTGAATACATGTGTATGGCACCTTTGAAACCTGCTAGAACAGAGCCAAGTAGTGGATTAAAGAGCTAGCCCCCCTTCAGTGTCCACTCCCCACTTAGGTGGTGAAGTATAAAGTGCATTTAATGAACCGAGCAGGTCTGATAGCTTGACCTTTTATACAGAGTTGAAAGAGGCCAAGTTCTTGGGGCTTCAAATTAGATCTCCATATTTTATGTACATTTTTAAAAGTTTGGGGGCACTAAGATAATTTTTTTTCTTTTTCAGCAAGGATGCGTTAAAATTACAGTAAAGACAAAATGTAATGTTACAAATTATTTCTATTTTAAATGAATGCTGTCCTTTTAAACTTTCTATTCATCAAAGAATCCTGAAAAGACGTGTCACATTTCCACAAAAATATCAAGCAGCACAACTGTTTTCAACATTGATAATAATAAGAAATGTTTCTTGAGGATCATGTGACTCTGAAGACTGGAGTAATGGCTGCTTAAAATTCAGCTTTGCCATAACAGGAATAACTGATAAAGATATACTATTTTTCTATATTTTCTTTTTGTCTTCATGAGCATATATATATATATATATATTGTGGAATACACCTGTTGGGTGCTTTCATCGGTTAGCTTTCAGCCAGCAGATGTCTTCAGGTGGTACCCAACCTTCCTTGAGTGTTTCGACCCTTAACCACAACACACTCCAGTTGGTGGGTCGGCAGTGGTGGCCAAATCACTGCCAATCTGCTCCTGGCTTCCAGCTTTCTTCCTCTCTCTTACTCCATATCCAGCATGAAGATCCCTATGTCAACCCTATGTTATGGGGACAAAATAAAGCCCACAAAGATGGCAATATCCAAAATCCTTGTCCTTGTGGGGACAATTTTTAGTCCTCATGAAAAAAACTGCTTATAAATCATTTGAACGTTTTCAGTGATGGGGTTCTGGGTTAGGGGATAGAATATACAGTTTGTACAGTATAAAAATCATTATGGCTATAGAAAGTCCTTATAAAACATGAAAACCTAACCGGTTTGTGTGTGTAAGTGAGCGTGTTGACAAATACATGTTTGTAAATCAACATAATCCATAATCTCTTATTTGTGTTTGTGTCACCCAAGAAAGTCAATCACAGGCTTGGCCTTTATCCCTAACCCAACTGCTAATTTGTTTGTCAATAGGCGACCAAATAATTCTTCTCTTTTGTCATTTGAATGAAAACCTGTCAACTCCCCCTGTCCACCCCCATCAGCAAAGATGCACACTCACTTTGGAGTGTCCTAATGCATTCATCTGTTAGTGAGGGCATTGCATTCACTAATAGGCATCAGCACCTGTGTGCAGAGTATTTGCCAATGCTGAAGCCCTCACAAGACACACTTGTGTGCTCATTAAGCTTGTTTTGCGTCAGTCTTTCAGTAAGTAGTGCTTCTTCACTAATGAGGGTGGCATGACATTTTTTGTTCCCTGTGTCAAACACCAACAGAATCGACCGAGACATGGCAGTTCATCGCTGAGAACAGATATTATCCTGCTTTTTATAACACATAATTTCAGTCATTTAGATGTTATAACTCGTGAATGTGTTCATGATGCTTTTCAAAACTGGGACAGCTACTTTTTGTACATTTTGTACAGAACATTTGTTCTTTTATGTGCTTTTATTTCCATTGCTATCCTTATGATTATTCAGATGAAAACTTGAAGATGGCCAAAGTCATTAAAATAGTCATTGGTATCCATCCAGTTAAAAAATTGTACGGTTCATAAATTCCTTCCTTCAAGGACTGCCTGGAGAACAAATATGACAAATATGGTTTGATAAACATTATCAGTCTTTTTATTTTATTTTTTAAAACTATTGTTTAAAAATGAAGGAAACTGAGGAAGAACTGGAGGATCTGCTAAAACCGGTATTTTTCACAATATAAACTCTCATAGGAAAAATGACCAAATAGCTCTAAACATTTTCTATATGTTTTCTTACTCTTTATCTATAATTCTGCCTTCTAATACTTTCAGGTCCAGTATGTCAGATTTGTACTTCATCTTTTAATATTTTCTGTCCCCACCACAAATACATGATACATTTTATTTTTAACAATAAAGAAAAAATACTTTAATTAATTTTTTTTTTCGAAACATAAACACATACTGTTCAAAGTGTGAGATTTAAAAAAGAAAAAGAAAAAAAAGAAACGTGTACTTTTATTCAGCAAGGATGCATTCAATTAAACAAAAATCCCATTAAATACATGCATGATGCTAAAAAAAAATCAGCACCAAATCAGCATGTTAAAATGGATCATGTAACAAGGATCACAATACTAAGAAAACATAGAAAGCATGCACATACAAAAGCATCTGAAATACAGGTACATGACTAAAAATCTACAAAACAATACAAAACAAATTCAGCTCTCCAGAACACTACAACGTGACGTTTTAAACAGCACAGCTCTTCGTCAGACTAAATGCCACTATAAAACACACACTCAAATCATTCGAAAAACACATGACCATGTCACATGGCAGAATCACATGGTGAAAATAATAATAATAATAATAAAGTGATCACAATACTAAAAATTCAGTTATGCCATCACAGAAAGAAAACAAATAATGTGAAATATAAATAGAAAACAGTTCTTTTAAATTGTAGGCCTAATAATATTTCACAATTTGAATTCTTTCAAAAACAAAACTGTTGATAAACGTTTTAAACAGTATAGTGCATGTGAGCAACAAATGTAAGACTTTACAGAGCAAATGAGATATATTGTTTAAGCAAAGAGATTGAGAGCATATTCCATTTTTCTATGAAGGTTCTGTTTTCATCATCGATTTCTCTTTTATCGATCAAGACACGTGTTGACATACCACTGCATCAAATCCTGTGGCTCATGTCTTTTTACTTTTGAAGATTTGTCTGCAAAGTCATTTGCATAAAAATGATAGATATGACACAATTAAATATGTGCATCGTAACAGTGCAGTTTTGGGAAACTTGTTTTTATCAGACAGAGCAGATTTTATCATAATCAATTGGGGCTGCAAAAAAATTATTGTCAGTCGGAATTTTCCCCACTGGTTGCCAGTTTGGGTTCTTATCTCTGGCAAATTAATTATTCATTATTACATCTTGTTTGTTTCTATTTAAGGAAATTAGATGTTATCTGAACAATGAAGAGTCTGGCAAAAGTAGAAAATAGAAATGCTGAAGCCATTAACACACGATATAAATTTTAACACGCGTTATAAACTTAAATCCTAATGGTTAATCTGCTGGAACAAGTATGATATTTTTATCCAACCATGAACATATGTGCATAATATTTCCAAAAGACTGTGCAAAGACATTACAGTTATTATCTCCATTGTGCCGTGTGTAATTAAAGTTGTCTCACAGGAAACCATTTTTATGGCTCTTTCAGGTTTTTTTATTTAATTTGATTTCAAAGAGGACCGAGTGCATGAGGAGTGATTGAGCCCACTTAATGTGTTTCAAGGAAAATGTAAACGTAATTGGATGGAGGCTCTTGCGGAAATGCCCCCCACTGCTGTTGCTTTTTGCTCTTGTAATTGCTTAAATTCCTATCATGGTAGTGTTACACACATTCATACTGCTGTGGCCAGAAATGATGCAAAAGTCACTTCTGTTCCAGACATTGTGTTTTTCTGAGAATGATCCCCCCACCCCAATGTCCCCGCAAACTACTACAGCCCTGACATCCCAATCATAGTTTCCTAAAAAGTTTCTTAACCAGCATCAGCAGTTTGTTGTTGTTTTAAAATAATATTCCTGGTTCAGTACAAATTAAAGGCACAATGTGAAAGATTTTTAGATTTGATTTTTCCAAAAATCACTAGAACAATGTAAAAATTTGTGTCGACTGTGTTTTGTGTACTTGCATTATACCAAACGTTTCCAACGTAAACATGTTTCCTTCTATGTCCAGTTTCAATTTCGTAGAAACCATGGAATCACATCAGGCGCTTCAATATATTATGTGTTGTATTAGACAGGTGAGCAACTGTTTGGATACTTTTATCAACAGAAAACAATGTTATATAGCTCAACACAATTAGTCTTATTGTTTGAATAACTTGTTTTCTTGATTTACCACGAGTACCATGTTTTTACCATGCCAATTTTGTAAAGTGGCTAACATAGCATAATCAGAGAGAGTTTTCTCCATCATACAATATATTTTGAAATGAATTGCATGTAATTTAAGTCATCCAGTTTTTATTAATATGATATTCTAATATCGATCTAGATTAATGCAGAGTGCAACAAGTCTCTCATACCAGGCAGCCACCAAGCGAACGCAAAGACTAACATTAAAACATACTTTCCAACACATTCAAATTGATTTAGAATGATAATTTTTATTTGAACCATGTAAAACAATGCTGCGTTGCCCCACATACGCAATGAAAAGACTGCAGTGCATAATAAAATCTCCGCTGGCCTCGAAACCAGTGTGTATTGCAGGTGTCTTTCATTAGCATTTGCACCAGCGGCATCATTCAAATTGAATATATTAGCTCATCCATGAACATGATTTTTGCCAGAGTCCATTGGATTCCTTTCTACCGGCGGTGGAGGTGAAGACGACAACACCCATGAATCCACACTCATTGACGGCATCATCAAGCTACGCATTTGTTTTGAATAAGCAACATCTAGCGGCTAAATTACATACCTTGCCTTTAATGTAAATATACATAAGTCGTGGTAAAAAAAAGCAACAAATCAAGGTTACAATGAGGAACTTACAATAGAAGTCCATTTTTGAAGGATTTAAAAGCATAAATGTGAAGCAGTGTTGGGAAGGTTACTTTGGAAATGTAATGGGTTACAGATTATTCAAATGTAATGAGTAGTGTAATTATTTCAATTACTTAAAGTAATGTAACTGATTACATTTGATTACTTTTTGATTACTTTTCTAATTACCAGCACTGAAACGCCCTTTTATCACTTTGCCATGGTGGCAACTCTCAGACAGGTTGTAGCCTACAGCTTCCAGCGGCAATGTGGATTGATATAATTGGCACGTGGTGCTCTGCAAATTCAAATGAAAACCATTCAAAAGCATCAGAATAGCATCGCTTTACTAAACAGCCTTTAAATGGCAGGCGGCATCGTGCACATCAAAAACAGGCAAAGCAACAAATTAATATTATTCTACATATTCAACCTAGATTTTTACAGAAAATATTCAGATGTAACCCCCTTTGTAATCATTAACATTTTCATAAGTAACTATAATTTAACTACACATTTTTTCTAAGTAACTGTAACTGATTACAGTTACATTTATTTTGTAATTAAATTACGTAATCTAGTTACATATAACTAGCTACTCCCCAACACTAATGTGAAGGTTGTAATTTTATTAAAACACATTAATTATCTAAAAAGTAGTGGATTTTTAGAGCTGTAAAGTTGTTTGCATCATTTGTATGCTTGTTTTAGGGTTTGGCTGCACTGCATTGTTATGGCAACATAGTTGTAAAATTGCTACAAATGCTGTTGAAAGTTTGTATCCTTGCCATTAAACTGATTCTTGTAAATCTTTAAGGAGTTTGAATCAAAAATCCCTTTCCATGTGTGAATCTGATGGCATGTATAATTTACCTCACCTCACTGTGACCCATTTGACAATTCCTCATGCCGTCGATAGGCCTGAAACTGAATACCTTTCAAAATGAATACATTTACACAGCTGAAATTAATCCCACTTTTTGGCCCATTTATTGCATTTATATTTATGTAATGATTTGTATCTGTTTTGCGCTTGTACTAAATTTAGGTGTTGAAACAGTCTTAACTGTGAGACTCTCCATGTCTGGATAATTCAGCACTAATGTTCCCTGATAGATAAATAATGCTAATCTAAATTCTCAATAAGCTGTCTGCACACTAAATCAAAACTTTTGAGTGCACTAGGGGAGTGCGATTTTAAACTTTTTCTTTTACATGAATTATCGGTTTGACTCAACAAAATATTATCAAATTATCAACAAAATATCTTACAAGCTTTATAAAAAAATTAAAAAATAATGTTTTAGGAAGCACAAAAATACCCCAGCTAATATAAATGTTCTAAGAACATTCCCATTTATGAACATTCCCTGTTATGAAAACGTTATTTCTGAATGTACACTCAAAAAATTATACGTGGGTTTTACTTAATTTTTTTTATGTCAACAGGTTCCACATAATTGGGTTATGTTGAATTTAATTAAAATAGTTTATTTCAGTAAACTTAAGTTCCCTTTCAGTCGGTCACTTCGACGTACGTCGGTTGTACCGACGAATTGGGATCACTTCAGGGAGCCCCTATCAGCTTCGAGATATAGAGAACAGGCCAATGTGTCATTGGCGTGCGAGATTTGCATCTCACGCTCCGCCCCGCGCCGCGGGTATAAACAGGAAGCGAGAGCAACGCACTGACGTCATTCACTTCGGAGCCAAACGGCGTTGATGAAGCAAGACTGCTTTTCTAAAAGAGAGCCTATCTACAAGAGAGATACTCCAGAGAACGAGAAGGACGCTTTGTGTTGGCGAAAAGGCACAATCAGAGCGATTGCGTGCTCACCGCTGCATCAGCATAACAAACTGCTGTTCTCACAGCAACTGTCGGTTGGTGAGGGCGTTTGTTTCAGTGAGTGCAGACACATGACTGCACTTACCTCCTGTGTGCTGCCGCGGTCTTCCCCTGGGTGCTTCAACACTGTTGAAAGAGCATTTCCTCACAAAAGAGCAACACGGGTGTGACACTGCGTCTTTCAAGACGTCATTCCACCCGTGCTTTTCTGGATGCGGTTGTTTCCTGTCCTGACGGCCACGATCCCTCTCGCATAAACATGTTGAGACTGTGTTCGTGGGTGATCCGTGTGAAGGTGATCCTAGCTGCCGGGTGACAGCGCCACGGCAACCCAGCGCGATTCACTCTGCGCCTCCAATGCGTGGTCGAGACTATGATACCTCAAACGCTTATACCCCGATCTAGTCTCTTTTCTGGTGCACCAGAAAAGGGGCTACTTTGGCTGATAAGCCTGGGTGACCTGAGGATTACAGTGAGGCTTCCCTGCCGAGTACACCTCTGTGGGCCCCCCACTCCTCTATCGCATCGCAAGCATGTTGAGACTGTGTTTGTAGGCGGTTTATGTTCTCTCATGAGAGCATAGCCACGTCGATGCGTTGTTCGTCTTGCCTTTTTCATCTCACGGCCACGCTCACTATCTCGCATGTCTGCTGGTAGCTTCAGATGGGATTGCTGGTCCTTAAAAAAAAAAAAAAAAAAGGGTTTCATTTGGGGTTCTAGCAGAGGACAGATGTCAATCGCTGCATCAGAGAGAGGGCTGTTGTGTGTTGAAAATGAAGATGATGCTGAGATTCCCACTATAATAGTGGGCGCTCATGCTGAATCAGATTCAAACTTGACAGCCATGCTTTCCCGGGTGGCTGAGGCGTAGTGCAACGCATAAATCGCCTTGCCCGCCCCTTGCCTTTTCCCGGATGTGCATTGGAAGGCTTTGGAATTGTGGAACTTTTGGTGGCAAAATATGGAACACCAATACGGCCATAATCTTTATAAAGTTTTCCTCTCTCTCACTACCCTCATCGGTGGAGTGACAGTGCCACTGGCAGGCCACCTCCGCCCTGCTGAGTGCACAAGGGTAATTCTGGCCGAGGTTGAGCTGCGCACAGCACTGGCCCTTGGCCAGACGATGTCCACCCTGGTCCAGAAACACCATTGACCCGGATTTGGTCGGAACTGTTCTCCCCCGGAGGAGGGCCGGGTGGAAAACCATTAGTAATTTTGTTCCGCCACTGGTGTTAAAAACAGCCAGTGGTACCCAAATTCTCAAGAGCAGTTCCAATACCTCTGGGTCTCAGGAGTTCAGGAGTGACAGCGTGTGATGCTACAAAGCCTCGCCGCTCTCATTCCCCTCCCCACAAGAGGGCGAGAATGGCAGTGTGTGACGCTACAAAGCCTCGCCACTCTCATTCCCCTCTTTTCAGCGGTGCGTGGATGACAGTGCGCGACGCTATGCCTCGCCGCTGTTGTTCCCCGCTGAGGAAGGAGGTGAAGCAGACTGTGTGCAATGCCACAAAGCCTTGCCACGCTCAGCCCCTCCTTCATTTGGGGAGCACACTTGGTGGTGTGCAACGCTCCCATGCCTTGTCAACCTCTGGTGCCTCTCCAAATCGCCAGCAGGGGTCGCTGGCTGTCGGGACGCACACAATGTGCCTCCTCACACTCGCCCGCCCCCTCAGCGGATGCAGGTTTGTATGTCATACACCCAGACCCCTCCACGGACCACTCCCATGTCATCCACGAGTCCCTGCATTCCATTGGGCAGCCCCTCTGCGGGTACGTCTGTGGTGCCGATGATCCCGCTTGTACGGTCTCTGGGGGCCTGGCTAGTGCTCCCCAGGCCGTCTCACTGGCTCATCCACACCATCAGACTCGGCTATGCGATTCAGTTCACCCGGGGTCCCCCCAAGTTCAAGGGCGTTCACTTCATGTCTGTAACGAGGGAGAACGTCCCTGTACTTCAGGCGGAGATCGCTGTCCTACTGGCGAAGGACGCGATAGAGCCGGTCCCTCCAGCCGATATGAAGTCCGGGTTCTACAGCCCGTACTTCATTGTACCCAAGAAAGGCGGCGGGTTACAACCGATCTTGGATCTGCGATACTTGAACCGCTCCCTTCACAGGATGCTGTTCCGAATGTTGACGCAGAAACGCATCTTCAGGTGCGTCCGTCCCCAAGATTGGTTTGCAGCGATCGACCTGAAGGACGCGTACTTTCATGTCTCGGTTCTCCCTCGACACAGACCGTTTCTACGCTTTGCATTCGACGGACGAGCATATCAGTACAATGTCCTGCCCTTCGGGCTGTCCCTGTCACCCTGTGTCTTCACGAAAGTCGCGGAGGCGGCCATTGCTCCCATGAGAGAGTGTGGTGTTCGCCTTCTCAACTATCTCGACGACTGGCTGGTCCTTGCCCAGTCGCGGGATCAGTTGTGCGAACACAGGGACATGGTGCTTCGGCACCTCAGCCATTTGGGTCTTCGGGTCAACTGGGAGAAGAGCTAACTCTGTCCCATACAGAGGATCTCTTTTCTCGGGATGGAGATCTACTCGGTCGCCATGACAGCGCACCTCACCGAGGAGCGCGTCCAGTCGGTGTTGAACTGCTTGAATTCGTTCAAAACGCAGCACAGCGGTACCACTGAAACAATTTCAGAGGCTCCTGGGGCATATGGCAGCAGCAGCCGCAGTAACGCCTCTAGGGCTGCTCCATATGAGACCGCTTCAACGCTGGCTACAGGACTGAGTCCCGAGATGGGCATGGCACAGCGGGTCCCTCCGTGTCCAAGTGACGCAGAGATGCTGCCAAACCTTCAGCCCGTGGTCGGACCCTTCATTTTCTACGGGCAGGAGTGCCTCTAGAACAAGTGTCCAGGCATTCTGTTGTCTCCACGGATGCCTCATCCACCGGCTGGGGTGCCACGTTTAACGGGCTTGCAGTTTCGGGTCTGTGGACGGGGCCCCAACTGCAATGGCATATCAATTGCCTGGAGTTGCTGGCAGTTCGTCTTGCTCTCAGCCACTTCAAAACGCTGCTCAAAGGCAAGCACGTTCTGGTCCAGACAGACAGCACTGCGGCCGTTGCGTACGTCAACAAACAGGGTGGTCTACGCTCCCGCCACATGTCCCAACTTACCCGCCATCTCCTCCTGTGTAGTCAGAAGCATCTGAGGTCCCTTCGTGCCATTCACATTCCGGGCCCGCTCAATTGTGCGGCCGACGAGCTGTCACGGTTACCGGTGCTCCCCGGAGAGTGGAGACTCCATCCCCAGGTGGTCCAGCTGATCTGGAGTCGCTTTGGGGGCCGCACAGACCGGTCTGTTTGCCGCCCCCGACACGACCCACTGCCAGGGCACCCTCGGCATGGATGCACTGGCACACAGCTGGCCCAGATCTGTGCTCTCTTTTCTTCAAGACGGGTTGGAGCGAAGGCTGTCTCCCTCCACCCTCAAGGTGTACGTTGCCGCTATTGCCGCGAATCACGACCTGGTTAATGGTGAGTTCTTAGGCAAGCACGATCTGATCATCAGGTTCCTGAGGGGGGCGAGGAGACTGAATACGCCTCGTCCTCCCTCTATACCCTCTTGGGACTTAACTCTGGTGCTGACCGCACTGCAGAGGGTGCCCCTCGAGCCTTTGCAGTCAGCTGAAAATCTTGTCTTTAAAGACAATACTCCTGATTGCATTGGCCTCGGTTAAAAGGGTAGGGGACCTGCAGGCATTTTCGGTCGACGAATCGTGCCTGGAATTCGGGCCTGGCAATGCTCAGGTAACTCTGAGACCCTGGCCTGGATATGTGCCCAAGGTTCCCACTACTCCCTTTCGGGACCAAGTGGTGAGCCTGCAAGCGCTGCCCTCGGAGGAGGCAGACCCAGCCCTGGCTTTTCTCTGTCCAGTTTGCGCCCTGCGCATCTATGTTGACAGAACGCAAAGCTTCAGGACCTCAGAGCAGCTCTTCGTCTGTTACGGAGGGCAGCAGAAGGGAAAGGCTGTCTCCAAGCTGAGGATGGCCCACTGGATAGTGGATGCCATCGTCTTGGCGTATAAATTCCAAGAAGTGCCCTGCCCGCTCAGGGTTAGAGCTCACTCCACCAGGGGTGTAGCTTCTTCTTGGGTGCTGGCTCGTGGCGCCTCGCTGACAGACATTTGTAGAGCTGCGGGCTGGGCGACACCAAACACGTTCGCTAGGTTTTATAGCCTACTTGTGGAACCGGTTGCTTCTCGTGTGCTCGCTTCCCATAGTCAGCAACACTGAAGTGGCCGTTCTAGTGTCGGCTTGCTGCTCCACTCCCTTCCCCATGGAACGGATACGTGCGCTTATATTCTCCAGTCGAGTTCCCCAGGAATTGGCGAACCCTGTTGAGTCCTCCGCAATCCGCGACAGTCGGATGTGGCGGAGTGTCCGACGCCAGATCTGGCACTTGTATGCATTGGTGGAACTTGTGTCAGGCTGGGTTCCGTATGTTGTGACCTCTACGGTGGTCCCATATGTGTATTCTCCACGGTACAGCTCCCTACAGCGAGCTCGTGTCTTTCCCTCGGCAGAGTTCCTCTGCCATCTCAGTACGGTGTCGTTCCCCCGCCTACAACAGGCCGGGGCCACCCCTGGACTTCCGTATGTTGCACTGCCCAAGGCCAGTCCATACGTGTATTCTCCACATGGTAACTCCCTCCGGGCATGATGTGGCTTCCGTAGCGTCCCTCCGGGCACGCTTTCCCAGCGTTATCCATTAAGTCTGCTGAGTGGGTCTTGCGGAACAGCAGTGTGAATCTCCCTGCGTGAATTTCCCCGCCCGCATCAGAACGGGGTCTGAGGGGTTCTCGCTGGGCGTTGGAAGTGGTAGTAACTGTGGCGTTTTCCAAAGGGATCCCAATTCATCGGTACAACCGACGTACGTTGAAGTGACCGACTGAAAGGGAACGTCTCGGTTACGTATGTTAACCCTCGTTCCCTGAAGGAGGGAACGGAAACGTACGTCCCGTCGCCACAGTTCCTTACCATCGCTGCATGGCCGAGTCACTAGTTCGGCTCCTCAGTGAAAACCGCCAGTGCGTTGCTCTCGCTTCATGTTTATACCCGCGGCGCGGGGCGGAGCGCGAGATGCAAAATTCTCGCACGCCAATAGCCAATTGGCCTGTTCTCTATATCTCGAAGCTGATAGGGGCTCCCTGAAGTGATCCCAATTCGTCGGTCCAACCGACGTACGTCTCCGTTCCCTCCTTCAGGGAACGAGGGTTACCATACGTAACCGAGACGTTTTTTACGTAAGGTCAATTCAATGCCATTTAGTTAAATCAGGTTAACATTCCTAATTTTGTCCAAAACTATTCAATTTAATTATTCTAAAATGAATATAAAAAAACAAACCAAAACAAGTAATCCAGTTTAATTGATTATTTTTATTTAGTGAAATACTATTTTTAAAACATTTACTAAATCTTTTACAAGGTCTTATTGGCTATAACCAGAAGATGGTTTTGTTACATCCATGGCATGCCCAAAGTAGTTGTTTTTTATTATTAAAACAACTTTAATTGTTATTAGCAGGTCCTCACCCCAAGCACATGCTCTACACTTCACCACAATGGTAACCAAAACACTTACATAACAAAAACTTTTAAATACCAACATAACAAAACATTAAGCATTAAAAAATCTCTCCATTTTCTCATCTTGTTAAAAATGCATCAACTAGCACTTTATTTAAACATTTACTCTCCGAATTCAGCCCCTTTGCAAAGCATGATGGGAAGTGAAAGTCTTGTTTGATTGGGTTACTTGATTGAAACATGTTATTTCAAAATGAAAACATCAAGTTATGTCAAAGAGTAACAGTTTTAAGTCAGTTTAACATGAATCAATTACATTTGAACCAGAAACCTGATATAATTGTGTTAAATCAAGATGAATTGCTTAAATAAAGTGAACAGCATCATAAAATAATTTTTTGAGTGTACATTCAGAACGGACATTTAAATTCTTTGTGATTCTTTCTTGATTCTTGTGAACTTTTAGGTAATGCATTCTCTATTTTATCATTTTGCAAGTATTATGGGAATGTTACTTTTGAATGACAAAAAAAGAGCTGAAAAAAAGAGTAAAAAAAAGAGGGCTGAAAAAGAGTAGTAACGTTTAAAAAACATTAGACTAACATCCAAATTAAATATTTAATATAAAAAGTTCCATAATTATGTTTAAATAACATTTTAGTGCTAATGTTTTGAGAACATTATTAAAGACCAGATAACATTGAACAAATGTTCTACACTGAACAAAATTATAAACACAACACCTTTTTTTGCATTTTTTATGAGCTTTTCTATGTACACGAAAGGCCTATTTCTCTCAAATATTGTTCACAAATCTGTCTAAATCTGTGTTAGTGAGCACTTCTCCTTTGCTGAGATAATCCATCCACCTCACAGGTGTGGCATATAAAGATGCTTATTAGCCTGATTATTGCACGTGTGCCTTAGGCTGGCCACAATAAAAGGCCACTTTAAAATGTGCAGTTTTATCACAAATCACAATGCCACAGATAATGCAAGTTTTGAGAGAGCGTGCATTTGGCGTGCTGACTGCAGGAATGTCCACCAGAGCTGTTGCCCATGAATTTAATGTTCATTTCTCTACCATAAGCCATCTCCAAAGGTGTTTCAGAGAATTTGGCAGTACATCCGACAGGCCTAACAACCGCAGACCATGAGTTACCACACCAGCCCAGGACCTCCACATCCAGCATCTTCACCTCCAAGATCGTCTGAGAAACCATCTCAGGGAAGCTTATCTGCATGCTCGTTGTCCTCATCGGGGTCTCAACCTGACTGCAGTTCGTCGTTGTAACCGACTTGCTCACATTTGATGGCGTCTGGCACTTTGGAGAGGCGTTCTCTTCACAGACGAATCCCGGTTTTCACTGTACAGGGCAGTTGGCAGACAGCTTTTATGGTGTTGTGTGGGTGAGCACTGATGTCAAAGTTGTGGATAGAGTGGCCCATGGGGCAGTTGGGTTATGGTATGGGCAGACGTATGTTATGGACAACAAACACAGGTGACGAGATCCTGAGGCCCATTGTTGTGTTGCAACATGATAATGCACGGCCCCATGTTGCAAGGATCTGTACACAATTCCTGGACGCTGAAAACATCCCAGCTCTGGATCGTGACCCCCCCACCAATATAATTTTGTTCAGTGTATTAACATTACTGGAATGTTTGCTCATAACATTAGCCGCGTTTCCACCGCGGTAACTTTCCCCAGGACTTTGGGGTGTTTGTTTCGACCACAGGAACCGGGGTCTAAATAAAGTTCTGGGTAAAGATTTCCCCCTCAAAACTGTCCTGCTTGCGAGGTAGTACTTTTTCAAAGTTCAGGAACTTTCAGCATTTTATTTCAACCTAAAAGTCTGTTGCAGTGCGTGCAGTTAGAGGTGTTTGAGCTCTGGAAAGTCGCGTGCAGTCCGCGATGGAAATACAGACAGCAGCAGGTCTGGGGGGGAAAAGAGTTTCTGGGACAAATTGTTCCGGGTAATTTTGGTGGAAACGGGGCTATTGAGAGAACCTTGCCAGAACCTTAGCCAAAGTTCTGAGAACATTCCCTATTAGATGAGACCTTTATGTTTTGGCAGATCATACTTCCTAACAGAATGACTTCTCTTTCTGCAGGGTTTGGAAATGTCTCTCCACACACAGAAGGAGGCAGGATCTTTTGCATTATCTACGCCCTGCTGGGGATCCCACTCTTTGGGTTCCTCTTGGCAGGAGTGGGCGATCAGCTGGGAACAATATTTGGCAAAGGAATTGCCAAAGTGGAAAAGACGTTTGTGGTGAGATTACACCACAGGATTTATACCATTAATCCACTGTATAATATATAATTAATTATAATCCTTTTACTTGTGCGGCAGTTTCTAGAGTCATACATCTATACTAACACTCTCATAAATGTTTGGAAAAATGACTTGAACAATGTAAATAGCTTTTTAAAGTAAAACAACTGATTAGACAAATTCTGTGAAATATTTATAAAAACATAATGTGTAATTACCACCATGCCAAATAATCTAAAATATTCGAAATAATATCATTATATAATTCATTTAGGGGGAAAAAGTCTGTGCACCTCAAATCCCTTGAACCAGAAATGTACTATATTGTCTTCCCTCAATAAATGCCCTGCAGCTCTAAAATAATGATTTTGTTTTGTAGAAATGCTTGCCTACTACTATTAGCCTTGTTTGGTGCTGCAGAACATTCGGTTGCTTTGATGATTCACAGTAATAATTTAAGTGCCTCTGATGACCATCTTGTTTACATTTTTTTGCACATTCACATTCATTTTCTGCTGAGCTGTTGTGGTTTTGCGCAGTAACAATTTGGAACATTGATGTGTACAATGAAGAGCACAATACAGTATTTTTTTGTCAGAAGTCAATGCAGCATAGTGAATTATTTATTGCTGGTGCACTCATTCTTTTGTGTACCACGTATTAAACACAATTTCTTAAAGGCTGAAAGGAAAAAATATATCTTTTTTAAGGGCAAGTTTTTTCACAAACTCTACTGCAGTAAACTCAATGAATTTGCTTGTCGATTGCAGCTTTCTGTCCTATGATGACATGTTTCCACATTTTATGGCCTTGAGTTACATCAAGAATCATCATTCATTATGCTGATTGGTTGCAGCATTTGATTGGACAAAAATCTGCGACGTGCCGCATGAGTAATTAGTTTCCATCACCCATTCTCTATGATCTATATTTTGGTCCTGTTCCTATTTTTGCACATTTTAAATGTGTATATCTGCTAAAAATATCAACATTCTGTAAGTACCCTACCATCTAGGTGTACTTGAAGCAAACACAAATTTACTAAAGGCCATAAAACTCTCATTTTGAGGGGGTCTTTAAACTAGTGATTTAAGCCAGGTTGATTATTCGTCCTACAGTATATTTGGCTTGAGATTATCGGGCAATAAGTATGTGCTTGGCTAATTAATGTATATTAATAAATTATATTAATAAAGCCTGATATGTGTATTAATAACTGCTTAATAGTTTCCTAAATATTTTTGTGTGGATTTTGAGTAAATAATAAATGTTAAATTAATTTTCAAACAATTTTGTGTGAATCACGATTCAACTGCACTATTTTTGAGCAGAAAATGGACACCACTACATTACACACAATCAATATCTTCCTGGTGAAGTATTTTACAGCTGAACAATTATAAAAATGTATAAAAATTGCCCAATATTTCCATGAGCCTGTGATGCATCAAATGAGAGATAACAGTGTGAAATTTCATTGGAAATTGATTATTATTTTCATTCATTTTTAACCAAATTTCAAATATCTTTGTTTTTTTACAATTATTTGTTTTTATTAATTTACTTTATTTTCTTTGTATGTACACTACGGTTCAAAGGTTTGGGTTCAGTACGTTTAAAAATAAAAAATAAACGTTTTTTATTTAACAAGGATGCATTCAATTGATCAAAAGTAATGGTAAATACATTTATATTCTTACAAAATATTTATATTTCAAATAAATGCTGTTCTGATTATTTTTTTATTAATCTGGGGGATTAATCCTAAAAATATTAAGCAACTGTTCATGGATAATAAGCACCAATTCAGCATATTTTATGTGACACTGAAGACTGGTGTAATGACTGCTGAAAATTCAGCACAGGAATAAATTACATCAAAATATAATAAAAATGGATAAATTATTTTAAATTGTTATAATTCTTCACAATATTACTTTCTTTACTGTGTTTTTAATCGTATAAATGCATCCTTAATGAGCATAGGAGACCAAAGACATTATAAAATCTTACAGATCCCAAACTTTTGAATGGTAGTGTAATTCTCTATGTCTCATGTGTGACAGTGTATGCCTGACATTGCTTAAGAATTACTGTTTTTAGACAGTGTCAGGTCAAGTATTGTCGTCAGTGATCATAATGAGCTTATTATAATGTCTTTTCCACCCGTCATTCTCACCTCCTGTCACATCTGTTTTCCTCTCAGAAATGGAACGTGAGCCAAACTAAAATCCGTGTGACATCCACGGTCCTGTTCATCCTGTTTGGGTGCCTGCTGTTTGTGGCCCTCCCCGCCCTCATCTTCCAACACATTGAAGGCTGGAGCGCTCTGGAGGCCATCTACTTTGTTGTCATCACTTTAACCACTATTGGATTTGGAGACTTTGTAGCAGGTGAATGAAGTCACTAATTTGCTCCTTCAGCACTTGTGTTAGTTTCTGACAGCAAACAAACACCCAGAAAAACAAGTCAAAACTGAAGTACAGTAATCGAGTGTATTCATGAGATCAGTAGGTTGATGTGGGTTCATTTATCTCATTCAGGAGGCTCTGAGATTGAGTATATGGACTATTATAAGCCCATCGTGTGGTTCTGGATCCTGGTGGGTCTTGCCTACTTCGCTGCAATTCTCAGTATGATTGGAGACTGGCTCCGGGTCATCTCCAAGAAAACAAAAGAGGAGGTATGTGCTTACAGAATCAAATGCTTTCAGGCAATACCAGAGTGAGAACAGCACTTCTGTTCCACGGTTAAGCAAAAATCTGAATTTCAGAAATGGCTCCCTCTCAGTTCCAGTTTGAATGTGTCCAGTTTGCACTTAAACACAGGCACACAGAAGAGTTGGTGATGGTGTATTTAAAATGTCTACCATGTAAGCCTTTTAAGTATGGACATATAGTGGAAATATAAATACTTTTGATATTGATGGTGTATATTGGGACGATCAGTGTCACATAAAAATTATTCATTTTCAGTAATTTCAATCATGTGAATGTTACGATGTGTAAGAGTGGACTCCTGCAGATGGTTCAATCTGCAGGGTTTCTAGAAGACTAAAGAAACGTTATCAGAAAGATGGAAGAAAATTGTACATTTCTCGTCTATTTCCACCCACTGCAACTTATACCAACGACGGAGATAAGTGCAGTTACAATAGCAAAATATGTGGGAGAGCATTGCTATAATGTGACTATATTGTATTGCAATAGGGAGCACTTCAAAGTCAATACCAAATCAAAACTAGTTAGCACAGTATTTGTAATAGAAAGGATTTAATGACAAAATCTGGTTATGGTTACACTTAAAATAGCTTCAAAATGGACGTATGAGATGATAAACTTATACCTGAGGGAGAGAGAGAGAGAGAGAGAGAGAGAGAGAGAGAGAGAGAGAGAGAGAGAGAGAGAGAGAGAGAGAGAGAGAGAGAGAGAGAGAGAGAGAGAGAGAGAGAGAGAGAGAAAAGAAGAGCAAAGAATAGAAACCTCAAGAGCCAGAGAGTAAGAGACCCAGAGGAAAAAAGAGCAAGAGCAATAATTCCAATCTCCTTTTATCCCTTTCTCTGACCATGTGACTGAAACCAAATATGAGATATTTAAACTGACCAATCAGACCAAACTCAAACATGACATTCAAACCAAACTTCTCCCACTATAAAGGTGGGACCCCATGTGGCCTGCAGGCCTCTCTATTGTCTTCCAGATGGTCCTTGTGATAAGCAAATGGCGGTCACAACAGTAAAGCAAATCTCTTTGTTGGATTTCAAATATCAAATATCTTTGATTATTTTCAATTACCTTCAGATGTGAATAAAATAATTATTAACTATTAATATTATATTATTATATATTCTGAAATAGTTGTGTTGGGAACTAATAAATGAAAAAAAAAAATAGAAATCTGATAATCTGCAGTTTAAGGCTAAACTGGTGGTAAAACTCATGGCTTCTAAATACAATGGCTATATTTACCTATTTAATCTTTTTTTTTTTTGGTCAGGTATGGTAACAATTTTAGTGATATTAATAATATTTTGTTATATTATAACCTTTTTCTGGAAATACATGTTGAGTGCATGAAAACAACATGTTTAATGAACCACTGTTCAAGTGTTTGGGGGTCAGTAATTTTCTTTTTAAAGAAAATAATACTTTTATTTAAAAGTGACATTAAAGACATGTATAATGTTACAAATAATTTTTATTACAAATAAATGCTGTTCTTTTGAACCATCTATTCAACAAAGAATCCTGAAAAATGTCTCCACCAAAAATATTAAAGGTCCCATGGCATGTAAATATCATTTTATGAGGTTTTTTAACATTAATATGAGTTCCCCTAGCCTGTATATGATCCCCAAGTGGCTAGAAATTTTGATGGGTGTAAACCGAGTTCTGGCTGTCTTTCTCTGCCTTTGAGAAAATGACAGCTCAGACGAGCTGATCTGGAATTTTCATGTTATGACGTCATACCAGGAAAGGTTACCTCCCCTTTGAAGACACGCCCTTTGAAACAGAGCATTCAGCCTTAGGGGTAATAACAGTATAGAAAAAAATGCCTTTTATTTCTAAATTATGACTTTTTTATGTAAAAATCATACTAACAATATAAGTACACCTCAGGAAACATTATAAAATAATAGAAAATGCCATGCCATGGGACCTTTAAAGGGTTAGTTCACCCAAAAATGAAAATAATGTAATTTATTACTCACCCTTATGCCGTTCCACACCTGTAAGACTTTCGTTCATCTTCAGAACACAAATTAAGATATTTGTGTTGAACTCCGATGGCTCAGTGAGGCCTGAATAGCCAGCAATGACATTTAAGGCCCGGGTATACTTCGGCCGTCCGCGTTCGTGCACCGCCCGCATGACGTAATTTTCGGCCGGCCGCACACCCCGTCCACGCGCAGCCCAAATTTCGAGACCGCGCGGATGGTCCGCGTGCAACAGCGCATGCGCCAGCAGTACAGAAGAGTCCACTAGGTGGCAATACGCACAGTATTGAGCACAGTGTTCAGCCGTCGAAGAAGAGTGTGCAAAGACCGGTTTAAAAACAACACGCTTTAAAAAAGAGAGAAAAACACGACAATGGACGGCGAACTCGACGAGCGTTTGAGCGAAGAGATTAGAAAGTACCCACATTTGTACAATTCATGTTTGAAGGAGTACAAAGACGTGTTTAGGGCGGCAAATTCATGGAGGGAGATAAGCAAAAATATTGGAAAGAATGAATGCCCAGCGAATGTCCCGTTGATAACAGGACTCAGTGCTGCCCCCCAATGTCTGGTAGAGCATAGGGAAAAAATGTACTGCGCATGCGTCGAACGCGATCATCCGCGCGCATCCGTTGTGTAGTATACTTTGAAAGACGCGCGGACAGGGCTGCGCGCGTGACGCGTCCGGGCGCGGTAAGTGAAGTATACCCGGGCCTTTACTCTCTCAAGATCCATTAAAGCTGCACTATGTAACTTTTCCGTCCACTAGAGGTCGCCTATTCAAAACAAAGGCGTAGTTTGATGACGCCAAGTTTGAGCGCAGAAACTTGGGGCGTGGTCTTCACCTCACAGCCGGTGAAAAATAATCGGTATAGGACTCAGGCAGAAATCATGTTCATGGATGTGGTTATTAACGTTACTGTAGTATGAAGCAGAGCAGGAGGAATTGTTAATGTACAAGCCTTGAGAGCAGCGGGACCTTTATTATGGCATAGTCGCCGGCGGGACTTTTATTATGCCACAGTCGCCGGCTCCATTTCCGCTTTTCCGGCCATGAGTATAAGGTAACGCAGCTCTGTTTATCATATTAGATACATCTGAGTGTGTTGAAAATGATGTTATGACGTTACTCTGTGCGTTTGCTCGGCAGTTGCTATGACACTTGTTGCACACTGTAGTAAGAGTAAATCGTTTCAGAAACCGAGGGGAAAGCAGATATGACGCCATCGACAGGCAACTCCCTCACACGTCCCGGTTCCTCGGTTAAAATAGCAATTTTCTCACGATTTACAAATAGTTAGGAACATTAGGGATATTGTAAGTACAAGTGGGTTTTTTTCTGTGCAAGTTTCAGTTCAACGCAGTTATCATTTTCACGTCCAAACCACGTGGTTTAAATAGCAATTGCACTTGTGTCTAAACCCCTGGTCTAAACCTGGTTTAAAGTCAATAGTGCAGTGTTTTTTTGTGTTATTTAAAGGGCGTGTTAATAATATGCGACTATTAGCGAGTGCAAAAAGTGCATACACTCTGCTTATTACACACACAGTGCAGCAGCACACAAACATTATTAAATATGCGTTCAGCGTTCAGTCTTGCTTGCAAATTCCGCCATGTAAATAGCGAATCCGCCATGGTTCATGCGCAACTGGCTTTTAAAGGGAATGGGAGATTGGTTTATTGCATGTTATGCCCAAAACGCACCCATGACTCATTAAGAGACTAGGTACCTTTGGACCCTGCACCTGCCGTGCAGACACGTTTTTTCTGTCATTAAACTATCAAAAGTGCACCTGCGGCATGTGCTTCACACCATGCGCTCAGGGCCCCAAATGTATAATGCATTATAAAAGTATTTTTAATGCAGTAATTATGCTTTGTATTACACCTTCGAATGCATTGTAAGGTCTCATAAATAATTGTAACCACAGCTATAATACATTATAATACTTATCTATTCATTGAACACACCTTTAGACAGTATAATGCATTAAAGCACATGACAAACAATCAATATCAGAATCTGCAAATATCATAATGCATTTTAACTTTGGTTACAATTATTTATGAAAAGATAACATGTATAAATACAGTACCTTTATGGTGCATTATAAGGGCTGTAAGGACAGTGTTACTGAAACTTCTGTCAATTATGCATTCTGTTTGCAACCTAAATTCCAATTCAGGAATGAAATGTGGAATTTAAGGGCATTTCCAGTTCAAACATAAATGCTGAATGACACACAACCCTTTTCTGTACTTTTTATGTTTTACATCACAAAGTTTTACATCACAACTGTACCCTGCAAAATACTGTACAATGGTTTAATGTCTACAGAGGTGTACAATATGAAAAAGGCATTTGACTTTATTGCTTATTTTACATTTCTATAAAGATTAGGAGCAGCTTAGTATGTTTTTTATGAGGCTTGTATGAAATGTTCCAGGTCATGTCGAGGAGTTCATTATGTGTTATCGTAGCTTTGTTTGCTATGTAGTTCACAGCATGAAGTTCCAGTTTGTCGCGAGCCAATCACAGATCAGTGCTGTGTTTAGCTTTCATTTACTCTAGTCTATGAAATGAATGAGCGTCAGCCTGGACAATTATGTGCTTGGATTAGCTGGAACAGGAGGTTTGCTCTGTCTGAAACACATAATGAGACATTTTCTCTGGACCTCTTGTGCTTTTCTGATGTGATCATAAACGTGCAATTTGACGTTATACTCTATAGTATAACAAAATACATAATTAGTTTTACGTTTAGGAGATGGGATTTGTCCTTCTCCTAGATCATGTAAGGAAAGTCTTTCACAAAAAGGAGAACATATACCCCAGTATTATTCAGCCCTGTGTGAAGTAGCAGGATATTGTAAATCTGAACCTGAAAATGTCTCACACTGAAGTCTTACCGGAAATAGAGGAGAAGGGAAATGCAGTGCAGGATTAATGTGAATGAAAGGTCTGAATGACCCAGTTCTGCTACTTGATTCTCATCCATAATACATCACCTTTCAGGGTTTCTTAAATGCTGTAAAGGTGTTGTGTAGCGCACACGCTTATTTTCCTCTATATCAGGAATAAACATCTCAAATTAGAACTTTTCAAGAGTCCTGTAAAGAACCAACTTACCATCTAATGACCTCATTTGAGAAGAAAGCAAAGGTTCCTTATTTACTTTTAGATTACATTTTCTCAGAATTTCTTGTTAAATCTCTTGTATTAGTTTTTTTTCTCCTACAACTACTGTTGTTCAGCCATGCAAATTGTCTTGACATTGTCTAGGCTCATAGTGAACTATTTTTTCCTGAATAATTTGAGTTGTATAATGTGTTTTAAGGGGCGTTCTGGTAATGGTGCATCAGGAGAATCGCAAACCTTATGCTGAGAACATTAGAAACTATAGTTTTTATGTAACTGTACTATGTTTTAGAGGTTTGGTAGGTAGGTAGGAACTTATTGATCCTAAATTTGCATTAACAGCCAGACAGTTACACTGTAGGATGCTTTACATTTGTCCAGAATTCCTGTAAAGACATATACAGTGGCAAGAAAAGGTATGTGAACCACCTGCAGAATCTGTGAAAATGAGAATAATTTTAACTAAATAAAAGAGATCATATAAAATTATTATTATTTATTATTTATTAAGTTATTTTTTATTTAGTACTGTCCTGAATAAGATATTTTACATAAAACATGTTTACATATAGTCCACAAGACAAAAAAAAAAGCTGAATTTATTAAAATAACCCTGTTCACATGTTTATGAACCATTAATTCTCAATACTGAGTGTCGTTCCCTGGATGACCCACGGCTGTTTATTTGTTTTGTGATAGTTGTTCATGAGTCCCTTGTTTATCCTGAGCAGTTAAACTGCCCAATGTTCTTCAGAAAAATCCTCCAGGTCCTGTACATTCTTCAGTTTTCCAGCATCTTTTGCATATTTGAACCCTCTCCAGCAAGGACTGTATGATTTTAAGATCCATCTTTTCACACCGAGGACAATTGAGGGACTCAAACACAACTATTAAAAAAGGTTGAAACATTCACTGATGCTCCAGAAGGAAACACGACGCATTAAGAGCTGGGGGTGAACACTTTTGAACGGATGAAGATGTCCAAATGTTTCTTATTTTGTTTAAAAATCTTTTTTTTTCTTTTCTTCATTTGGCACTGCCCTTCAGAAGCAACAGAAGATACTTGCATGTTTCCCAGAAGACAAATTGAGTACAATTTACCTTGATCCTCAAATTCAATTAGTGTTCACCCCCAGCTCCCAGTTGTGTTTGAGTTCCTCAATTGTCCTCAGTGTGAAAAGATGGATCTCAAAATCATACAGTCCCTGCTGGAGAGGGTTCAAATATGCAAAAGATGCTGGAAAACTGAAGAAGGTTCAGGAAGGATTTTTCTGAAGAACGTTGGGCAGTTTAACTGCTCAGGACAAACAAGGGACTCATGAACAACCATCACAAAACAAAAAAACAGCCGTGGGTCATCCAGGAAACGACACAAAGTATTGAGAATGAATGGTTCATAAACTTTTGGGGTTATTTTAATAAATTCAGCTATTTTTTGGTCTTGTGGACTATAAAGAAAATTATGTAAAATATCTTATTCAAGACAGCACTAAATAAAAAATAACATGCATTTTGTATGATCTCTTTTATTTAGTTAAAATTATTCACATTTTCACAGATTCTGCAAGTGGTTCACATACTTTTCCTTGCCACTGTGTAACAAGAGACTATTCTTAAAAAATGCTGTATTTATTCAAACCCTTTGTTCATGTGCAGAATTGGCAGCTTATGCATTCAAGCAGTTTCCCATAGTGCATCACTTACAAAATGTGTGTTTTGCATTTTTAAAACCAATACTTGACTTGAAAGCGTACGGCGACTTGCAAATGCAAATGTGCTCAATACTTTAGCAACTGAAAAAGACACTGTTTCCACACTTAGCACTATCATTTTCAACTGTGATAATAATAATAATAATAATAATAATAGTAATAAGGGTTAAGTACCAAATCAGCACAGAATATGATTTCTTATAGATTATATAACAAGATTTTTCTGCTGAAAATGGAACTTCATTTATTCAAATATGATTACAATTTAAAATAATGTTTAGTGTTTTATATTTTTAATATATTATTATTATTCCTGTTATGACAAAGACAATTTTTCAGCATCATTACTCCAATATTCAGCATCACATGATAAACCAGAAATCATCCGAATATGCTGATTTGGTGTTCAAGAAACATTATTATTATTATTAGCAGTAACATTGTATTGTTACAAATGTTGAAACGAGTTGTGCTGCTTAGTATTTTGTGGAAAACTTGATCAATTATTTTCAGGATTCTTTGATGAATTTGGTCTTTTTGCTCAATCTGATGCTTCCTTGCTGTATAAAAGTATTCATTTCTGTTGCAACAATATACACGGTATAGAATATTACAATAAACACACAAATATATTGCAAAGAGTATTCATAAAAAAGTAAAAATTGTATGATAGCTTGCACAACATGCAAATCTGTACATGCACTTTGTGAACATAAATCCAGAGACAGATATTGGGGTCAGACACATAAATGGCTCAAATGTTTTTAAATTGTACATGATAAGCCCAATAACGGCTATAGATTAGGATGAGGGGCTCCTAAAATTCTATCTTCTCATGGTGGATGAGTTGTACGGTCTTATAGAAGCAGGCCCAAATGACTTTCTATAACACTCCCAGCTGCACAATCACCCCCAATTCCCTCGAGCTGAAACATTTTTCACAGAAAACAGGTTTTTGAAGTTCTGATTTACACCTCTTAAATGCTTCTAAACACAAATGACACTTGACTGCGTTTGGTCCCACTGACAATTCCTTCTGTTCCAGGTGGGAGAGTTCCGTGCTCACGCTGCAGAATGGACGGCTAATGTGTCAGCAGAATTCAAAGAGACACGGCGCCGCCTGAGCGTGGAAATTTACGACAAGTTTCAGCGGGCAGCGTACATCAAGCGCAAGTTGTCGTCAGAGCTCGGCCAAAATCCAGGTCAGGACATGATGCCATGCAAGAGGACTCTGTCCGTAAACTTCACAGATGAACTAGAGAAAGAAGGTCTCCCGACCCTGACCAAAAATGGCAGCCTGTACCTGAACGGCCTCACCCCGGACTGCCACGATCACGGCGAGATCTCTATCATTGAACATCTCAAATGCTAAAACACTGGAACAGGAAGATACATTTGTGTCTGCAACTGTTTGATCACAAGCGCTACATCTTTCCTGGATGTGGATGTGCTTTTATCACCATTTTCAATGCACTGGAATCAGTGAGAGGGGGACTTTATGCCTTGTGCCAGTGAAATGATTCTGTCTACATTTTATAGGAATTAAGATGAAGTCCGTATTCCTGAACAAAGCAGGAAAGCAGCTTTTACTATCCAAATTAATAATATTTGTGCCTTAAAATCACCAGGAATAGACTTCCCAGAAGCTGCTACTCTGATACATACAATTGAAATGTATTGTTATTTCAGAGGATAAACCGCCAATCTTGTCCAAACACTGACAATTTTTCGCAAACCCAGCATATGTGAGCATCTGTTCATGAACTATTACAGGGTATCAGGCAAGAATGGCTGAGCGTTTATGCAGCTGTGATTGGTGGCTCACCAGTTGAGTTTATATCTTGCATTAGCACATGGATTTTTAAAAAATCTTCATCCACATTCTGTTTAAGAGCAGTTGTGAGAATACATGACAGTCTAAGCATCTCACCTTGTTTGATTATGATTTTGGATGTGATGTGCACCAATAGCATGATTTTGTGAGCAAATGCAATTTTTCTGATAGAACTGGTCGTAATTGGACATACGACCATCTCATAATCATTAATCATTCGTTGCCTGTTGAATAAAGAATGTTGTGTGGTAATGCAATGCATAAATATATTTCTAGCAATGTAACATGGCATTATTTGCCTGCACATGATTTAAAGTGATAGTTCACACAAAAACGACAATTCTGTCATGTCGTTCCCAACCTGTATGATTTTCTTCAGCGTAACTCAAAAGGGGGGATTTTAAAGAATGTTGGAAATCTTCATTTGATCATTCGAGTTGGATCTGAAATCGGTTTAAGATTCAATCCCAAAAGTGATTAAATGTTGATAGAATGTCTCATACAATTTAAAGCCAAATGTATCTTGATGACTGTGGAATGGCCTAAGAGAAATGTTTCTGTTTTGTTTTTTAGAAAAAAAGCTATGACTTTTCAGACTGTTCAGTTATAATTTATTTTGTCATAAGGAACTATTTTTTCATGTTTTTAATAATAGCATACATTTGCCATAATGTGCCGTTTTGAGGTCTAAATGTACAGAATGACAATGAATGTTCTGTCAAATGATTGTAGGCTTTGTCAATGCCGAGTGGATAATATACCGTAATGATAGTTAGCCTGCATAAGACAACCTACAGTAGACAGACTGAGAGAAAAAAAACTTTTTGTTTAATTGGAAAAGCTTTATTTTTGGCACTGGCATCAGCTGAAACCTAGCCGGTAGTATTTCCTCATAGTGTATTGTGAGGTTACCAGTGATGGGTATGAATGGAAAGATTTTCGACACCAGCTAAACATCCAATTTATTACACTTTTCCAATGTAGAAATGAAGATATATGCATTTGAGTGTGATATTTTCTTGTTTAAGAAAAACAAAAGTAGTTTTCACAATCTTCTTGCCTAGATTTTAATACATTTCATTTGTCAGCCAAAAGATCAGTGCCATACTAACTGTATAACAGTATGTTTATCTTGCCTTTGCTCTGTCTTCAACATTTAAACTGATAACTGCTAAAAAATTGGTTGTTAAGCTTGGATATTTCTTGTCATGCTTTTAGCTTTGTATTTATTTTATTTTCAACAGCCTTTTTACGAGCATTTCCTGAGCATTATTTGTGATGTTTCTACACCTTGTTGCATCTCAGTGCTTTGCTTTTAAATAAGCGAAATAAACAAACCAATATTCTTATTCTTCAGGAGATTGAGGGTGTTTTTATGTCTAACAGAATTTGCGAAAATCCTATTGTTCCTGAATTGAAGATCAGACCTTTGTGGGAAACTGGGCCCTTGGATTGAGTCCTTGTGGGAAAGAGCGATGCTACCGTAAACATGTGCCACTCATTTACACTTATTGATCCCGCTCTCGGTCTTCTCCCATAACTCTGCCGCTGATAAAGTCGGAGCTGACGGTAAATCTTGCCGTCATCGAGAGCCAATCAGGACTGTGCACTTCAAGCATGAGCAGATGTTATGTAAGCATGTCTGAGCGTCCAAAGAAAACAAGAGCCACAGTGTGAAAGAACATTTCCAGTCATTAAATCCTCCTGCTATGCCACTAGTCTCATCAGGGTCAATCTGCAGAGGACATCCCGAACAAAAACAACACCAGACTTTATATCTGTAAACACAACCTGTGTGAACTTCAACAACTCAAATTCAACAGACCACATCTATCTATCTATCTATCTATCTATCTATCTATCTATCTATCTATCTATCTATCTATCTATCTATCTATCTATCTATCTATCTATCTATCTATCTATCTATCTATCTATCTATCTATCTATCTATCTATCTATCTATCTATCTATCTATCATTCAAACGATATAATATCTATTATACGTAGCAGGCAAACATATTTGATGAAGACTGACTGTTGAGAGAAATGTGTAGCCAAATATCAAACTGAACATGTGTTTGTTCTCATTTATAATTCAGCATGGGAAGTAAATGTCATAATATATTATTTAATAAACACTGGCTGTTCCCAGAGGATTAGTTTTTAGCATGCACATTGCACACTTATGTAAAGCTATTAAAATTGGATGGCCATGTTCATAACACACACGCACGCACGCACGCACGCACACACCATTTTTATATTATTTATAAAGTATTTTATTTGATTAATTTTATTTCAGTTGATAAATGTATTATTGCTGGTAGCTCTGGAAGGAAAGGGCTTTGGAAGTTAGAATACTATATTTGAATTGCTGGCTTCCTACACAACGTTGTTCTCTGTACCTTCTACCTTTTGTTAACTGGTCTGTTTTTTACTGTTACCATGGTGCATTTGCTAGGGAAAAATAAGGAGCAGTCTTGGGTCATGAGGTTGGGAGAACTTTTATTTATATTTACAAGAATTTATTAAGATGTATGCAGCACCACAAAACAAACAAAAAAAACGGTATAAAACTGAAAAAAAAAAACTATATATATAATCTTTTTTTTTTTTTGTTGCAGTTGAGCATTGATTTTCCCGGCCAAACCTCTGCACACTGCAAAAAGCCTCCTGAGTTTGAAGTGTGGATATTTCCGCAGCAGCGGTGGGATGCCTCCGAGGGGTTCTCTAGTGTCCAGGTCTTTGATGTTACAGCAGAACAACCAATGCGGCACTACATCCGAAACTGCTAATCTCAGACTTAATAGATTTTAACTTGACAAACGTCATTAATAGTCACATATCATCTGACTTCAGCAATATTATAAGCAAATCAAATCCAGAAACCCTTTACACATACACTGTTGATCGATGAAACACACACACAAAAATTCAATATTGCTTTTTCCTCTATTCATGAGCGGTTCCCTTAATGAGAGCCCAGAGAATGTTGAGTTTTCAGCAGCTCCCACTAGTCGATCTGTTGGTTAGGCGTTTGGTTCTCAAGGGAGCTGAGTGGCCCATTCAAGCAGACAGCCTGTACAGTAGCTTCCCATGATGCAGCAAACCTCCGCTGTCAGTTAGCCTAATCCAGAGTCTGAGTGACAGCCAAGTGACACACTTCCTCACACAAACACAGCTCTCTTTCCCAAAGGTGATGTCTGGTGAGAAAGCAAAACATTCACACACTGCTTCATGTAAACAGAGAGGAAAGCCATTGTGATAATAGACCTTTGATGTATTATTATATTAGTTTTTCTCGATTGCTTAAACACTAGACTATAACCAGGCTTTTAAACTAAAATTTCAAAACCGTAATGCCATTTATCAAAGAGCAAACCCATTTCCATAAACGATACACTATTTCACTGTTTTGACACACGAGTGAACTGTCACTGCAAAACACTCCATGATGTTTCATTAACAAAGTTTGGGAGGAGCACGTTCAAATGATCTTTCCAATCATCATGTCATTCCAACCAGCTGTCAGAAATCAGTAATCAACATGTCTACCCAATCAGCACAAGAGAACGATCATATAAATACCCAGGTTTTCAGCATCCCTCCACCTCCCCACCCCGTCTTCCTCACACTCACCTGGTTACTTTCCTAGCAGAGATACGGGGGGGAGTACTCTGGGTTTGGGCCAAATACTGAGCTCGGAGCCCTCTCCTCGGACAGCACGTCAAATATGCATACCATTCATTCTATCTGACTTATTTGTAAGTGTGAACTCGTGAAACGCAAATCCCTTTATTTCTCATTGCCTACAGCATGTGGCCATTTCGAAAGCACTAGCATTCAATATTGTTTACTCACATCAGCACAGCTTCAGCTCAGTTAGCACACAATTGTATAGGTGGAAACACTCTAAATTAATCACACACCAATCAGAACCTTCCATTGATAGATAAAAGGGCCTGAGTCAGTTCATTCAGTTTTGGAACAATGGATCCAAAGAGATGTGAAGGGAGAGAAGGAAGGAGAAAGGAGGAAGAACATAATTGGCCATAGGGCTATTGTGAATGTCCCTGGCCATCGAGGAGGGAACGTAACTATGTGCACGGCCATCAGCCAATGAAAGGTATTCCACCGCCATATATTCTTAACCGTATAACACACTGCTCCTCCTTGGTTTCCTTGATGGTCTAAGAGAGCATGTTTTCCAGCCAGAACAACCAGAGCAGACTCGCTATGCTGTTGTTTGGGATAACTTCAGCTTCCATTGCACTGCTCTGGTTCGTGACTGGTTTACCAATAACCTGAGGTTTTCCGACATCTTTGACATCTTGCATCTCTCCCTTTCTAAAACCCATATAGGAGTTTTTTAAGCATGGCTTTGGAAACTGTATGATCGCCATTCCGACAACCTCACATCTGTATTCACCTCCTCCAGGCCATGGAAGAAGCCTGCCTAGACATTTCAGGTGATGCATGCCAGGGGTGAGGAAAGAGGATTTTAACCCCACTGCCAAGGTCAAATATAGCCTGTGATGTTGATGAGATTCTCTGGCCTGTCAGGACAGACAGGACAGGACACTGGGGATATATATACACTCACCTAAAGGATTATTAGGAAAACCTGTTCAATTTCTCATTAATGCAATTATCTAATCAACCAATCACATGGCAGTTGCTTCAATGCATTTAGGGGTGTGGTCCTGGTCAAGACAATCTCCTGAACTCCAAACTGAATGTCAGAATGGGAAAGAAAGGTGATTTAATTTTGAGCGTGGCATGGTTGTTGGGGCCAGATGGGCCGGTCTGAGTATTTCACAATCTGCTCAGTTACTGGGATTTTCACGCACAACCATTTCTAGGGTTTACAAAGAATGATGTGAAAAGGGAAAAACATCCAGTATGCGGCAGTCCTGTGGGCGAAAATGCCTTGTTGATGCTAGAGGTCAGAGGAGAATGGGCCGACTGATTCAAGCTGATAGAAGAGCAACTTTGACTGAAATAACCACTCGTTACAACCGAGGAATGCAGCAAAGCATTTGTAAAGCCACAACACGACAACCTTGAGGCGGATGGGCTACAACAGCAGAAGACCCTACCGGGTACCACTCATCTCCACTGCAAATAGAAAAAAGAGGCTACAATTTGCACAAGCTCACCAAAATCGGACAGTTGAAGACTGGAAAAATGTTGCCTGGTCTGATGAGTCTCGATTTCTGATGAGACATTCAGATGGTAAAGTAGAGACTTTGTAACAATGTCTTTAGTACCTTTTATGGGTCTTGAGAGTATAAAATGCATTGTGCCAATGGAGGCCTTTCTGAACCATCGGATTTCAACTAAAATATCTTCATTTGTGTTCCGAAGATGAACGGAGGTCTTACGGGTGTCGAACGACATGAGGGTAAGTACTTAATGACCGGATTTTCATTTTTGGGTGAACTAACCCTTTAAGCTACGCCTGCATCCTACATCATACGCTGAAACGCCAGTCTCTCGTGAACATGCTTATACGACAGTTAGCGGAAGTTAGAGATTACAGTTGGTAAAGTATTAAATATGGATATTGTTCTTACACAAACGCATAGCTTCTCTTCAGAAGGCCTTTAGTCAATAGTATCCAGCTGCAGGCCCACAGCACCGCAGTTTCAGAACCGCATCCACAGAACCAGAAGTGAGCGGCGCTCTTTTGTTAAATATAAGCTGTTTTCACGTGGATTGTAGTCGGAATCGATGTCTAAAATATTTAACAGTAATGCTTTTAAATAAAGTCACTTTTCTGTTCATATCCTTGAACAAGTGAAAATGCATTTAAGCCAATGAGACGACAACAGAAGGAGAATATGTTGAGTTGTGTGTGATATTTCTGTCATGATGTGGTGAACGAATTGAATCTGTTCACATCTTTTACTTCTTACCATTAAAGCTTTTTTTGCATTTGTCAAAAGATATTATTTGTCTTTAATATTAATAATTATTAATTAATAAAATTGACATATTCATTTCGTTTTCAGGGATGAAAAGACTTTCATCTTTTCAAGTCTTTCTGCAGAAATGCCATGATATGGGCTTAAGAGTCACAAGTTTTTGTGTTTTATTATTATTATTATTTGTTGTTTGCATGGGGAATATGTGTCCAGGCAGCGGGTAGGTTAGCTAACAGTTTGAGCAGAGTATGTGAATTTCAGCAGCTATTCTGACATTTGTTTATTTCAGTATGGATTCAGAAGGAAAGAAAAGGAAAGAAAAGGAAAGAAAAAACGAAATATTCAAAATTATTATGAAATGTTAATTTGCCATTTGCCTCCTCTCTGACATCTTTGAAATAGACAAATGCAATAATAGCCTACTATGCATTGTCTGGATAAAATATAATGAAATATCCTAGGCCAAAGGTTTTCTCTTTCTCTCTCTCTCTCTCTCTCTCTCTCTCTCTCTCTCTCTCTCTCTCTCTCTCTCTCTCTCTCTCTCTCTCTCTCACACACACACACACACACACACACACACACACACACACACACACACACACACACTAAGAAATGCTAAATTAAATATGTTTTTATTTGTATGAATTGTCATTTTTCAGAACAGAACCGCCGTCGCCAAAATCTCACTCTGAACTCAGTTCAAAACTTGAGAGCCCTGGACCTACGGGACGATTCCGTATTTCACGGGATGGGTGGCAACTCTAATCTCGCTTTATTAACCTCCAGGAGCCGAGTGGAACACTTTTATGATTGATAGATGCACTTTTATGAGCCATTCACTACCATTATAAAGCTTTGACGAGCCAGAACATTTTTTAATATAACTTTGATTGTGTTCGTCTGAAAGAAGAACGTCATATACACCTAGAATGACTTGAGGGTGAGTAAATCGTGGGCTAATTTTCATTTTTGGGTGAACTCCCTTTACAGTTTTTCTCCATTGGTTTGGCTCATTTCTTGAAACAGAAATTACATTCTCAAAATTGTAAGATCATTTGGCAAAACAGTCTTACAGTTCAGCACAACACTATAGCTCGCAAAAGCTAATATCTCTCCCAAAACTGTTCATTCATGCTTAAGTACTAAATTCCTTTCCCATATAAATAGTCAGTGCCACGAAAATGGCAAAGATCCTTCTCAATTGCTTTGGCTCATTTCTTGAAACAGACCGGACGTTCTCAACACTCTTGGTGCTTTTGCCAAAATAACGTGGATGGTTCGGCACAACACCATGGTTCACCTGCAAAAGCTCATACCTCTCCCAAAGTGTCAAAACTAAACTAAATTTCCTTCTCATTTAAACAGTCAGTGCCCCCAAAATGCTTCGTCCCTTTGGCATTGTGTAAGCACTGCAAGTCAAAATGTTTAGATGTTTTGTCACTATGGCAGAGGACCATTGAAATATCCCTCATGTCCACCTTTCAGTCTTATTTCAGTTTTTTCCCCTTCCCCTCTCTTCCCCGCTCTACCCCTCTCATCCCCCCTTCCCCTCTCTTCCCCTCTCATCCCCCCTTCCCCTCTCTACCCCTCTTCCTCCACGGGTTCCCCCTCTCATCCTCACGCTTCCTCTTCCTCGAGCAGACAGTTGCCCTTGGTCATTTACTTGGCCAGGTGCCTCCATGTACAGAAATTGTACTGGTCCTGCATGGTCAAGCTCTTTACATATATTTTTGGCAGCATTCAAAGTCATGGACAGCACCTGTCAGGTAACTAAACATACTGTTTGATTGGTCATCTGAGATATGTGAAAGTCCTCCTTCGTTAGTCAAGTTCTAGTTTCACCTGACTGTCAATTGCTGTAATAAATTTATCAAATGTTCCAAGGGATTCATATATGGTATTCATGGTATTATGTTCTTGACTAATTTTGACAATTGAACAGACTATTGTGCATGTGATGACTTATACAATGAAATGACGCTGATACGTTTTGGAGCGAACGACCATTAGTCTGAGAATCAAACAGTCAGTTTAGATCAACAAGATCTATTCACTTGCAAACTGTGAAAATGTAGGCTACCTGTACTTAATCATTTGCAAAGATTTACTGAGCCATTGAGATATGTACTTAGATATTTGCAATTTGATGAAATGAATGAGAAATGCTATTCTGTTGAGAACAATTGCCAAGTGGTTTGGAGATGTGTCCATGTTGTTTTGAGAATGTAATTTCTGTTTCAAGAAATGAGCCAAACCAATGGAGAAAAACTGTAAGTAAAAGGAACTTGATGTATACTTCTTTTTCGTAAAGGGTGTAAAATAGACTCATGTTTTCCCTGTCTTTTATATAGATTTCTTACATAGATTGATCAGTCACATGGCATTTACAGCTCAGGTGAGTGACTCAAAATAGCCTGGCGGCAGCACTGAGTCCCCATGAATAAAGATGATTTCCCGTCACACACTTCTGTGGGGTCTTGCATCAGCCACACAAGTGTCATTGAGATGAATGAGAACGCTAACGGATACCTTTCTCCTTTGTTTGACCCTACTATGTCATTGTTTGTTAGATTACTTTTCTGTATTTTAAGTACTTTATGGTTAATTTTAACTATACGATTTGCAAACACTTTCAAATTACTTTTTGCTTCAGCTACAAGTGCTGCAGCTGTTGACAACAGGGCCGTGCACAGGGGGGTGGCCCGGTGGCTAGAGCCACTGCCCCTCTGTCCTCATCAGCTGAGGTGCCCCTCTTGCAGTCTATTGTCGCTCCCCATCCCCGCTAAAAGTGTTCTGTTTTCCCTCCGCTCAAGATCCACCGATTCCCAGCGTCACTCAAGCTGTGTCTCATTTCATTTAATTTTGAAGGCTGCATCCTCTGGAGGACACATCCTGTGAAGGATGCGGTATACGGAGTGTCCTTAATCAGAATTAAACGAGACGTCCTCCGTAGGACATACAGGCAGGAAGTATCACGTTGCTATGCCAACACGCTCACAGTGGAGTTGCGCTCTCACACCAGTTATATGAATGAAAATTATGTATAACTTGAAAATGACTACAGGGAGTACAGAATTATTAGGCAAGTTGTATTTTTGAGGATTAATTTTACAACATTAATAATTAAACAACAACCATGTTCTCAATGAACACAGAAAACTCATTAATATCAAAGCTGAATATTTTTGGAAGTGGTTTTTAGTTTTAGCTATTTTAGGGGGATATCTGTGTGTGCAGGTGACTATTACTGTGCATAATTATTAGGCAACTTAACAAAAAACAAATTTATACCCATTTCAATTATTTATTTTTACCAGTGAAACCAATATAACATCTCAACATTCACAAATATACATTTCTGACATTCAAAAACCAAACAAAAACAAATCAGTGACCAATATAGCCACCTTTCTTTGCAAGGACACTCAAAAGCCTGCCATCCATGGATTCTGTCAGTGTTTTGATCTGTTCACCATCAACATTGCGTGCAGCAGCAACCACAGCCTCCCAGACACTGTTCAGAGAGGTGTACTGTTTTCCCTCCTCGCACATTTGATGATGGACCACAGGTTCTCAATGGGGTTCAGATCAGGTGAACAAGGAGGCCATATCATTAGATTTTCTTCTTTTATACCCTTTCTTGCCAGCCACGCTGTGGAGTACTTGGACGCGTGTGATGGAGCATTGTCCTGCATGAAAATCATGTTTTTCTTGAAGGATGCAGACTTCTTCCTGTACCACTGCTTGAAGAAGGTGTCTTCCAGAAACTGGCAGTAGGACTGGGAGTTGAGCTTGACTCCATCCTCAACCCGAAAAGGCCCCACAAGCTCATCTTTGATGATACCAGCCCAAACCAGTACTCCACCTCCACCTTGCTAGCGTCTGAGTCGGACTGGAGCTCTCTGCCCTTTACTAATCCAGCCACGGGCCCATCCATCTGGCCCATCAAGACTCACTCTCATTTCATCAGTCCATAAAACCTTAGAAAAATCAGTCTTGAGATATTTCTTGGCCCAGTCTTGACGTTTCAGCTTGTGTGTCTTGTTCAGTGGTGGTCGACTTTCTGCCTTTCTTACCTTGGCCATGTCTCTGAGTATTGCACACCTTGTGCTTTTGGGCACTCCAGTGATGTTGCAGCTCTGAAATATGGCCAAACTGGTGGCAAGTGGCATCTTGGCAGCTGCACGCTTGACTTTTCTCAGTTCACGGGCAGTTATTTTGCGCCTTGGTTTTTCCACACGCTTCTTGCGACCCTGTTGACTATTTTGAATGAAACGCTTGATTGATCGATGATCACGCTTCAGAAGCTTGGCTATTTTAAGACTGTTGCATCCCTCTGCAATATATCTCACTATTTTTGACTTTTCTGAGCCTGTCAAGTCCTTCTTTTGACCCATTTTGCCAAAGGAAAGGAAGTTGCCTAATAATTATGCACACCTGATATAGGGTGTTGATGTCATTAGACCACACCCCTTCTCATTACAGAGATGCACATCACCTAATATGCTTAATTGGTAGTAGGCTTTCCAGCCTATACAGCTTGGAGTAAGACAACATGCATAACGAGGATGATGTGGTCAAAATACTCATTTGCCTAATAATTCTGCACTCCCTGTATGAAATGTTTTGCCTTGACAGCAAAGTACTGTTCTAAACTTAAAAAAAATAAAATAAATAAAAATTCACTAAACACTTGTAATCCTGTTTACCACAACTCTCTATTTGAGGTATATACATCTTAAAAACAAAAACAAGCTTGAAACTACTTAAGTTTAAACACCACATTTCGCTTGCATGTATATCTGCCGGCGGCGCCCTTTTTTCAAATAATATTTAAAAAACATGACGGTTGTTAATGGCGACGCAAAGAATTGTGGGTTATCTGCAGCAACGAAGGATACATCTCATGCATACTTCCTGAAATTCCTGAAAAGAAGGGCGCATTTGAAGGTTGCATTCAGAGTGTCCTACTTACTTTTTTGAAATGAGACGCATTCAGACGCATGCAGCCTTCAAATGCGACCTCCGGAGGATGCAGCCTTCCGAAATGAGACACAGCTTCAGAGTCTTTGCGCGGAAAACTCAAGCAGAGACAACAGTTCCAGAATGTCATCGCATTAACAGTATGCGTTACAATCCGCAAAATTAGTAATTTGTTAGGTTGTTTATGTATTTCTGTCTGTATTTTTTTGCTCCTGATAACTTAAAATACACGTTCTTGGAAGAGAATTATAATTCTTGTCTAATCAAGTTTTTGTACCCAATCTGATCTAATATAAATAACACCAACATTACTGTTGATGGCACACTTTGTAGAATATATAGGCTAGGCCTAATTTCATATAATAGCCCATAAACTGTTACAGAATGTATAAATTACTTTTGATATAATTTGTATTACTTATATTTATATTTTAGTGTCATTAGTGTAAAATACTAAAGATATTCTAATTATAATTTTATTTTGACAATTTAGTAGAATAATTGAATAACTGATAACAGAAAAATCTGAATCCCATTAAAAGATAATCATCTGAAAGGTAATTGTTTTATGATTTATGTACAAGCATATCAATATTTACTTATTTAATTGCCCATATTTTAATTGAAGATATGTCATTATAAAAAAACAAAACAAAAAAACAATAGATTTTGTCTTAATAGAATTCACTCAATTAAACTATGTTTTAATGAAAGTAAAGATGCCTGAAATGTAGGCTACATCTAAATCATGAAAATATTAAATATTAGCCCCGTTATTTACAATAAGTATTACGTTTAAAAACAATAACAGCAGTAACAACATGCCACTTGGGGCTTTTCTGTGCCAAATATGGCTGGGTCATCTTACCCCAAGAATCTAATTTTATCTTTTTACTTCAAAATAAAAGCTATAACATTTACTCCCCAAAACCAAAAACATTGTGTCCACAAATCCCTCATTAACAAATGACACAAAAACGTTGATATTCAACATAATACAATGTTATATATCACTATTTTCGATAGACACAAAATTAGATGTCTAATAATTTGTATGGACAAGCACCCAATCCTCGTCCCCAATGCCACCCCATCCCAATGCCCCTTGGTTTGGGCCACTGCCTCTCAAAATGTCTGTGCACGGCCCTGGTTGACAAAATATGTTCTTGAGATATGCAGCTTATATATATATAGCATAAATACATTTCTTAGACATTCTATCAGCGATATTGGCATTGCTTGACCTGATGCTTGATCTTTGGTTGCTATAGCACTGGATTAGCAGGATTAGCATAAAATGTTTGTAAAGACACAATAGCCTTTTGGCTGATCTGGCAGTGGGACAGAACAGATGGTACCGAAAGAAATACATGAAACAGGCACAGCTGTTATGAAATCGAACACCGTCCACATAACACATACTTGCGGGATTTACATATATGGCTAAGAGAACATGATCAATTTATTATCATGCATGAGTTACTAACTATCTTAGTTATCAAACCAGTGAAAAACAACCTTATCAAACGTTTATTCTAAAAATTGATCAGCTGAGATTTGTGCATTATTGTTACATACAGACTTGCTACAATGAAGACACTATGGAAACATTTGTACTCTTGGGTACAAATAATGGCTTTACTTCCATGTGCTTCCAACAAAGCACACGCTCCCAATGACCCCTGTCCTCTACAGAGATCAATGATGTACTAGGCAGATGATATACAATGAGAGGAAATATTCAAACAACATTAGATTTACCTTACAGTATATAACTGACTGCGGGGAAGGCAGGTATTGATTTTGTTTTACTATCTTTCGTGCACTTTAAGTTAATACACAACAAGTGAATCGATTACTTCACTAACTCTAAGTGGACTTTTACGATTAATGTGTGTGTCTACAAGCCAAGGTGATCCTTTGAAGGAAACCGTTGATGTGGTTTGGTTTGCTGGCTCAGACACATCATGGCTCTCCCAGTCCAATTGATGTAGAGAGGAAATCCACAACCTGCAGCAGTTTGATGCAGTTCGACGGACGGACGGACGGACGGACATAGATAGATAGATAGATAGATAGATAGATAGATAGATAGATAGATAGATAGATAGATAGATAGATAGATAGATAGATAGATAGATAGATAGATAGATAGATAGATAGATAGATAGATAGATAGATAGATAGATAGATAGATAGATAGATAGATAGATAGATAGATAGATAGATAGATAGATAGATAGATAGATAGATAGATAGATAGATAGATAGATAGATAGATAGATAGATAGATAGATAGATAGATAGATAGATAGATAGATAGATAGATGGTTCTTTAAAGGTTCTTACTTAAAATATATAAATCTATAAATTTTAACTTTCAAACTGTAATTGGTTTCCTACGAGTCATGTCTTTTTTTCTTTTTAATTTAACAGAACATGTAAGTGTGAGCAGCTCTGTTCAGGTGAGGATACTTATCTTTTCTTCTCCACCAAGTAACAGGGATATAAAATGTATGATCCTTGGCCTTCATAAACAATTGTTTTTACAGGAGAAAAATGGAAAAGACACTGTAACTCTAAACTCAATTGTATATTTCAGATGCCATCACATCCCACAACCCCATCGCCTGAAGAGAGAAACTGCCACTCAGAATACACACATAATGAAGGACGTCAAGAAATCATAAAGAATTGTTAAGATATTTCACAATGAGGAACTTGGTCTTCATTACATCTATATCATGTTCAATGTCAATTGTTATGTATTATTGTATTCAGCTAATAACTGTCGTTAGAGCACTTTTTTTAGCAGATCGAGGGGTAAAAAAAAAAAAAAAAACCTATATTAATAAATAATATTTATAAATAATATTTTAAAATAACATTAAAGGTCCCGTTCTTTGTGATCCCACTGTTCAAACTTTAGTTAGTGTGTAATGTTGCTGTTAGAGCATAAATAATACCTGTTAAATTATAAAGCTCAAAGTTCAATGCCAAGCGAGATATTTTATTTAACAGAAGTTCCCTTTCAAAGCCTACAGCGAACGGCTGGCTTGGACTACATCCTGGTACTTCCTTCATAAATGACGTCAGTAGAACAGTAGAACAGACTAACCTCCGCCCACAAGAATACGCAAAAAAGGGGGTGTGGTCTTGTTGCTGTCCCACGTGGAGAAGAGGACGTGTCGCGTGGAGAAAAGGAATAGTAGCTTGAGTGTGTTTGTCGCCATGTCGTCGAGACGCTGTTATTTTCATCCCGGAGTCAAATCACCTTTGTTTGGCTTTCCCAGGGACGCTGTAGAGATCATTAAGCGCATATATCTCCCGTTAAGAGGCGTGACCTTTCCATGCAAGTTACGTGCGCTAAGCTGCTGTCGAATCACAGCACAGGAACCGGGCCATGTGCGCTAAGCTGCTGTCAAATCACAACACGGGAACCGCTGGCACAATCAGAACTCGTTACGTACCCTCTAAAAAAAAAAGGTTCTATGTGGCACCAAAAATGGTTCTTGGCTCGTAATCACAGGGGAACCTTTTTTAGTGCTATATAGCACCAATTTTGGTGCTTCAGTGGTTCTTTAGTGGTTCTTCAGAGGTTCTTCACCGGTTCTTTGACTAAGGTGCTATATAGCACCGCTAACTAAGGTGCTATATAGCACCGCTACCATATACAGAACATGTTAAGATATGGTGCTATATAGCACCAAAAGTGGTTCCTCTATGATTACGACGAAGAACCATTTTTGGTGCCATATAGAACCTTTTTTTTTTAGAGTGTATTTCTGAAGGAGGGACTTCATAGAACAAGGAACTCATCAGCCCGTTTTTAGGACAGTGAAAACAGCGGTGTACAGATAAGTAAATTGTGTGAAAAATACTGTTTTTTTACACGCGAAACATGAACACATGTTATATTGCACACTGTAAACACAATCAAAGCTTAAAAAAAACACGAAGAACGGGACCTTTAATAATACTAATATAAGTAACATTACTATAGCCTACTAATGTTACAGTTTTTCTCAATCGATTTGGTACATTTCTCCAAACTCAGTTAACAGCTCTCAAAACAGTTAACACAGTGATCAGTACACTTTGTAATTGTCCTAAACAGATTACATACAAATCACAAATCAAAAGCATAATTTTCTCAAAACACTGTGCACAAAAATCCAAAATTTTTATCACAGCAGTTCATACAGCCAACTAAAATCTTAAATATATCAGGAAAAACATTTGTAACTTTTTCATTGTTCTTCACAAAGATCACAAGCATGTTTGTACCATTTTCAAAACACAACAAACAAAACTCTAGAATTGTAAAATAGTCAGTTGCACAACTTGTGTCTTCAATTAACGCCAAATTGTTATCTGATGAGTTAGTAATCCACTCAACACAGAAAAAGCCAATTTCCTAATTGTTCACACAGCTGTCTTACGTAATTACAACAACTACACAGGGTTCCCACGCTTCTTGAAAGTACTTGAAAGTTCTTGAATTTTAGACACATGGATTCAAGGCCTGGAAAGTACTTGAAAACAAACATAGGTCCTTGAAAGTGCTTGAATTAAACATGAACTGCATTTTGTTAGAGTAGCATGGTGCTATTACAAAAATTGGCTTTCATGCGCTGCCATAACTAAACAGCATTATGGGAGGAAGCTATTTCAATACATTTCGCCTGTTCCATAAGCGCCATGGTTTATCCTTGGTTGACAAACACCAAGGTCATTTAATTGGCGTCCGAATCCACATCTCTGAGTTTTCAAGATGAGATCACTTCAAAATTCACTGTTTATATCCTTTTTGACCCCTGCAGAGCACTGTACGGTTGTGCTTTGCTGTAATTTGGATGCATTTTAAAAATTGAGATTTGAATTACTGAAATGCTGGCAAGTATTTACAAGAGCAATATTTCATCACCGCTCAAAAAATAAAAAGAAGAAAAGCACGTAAACATTTGAAATGGGGCCGTTATTACGGCAGCAATTATATATGTTACATATAATATGTGCAGGTCTTAAAAGCCTTTAAATTTATTTTTTAAAAGGTACATGTACAGGTGATTTAATAAATAATTTAGCATATTTTTAATGCCTAACAATCAACTTGTCCATATCTTTTCATTTAATTGGAAAATTCATGTATACAATATTATCTCTATATTTTGATGTTTTAATTAAATAATGATTTATAAAAAAGAACACTAAAACTAGTGTGAAATAATTGTTAAATGCAGGAATAAGAGCGCTGCAAACTGCATCTCTCGTTGAAACTCGCTCGCTCTGTACACCAGCCTCTTTCCTCATTGGATTTTGTAAAAGTATATTAGTTGTCAGTATATGCCTTAGCGTGATAGACACAGGTACAGTAGGTATTTGATATATTAGCAGTAACACACCCACCTTTATCGTATTTATTGTGCTTGATTTAAAATAAAAGGTGCTTTAAAAACTCCTTGAAAGTCCTTGAATCTGGTGTTCATGAAAGAGTGGGAACCCTGACTACAAAAGGGGAAGAGAAGAAGAACAAAGAAGACAAATGAGGAGATACAGTAAGACAAAAAAAAAGAAGTCTGAGCAGTGGAAACCGAAGAGGTTTAAGAGTGAGAGGTGGTGGCCAGGGTAGAGAGAGAAGAGGAAGAGGAAGAGGAGATAGAGAAAGAAGAGCTGAAGATGTAGGAGGAAGTGCTTAAGATGTAGGAGGAAGAGCAAGACGAGCTGAGGATGTAGGAAGAGGAGAAGAGATTGAAGAGATGGATAGATTGGAGGGCAATGGTATAGTGGAAAGAGAAAATATAAGAAGAGGTGGAGGCTCCTCAAAGAGGGCAAAGAGGAAGAGGAGGCCAAGGTGTAAGAGGAGGGAGGAGAGGTAGAATGAGGGTAGGGTACACGCGTGTTTCAAATGAAATCAGAGCCACACTTACTGACCATGTCATAAATCATGGTCTCTCACTGTGAGAAGCTGGCCAGAGAGTTCAGCCCAATATAAACAGATCCACAGTGGCTTCAATTATCCGTACATTTCAGAGGGAAAACCTGTAAGTAACTATATCATTCTACTTTTACAATGAGAGTCCATGTAGTCTTGTTTGACATAGGTCTAGATCTCTACAGTAAATGTTCCTGCTTGTCCAAACCTTTTTCAGAATTGAAGTTAGAGAACATTCAGGTGGACGAACAAGACTTTTTTCAGTTGAACAAGAGCATGCCATTGTTGACATGGTGGTCCAGAACAACACCCTCCGCCTCAAAGAAATTCAGCAAAGAATAACACAGGACAATCAACTGTTCCACAATATCCACCAATGCAGTCTCTCCACAATTGACCGTGTTCTAAGAAGAAATGCTATCCGAATGAAGCAAGTATAAAGTGCCCTTTGAGAGGAACTCCGTTAGAGTGAAGGAGTTGCGATTCCAGTTTGCTCAAGTATGTGCAACCCAATTACTGCAATTTTACTGTCAACTCAAAGATATATTTTTCCTGAATTTTAAGTATGTGTCCATAAACTATTCCATGCTACTATATGTGAAGAGATTTGGGCATATCTATGTATACTGCTGCTTCAAAGTGTGAACTCAAACTTCAGCAACAATTTCACAGTAGTATTGACTGCAATCAATGCAAGGGCGAAATTGTCAATCACACATTGGGGGGGACAGCTGTGGGACTTTTTGTGGTGGTGGCGCATGCACACATTTTTTTAATCAAAATAAAATAAAAGTCAGAGTTCGAATGTTTGTAATTGTGTAACACAACAAGGAATTTTCTTACATCTGATCGTCAAACCAACGTATACTCACCCTGTAATGATTACAGCTTCGGCATCAATTACAAGCCTGAATTGACAACAAAGCGGCCAGTGATCTCTCTCTTATATTCTTCTATAAACATATAGTGGCTATAAACATTTTGATTAAATTACTGTTACAGGATAACAATATTCTAATATCAAGTCTTGAGCAATGATAGTAAAACAGTTATGTACTAATGAGGGAAAATGCTGTTTATTTTGTACAAATTTAAACAAAAGAAACTTGTCAGTTTAATAATAAACTCGCTGAAGTGCTCAAGCCAGAAGAATATTTTTGCATCACAATTAAATTCTTGACACATCTTTATAAATCAAACACAAAGTAATAAACTTCAAGAAGGTTTATGGAACCTATATACAGTACACAGTAAAGCCGCTAAATACAGGCTATTAAGTCACAAAGCTGAATTTAAATATTTATATGAAATGAACCAGTGCATACTTTGTAACATGCCACCCTTAACACTTTTATTAAAATGATCCAAACGCATTCTTGCGGATGTCACTCATGGCTATTAAGCTTTTGCAGACTTGTTTTCTATCAATTATGTCAGCCAAATACAGGATATTTACCATTTATAGATATGTGCCAAATGTCTGTCAGATTTCGCGCTCCCAACTCTTCTTCTTCGGTTTGTTTTTTCCTAACTCACTGACGGTGCACGAGCTACTAAAGGTATAGGGAAAACATGACATGGATTTCAGGAGAAAAATAGGTTTTGTTAATGTATAGTGTAAGGCCAGTCGAATGGATTTGGGAAATGGACCTGCCGGGATTTTATATTTTCGGAGCTGGAAAGAAAGACGTATTTGCAATCACATCGATATTGCCAGCATAATCATACAGTATGATCAAATATTGGGGGGGAAAAATTGTCCTTCTTTGAATATTGGGGGGGGACGTGTCCCCCTGTCCCCCCATAGAATTACGCCTATGAATCAATGCCATTACTATACAACAAATGTACTATTTTACCTTGTTCTTTTTACTCTAGAGAATCTTAGAGTTGGATAGCAGTGCAACTCCTTATGAGTACCTGTATATTGATGAAGCAGGCTTCAATCTTAAAAAAAAAAGGAGAAAGGGGAGAAATGTGATTGGCCATCGTGCTACAGTCAATGTCCCTGGACAACGAGGAGGCAACATCACTCTCTGTGCAGCAATTTCTACAACTGGTGTTGTGGCACACAATGCTGTCTTGGGACCATACAACACAGCAAGGCTCCTACATTTTTTAAACCTCCTCAATGAAATCCTCTTTCCGCAGGGTGATCGGGAGCAAATGGTGCGGAATTTTGTAGTTGTTTGGGACAATGTCCAATTCCACCATTCAGCACTAGAGTGGTTTGAGAATCACCCACAATTCAGGATGGTGTTTCTTCCACCATATTCTCCTTTCCTGAATCCAATTGAGGAATTCTTCTCCTCTTAGTGATGGAAAGTACATGATCGCATCCCCTGTCAAGGATGGATACAGCATTCAAGGCGTTTTTTCCCACGATGCATGACTCGTGAAAATATTTTCTGTGATGTTGATGAAATTCTCTGGCTAGATGTAATTAAGAGGCATGATCAATAAAATAAGTGTTTCATTAACAAATTTCGGGAGGAGCAAGCGCCGATAATTAAAACCTAATTTAACATAAGTGGAGCATGTTCAGACAATTAAAACCTAATTAAACACGAGGGGAGCATATTAAGCTAATCAATTTAATCAACGATAGGAGGTGGGTATATATAGACGGTTTCATCGGACGCACGGGCGTTGCCACGGTTACGCGCCTGGCCCGAAGTTAATTTCCGGTCTGTGTTTGTTTATCGGTCTGGCAAGGGGATAGTATGGCGCACTACTCAGTAGAAACACATTTTTGACGTATTATTCTTGGATAACATGATATGAATATTAACGATTAAGCAGAGAGAATATGACACCAGTGCAAAAACGGTGTGTGCGACTAAAAAAGCCTTAAATGCTTCATAAATATCCAGCATACGAGAGCAGCTTCTAATGTAATTTTGACTGTATGTCTAATGTTATTTATTTAGCTTGTTATCAGAAATAATCTACTCTAGAGGTGATTATTCTGGCTGCGTTTACACTTGGCATTAACATGGGATCACAGGATGAGTTTGCCACGTTTAGCCTAAATAATCAGACAGATAGCTTGCAGACAAGCAGCCTAGGCTACTATTTTAGGCATTAGGCAAACTGTCTGCTGATAGTTAGTTTCTCACATTTCGTTTTAGCAAGAAGAATGAATGATGGAAGTAATGCATCACATTAATTATTTTATTCAAAATGGTTAAATGCCTAAATCCTATCACTATTTTGGGTATTGTTTGAAGATGCCCACTGAAAAGAGGCGGATTCAGGAGAGGGAGACAATTCAGGGAGGCAGCAAAGGGCAGCACATCACTGCAGGGTTGGCTGCGAAAAAGCCAACTAGCAGGTGAGACAAAGACTTTGCACTGTGATAAAGATGACATGACACTGTGTAGGTGAATTGATTAATTCATCACTCATATTTTAGCCTACTAATAGCAATGTTTCATAATTACATTCCATTTAAGATGAGGAGGAGCAGTCACATGTAGGGTTTGTCATGACTCAAGTCATGTTTTTCTATGTTAATATTAGTAGCAGTTAAGGTGATTGAGTGCTGTATTTCAGTGTTTTACTTATTTGTGTGTATATATGTGTATGTATATATATATATATATATATATATATATATATATATATATATATATATATATATATATATATATATATATATATATATATATATATATATATATATATATATATATATATAAATAAAGACCCTGTTATTCTCAGTCCTTCATATAGCCTGTGAGTTTTTAGTTTTTTTGTGTGTGTGTGGGGTGACAACTTATTGTTATACACCTGAACTCCTCATTAAAGAACATAATGAAAAACATGTATTCTTTGTGTATCTTCAGCTGAATTTGTATAAAATCAACAGAGAACACGCTTTTAGTTTTGATGTTAATATTGAATTTGAATAAATGCATTACTAGAATAAAATGCTGTGTTTCATTGTGCAGTGAATACTTAACGGTTTCGCCAGCATAAGAGTGTGTTTCGTTTGCTGTGTTAACTGTTTTGAGAGCTGTTACCTGAGTTTGGAGAAAGGTACCAAATCGATTGAGAAAAACTGTAATACAAATAATCTATTATTAAAAAGGTTAGGCTATAACAGCAAGTGTTATATCAATTATATATAGCACATTTAAAGCATGGTTCTTTATGGAACCTTATAAAAAGGGTTCTGCTATTGTTACAAGCCGAAGAACCCTATTTTGGTACTGTTTAGAACCATTAAGAAGATAGATAGATAGATAGATAGATAGATAGATAGATAGATAGATAGATAGATAGATAGATAGATAGATAGATAGATAGATAGATAGATAGATAGATAGATAGATAGATAGATAGATAGATAGATAGATAGATAGATAGATAGATAGATAGATAGATAGATGCATTGTTGAATGAGTTTCACTGACCATTGTAGTTGCGTGCCACCTTGTGGCCAAATTATGCAAAACTTGGGCCGTGCTGTTTCACTGAAGGACGCATGTATGTGTTGACTGATGGTCTGACTACTGTATCGCCTAGCATCTACAGCACAAGCCGGTGTGAATGTGTCAGTGGATGCGGAATAACAAACAATCATTGATTTTTTTTTTTATGTTTATTTTTTCAAGCAGTAGCTGGGCATGTCAGCAGCAGGACTGCATTTGCGCAATAAATAAACCACACCCTTTCTGCCGATGTTCTGTTCATATATTCTCAAAAAAAAGCTACGATAAGAAATGGCCCTTACCTACACGGGACATGTGCTAACAGGATCTCCCAAGTAAAGGATACGATTCTGCAGATAAGAGGCGGTGCATGCGGAGGAATTGCACGTTGTAAATGTAGTGTCAGCGACTCTACGTGGCGATGGTGGAACTGAAGGCGGATTGTGGAGAGCTTGAGGAGGAGCTGATTTTATCCGGGCCACGACACGTCCACGGAATACACGTGTAGCCCGTCACTGATGCAAACATACGGGGTTGTGCTGCTCTAATCAGCCGGGGTGGGTTTCATCATGGAGCGACCGCTAACCGCTTCAGCGAGAGGTACAGTCGCATTTCACTTATAGCATTTCTGTTACAACCTTATTGTTTGCCTTGGTGGTTATTAATTCACTATACTAGCATCCATTAGTACAATGCAAATAAAAAGAAAAGAAGAACAGACTTCATTGTCGCAGTGTAAGGTGTTGGTGAGATCTTCATATCCGAAAGAATCATTGTGTTTGATTAATACAGTCCTACATTTAGTTGCTGTATCATTAGAGTGATTGAGTCCTGTAAAGGGCGTTTTTGCCTCTAGTGATTCATGGATAATTTCTTTGACCGTCTTGACTGATTGTGGTGACAGGTGTGCCAAAGCGATCCATTGGAGCAGTAAATATGATCACAACACGGCTTCTATTCTTCCTCATCCTTCCTTCACTGAGTCTGTGTGCACCACAAGCCCAGAAACCCCTCAGGTAGGCCGCTATTACGCGCTAGCGTACTGTACAATGACTGTACTATACAGTACACTATACTGCAGTATTTACACTAGCATGTACAGCATTGTGATATATCATCCAACATATAGCCTATTATGAAACACAATAAATGGTACCATTTGCTCATTTAGATGTTATAAAAAAGGAGACAGCAAAGAAAATTTTATATATTTTTTTAGTGTTTTTAAATTGTACTTAAAAATGTTATTGTTATTATATATTGGAAAATGCCAAAGTAAGATGCTAAATCAGATAATCTATGTAAATGTAACAATAATTAAATGATGACAGACAAATCAAATGAATTATTAAATGAACTCATATTAATTATATTTGATTAATAATTATATTAATTAATTCAACTAAATGAATTAATGTATTAGATTCACCATAGCGGATACATCATTTTGGTTTGGATAGATAGATCCAATAGTAAAATGTCAAGAATCAGTATCTTGGCATTAAGATGGCGTCAAACATTTGTACATATTTTTTCTTAACATGGGAAAAACGTGGGCCATTTTTCTTCTGATGTTGATGTTTTGTTCTGTTTTTCTAGCGACGACATCCTTGCACCAGACCTCCCAAATCCTTTTGGATCCAGCGAAGAAAACCGCAGGTTATCTCTTTTGATTACACCTCCCTGTGCTTTACTGTTTTTACTGATCAAACAAGGTAGTACAGTTGCCCCAAGGTTCAGAGTCCATTTTCACATCAGAGATAATGATGAAATTTCCACAGCTGACACACCGACATGCTGAACAATCATTAGCTAAAAAAAGTGACAAAAACAAAATGTTTCTTGGGCTTTCCATCTTATTTTAGAAAATGTCACAAAAGTTATGCAGTTTTCTATATAGTGCATTTTTAACACAATGGTGCCAGTATTTACCGTTAAAGTGTACTTTTTAAAACATCTCAAATTCAGATCTGTGATAATTTTCCTATATAAATAATGTAATTATATAAGGCAGAACTAAAGTGGCCATTGATATTTGATTCTGTATAACAGGCTCCTGCAAAGCTACATCAAGAGCAGCCTAAAGGAAGGCCAGACCAGTCCAGAGCTAAACACAAGGGAGCAAGGTTAATAGTTCTTTATAAACATGCTCTCAATGAACTGCTTTTATTTCCACTACTCATTTGTGCTTTTTAATTTTGCATTGATTTTCTATTAAGCAAATTTTACTCCCTATAGTCCCTGGTTCAAGTTCCTGATGATGAATTTCAACACTTAGGACATTCAAAATAATTAAGTAATGTACATTTCTATGGCATTTACACATTACACAGCAAGGGACAAGGGGCAAGGGTTTTGTGTTTTGTGCCTTGCTGTGAAACGCATAAATGTATATATGAAATATTAAAAAATAGGGATTTTGTTTGTAATTGTGTGTGTGTGTGTGTGTGTGTGTGTATATACACACACCAATCAGGCATAACATTATGACCACTGACAAGTGACATAAATAACACTGATTATCTCGTCATCACGTTAGTGGGTGGGATATATAAGGACATTTGTCCTTAAAGTTGATGTGTTAGAAGCAGGAAAAATGGGCAAGCATAAGGATTTAAGCGAGTTTGACAAGGGCCAAATTGTGATGGCTAGACGTCTGGGCCAGAGCATCTCCAAAACTGCAGCTCTTGTGGGTGTTCCTAGTCTGCAGGGGTCAGTATCTATCAAAAGTGGTCCAAGGAAGGAACAGTGGTGAACCGGCGACAGGTTGACGGTGGCCAAGGCTCATTGATGCACGCGGGGAGCGAAGGCTGGCCCGTGTGGTCCGATCAAACAGACAAGCTATTGTAGCTCAAATTGCTCAAGAAGTTAATGCTGGTTCTGATAGAAAGGTGTCACAATACACAATGCATCGCAGTTTGTTGTGTATGGGGCTGCATAGTTGCAGACCAGTCAGGGTGCCCATGCTGACCCCTGTCCACCGGTGTGCCCACCACCAGTGGGCACATGAGCAATGGAAGAAGGTGGCCTGGTCTGATTAATCATGTTTTCTTTTACATCATGTGGATGGCTGGGTGCATGTGCGTCGCTTACCTGGGGAACACATGGCACCAGGATGCACTATGGCAAGAAGACAGGCGGGCGGAGGCAGTGTGATGCTTTGGGCAATGTTCTGCTGGTGATCCGATCCATGTGGATGTGACTTTGACACGTACCACCTACCTAAGCATTGTTGCAGACCATGTACACCCTTTCATGGAAACAGTATTCCCTGGCAGCTGTGGCCTCTTTCAGAAGGAATGTGCCCTGCCATAAAGCCAAAATGTTTCAGAAATGGTTTGAGGAGCACAACAAGTTTGAGGTGTTGACTTGGCCTTCAAATTCCCTAGATCTCCATCCAATCGAGCATCTGTGGGATGAGAACACCACAATATTAGGTCATAATGTTATGCCTGATCAGTGTGTATATACAGTATATGTATATATATATACAGGTGCTGGTCATATAATTAGAATATAATCAAAAAGTTGATTTATTTCACTAATTCCATTCAAAAAGTGAAACTTGTAGATTATATTCATTCATTACACACAGACTGATATATTTTTAATGTTTATTTCTTTTAATTTTGATGATTATAACTGAAAACTAAGGAAAATCCCAAGTTCAGTATCTCAGAAAATTAGAATATTACTTAAGACAATACAAAGAAAGGATTTTTAGAAATCTTGGCCAACTGAAAAGTATGAACATGAAAAGTATGAGCATGTACAGCACTCAAAACTTAGTTGGGGCTCCTTTTGCCTGAATTACTGCAGCAATGCTGCATGGCATGGAGTCGATCAGTCTGTGGCACTGCTCAGGTGTTATGAGAGCCCAGGTTGCTCTGATAGTGGCCTTCAGCTCTTCTGCATTGTTGGGTCTGGCATATCACATCTTCCTCTTCACAATAGCCCATAGATTTTCTATGGCGTTAAGGTCAGGCGAGTTTGCTGGCCAATTAAGAACAGGGTTACCATGGTCCTTAAACCAGGTACTGGTTGCTTTGGCACTGTGTGCTGGTGCCAAGTCCTGTTGGAAAATGAAATCTGCATCTCCATAAATTTGGTCAGCAGTAGGAAGCATGAAGTGTTCTAAAACTTCCTGGTAAACGGCTGCGTTGACCTTGGACCTCAGAAAACACAGTGGACCAACACCAGCAGATGACATGGCACCCCAAACCATCACTGACTGTGGAAACTTTACACTGGACCTCAAGCAAAGTGGATTGTGTGCCTCTCCTCTCTTCCTCTAGACTCTGGGACCCTGATTTCCAAAGGAAATGCAAAATTTACTTTCATCAGAGACCATAACTTTGGACCACTTTTTTTCCTTTTTGTCTTTAGCACAGACGAGATGCTTCTGACATTGTCTGTTGTTCAAGAGTGGCTTGACACAAGGAATGCGACAGCTGAAACCCATGTCTTGCATATGTCTGTGCTTAGTGGTTCTTGAAGCACTGACTCCAGCTCCAGTCCACTCTTTGTGAATCTCCCCCACATTTTTGAATGGGTTTTGTTTCACAATCCTCTCCAGGGTGCGGTTATCCCTATTGCTTGTACACTTTTTTCTACCACATCTTTTCCTTCCCTTTGCCTCTCTATTAATGTGCTTGGACACAGAGCTCTGTGAACAGCCAGCCTCTTTTGCAATGACCGTTTGTGTCTTGCCCTCCTTGTGCAAGGTGTCAATTGTCGTCTTTTGGACAACTGTCAAGTCAGCAGTCTTCCCCATGATTGTGTAGCCTACAGAACTCGACTGAGAGACCATTTAAAGGCCTTTGCAGGTGTTTTGAGTTGATTAGGTGATTAGAGTATGGCACCAGGTGTCTTCAATATTGAACCTTTTCACAATATTCTAATTTTCTAAGATACTGAATTTGGGATTTTCTTTAGTTGTCTGTTACAATCATCAAAATTAAAATAAATAAACGTTTGAAATATATCAGTCTGTGTGTAATGAATGAATATAATATACAAGTTTCACTTTTTGAATGGAATTATTGAAATAAATCAACTTTTTGATGATATTCTAATTATATGACCAGCACCTGTATATATATATGCACACACACACAGTATATCTTTTTTTATAAGCTTATTAATGATTTGTTCTCTTGTTGCAGAAGTGTTCTTCCTTTTCTCCTTGTATGACTATGATAGAAGTGGGATGATGGATGGCCTTGAACTGATGCAACTTCTGACAGATTTCCTGACATATCATGAAATCATGCCAAAGTCAACAGATTCTGTGAGTACTGTTAAGTTGTGCCATAACATTCAAAGTAATCTCGAGTTATTTTACGACTTGAACTTCTGTACATTTTAGGTTGTATCTTTGGTGGATTACCTTCTACAAGCTCAGGATCTGAACCAGGATGGACTACTGGCTCCTTCAGAGCTGTTATCATCCTCCACGATTGAACATCAGCAAGATGATAACATTGTTCTCCCTGATCTACCAGCTGACAAGGACTTAAAACAAGAGAATGGAGATTCTGAAACTGGCCAGCAAGATGCAGAGGTCAACCATGCAGAGGTCAACCAAGAGTCTGAACATGAGAATGAGACACAAGACCCAGCCAAAGAACACACGCAGGCAGAGAAGTTGAACCAGATAGCTGAAAAGCTTGAAGAACAGCATGACCAGCTACAGCCTTTAGAACAGGAGCTGCAAGATGATCATCAGGAACAGAAGAACATGCCAGTCCATCAGGAGCAATCAGAAATGTAATGCCAAATTAAGCATGAAGTGCAATTTAAGAGACCAATTTGATTATAAGCCACGTCTCTCACATATACAAATCCGCCATACATTGGAAACCACTCACCTGCTGCATATACAGTACTGTGACTGATGGATAATTTATTTGTGGATACTAAAAGTATTTAAAGTCCAAAAGCATACATTAATGATATTAGCATCATTGTACACAATTTGTGAAACCACGAACTATACAAAAATTATACAGTCTCAACTGCATTATGGAATCCAGACACAACTATCTGAATTAGTAAATGTTCAACTTTATTTTTGCACTGTTCAAACTATGCAAACCTAAAGCTTTAATTTACTGACAATTTAATGCAAAAGTCTAGTCACAGCCAAGATCAAATAACCATTATTAGGGTTTTGTACCCAACTCTAGGCATATTTCTATACTGAATTTTTTTGTTCAGGTTATACACCTTTGAAATAAACAGTTCAATTAGAGGTGAAGTGTATATTTTGAGCTTCCAGACTGAGCTTTTCATTTTTCTGCCTCAATGCAAAAGATAAATTTAAGCTCAAGTTACACAGTGAAGCTCTTTATTGTAGTGCGGTAGTCAAGACCATCTAATCCGAGACCAAGACAAAGCACCCATTTAAGGAAAAAGATGCAAGTGAAAAACAATCATGACAAAACATGGGTTTTAATAGTACACTTTAGACAATGCATTAAAACAAATCATGTAAAAATCATTCAACCTAAAAAGCAAATTTTAAAAAAGTCAAACATACTGAAAATGTGGCTGAGGCGTCAAGTTGTGCCAACTTTATAGACAGTGGTCTAAAACCAACTCCAATGACCTGGACTACACATTGTGGTGCATGAAAGTCACTTCAATTCAAAACAAACATATCTGATCAGGGGTCAATCATTGATTAGCAATGGTTATTATATCATGGCCACTGAGGATGGCAGTCAGCTTAAAGTTGAATACATTCAATATCCACGTTCTGAACGGTGCACTCATTTCAGCTCTTGCCATTTTGTGCTTACATTGGGATTCCAGCAACAATTTCAGATTCAATACCACAGTGGTCCTCACCTCGGAGAATCTTGAAAAACCCTGAAGTGGCAACAAAATAAAATAGGACAGATGAAGCAAACGCCTGCACAGTGTAAAAATCGGCTGGGTACCAAACTGCAGACAATAAAAGGAACAATGTTTTGATACTAAATAAGTGACCCTCACCATTATCACCCCAGTCAGTGTTCCAGGAGTTAGCAGCAAGCCAGTAGAGGACACCATTCTCCTCTCCCCAGCCAAGGATCTTAATGGCATGACCACCTAGTGCAGATCCACTCACGTGCTGATATACACCTATTTGAAAAACAAAACCTTTTTAAATATTCCTCACTGCATTAATACTCTAGACAGACACATGAATAGATTGAAACCAACCAGATTTATACAGCAGGAAGTCCTCATACACCGTGAAGGCTGCCTCTACTGGGCCGTTCTTGAAGAGTTCTTTCATAATGTCATTCTGATTAGATGGGACACTATAGGATGTCTTTCCTAGAATGACAAACAAGAACTGTTCAATTCATGAATTTACATCTTGCAGCTTTCAAAACTAGCAGTTCTCAACCAGGAGGCCGAGGCCGACTAGAGGGGCTCAGCAAACTTCCAAGGGGGCCTTTAAGATGGTATAATCATTTAAATATGCTAAGAGTCTTTTTAATTTACCCCTCAAATTTTTTTTTCTATTTTCGGTAAATAAACAGTTTCCAAGGTCTTGGCCAACCTGTAAATACGATGGGAATTTCTACACTGGAAAAATGTATACACATTAATCTACAAACACCATAGGCATTTTTATAAGAAACACCATTTTAAAAAGTTACACCAAACTTAATTTTATCCGGTTGAAATGGGTTTAAAAATTCTTAACCAATGAATTTGCATGTCTACTAGTCATGGACTTGCTGGTTAAGTATCAGTATACATTTTATTTAAAGGATTAGTTCACGTCAAAATGAAAATTCTAATAAATTTAGCCATGTCAAAGATGTTAACGTCTTTCAGTCGAAAAGAAATGGTGTTGAAATTCACAGTGTATGATGTAGGTGAAAGTACCGACCCAGTGCCGAAAAACTCCATCTCATGTTCTCCTCCAGCTTTACAAAAATAAAACGACAATAATCGGCCAATTTTAAAGCGCGTTTGAGTTGGTCTTCACATGTTCGTTTTAAAACTGGGTCGGTACTTTACCACCAGTAGTCCTTGAGCAAGGAACTTTACTCCACGTTGCCCTAGGGGGATTGTCCCTGTAATAAGTGCACCGTAAGTCGCTTTGGATAAAAGCGTCAGCCAAATGCATAAATGTAATGTCCAGGTACGTTCAAAGAATCACAGCACCGAAGTAGAGCATTCATGGTTAAAAAGTATACACTTATTTTTTCTTGAAAATGGCAGATGGTTGTGCTAGATAAGACCCTATTCCATGGCTGGGTTCGTGCAGAGCTCTCTGAAGCCGCATTGATTTGGACCTTCAACCCGTTGGTTGCAATTAAAATGCATTATATGGTAAAATATCCTGGAATGTTTTCCTTTTTGACAGAAGACATCAACATCTTGGATGACATGGGGTGAGTAAATTATCAGGAAATTTTATTTTGAAGCGAACTAATCCTTTAATACCATGTTCATATCTTCATGGCAAAAACAAGAGTTGCATACAATAAATTTAAGCATACAAAACAGCAATTAATATTATACAAGATGTACAATAACACGATAATTCTAAAACCCATTGGTTAAGCAAGAGAACAACGAGTTCTGGAATTACAAAATGCAATTCTGTTACTCAAATGTAACCACAAGTGTCTATAGTAATGAGGTTGAAGTGTGACTTGAACTGATTTGTTTGAGTTCTTACCAAAGTGTTTGTCCTGCTTGTAAGAAGGGCTGTAACCAGGATCACAGGACTTCTCGCAGTTAGGAGTGTCACCACCTTCTCCGGTACAAGGAGGGCGACTGCCATTGACATGATGCTCACAGGGTTCAATGGTGTATGGACGACAGCCTAAAAATAAATCTTGTTAATACATTGTTGAAGCTCCACACTTAAAATGCGCACCCAAGTTAGACACTAACCAATATGGGAGTTATAGAGTCCACCGGTGACCAGACCCTCTGTGCTCCAGAACTCCCAAGCAGCAGAGGGGTATCCACCATTACATCTGAGATTAAAACACAGTATAGAAAAATTAAAAATGGAACATAAGGGCATCAAAAAGCAAGGCTGGAATGCACTACAGCCTCGGTCAGACTGTAAATTGGGACAAAAAGTGGTGCAAAGTCAACGCTAGTTGCTGAAAAGAAAAGGCCAGTTGAAGTTAACCAATTGGTTTGAGGATGAAACCTTTCTGAAACTGAGCAAATTTTAGAACACCGTCATGAGTTTGTTTGGAGCATGGAGTATGGCAGTGTCTCACTAAGTGTATGATGCCCAGTTCCTGTGTAATCATTAACAAATTAGTGCATGATGCCAAAATCTATTTAAAATTTAAAGGTGCCCTAGAATGAAAAATCGAATGAACCTTGCCATAGTTGAATAACAGGAGTTCAGTACATGTAAATCACATACAGTGAGTCTCAAACACCATTGACTCCTCCTTCACGTAAATCTCGTTTGTGAAAAACACCACGGAAAAATAGGCAAATCTCAACGTAACGCCAGCAGTGATGCAATACACGGGATCATTAATATGTACGCCCCCCAACATTTTCATAAGCAAGCACATGTTCACGGTCAGGCGAAACTGCGCAGCCGCATCATCTCTGCAGGTAAACAAGCGTCACGCGAGGATAGCGAACATGGCAGATCATGGAAACAAATGTTATGTTCCAGGCTGTGCAGGGGATGTGAAGACGTTTCATACTCTTCCCACAAATAAAACATGTCAACAGGCATGGTTGATGTTTATTTATAATCGGATATCGCAACAACTTAATTCAAAGTTGTTAGTTTGCTCTGCCCATTTCACCACGGACAGTTTTTCAAACCTGGGACAATATCAAGCAGACTTTGCTCAGCGTCTGACACTGAAGAAAGGGGCAATTCCAACCATATTCCTGCAACCAGTAAGTGATTTTATCCACTTCTTGACTGTCTAAACCATTTCTGATTAAATCGAAAGTTTCTTAGAGACAACATTAACGATAATATTCCTGTTGTTGTCTATATCCAACGCAAGATGCTATACGGTAAGAATAGGATAATCCAAGTGGCTTACATAACTAAATAGTATGTCTAATGACAAAGGTTAATATTATTTCATGCCAGTGTTGTCATAAATTAGTAAATGCAACCATAGATACGTAACATACTATGTTAGTTTAGTTGCTTACACAGCTCACTCGATCCTTCTAGCTGACGTCACCACCTCCACCATTTAAGTTGAAACGATAGTAATTTGATATTTATTTATTTATATTTTTGACAACTGAAGTATGATTATATACTGATTGATAGATAGATTATATATATAGATAAGGTTGAATGCCTAATCTCTCCATCGTCAAGACGGTCAGTAAAGTTGTGCCTGCTATCATTGAGCCACAGTGAAACAGCCAATCAGAGCAGAACTCTGCATTAATATTCATGACCCTTCCAAATAAGGCAAAAACAGACCATTTCATCCTGGGGATGATTTCTAGAGTTGTAAATGGACCTGTAAAACCGTAGCTGGACAATTATTGACCTTAAATAAGCCATATACCCTCTATGTAGATACCAGAGAACAATTTAAAATGTTGTTTCAAATCATTCTAGGGCCCCTTTAAAGTGTAGTGTATTCCAGCCTTTATTCAAGCAATCATGTTAACTGAAGTGTCACGGCATTATGAAATCTGTTTGACAAGAACAAGACTTCGACCATGTTAAGAACAATTTAAGCAAGCTGCCTTTAAAATGTCATCGAACATGCATTAGCGCACACTTACCCCATGCCACACATGTCGCAGCAGGTAAGCAGGTCCTGAGAAGAGATCTCCACACTCACTTTGGCGTCGCTGTGGATACATACCCTGTCAGAGATGGCTTCAGCAGCCCCAAATGCCTGTGTAAAACCATGAGTAAAACCATGAGACAAATTGCAATCCAAAGTCATACTGTGTGCACCAGAGAGAAGACCTCACCCAGCATGAACCACAAGAACCCTGGTCTCGGATCTCTTTAAGAGTGGGGCAGTTGGGCCACTGCTCTCTGGCATCAAAGTTAGTGGGGAGCTTCAGGTTAACAGCATACTGTACCCTGGTTAAAAACAAAGCAAGCTCTGTTATATACTAGAACTTGAAGGCAGAACTGAAATGTATGTATAAGGGAAACCAACATAAAGCACAAATCACATGACAGTCATATGTACACCATGACTGCAAAGTTAATAAGTTGCACTTCTCCTTTTAGATTTTAATTTTTTCCCCACACCAAATTCAATTGCACTCACATGACAGGGAGTTTAGGTCCTTTCAGAAAAGTCCCACACAACCTCTTCACATAGCTGTAGTCAACATCACGGAAGTTGTGTCCAGCCTACAGGTGAAAACACCAGACAAAACAAAAGTCAATTTTAAATTGCAAGAGTATAAGAAAAACGCATTACAAATAGTAATTCCCCAAACCTGCTCAGTCATCCTTGCTAGAATGCAATTTAGAGCATCACAGAGTATAACATCTTACCAGCCAAGTAGTGTTCGCTTCATTGATGAAATTGACCATCTCATGGGACAGGGGAGCGAGGTGAGGTCGAGCCCAGCTAACCGATAGGGCCGAGATCACACACAAGAAAGCCAGCCGCCACATTCTGAAAACCAGAAGACTCCATTAATCCCACTTGTACACAGAAAGGCTTTACAAGCAAGTATAACTTTGATACAAACCGCTCCTAAAACTTTAGTAACACTTGTAGTTTTACACATCTTAAAATATGTCAGTGCCATTGTATGGTCTCAAGATGCACACCAGTAATGTCCTCTTATTCTCTAACTGGCACGTTTATAAAAGCTACTTAAATGGCCTAATTGAACAAAGGCATAATCCTGGCACATGCCCTCTTCAATCTTCAGGTGAAACGGATCACCCCACTGCCTACAGTAGTGTCATCTTTAGGCTGCAGTCATGCAGAAGTGAAAGCTCTAGACATTTAAGACACATGCTCAACCTCTTACTGGTTATGGAACAAGACAAGCAAGACTTGATCAACTACTCTGGTAAGAGGTTTAGGCTTTAGGCATCTTATTTATAAAGGGGGCCTCAGACTCGGTGGTTTATGAGTGGTTGGGGAACTAAAACCATTTAAAAACGTTAAATTATTTACGGTCTTAAAACCTGTAGATGCAATAAGCGTCAACTGTCGTCACAAATAGCCTCATGCTGGGTTGCACTTCCTCTATGCCTATACTGACATCAAGTGTGCTTGAGTCAGCGCAATTTACAGGAACTCGCCGATTAACAGAAAGCAAGCCTACTCGGGTCTCTGACCCCAAAGCCAGGAGGTATCTGGATGAGTTGTCAGTAAAAAAAAATTAAAAATAAACCACATACACCGTCAGAAGCCAACTGTGCGGTGAAGAATGCTAATATATAAAATTGCAATTTGAGTTTCCATTTTAAAATAAGTGCAAAGTCAACCGGTTTGATGCGGTTCGTGTTTGAAACATAATAGTGTATCTGTAAGTAAACTAGCAGTGTAATGTCAACTACTGAAGCATTCCCATGAGCTCAAATACAAGCTCTGGTTTCCATTTCTCACACTTTCGTTTTTAACTGCAGGCCTGGTTTACATAAACCAACAATAACTCCATATTTTAAAGGTCAAAGGAAGAAGCCCGTAAGCCTTTGACCTTTCATTTGATAGCAGACAGATACAGATGAATTCCCTGATACGATACTTTTCATATGAGAAGTTATGCTATGACCTTTTTGAATATCTCTTTGGAAATCAAAGTAATCTACAGTCTCATGATTTAAACGCAGATTTTAGTGATATACCAGTCTTACCTGTCGTTTGTCTGCTGGCAGTTATGTTCTTAGAAACGTGTGTCTCGCTCCCCAATACGTCCTTTGGGCAGAAATAAACAACAGAAGTAGCTGAAGGCTATATAAAGCAACGACATATCACGTGACGAAGTCATGTGCTCGTGGGTCTGCTGACTCTGACGTGATCAAATCTGTTTACAGTACTGTTTGTTAATTTATTTTATATGTAAATGTGATTAATAGTATGAAAGCCAATAAGAAGAAAACCACATGAGATGAAAATCATGCTTTGGTTAATCATGACATAAAAAGTAATAATTATGACATAAAAAGTCATGACATCAAGGTTCGTCATATTTGTCAGATTAAAAGTCTTTTTAAAAGTCTTAGACTTTTTATCTGACAAATATGACTTTAACGTCATAATTTAAAATAATCATAATTATGGCTAAAAGCACGCTATCATTTCCACATTTATCAGTGTGTGTGTGTGTGTGTGTGTGTGTGTGTGTGTGTGTGTGTGTGTGTGTGTGTGTGTGTGTGTGTGTGTGTGTGTGTGTGTGTGTGTGTGTGTGTGTGTGTGTGTGTGTGTGTGTGTGTGTGTGTGTGTGTGTGTGTGTGTGTGTGTGTGTCATCCAGTCGTGATGTATTTTGATAGGCTACATAGTCCAAATATCCGATTGAAATCCGATCAGATTTAGCAAGAATGGCAACAATGACACGAAATGTATACATTCTGTGACCCTGGACCACAAAACCAATTGAGATTAAATTAATTATACATAATCTGAAAGCTGAATAAATAAGCTTTCCATTGATATATGGTTTGTTAGGATATATTTGGCAGAGATAACAGCTTGAAAATCTGGAATCTGAGGGTGCAAAAATTGAGAAAATCGCCATTAAATGTGTCCAAAAGAAATCCTTAGCATATTATACTAATACAGTTTTTTTATACGGTAGGGAATTTACAAAATATCTTCTTTGGAACATGATCTTTATTTAATGATTTTGGCGTAAAAAGAAAAAATCGTCCTCTGTGAAATGACAAAAACCCATACAATGTATTGTTGGCTAATAATTGCCACAAATATACCCCTGAGAGACTGATGGTTTTGTGGTCCGGGGTCGCTCGGTGTGTGACGTCAAATTGAGCGGCAGCCCCCAAAAACTGTCCAGAAAGACTGTGGACTCACAGAATCACACAAAGCGCTCCCCATTTAGCGCAGAAGAGTCCTTGGATTGAATACCACACACTTTGAAGAAAGACAGTGTAGTGCAACGATGCAGAATCGAAAGGGAAGTGCGGTCATATGGAGTCACGTATGTCTCTACTCTTTTTCAGGAGTCATTGCTTTATTGGAGAAAGCGGCACGTAAGCTATTTTCCGTTTAATCATCCCTTCCCAAACCACTATCTGTGCTTACTAAACATATTTGGCAACTGCATTGGCATGTGGATGTGGGTTTTGCCTGTTCTGACTTGTTTTATTATGAGTTCAGTTTTGTTGCTGCACAATGCTGCTATGGTTTACTGCATTTGGGCGCCTTTTTCATGAATGGCAAGCAGGGGGCGTGTTCTGTCACACAGCTGCTTTACATCACAGACAGAGTCCGAGAACAGAGAAAGAGTACTAAAGACTTTTTTTTGTTTTGTCGTTTATATCATCAGTTGTACTGTGCTTCACATACTACCTCTGGATGGGAAAAGAGCTGCTGGCCTGGCTGACGCTGGGTCTGTGCTTGCCTGTCACGGCTGTGCAACTGCTCAGTCTGAAGTGGTACATCACTGATGCAGAAAGATCCAAGCCCTCACTCATCCTTGTGCACTGCCTGCATCTGGGCGTCTATCACAGGTCAAAGCACTAGATCATTTAGAGCTGCTTTAATTCAGTTATAAAGAGTGAGGTGGAAAACTGTAGTAAATTACTGTACACTTATATACTGTATAATCTAGTGAATTCATAAAAAAACTGCCTAGGTCTAAGTTATATTTTGCATAAATAAAATAAAGCCTATTTTAAGACCATTACATTTCATTTGCATATGCTTTGTGACACTTAAACATATTGCCATAGTTGGCATTTTTCTCAACTTTGATTTTCATTATGAATCGACATGCACTTATGCTAAATTTTCTATATATCCTAATCATGTTGTTAACAACATGTATTCATCACTTGAACGAGCTCATTGTTTCTGCCTTAAATTATTACATTGCTATTGTTATTTGTATATGTGTGCATTTCTAAAATCCATTAGACACAGCCACCGCTGATAACAAATCACTCTAAATTGTAATGTAGAATCATGCATTTTCTGTAAAGCTGTTTTATGATGATATGTAAAGCGCTATACCAATAAATGTGAATTGAATTACCATAATACAGTATTTTTACTATATTACATTATTCCAATGATGTTTTAAGTTATTTAAGCACAAATAAAACAAATACTATAGCATTTAAATAATGTTTACTTTATTTTAATAATGTTATTTTTCAGTATGATAATACAAAAGTAATGATAATGAAAAAATGGGGGTGGGGGGGTTACTTTATTAAAATGTCAAGGTAAAAAAAAATCTTAATAGTCTTAAAAAGTGACAATAAAGGATAAAGACGTTTCAAAAGATTTCTATTTCTTTCTATTCTTCTATTAATCCTGAAAAAATATGGTTTCCGCTAAAATATAAAGAGCACAACTGTTTTCAACATTGATAATTATAAGAAATATATCTTGAGCATCAAATCAGCATATTAGAATGATTTCTGAAGGATCATGTGACACTGAAGAGTTATGATGCTGAAAATTCAGCTTTACACAGGAATACATTTTTTAAATAAAATCAAATAGAAAACAGTTATTTTAAATTGTAATAATATTTCACAGTATTACTGTTTTTACTGAATGTTCAATCTCAATCTCGTGACAGGTGGATTCACCCAATGACATTATTTATCATACAATAGGCTACTGTTGATTTCTAAGATGTGTGTATATGATTTATATTTGCAGGTTATGGAGCTGCATGAAGTCTCAAGGTGGGCAGCTGAAGTTTGGTGCATTATTAATGCAGCAGGCTGATGTGTCTGCTCTGTGTCTGATCGAGGCCCTGACGCTCAGCCTGCCTCAAAGTCTACTGCAGACCTACAGTTTATTCACCCTTCACCCCGGCTTTCTGTCACCAGGTATGTGACTTCCCGTTGGCACGAACAGAACTAGCTTCACATCAACAGTTTTCTGCGGAGGTCATAAAATAAGTCAGTGGTTATGGTCAGTCAATGAAAAATAAAAAAGTTATGTTCACTATCTGGTATCTGGTAATTCTATTATCTAAATTGTTTTATGGAAACACATTTCTTAGACATACTATTGTGTATTAATCATTCTTTCTGTGCACACTAAATCCGTTTCATAGGGTGTGTTCACTCTAGTTTGGTTCTTTTGTTTCGGACCAATAAAGAAAAGGTTCTGTCATTTCTAACACAGAACCTAAAGATTCATACAAAAACAAAAGGACAGCTTGATTGGACAGCTTTTATGACAGAGGAGAGCAGGCACAACCTAACCACAACCACTTTTTGACTTTCTCGGTTTGTCTATGTACAAGGTCTAGTACAATTATGTGGTTTTGTTTCATTAATACAGTGTATACCTTTTTCTTGATATATCCAGAAGGAATGGAAGTGAAATGTGACAACATGCCCCATAGGTGGGGTACATTGAAACATGATCATATGACAGCTTAAAATGTTACCTGGTCTAATAGAAAAACTATACAAGACAAACTAAAATAATTTGTCAATAAAATACAGTTATCAACTTTTTCATATAAAATAATGGCATTTTTGATCATTAAAAATAAACTAATTTTTGAGTTTGACAACAAACACACCGCAAAACATTATAATAATGAACTTCCTTTATTCACCTTTTTCTGGTTTCTCAATATAATTCACAAAAGTATAGAATATAAAATAGCATAGTTCTGATTTAGTTCTGACATTGTAACGCAGTGTGACAACATGCCCCGTCTGCGCAACTGGGATTTAAAAGAGGCTCGTGTCATCTGCCGGTTAGATCAACAATCTCATCTGTAAAATAACAGATACAGTATAAGAATAAAATAATATCAGATTTGTCTAGTTTTAAATAAACACAAAAACAGAGATGAAAAATGAATTTCAGTAAGAAAATAAATGTTCAGTGATATCTTCCAAAGATTTTTTAATTTTGGCACAATTTGTTCTCTATATAAGGTTGATATGGCAACTAGTAAATATGCTAAGTTTCGTAATTCTGGCATGTGTGTAAAGTTTTAAACCATGTGTGTTACAACTAGTCCCGTTCACTCCTACATTTGAGACGGAACTTATCAACCATCCAGCTTGTACTAAAACTGTGAAGCTGCTTTGAAACAATCTGCATTGCTAAAAAAAGCGCTATATAAATAAAATAAAGTTGACTTGTTGTGTGTGCGTACATATGGTGGTGTTTTTTACCAGCTGAGAACACACAAAGAGTCAAAACAGTGCCAAGAATTCCTCCATTGCAAGCAAGCGAAGACCTGCTGCAAGTAGACGTGGTTCTGTACCAAAATGTAATGGACAACATAGCGTCTATGATGAGAAGAACCAGGTATCCTTGGGCATTCTGTTCTTTTAGGGTCACATCTTCTCGTTTTTGGATTGTTTAGATGTCTTCGGACTTCGGTCCGTGTTGCATTCATATTTCAGTCGAACCAAGGTTATTTTCGTAAATGTAAACGATTTATCAACAAACAAACAAAACGAAACTGAAAAAGATAAGTGTCAAACTAAGTGAAAATAGTTACTGAAAAACAAACTACAATAAAATAAATAACAAAACAAATATGAGCTGTTCAAGGAAACACCTGTAGATGGCGTATCATGCACATGAGTTTAGCTGAGGGAGAGAGACAGTGAAAAGTGCACTGTGAATGTCATAATCAGGAATAAGGGACTAATCGATACATAATTTATTTCACTAAAAGTGGAGAGGGAAATTTACCCACCTTTCAGCACAGTATCACCAAATTACATGCACACTTACTCAAATGAACAGAGTTCGCACCAGAGTTTGTTTAAATCAAGCCAAACCTTCTAAGTGTAAACATACACTTCGTCACAGAATGTATTAATAACTGTTTATTCCCTGAACCTCTTTTTACAGTCGTCTTATGTGTCGGCCTGAGCCTGCTAAATGTCTCCTGGTTTCTGGTCCTGTTCAGCCGTTCATGCTTTCTGCTCCGTCCTGGTCACCTGCACATGACTCCTGCTGCAATGCTGTGCCAGCTCATATGGCGAGGGGGCATGCTGGGTGCCAGGGTGGCCAGCCTCATGTTCTTCTGCAGTACATTTCACTGGTGGTTCTCTGGAGTCGTGGGTGAGTCAAGCCTTGTGTTTTTATGTAGACAAATCCTTACACACAAAAGGCTTCACAGTTAGTTTGCGTGACAGTCTCGAGGGCTTCAAGGTAATTTGTCATTGCCCAACTCTTACCTGGAAAAGGATGATTTGTTAATAAATGGCTGCTTTGTGATAGTCTTTTTAAATCCCTACTCAGGTTTCCACTGGCTCATTATGGCATTCTGGCAAGTGTCCCAGCAGACAGACATCTGCATTAACCGGAGTTCCTGGCGTCTCTTCAACTTCATCTTAGGGGCTCTGCACGTATTCCTGTTCCTTAACGTTAAAGACGGTCCCTCGCGGTACCGCATGACTGGGTTCTATTTGGTAGGTTTCTCTACACAGCATGTGTTATTTTACTATTATTTATATCTCATTATAGTATTTATTAAATATAGTTTGAATTAGCTTTTGTTGTTATATATTCAGTTTTGATTTTACGTTTAGCTTTTAGTCATTTTTATTTAAAAAAAAATTGTATATTTCTAATTATTTTTAGTTTGTCATTTTAGTACTTCAACTTTACCTTCTAATTTCTTTTTTAGGTCTTTTATATATATATTTAATTAATATTTTAGTTTAATTAAAAATATATAAAAAACTAAATTAATTTATTAATACATTTTTATGAGTATAGCTTTAATTTTATTAACAATAAAACACTGCTCCACTGTCAGTAATAAATGTGAATGGGGAAATTGGCAGAATATTGTAACATCTTGCTAAATATTTGGAAAACTGACTTGTTGAACTGTTGACTTTTATTCTGATTTCACTTTATATATAGTGAATCTTCTCTCAAGAACAATAGCTTTGCTAACATCTCTGTTTTTTTATTTTTTATGGATTTCAAAGATCATTGATACACAGCTTCTATTTGTTTTTTAGTTAATGTTGCTGGAGAACACGTTCCTTCTGCTTCTGGCATCAGACTTGCTCAGTGGGCCTTCATGGAACAGCATGAGCATTCCTGCATCTGTCTTATGCAGCTTCTTAATCGGTAAACATTAGGGATGCGCTGATATAAAGAAATGCCTGATATTGATCATTATTTTCATGTTGTGGCCAATAACCTTTAAATTGCAATTGTTAAAATTGTATACTATTTTGTCTAAATCAATTTTAAAAAGTCATTAAAAGCTAAAATCAGTTGTTTAAAATGCTACAAGCGAATTTAGGCATCACAACCTTATAATGTACAGTATGAAAAATTGGTATTCATTTGGAGATTTACTAAAGATTATATTTAACATTGTTATTAAATTTGTGTTTTTAAAGTTTAGATGACAGCAAGGTGATCTGAATGGAAAAATAGGGGAAATGAGCATGCACAATTATATATCCAATATATATATATTTTTTTTTTCAGCTTTCATTAGTGTAATGTTGCTGTTTGAGAATGAAAAAGATCTGCAAATTTTCAAAGCACAAAGTCCACTCAAAAGGGAGTTATTCTCTATATCCGTAAGCAACGTTTCTGAACTCCCTGAAACGGCTGGATTGTAGTATTGAATTTTCTTCCGGGAAAGTACAAATCACAATATTCCACATTTAAATAATTCCCGCCCAAGACATGCACAAAAAAAAAAGAGGATGAGGCCTGGTTGTATTAAGGGATAGTTCACCCAAAAATGAAAATTCTGTCATGAATTACTCACCCTCATGTCATTCCAAACTCGTAAGACCTTCGTTTACCTTCAGAACACAAATGAAGATATTTTTGATGAAATTCGAGAGCTTTCTGAACCGGCCATAGGCAGCAACGTCATTTCAACTTCAAAGTTCCATTGTTACCAACATAGTTCACCAATTTTGTGTTTGCCGGAACCATAGTTCCAACGAGCATTCGCAAACCACATCGCAAACTTACGTGGTTGGAAGTACAGCTCTCGAGCTGTGGTTAGAAGCATTGTTTCTTGTTAAATGACACGTGGACTTAAATAGATCATGCTCTTGGGCACAATAAGCTAGATAAAACTCAGTACACACATTCTATATCTTTTATTCTATTTAAATGTATATTTTATTATCGATATGCATTTTAATCTCCAGAGAATGAAGTAGATGGAACCCTCAATGAATCAAACGGGGAATAAAAACAATGAAGTAGTAATTAGGTGAGTGACATGTTCACTACAGTAGGAGATCTCGAATATATTAGTAAGCAGAAGTTATTACTCCCTGTGCGTGATGTCATTAACGTCAGCCCAATATAAAGAGGTGCGACAATATTACTACGGTTTCGGGGAAACAGTCTTGACTAGTTGGTTAGTTTCTTCAACGATGCATAATACTATGATAGTTAATCAGCGATTTGTAGATCGTTGCACCCCAGAGCATCACCGACAGACAAGGATGTGAAAATTAACATTCAAGCATGAAAACAGTTCTAGTAGACCCCAAAAAAAGACTTTGAAACAGTGCATAATAGATCCCCTTTAACAAAAATTCTGTCATCTGATATTATATTGATATATTAGGTATTCCTAGAAATCACGTTTTCGAATCAAAAACAAAACACATAATGTTCTCTGTTCTCTTTTTTTCTAGGTGTCATTTTTGTTGTTCTTTACTACCGATTTCTTCATCCAAAATCCACTGAGATCCTCCAGAGTCTGAGACTCCAAATGAGCTTGACAACTATTGACAGAACAACGGATGGAGACTGCAAGAACACAACACTTGCATCCTCCACACACAATCATGGCACTTTCTCAGTGACCGATTTTGCTCCTTTGAAGCATGCAGAAGGCTGTTCCGTTCAGCCTCTAGAGGGCGGCTGGCACCATCATCATATGTTAGTACACCTGGCTCTCAAAACTGGAAACACAGACAAGATCAACTGCCTGTATGGCGACAGAGGGCTTTCAGTCTTCCTGGGGAATGATGATGCACCCAACACAGACTCTGAAGGGAACCATTGTAACCAGCCACCAGTGGAAGCAGGTGAACGCTCTGAAAGCTGTCCGGTTGAAAACGGAGAGGGATTTTCTGGTGCTGAAGTCGGACAGCAGTCTCCAGAGAAGGGTGCGGTGTATAACACCTGTCCTGCAGACTGCAGTAGTACTGTTTACTTCAGTGCCGAACCACACTCCTCCTATAGTGTCGGCGATTCTACCTTAGATAAAGAGAATATGGTTGTGATCAGTCCCATTATGAATGGAGCTGCTCTGATTTTGACTGCTAAACAGCTGTTAAACAGGAACCCATGTTATACCTCAACTCCAATACCAGACCTCAAAACAATGCACAGCACAAGTCCTCGATTAGCTGGGGCTCGAAGACAGGTACATTTTTAATATTAAAACAGGCATACCATAAAAACGTGAATTATTTGGGATAAAGCTAGTAAACATTACCTATTTTTAGCACTATAACCACTAAGCTGCCATCTTAATCTGCAGTGTGTTACCATTAGTGATAAGCTTAGTGAATTAAAATCAGTTTACATTTAAGTTACATTGACAGATTTTACTTGCTGCTCTTTTTTGTACATTTCTATTTTGAATTTTTTTAATATCTAATATTATATTTCATGTATATTTTATTTTGTCTCGTTTTATCTATATTTTATCAGGTACATAAGTGTAAAGGAAATACACTTTATTTTAAAATAATTGTATTTTTGGTTAATCTGTGGTGAAATAAGTTTTTTATATATAAATTGTATAGTTAATAATACGTCTGGTCCTGTGTATTTATCAAATTTGTACTCTATGTAACTTTTTTTTTCTTCTCAAAATTTACATTTAAATCATGAGTCAATACATCAATTTTCCCAAAACGTGTTTTGTCTTCACTATGTTAAGCTTATTATTATAAGTGTTTATATATTTGACGTGGCGTGATGGTTTTCGCGGGAATTTGCCTACATACAGTGCGTGTATCGTGTGGGAGTGGGCCTAGGCCCGATGTCGGTTGACATGGAACTGCTAAATCTCGAACCTCCGAGAATCACCCAGTCAAAAAAAAAAAACCTCCGCAGAACAGAGAGAGTCGTATGGCAAATAGAGAATGCCATCTGAGCTTGTAATAAAGAGAGATTTAATACTGGCGTGAGAACTGATGGATTTAAAATGTTAGTTCGATGAACGCCAAAGATGGCGTTTTCATGACTCAACAGGTGAGTAACGTTAAGGTGAGGTAGGCTTATTTTATTGAACAGATAAATTGCCATATACTATGTTGCTCTCTAAGTTAATTGTAAAGCATTATCTATTGTGAAGGGTCATTCCATTGTGGTTGGTGTAGCACTGTGCCGGAATGTATTTGCTGGAAGTAGGCCTACCGTGTCTTTGACACTATAGGGATAACGTAGTCAGCCTGAGATCCTTTCAATCTATAGTAGTACTGGTTTATCTCTTAATCCTGGTAGCATTTTTTTTATGCGCAGTATTATTACCATAGTCTTCCGCACAGTCATGCTGAGCCGAAACAACCAAAACAATGTTCTTCCGCAAAATGCATGCTGTTTTTTGACCTCTATACGGCCAGAAGTTACATAGTGTACATTTTAAAAACACTAAAAATCTGCCTTTTTGCTTTTCAGAATGTCCTTTGTTTTAATTTTAGTAATATAAAGCATGGATTATTTTTTGTACCATTAAATGCTACTTCATTGATTTCCAGTTTTTCCTTTGTTCTGTCATAAACAGAAACGGGATAGTTCAACCAAAAACGAAATTATGATTGAAAGGAACACGCCAACTTTTAGGGACTTTAGCTTATTCACCGTATCCCCCAGAGTTAGATAAGTCCATACATACCATTCTCATCTCCGTGCGTGCCAAAACTCTGTCTGACACACTCACTGCTAGCCTAGCTTAGCACAAAGACTGGAGGTAAATGGCTCCAGCTAGCCTACTGCTCAATAAGTGACAAAATAACACCAACATTTTCATATTTACATGTTGTGTATAGTTACATCGTGTACTAAGACCGACGGAAAATGAAAAGTTGCGATTTTCTAGACCGATATGTCTAGGAACTATACTCTCATTCCTGTGTAATGATCAAGGAAATTTGAGCCATCCCATGAGTGCAGCAGCGCAATGATATTATGCAGCAAACCTTAAACCTATTTAAACACACAGAAATGCCAAAAATGTACACAAAAAACAAATTATAAGATAAATCACAATGAAGTCTGTTACACGTTGGTTATGTTGATGGAAGTTGGCCTATTTTCAGGTGCTGCATAATATCATTGTGCTGCTGCACTCATGGTACTGCAGTAAAATTCCTTAATCATTACACAGGAATGAGAGTATAGTTCCTAGCCATATCGGTATAGAAAATCACAACTTTTAATTTTCCGTTGGTCTTAGTACACAATGTAACTATACACATCACAACATGTAAATAGGAAAATGTTGGCGTTATTTTGACAATTATTGAGCTGGAGCCATTTTCCTCCAGTCTTTGTGCTAAGCTAGGCTAGCAGTGGGTGCGTCAGACGCACGGAGATGAGAATGGTATGTATGAACTTATCTAACTCTGGGGGATACGGTGAATAAGCTAAAGTCCCAAAAAGTCGGCGTGTTCCTTTAAGCCACTAAGCCACCCTATGTGTATGACATTCTTCTTTCAGACGAATACAATTGGAGTTGTGTTAAAAAAATGTCCTGGCTCCAAGCTTTATAATGGCAGTGAATGGGAGCCCAAAATTTAAAGCCCAAAAAAGTGCATCCATCCATCATAAACATACTCCACATGTCTCAAGGGGGTTAATAAAGGTCTTTTGAAGTGAATCAATGGGTTTGTGTAATAAAAAAAAAGGTCCATATTTAAAAGTAAAACATAAAGTAAAATATCTAGCCTCTGCCAAACCACCTTCTGCGAAGAAAGTGTAACCCCTATCGCAGTTCAAAACCTTTAAACGCTACGCCAACTTCAAACATTGCGTCAGTTACGCTTCTTTTGTGAGTTGAATACGGAAGGCAGTCTGGTTATTTATGTACCTGTTCTTTCTGTCCATATACTCATTTACATGTCCTAATAGGAATAAAAATCTTTCAACTGTATGTTGGATTCTGTCATAACGCCTGCCTTCTCATCAGACAGCAGAGGGCAGTAATGCATTCAGTAAGGGTTTGCACAGAGACATTCAGAATGTGGTTACAGAAGCATTGGCATGAACAAAAGGTTTTAAAACTTTTTATTTTATGGAAAGATGTACTGACTGGATCCACAGATAAACTTTTGGCACATTACTCCTCCTTAAACACATTCAAAACAACCGTGTTAAAAAAAGACAACCAGATGCAAATTCCTCGCAAATTAATTTTCTAATAAATCCATATATTTATATGAAATTAAAATATGAATAAATATGAATACTGAAACAGTGAGGAATGAGACGGTAGAAGCATGCGAGCCTCTTGGTATTGAAATGCTGCATGTGTTGAACACCAAAGGGTGAAATAAGGATATAGGGACATATTTGATGACATATCTTACATTTCTGGACCATAGATGCTCAACTGTGCTCATGCACGGATGGATTTTAACTATTGCACCATGTTGAATATTCATACTATCCTGATTCCTGTGAAAAAATACAGTACAAATAGAAGTGATTGTCTTCCATGCATAATTAATACTTGTTGAAAAAGGCCAACGCTGTAACAAGGAAAAGATTGTGATAGATGTCTCTAAGTTCTCCAACTCGAGTACCTTTTTTTTTTTTACAGCCAATTTGTCGCAAAATTAAGGCACACTTGTTTTGTCAGTTGACAAAATATCTCACTAACAAGAAGAAATCCTTCACAGAGGTCATGAAAACCCTGAGCTCCAAGACAAAGCTTTTGTATAATAAAAGTGTTTGTAACAGAAAGTCATTTTGCTTAAATAAAGCATATTACACCCATCTAAAGGTTAAGATCTTAATCAAATGAAGTGTCTGAATTGTCCAATGTTCATGTGACCAAACCTAATTTCAGACAAAATTCATTCCAATTAAAAATATTCCAATAACAATATTCCAAGGTAAGCATAGTCAAAGCTCAAGCATATTATTTTTCCTGCACGTGTTTTATAATTCATGGTGAATTCTTCATTAAAACAAGTTTTCATTAAAGGTGCACTCCGTAATTTCCCCTCATTAAATGTTTTGTATATCAACAAACAATTAGGCTAGCACTTTAAAAAAATAAAAAGTCAACAGTCAAATCAGTAACTTAAATTTGTGGCATTTTTTTTATTTTTTTATATTTTATTACAATCCTCAAAGCAGCTCTTAATTCAGTGTATGCTGCTAGGATTGATTGTATTTGTGTTTAAATAATGATAATGCCTGTTTGCCATTTTAAGAGTTTTAATATAAATGGATAATTATTACCCATCGCTCTAAGTGGTGGACATTTCTACATTGTCGTCAGTAACTAAAAACATTGCTTTTTCATCCACGCCGCTAGGTGTCAGTATCATATAGCCTATATGGTCAGTATAAAATGACTAACGGCGCAACATAAACAAAAATTACACTGAGTGCACCTTTAAAAACACGAGTGCCAGTGCAGAAGAGATAGTGTCGTCTTCGCTCATGTCTCAGTCCCTTACTGTATCCTAAAAAAAAGTGTAATAGCTATTGTATTGTTCAATATTTCCTTAAATCTGCAAAGACTTCAATAGTAGCGGTTCAGGCTGCGTGTGCCTGGCATGTCCGGCTGTCCGTTCATCCAGATCTCTCGTATAATCCGTTCGCGTTCCTCCAATCGTTGGGCGCGCTCCAGCTCTTCGGCGGAGGTAAACACGTTACCGAGCGTCCGTTCAAAACGCCGGTGGCGGCGTGCTGACAGGTCGGAGGCATTGTCCCAGTCCGAATCGCTGTCGCTCGTGTCACTGGTGCTCTCCACAGTCTTTCCTGTTTTCCTAGGTGCTTGTTGCCTTTTGCAGTCGGTTCGACAGGAGATCTGCACCACTAATGCGATGAGAGTGAGAACCAGTCCCAAACACACTCCACACACAAAATACAGTGCCGCCCGTTCCGGGTGATCTGCAGGAAAGACAAGTTTTTCATTCGTTAAGTGTAAGTCAAAAATACATTTAAAAAAAAAAATGCAGTTTACGCCTCTGATCTTTTTTCATTTCGAAATTAAACATTTTTTTTGAAAGCATAAAGTACAAAACTTTGAGTGTGGTTCAACTGTCCTGATAATAGAGAAAAATGCCATTTAAAAGATTAAACTCTTCAAAAGAGTTTGCATAATCTTTTATCATTACATAATTTTTTATTAACCCTTTCATGCATGAATTATGGTAAACATTATTTAGATTTTTTTTAAAGATTCTTTTTATCACTTTAATATGATGATAAAATCATTTTTACAAAATTCAGTATGTGGACACCATGCAACAAAGGCATAAAATGGGACAAAAAGCCATAGATGACAATATGGAACATTGTGTTTTTATTATGTCGTGTTATGCTATGTATATCAGCTCTGTTATTACAAACGCTAATATTGCAATATAACAACTATAAGACACATATTATTGGAACTATAATGGTAGTTATATGCAGAAACCTATATGGACTGGGCTTTGCTGGCACATACTCTTCATCACTGCATTCACTGTCACTTCCACTGTCCTCTGGGAAATCTTTCTCGGTATGTATGTGTTAAAGTTTAATGCCATCATTTTTAATGGTTATTTATGTTGATATATTTGTTTAATGTCTGTTTTATTACAATATAAGACAATTCAAAACATATTTGCAGAAATAGAACAGATATACTAGCAGGTTACAGAAATCAGACTTTATGCAATCTGACTCCACTGTTGCATGACGTCCACATACGTGGACAGATAGTTTTTGGTGAATAAAAACTACATTTTACTTTAAATTTCAGTTTATAAAATACTAACATATTCATCATACTTTACTATTTTAGCTCAATTGACCTCCTTGTATAAAAGTTTTTCATAGATATGCCTTGGGCATTTGGCACATGACTATCGCTGTCAGCCATCTTGGATTAATGATGTCATCAAGCAATGAATATTTGTAATACAAGACAGTAGCCACTGTTACAATATTGCTGTCAATCTACTGACACTGCCCCCAAGTGGTTTGGAGAAAATAAGATAAATTAACCCTAAATGGTAGCCTGGATGCCAGCCGAACTTAGCCCCGCCCACAACATTTTAACTCGGGCAGTTCGGTCTGGACTTGATCCGTAGAGGAGTAATTATGCCCGAACAGAAACTGTTCGGACCAATGAAATTGTCAGGGCGGGCTTTAGACGATGATGGACAGATGATAAACAGTAACGTAATCATCCACGTCATCAAAGGCGTTTGGGTTGAATTCGTTCTAATCCTAAACGGAGAACTTGTTCATATATGCATTCACCTTCACTATTTCTCTCAGAAATGATGATCGTGTTGGTAAGTACTCTGTGTATCCTTAAATTCTTTTTTTACAACACCGGCAAAGATCGTTTACACTCATCTTTTTCTTCTAACATTACTTATTCCAGCGTGCGTGCATACAGGCTTGCCAAGTTTTTACAACAAAACTCGCCCAACTGCTACTCAAACTAGCCAAAAACAAGCTCAATGGATGGGGGGTTGGTTCACAATTCTGGGTCTGGGTCTGAAATTTACATTCCTGGGTCTGTATATCACATAATTGGGGTCGCTTCAACCCGCAGACTTGGCAACTCAGTGCAGTTGAGTTCTGTTGACATTTGACAACTAACGTTATGCGTCGCTCCGTTGCTCTGATTGGTTGTAGGTCTATCCAATTGAGGTCTTTCCTGGTTCGGTTGAAACACGCCCCATAATCACAGCCCAACGGAGCAGTATCAGACTCAAATTCTGACAAGAATTGAGTATGACGACGTCAGGCTACCTAAATGGAGTTAAATGAACTGTCCCCAAATGTGGACACCATGCATGAAAGGGTTAAAGTTACATAATGTATACATTTATTTTGTTGAAATATTATGAATTTTTTTTTTAAAAAATCGAAGTCGTGGTGCAACCCACAGAGCAACAAACATAAAAAACAAAAAATTATATAATAGACCCTCATGATTCTGTTCTTAAATCAATAAGTGTGTAATTTAACCTTTTTACTTGTTAATAAATTATACAATCTGATATACTGTCACAAAAGTAATAAATAATATGTAATTCATTTGTATTTTTGTTGTTGTTTTTAGTTTTTCAGTAATTGCATTGGACTGAATGAATGAATGAATGAATGAATGAGGCATTTATATAGCGCTTTCATATGAACAACTGTACACCCAAAGCGCTTTACAACTATGTCAGGGGTCTCTACTCAACCACCACCAGTGTGCAGCATCCACTTGGATGATGCGATGGCAGCCACAATACAACAGTGCCAGTGTGCTCACCACACACCAGCTATTGGTGGAGAGGAGAGAGGGTGATAGAGCCAATTCAATGGATAGGGATTATTAGGAGGCCATGATTGGTAAGGGCCAATATAGGGAATTTGGCCAGGACACCCACCCCTTCTCTTTTACAAGAAGTGCCATGGGAATTTTCGGTTTAACGTCTCATCCGAAGGACGTTGCTTGTTACAGTATAGTATGCCAATCACTATACTGGGGGGGCATTAGGACCCACACAGACCACAGGGTGAGCGCCCCCTGCTGGCCTCACTAACACCTCTACCGGTTTTCTCAGGAGGTCTCCAATCCAGGTACAGCCCTGCTTAGCATCAGTGGGAAACCAGTCTTGGGCTACAGGGTGATATGGCTGCTTATGGCTCGTTTCCACTGAGCGGTACGGTACGGTTCGGGTCGGTAAACCATGAAGTAATCTCTTTGAGCAAATTCTGAGTAATTGGCGCGTAAAATGGACCTTTACGAAAACTCCTCCAGATTCACAACGCTTCGTATACCACGGATTCGTTAGTTAACGTGTGTATATTAATGAATTCCAAACATTTGTAAATAGGACACGAGTGCACGCTAATTCATAATTAGCCTAATCCCGCCCATGAGTTACAACTGCAAATGACGTGGCCAGGAGCGCTGTGGAACCTTCTGGAATTCTTTCTCAGGTTTGGGCCGAGTATTTTGCATAAATGCTAAAGAGACTAATTGACCATATGCCTAGCAATAAATATTTATACAGAGCATTTTTAGCCAGCAGAAAAACGTCTGGTGCATCTCATTGAAAACGGTGGTGCTTTGCAAGGGGCAGCGGTTTTTTTTTTTTCAGCTGAGATACTTTGGTTGCTATGATACAGAATATCTATGGCAGTAATGTGTTACTAGTATCTCATTTTGAAGAATATTACGGAATATAAAAAATGCAGTAAAAAGCAATATTAACTTCTCCAGTTCAGTCGTGTACAAGTGGGATGATTGGTCGGTGTAGTTTTTGTCCCGCCCCTCCTCCACTGTGATTGGACGGCCTGGTAAAACGTGACAGTGAGGAGCCAACATTGAACAGTAAAAACAACGGGGCAAATCAACTCTTTAAATATTATTATGGTACATGTGCATCAAAATGCAATGTCATCAGTTGGCTTAAATTACGCTCAAATGTTTTACGCACCATTTACACGTGGTAGGGAGCAGGTGTAAACGTTTTCCGTACCAACTAACATTTAGAAAATACGAACATTTTCATGAATCCGAAAATTTACGTCAGAGCGGCTTTACGAACGATTTACACAAAAATTGGTTCTGCTTGTGTTTCATGAATGAGGCCCACTGCCATTATGAAGCTTGGAAGCATCAGGACATGATATAGACTCTGATTGTATTCATCAGAAAGAAGTAAGTCATATATAGGCCTACCTAGGATGGCTTGAGGGTGAGTAAATCATGGGCTAATTTTCATATTAAAGTGAACTTAAAACATATCTTTTTTTCTCTGGCTTCTGCACAACTTGATTCTGGTGGTGTTTTGTTTTATGTTTTCTCTCTTTTTTTAATTTGTATTTCAAATTATTCTAGATGTTACACGTCTTAATGCTTTCTATTGTAAAGTGATGTGTGTGTTTTTTTTATGTCTGTTGTGCAGCACTTTGGTCAGCAGTCATGGGGCTTAAACCTGATTATGGCAAAAATCACAACTATTTTGGTCAATATTGAGCGATTATTTAACACCATTATTCGCTTACTTTTGAAACATCATGCAGTAATTAAAATTGTATTTTTTAACAGTTGAACTTTAAATATAACTGAAAAACAAAACAAAAATATTTACAATAAAATTAATACATGACTATAAATTAGAATAGATTTAAATACTGGAGAACTATAAATTATTTATTTGTTGTATTGCACTTCCTTAGTCCTTTATCTATACTTATTTTGGTATAATACATTTTCGTAGAATTAATTATTTGCAGTTTTCAGTGAAAAGTACTGAACATTTATTCAAAAAATTTTTTTGGGGGAGGTGCAATCTTGCAATTATCTTGTGTTCATAATTGTTTGAAATCAAAATTGTAATTGAAAATAAAATTCAATGAATTGCTCAGTTTTAGTACAGGGTATAGTAGGGATGTTAGGGTAGTAGTAGTGTACCAAACATATGTTTACCTGCTATGAAGGAGTAAGCAGCCAGCGCATTGCTTACTAAAGCCATCTCCTCGGTAGTGGCTTGCCTTTCATTGAGGAAAGCTGTCACCATTTCAAACACGGTCTCTCTATGGATCACTTATTTTGTGGTACTGAAAGAGAGAAAAAGCCAGGGAGAGACCGCAAGTTAAAACCAGTCTGAAACCACCTTCATTTAAAAAAAAAAAAAAATCCCTATAAAGAGAAGCGCTGAACCATAGCTTTAAATGATGTTGTTTTAAAGAGTGTAATTACATTGGGATTTCTCCCTACATTTAGGCTGTACCATAACCTCATGTGCAGAGAAAACTATTTTTACAGACAGGCTGGAAATTTCCGAACAGCAGAATCATGCTATATCTTACAGTGCAACCACAGACATTGTAACAATCTAAAATGTAATTTCTCCTCATCAAACTGTCACACAAGATCAGACAAAAAATACTTTTTTTTTGCTCCAACAAATACATTATTATTCACTGACAAAGTGATTGATGACTACTGTTGAGACAGTCATAATAGAAATTATAACCTTTCACAAAGAAAGAATTATATATAGATGCCATCCTATCCCTGACATTCTCTCATTCTCTCTCCCTCTTGTAAAACCACTTCTATGCATCGGGGAAATTTTACCCGTAAATTATTGCCAAATTGCCAGGACATATTGGCTGGTTTTTGTCTTTCATCCCAAAAAGAAGAAATAAAATGTAATGAAACAAAGGTGGTTGAGCACAAACAACACAGAATCAGTGTTGGACAGAAATCTTGGGTTAGTAAAATGTTTTTCAGTAGTAATCTGGGCTGAAGGTAGACAGCACTCAGACTCAGAGCCAGTCATTCACGTGGGTGTAATGGAATGTAGAGTCTCTGTCTCTCTCACTTAGAGGAAGACAGGCTGCTCTTTCAGCGCAGATGAGGAATTAGACTGTTAGCACTTTACACAGATATAGGTGCACGTTGGTGTTTTTTTTTTTTTTGTGAGAACTAGCATGATTTTATAAAAAAAAATAGTTTTCAAAACATCAAATGTCTGTATCCTTAAAATAGTGATTTTTGCCCTGTCCTACCTCAGAGGTATTGACCTTCTTGTATCCATTTTAAACCATTAAGTTTATTATTTGCACGTTTTTAAGCCTTGTACATTTAAATATCTGAGCACCAAAAGATGCTAAACAGAATTCAATTCATTACTCTGTTTGAGAAGTTTTGTGTGCACAAAATAGATCTGAAGCGTGACCAGAAAGTCGCGTCTCAGCCCATAAATACCAAATTGACTCTTCTTTCATGTATTCATGCCCCTGAACAGACATTTTCACACACAATTTTCAAAATGCCCATATTGGTGAATATCCTCATAAACTTAGTTGGTTATTACATCACACAGAACGTGTTTTTGATGTTAAAATCTCAATTGGTGCTCACTGTTGTTGTGGAAACTATCTTTATAGTTATCATTCTTAGTATGAACATGCCTTTACATTACAACGGTGTCATCATTTTTACTTAATATGGTAATATTCAAAGGTTGGGGGTCAGTAAGATTTTTTGATGATGATTTAAGATGTTTTTGAAACATTTTCTATACTCACCCAGGGTTTATTTATTTAATCAAAAATACAGTATGAGCCGTTATATTATGAAATATTATCACATTTTAAAATAATTTTCCATTTTATTATTAAAAAAAAAAATCGAATTGTATTCCTGTAATGGCAAAGATACATTTTCAAGCATCATTACTCCAGTCTTCAGTGTCACATGATCCTTCAGAAATCATTATAATATACTGATTTTAGAAACATTTCTTATTTTAATCAATGTTGAAAACCGTTGTGCTCCTTAATATTTTTGTAAACTGTAATCTTTGATAAATAGAATTTATTTCAAATATAAATATCTTTAATGTCACTTATGACGCGTTCTTTCTGAATAAAAGTATTTCTTTTAAAACAAAAATCTTGACTCTAAATTATAGACAATAAAAAAAATTAAAAAAAGTTTAATGTAGATGATTAGTAACAAAATTACAAAAACACAAATCTGTTTTTAGACACAAAATTCAGAATTCAGTAATATTGTCTACTATTACGCAATAAAACAGCTTGTATAATTAGTAACCCTATTTTGTACCATTTACATGAAAAGTACTCGCTAATTTAACTGTTAACTGCTCATTTAAAGTCTTTCTGTGCAGTCCTCATTACTATCTTATTATGAATCTCTCCCAGGCTCTGCACCATAATTTGAATGTTTAAACAGTATTTTCAGGCGTAAATAGTCAAACACTATGTGAAGCCTCCATGCAAGACAATCACATAACCTTTTACAAAGTGCCACGGTCTTGATGCTTGTACTCTTTTGCAATAATTACAGCAACACAAATTAAAGTTATTCATACTCTGATGCTCCAGTCTTGCTGGATCTGCTGATAATATTATTGTTTTGCAGCCACATGTTTGTGGTTCTTTTTGCCTGTTTAACACAGTAGTGTTAATTGTCACCTATTTTTAATTTAGTCTTAGTCTTGTGCCAAATGTCCTTGTTAGTTTTAGTCTTATTTAGTCATTCACATATCTTTTTTTGTTAGTCAAGTTTTAGTCGACTAAAAGTCTCATCATTTTAGTCTAGTTTTAGTCAAAAGACAACTCAATATATTGTGTGACAAAATATATATAACCTGCATAATGTATGTGCAATAACACCATAGCTAACTGGTTGATTTACAGCGTAGATGCCTAAAATCAGCATTATCTTATGAGATGATGGGCACAAATATCGATTTCGATCTTCAGTATGTATAGCCTACTGTACATATAAGGAAAAATAAGTTTGCCTTTTTGCACTATTTTAAACTTTTTTGGGGTTAAATTATATTTGCTTGCATTCATTACTTTTTCACTATTAAATTTCACAAATAAGTAAGCAGTTATGATCTGCAATACTTTTTTGAGCAACTAGACTACATGCATATTGATTAAATAGCTATACAGGCACCTAGTGGGTAATGGCAAAAAAATGCTGGGTTAAAAATAAGCCAAGTTGGGTTGAAAATGGACTAACCCAACAATTGGGTTGTTTTAACCCAGCAATTGGGTTGTTTTAACCCAGCGATTGGGTTGTTTTAACCCAGCAATTGGGTGTTTTAACCCAGCAATTGGGTGTTTTAACCCAGCGATTGGGTTGTTTTAACCCAGCGATTGGGTTGTTTTAACAAACATTTAACCCAACCGCTGGGTTAAAACAACCCGATCGCTGGGTTAGTCCATTTTCAACCCAACTTGGGTTGTTTTTAACCCAGCATTTTTTAGAGTGAAATGAAAATTATTATTTTTCCAGCCACAAAATGACTCTAATTTGCCTCTTTGCATTGGAATTCTCTATTTTAACCTTAATTATTACACTAATTGTAATAAAAATATTAGAAGAAAAATGTTTTAAGTGGTCATTAATGAACAATAATTATTGCACAATTAGTATTTAGTACCAAAAGATCTCCTCAAAATATTCAATAAATATTATTGAACTAAAATAAAGGCTATTTATTTAAAAAATAGTTAAGGTGTATGGTCACATTTGACCACCAATGAGTATAAGTGTGACCAATTAGTAAGGAATACCTGCGGGCTAAATACAAGAAAAAATATGAACATTAATGTTAACAATGTTGCATCTCCACCACTCTCCATAATAAAATGATATTGTAAATGTGGCTGACGTAATAATCAATGCACACTATGCTGTACTGTTTACCAAAAATTGCTGCAAACACCTGTATAGTAAAGCTGTTGTCTATCCGCTTAAGCCATTCAAATGTAGGCACAGCGCTAAAGTATAGAGCACTCCATGAACCACGTGACCGCGCGTGCCGCCACGAGATGACAGGCTGGCAGCAACAGGAGTATGAGACCTGTAAGTTACTTGAGCAACAGCGCGAACTCATTCGGAATATTTTCATGATGAAAAAGTAGAGATGATTGTAGATGAAAATGAAAAGAGATTTTATCTTAGTTTTTATTTTATGCGAAACATTTTAGTCTCGTCTTTTTTCATCAACAATAATGCATGGTAATTTAGTCTTTTTGGACATTGATGCAGTCTCGTCATCGTCTCATGGTAAAAAAGGTCGTTGACGAACATATTTAGTCTCGTCTCGTCTGACGAAATTAACACTATAACACAGGATAGCATGATAAGTTTAACATTGGAGAGTCTTACCTGGAGTGTGTCGATACATAGTGGTCCTGCGAAGGTCACACTGCAAAGAAAAGAGAACATAAGAAAGCAAGACAAAATGAGAAGGAAACTTCAGTGTCCTCCCTTTGGCTCTTTAAAAACTGATGGACAAAGCAAAAGCAAAAAAATGAAGGGCTACTGTATGAGTCACAATGATCTATATAACAGAGCAGCCCCCTCAGTGCTACGATAAGACTTTCAGTTGAAAAAACACTCCACACACTCCTCCATTTAACCACAGTGATTAGTCAGGACCAAAACCCTCCCTAACTAGACAGAAAAACCAAAAAACAATAATGTGTGTTGAAGTTGCTCGAGGTTCGCTTGGGACAGGCCAATTATCTTACTATTTGAAAGCCACAATGAGTTAAACAAAAAAATTCTGCTTACTGAATTTATGACATGAACTTTTAAGAATGAAACTTGGTCACAATGCTCATATCAGGATTTGATTTGAGAGCAATATAGAGAGAGATGACATACAGTAGGTGGTGAATGACTAGTCTATGATCATATACCTAATTTTGTAACAGTCTGACGAACAGATAAGACAACACAATGATTTTCAAACTATTTCTATGGCTGGAAACCAGTATATCACTAAATTGTTGTTCTTGTGGTATATAACGTTTCATGTTTTTGGAAACTTCACTGGATTTTTCCCATGCAGGACAAGTCCTTTCTTTCCCACAGAAATCTCATGGGCCGTAGCAGGTCATCATATTAAAATAGATCTAAATTGCTTAGCTTCTTCCAATATCAATACAAGGTTAAAAGAGGCCTGTCCTTTAATCTTAAAGCTTAAGGATGAATATATCAGCTTATTTAAATCAATTATATTATAATTTTTTTTTTTTTACTGAACATTTCACAACATTACACAAAAAATATTAGACAAAATAATGAGATCACAAAAAAACCTATGTATTTCCATCATCCATCAAGGCAAAATACACGAACTACACATTGTCAAAAAGTATTACATTTATAAATAATAAATATATTAATAGAAATTGTATTAAATTAAAGGGTTAGTTCACCCAAAAATTATAATTCTGTCATTAATTACTCACCCTCATGTCGTTCACAACCCTTAAGACTTTTGTTCATCTTCAGAACACAAATTAAGTTATTTTTAATTACATTTTAGTGATTTCTGTCCCCCAATTGAAAGCTACGCAACTACCACTTTGACGCTTCAAAAAGTTCATAAAGAGATCATAAAACTAATCCATATAAATTTAGTAGTTTAGTCCAAATTTCCTGAAGAGACACGAATGCTTTATGTGATGAACAGATTAAATTTAGGCTTTTATTCACATAAATATTCATCAATGCACATATCAGTTATGCACTGAAAAAAAAACAAGGTTTACTTAGTTTTTCTTTGGCAAGTTTTTGCACGCATATTTTCTTTTCATATATTTATGTCAGTAAAAGGTTGAGCAATTTCTACTTAGTTGAAGTTTCCATTGCAATACATTTTACTCAAAAAAATATAACATTGAATTACACCACACTTTTAAAGTGTATGCTTTACTTAGAAATGTCTAAATAAATAACACAATAGATATTGTGTAGACACCATATCTACATAATAGAAGTAACGCAGCTCCTGGACACAGTGACCTTCGTACTTGGTACACAATACACGGTGACGCTAACATTTGATGTGTCGTTTTTGAGTATGAATGTGTCATTTTGAGTAGAAAATAAACTCCAAATGTCACATAATGGCAAGTGGCTCAAGCTTGCTTGACGTGGGAGAACCAATGAGGTTCATTCTCTTGTGTTACGCACAAGCGACAACCTCTCCCAGTTTCTCTTGAAGCCAATACGGAAGTGACTTAAACTGCAATTCATTGACTGGTCGCTAGGGACAGGCTCCAAAGGGAGCAGAATCTCATTGGCCCCATGTTAAAATGCCCAACTTTACAGCAGGGAAAAAAACATGTTTACAGCCTGATACAAATTTTGATTTTGGTCTATATAGCTAATTTTGCCCTTCATGACAGGCGGCTTGTGTGTGTGCTGCGAAATGGACCGACTTGCACTTTATATTTTAGGCTTCGTGTGCGCGTCTAAACCATCAAATAAACAACAAATAGCCTGTGTCAAAATGACCGGATTGGAGAGTAGTTACTTTAACAGTTCTTATCTTAAATGGGCGTAAATAGTTTGGAGAAATAGGAGAATATGATATTATTAGTTCTGCATTCGGTCTTAAAGGGGCAGCGTCTAATAAACCTGCTGACGATTGAGCCATTAATTCGAATCAAACAAAAGGCAAATATTCACATCTCTTGAATGAATAACTTTAGCTTTTATAAGCATTAGTCTATACATTTATACAGTGAAAACTATGCAGTGTTATTACATTTCATCACTTTATTAGATTTCTTTGTAGGTCTGTTCTTTCTAAGTAATTATGAATGTTATTAATGTTAGCAGACCTTCCTGAAATTAAAGCAATGGTTATTTCATTTGTGTCTTTGTTTTATTGTGTATTTATTTAACATTTGTTTGCACTTTGTTCTTATGTTGTATCTTATCTTACAAAAACAAAAAAATGCCTGCACACTGGTCCATTCACAAATGTTTTATATTTTTTGCTGTTTCTTTTGCTATAGATATTTTACTTTTCAGATTATAAAGGTTATGTTAATTATGATCTTAATTCGTTTTTTTTTTTTTTTCATTAAAAAAAGATATAAAAAGAACCAATAAGAATACCTTTTAAAGTACCTGATCGATAAGCAGTATTGGCAAGAGTACCGTTAAAACCTTAACGATACCCATCCCTATTAGTAATACAGTGGAAATTAGTAGATTTGATTAGCATGTTGATTTACGGTGGGCGCCCCTACATTTTCTGGTTGTGCCCCTAAAATTTTCAGTTGGGGGCCACTGTGCTCCTAGTGAAAAAAAGTTAGTCTGGAGCCCTGTATAATAACAATGAAATGCATTTAGTCTGCCCTACAAAGACAAAATGCAGGGACTACACATTGTCAAATGTGTTGTTGTAATGCCTAAATACATTCATCATTTGTCATTGGGCTCATCATATTCTTGAATGAATTATGCTTACTATGTTCCCTGGACTTGTCTATTACAAATACTATGAGAGAGTTTTCAGCGTTGTCCTCCAAATAGAACCACCATTATGCACCGCAATCAAGAGAGGAAAGCGGCAGCTCATTTTTGGCTGGACTTTATTGAAGCCAGCAGCCTGTAGTATTTGAAGGCCCGGACCAACGGAGCCTGGCTTTAATCAGACACCGAGCCAAACTAAGCCCAAACCTGAGCTTCAAAGCTGGCATGAGCCAATACCCTTTCATTTGACTTCACAAATAGAAGTAAAGCAAACGAGTAACTCTAAAATTATGTTGTTCCTCATTGAATAAGTTAAGCAAGCATGGCTGTTCTCCTGTTTCAAGTGCATTGTCACAAATACCAAACTTATATGTTTCCGGGATCTAATATTTTTAACAGGAATTCAAGCACCTGTTTCTCAACTATAAATATGATATTTAAGTTGAAACAATAATGGATGGACATCTGCTGTCATTAGTATTCACAGCCAGGGTTAAAATGAGTCAATGTCAGCTAGACCTCCCACAAGCATCCCAACCGGCCTGCTGCACGGCATTGTTGACCAAGAAGGTCACTTGTAGCTGGTCAGTGGTCAGGCATTTTACTGTGCCATCCATGTAAGTTCCTCGAGGACAAACAAACAGGTGGAACGTTAAACAGGTGCATTTTGATACTGTTGTTTTTTTTTAAGACCATCATTTCCACTTAAAGGGACAGTTCACCCTCATTTATTCACCTTCATGTCATTGCAAAACTTTTTTCTTCCTCTGAAGATATTTTGTAGAATGTGTCCTATGTTTTTGTCCATGCAATGAAAGTCAATAGGTCCAAAAGACGTTGGATCCCATCAAAATGTTCAAAAAATAAACGTCTGTTAAAAAAATAATAATAATAATAAAGTTTACAATAAGATTATTCATTGTTATACATAAATTATTGCATAAATGTTGACTGCTAAAAGGAATGAGCTGCCTCCCTTTCCTACAAACATTTCTTCTAAGCGTCAAAATAAACTTAAACGGGCCACATCTTGTAAAAAAAAAACTTAACATTACATAAACCTTTTCATCAGAAGATTGGGATACAAACGCAAAGCCATTTAAGTTGCTAAATCTCAAAGGGAGCCTGATACTGCAAGTGGCTTTATGAAAATGTCTTCTCACAGGGGTCTGTTAATCGTGAACTCATGAGATTTGGGCGGAGAAACAAAAGAGCAGAGGGAATTATTCAGACTTCATCATTGTTTTCATAGGAGAGAGATTACACTAGTCATCACAGAAAAAGATTTCACTGGGGAGTTTCAGATTTCTATTTTTAGAGGATTTGTTTAAAAATAGAGGACTACACAGTTTTCCAGCAGCTGTTTCTGATCAGAAGGAATGGAAAATAATATTCAGAGAAAGATAAAGAAAGATGCATGACAATACAGAGTATAAGATGGAGAGAGTTTAAAACAAAGCAATCCCTCAACTAGTCATGTCTTTGTTATATAATCAAACCCCTCAAATATAAACAGATTTAAATGAGTGTGCATGCATTTGACCAGACATAGCAAACTGAATTCCCACCGCTAATGACTGTTTTTTTTGTTTTTGTATCATGCAATCTTTATCCCATCCAGAGTTGGTTGTAACCACAAACCACTCAATCTCCTCACACCTCATAAAGGAAGATTAGGAGAGATGGCATATATGAGTGCTCAAGATGTCTGTGTCTGATCAAATAATCCCACACGCATATTTGACGACTTCTAATAATTCATTTCACTTAATCCAACATGAGCCTGCATGGTTTATAGACTTAACTGAGTGCACATTTACAGAAACACTGTCATTAACAAAGAACAGAATGAGAAGCTTTTAACATTTTTCAGTAACTGAGCTAGTCTATCTTCTACACAAAGAACTTCATGTTCTATTATGATTTTTATTGATTTGTAGTAAATGTTTAACAGGAAAACTTTGACTTTCAACTTCATTGCAAATTATGAATGGGATAACCTTAATTATACATAGAAAGTATTTATCGCTATAACATGGGAGATACTAGATTTTTGAACTGTAAAATTGTTAATATTTTTTTAATGATGTCATATATAGTGTATATATATATACATATATTCAAGAAATGTTTTTATATTTTTATTAAAAACAAATATATTTATATATAAGATAAATTATATATACAAATATGCATGCAAATATTTCTTATACTGTATATACGTGTGTGTGTGTGTGTGTGTGTGTGTGTGTGTGTGTGTGTGTGTGTGTGTGTGTTTGTGTGCATACATATATACATAATAATTATACACAGTACAAGTCATATTATGTAAACACAACCTTTTAGAGAGAGAGAGAGAATATATATTTATATATAAATATATTACAAGGGAGAAACTAGTTAATTAATAGAAACTTCATATTTTTAGCATAAATTTTAAATGTACATTTATCAATTTATTCCCTGTGATACAGTGAGGAAAATAAGTATTTGAACACCCTGCTATTTTGCAAGTTCTCCCACTTAGAAATCATGGAGGGGTCTGAAATTGTCATCATAGGTGCATGTCCACTGTGAGAGACATAATCTAAAAAAAAATCCAGAAATCACAATATATGATTTTTTTACTATTTATTTATACAGCTGCAAATAAGTATTTGAACACCTGAGAAAATCAATGTTAATATTTTGGTACAGTAGCCTTTGTTTGCAATTACAGAGGTCAAACGTTTCCTGTAGTTTTTCACCAGGTTTGCACAAACCTCCACACAGATCTTCTCTAGATCAGTCAGGTTTCTGGCCTGTCGCTGAGAAACACGGAGTTTGAGCTCCCTCCAAAGACTCTCTATTGGGTTTAGGTCTGGAGACTGGCTAGGCCACGCCAGAACCTTGATATGCTTCTTACAGAGCCACTCCTTGGTTATCCCGGCTGTGTGCTTCAGGTTCTTGTCATCCAGCCCAGACCCATCTTCAATGCTCTAACTGAAGGAAGGAGGTTGTTCCCCAAAATCTCGCAATACATGGCCCCGGTCATCCTCTCCTTAATACAGTGCAGTCGCCCTGTCCCATGTGCAGAAAAACCCAAAGCATGATGCTACCACCCCCATGCTTCACAGTAGGGATGGTGTTCTTGGGATGGTACTCGTCATTCTTCTTCCTCCAAACACGTTTAGTGGAATTATGACCAAAAAGTTCTATTTTGGTCTCATCTGACCACATGACTTTCTCCCATGACTCCTCTGGATCATCCAAATGGTCATTGGCAAACTTAAGACGGGCCTTGACATGTGCTGGTTTATGCAGGGGAACCTTCCGTGCCATGCATGATTTCAAACCATGACGTCTTAGTGTATTACCAACAGTAACCTTGCAAACGGTGGTCCCAGCTCTTTTCAGGTCATTGACCAGCTCCTCCCGTGTAGTTCTGGGTTGATTTCTCACCTTTCTTAGGATCATTGAGACCCCATGAGGTGCGATCTTGCATGGAGCCCCAGTCCGAGGGAGATTGACAGTCATGTTTAGCTTCTTCCATTTTCTAATGATTGCTCCAACAGTGGACCTTTTTTCACCAAGCTGCTTGGCAATTTCCCCGTAGCCCTTTCCAGCCTTGTGGAGGTGTACAATTTTGTCTCTAGTGTCTTTGGACAGCTCTTTGGTCTTGGCCATGTTAGTAGTTGGATTCTTACTGATCGTATGGGGTGGACAGGTGTCTTTATGCAGCTAACGACCTCAAACAGGTGCATCTAATTTAGGATAATAAATGGAGTGGAGGTGGACATTTTAAAGGCAGACAAACAGGTCTTTGATGGTCAGAATTCTAGTTGATAGACAGGTGTTCAAATACTTATTTGCAGCTGTATCATACAAATAAATAGTTAAAAAATCATATATTGTGATTTCTGGAATTTTTTTTTTTTTTTTTTTTCAGATTATGTCTCTCACAGTGGGCATGCACCTACGATGACAATGTCAGACCCCTCCATGATTTCCAAGTGGGAGAACTTGCAAAATAGCAGGGTGTTCAAATACTTATTTTCCTCACTGTATTTTATGGCTTATGGGAGGGACATTGATGGGGACAGTAATGAAGTATTTTTACTTTCCGAGTAATTTTATTTTTCAAGTACATGTACTTTATCAGTGTTTACTGTTAAGTACTTTTACTTCACAAAACACAATTTTGTAATTTTTACTGCACTACGTTTCATATTGAATATAATTTAATACTTAATTACATAAAAATTGTTGTACTTTCTTACATTTATTCAAGTATAAGTATTTCAAAGTTTTACTTGAGTACAAATAAGAAAGTATAATTTTTTTTTAATGTAATTAAGTATTAAAGGGAAAAAACCCCCCTCTGATTTATGAAATGTAGTGCAGTAAAAAGTACAACATTATGCTTTGGAATTGTAGTGAAGTAAAAGTTGTCCAAAGAAAAACAGTGATAGTTGAAAAACAGTGATACAGAGTAGAAACTAAAAATACTTCACTACTGTCCGCCTCTGGTCATTTGAGCATAAATTAGAAGAAAAAAGTGGATACGGCTGTGAGTCATCAGTATTTTTAGTCCCTTTTGGAATGAGGCTTATTTACATATTTATTTATGTTAAAGACTTTTACATTTTAAATGTGTATACATTTGTTTTACAAAGTAAAAACCCACGGACTACAAGTAACTAAATTTAAATTTCACAGGGTTTTACAGATATTATCTTGAAAAACTGAACTGAAAAATACCAGAACCCAAAACAGAATTAAATCTGCATCACTGAGTATTTCATGTTAGAGCCTGAGATCCTAAATACAGCCGTGATTTATTTCACTCTCATTTGCCTGCACCACACCGCTTCACCCTAATTATAATCCCAAAACATGACTTTGGGCAGATTCATTTGCCAACCTTAATGCTACACTTCCTCTCTGCCTTTTTTTCTTTCTCCCCTGCTTTTTTCTTCTCTAATATTAGGTTTCAGAATGCAGGGCCAGTCTCGGCTCTCTCCAACTCAGTGAGAGTTAGCTCAGTGAAGCAGAACAGTGGAGCTGGAGGACCTAAATGTACTTAACCCCACACAGATGGGAAACTAAAGCTTTCCATACCTCAGCTGCCTCAACAAGACGAGAGACTACTATTATTTAACATCACTATAGCCGTTTTCCTTCCAGAAATATTTTTATAATGCCACATTTAACTGTTTATTGTCATGATGAGAGATTTACTTAGATGAGAAACAGAGGGCTGTTGAAAGATGTTGCCCTTTTGTACTGATTTAGCACCAGTTTCTTTGACCCTTAACCACCATGAGAGAAAAGAGACAGTCTTGGATGCTTAGGAGAACCATGTTTAACATGCTGTTGGTTTTTGCTGTTACAGCAAGAAAACATGATGACATTATTTAGGGCTGGCTTTTTGGAAACAGAATGAAGCTTTCGCCTAAAGAGAATGTTTTAGTAGAATCACCTTTTTTTGAGTACTTTAGTGGAGAACTACGTTCAAACCAGCCCCAAGGGATGCCAATGTTTGTGCTCTGTGTTTGTACAGCTCTGTGGACATTAAAATAAAGATGCCAAAATAAGGTTTTCATAGCGATGCCAATGACAACCATTTTGGGTTCTCCAAAGAGCCTTCCTGCTAACGGTTCTTAAAAGATCCGTTTTTTTCTTAATAGTGGGAAAAGGTTCTTTAGATTATTAAAATGTTCTTCACACCAAGAGCCTTTTGTGCAATGGAAATGTTCCATGGATGTTAAAGGCTCTTCATGGAACCATCAATGCCAATAAGTAATTGACACAGCATTCCCAGTTGAATCCTGAACATTTCTTTAAATTCGGGGTCATGGGTAATTATTCTTGGAATGCACAACCTCCATATGGGCACCAAATATGTACAGCCGTAGTTCAGGCAGAAACGCATATCCTTGAGCCATACTGTACTCAATTTTAAAACACACTGAAGTATACCTTGTAAAGTTTGTGCTATCCCACTGTCCTTCACAAAGGTCCTGTCTCTAAGAACAAAGACCTAGCTTTACCACGTAAGCAAGCCGGAGGCCAGATTATGCTCTTACTGACACGCATGGAAGCGCATGCACACACATTCAGAGCAGACCCCACAGGATAAACAAACAAACATTCAGCCAGGCATCTTGCCATTCGTACCTAACATGGTACACAGTAGCTTCTTTGATCAGGTATCTGAGAGGCCCATTTGACTATTTTGAAGAACACTTGATCATTTATTTCATTTTTATTTCTGTCCTACAAACCATCATACACTACACATTGTTGGGCTGTGTTGGTTGCGTCCAGAAAATATTGATAAACCTTTAAGAGAATCCCAACCAATCAAAACAGCTGACCGAAGTCACTTGCTACACCTGGCGTAAAATAATCTCAGGACTCCGGAAAAAAAAGGAAGCCATTGTGGAATGGCAATGGTTACATGCCCACAACAGCTGAAACACTGCCTGCTCAGTTGATCCGCTAAAGGGGACGTACACCTGGCTCAGAATTAAACGGTTAGCTACTCCATAATTATAGGCCAAAGAGTCAGCTCTATTAACATCAGCCATTAACTGGTCTGCAGTATAATAGATTATTTGAGAAAGAAAGAAACTGTCTGTGTAGACAGATGCTAAGTATTACCATATTTTTGCTTCTAATGCAGATTAGACGTTCTGGCTGCCACAGAACTGTTAAAAGTATTTTGGGTCTTATTATGCTGAACTTGTTTACCACACTAGCTCATGAAAGGCATATTAAGGTTTCAAGGCATAGTTAATCCGAAAATGAAAACTCTTTCATTATTTACACTTATGTAATTCCAAACTTGTATACAGTAAATGTCTTTGTTTCCATGGAATACAGAGACATTTTGAACAATGTAACTGTCAAGTGGCTTCAGAACACGTGAAAGTATGTGCACTGAGTAGCTAACAGTAAACGGATGCTCTGTTCTATTTGTGAGGTACTCCCTGTGCTTGTACCAATTCTGACAACAGGACAAATGAATTTGGAATGTTTGCTGTAATGCGTCCGGTGTTGTTGTTTTGTGGTGTACCAGTTAGTTACACTAGTCCTTTTGTGTCGAATGAATGTTTTGAATGATGTATAACACTTATCTCTATGACCAAAATCAACTCAATCTTTCGCAATGATGAGAAAAAAAGCGAGGTGGTTGTGCCGGTGACATTTAAAAATGCAAGGACAAGATGCAGGACAGTGAACTTGCGATTTTTTCCATGTTTACACAATGCAAAAAAGAATGGAAAATGTGTTCTGTTTGAATGGCTCCTTATTGCCATAGAGTACGACTTTAAATTTGAAAATGGTAAATATTGCAGTTTTGTGGCAGGCTTGTTTTAAAATGACATAAACACAACGGCCCATTGTTTTTATTCTGTTTCCTTGCATTTTTCTATTTAACCATAGCCACTTGTTCTCTTTTTAATTGTTTAACTGCACCCCATTGGCAGTGCTGATATATGCTGAATCATGATAGGCTGGCCAAAGTGCTGTACAAAACACATATCTCATACAAAACATAGGCAGATCCCGGAGTATAATGGCACAGGGGCTCATAAAATACCACATGCTCCCTGCCAGGGTCCTGTGTATTTTTGAGCCTGATTCATACTGACAGAAGGCTTTTTTCCACTTTGTGGAATTAAATTATAATGGTGCATAGTGACTTCAACCAGCCAACCCAACAGGGAAAAGATTAGAAGTTTGGAGAACAACTGTTGAAAAAAAACATGAAATGGGGAGCATAATGAACAACAGTAGACTCATTAAAAGATTTCAGGAAATATGTAAATACATGTGCTGATGATAAAATGTTATTCATTGTGACGTATTACTTTTCAAGTGTGGGAATGATATATTTTATAGTCATTTTATGGTCAGTTTTGTCCTTCATGGATCTTGACAACCGCAAGTTCGAAAGTCATACTTTCAATGAACGGAAAAGAGCAATGAGAACATTATTCTAAATATCTTATTTTGTGTTTCCACAGCAGAAAGACAGTCATACAGGTTTGAAACAACATGGCCATTCAGTTTGAAGTCTCTGGCCACTACACTTACTTCATCTCAGACCTGTTTGAATCCTGTGTGTTCAGCCTGTCTCACTAAACAATGCTGCCCAGTGTGTGTTCAGGGCCACTGGCCCCACCGTTACTGCTCTAGGAGCGGGAACCGGGACAGGAGCTGACACAAAGCAGCTGTCTGAGACCACTAGAGATGCAGGAAGTCCTGCCAACATCTGGTCCCTCTATTAAAGAACCAGAGCAGGCGACAACAGACTCTAAAAGTGAGACAGACTCTAAAGGTAAGTGAAAGTATTGTTTCTAGTCATGAGGTCTATGGCCACAAGGATATCACACTCTGACAATTGGCTAGGTAGCTATTAGCTGATAGTTCAATTATGGTCTAGACATTGAGGTCTTTGTGTATTTGAGGGTTGACGCATAAAATAAGAGGAATGACTAGAGGACACTTCCTCCTCACAGACTCCGATAGCCAGCGCAGCGAAACTCCTGTTAATGATGCCATTAGATAAGAATATAATGCCAAGCAACCTGATTGAGGTATATGGGCCTGAAATTGTGCATGTTTACACATTGAGCAAACGCAGTAACAAAAGGCGTCAGTATTTTACAGTTAGGTTCAGTATGTTAAGTTTAGTTACTGCATTAGCTTACATGAAAGTACAATACCTTTACAGTGTTTAATATACTAATAATTTTTTTACATTTTAAGTTGTGTAAATGAACATTCGTTAATATATTATGAACAATCATGTATTACAGTGATCAATATTTTATTTGTACATTAACCTAGATTAATAATTTATGTAAAAAATGTTGTTTATTGTTAATGCATGATCTAATGGTAACAAACTGAACCTTATTGTTACCTTGCGTTATTTACATAAGTAATTCTACAAATTGTCAAACAGCCATAATCAATATTTAGGTTTTGTTTCAATGCTCAGTGGGTGTCTGGTTGTGTTTGAGGGGTGATGTTTTGACCCTGTTTGGCCCTCCTAAGCAGGGAAAGACATCAATCTAATGTGAAGTGTTAAAGGAAATCCTGTGAGCGTGCTGTTGTTCAAACACAGTCCAGAACCCCTGAGAGTCATTCAACAGCTTTTATTTAACCCAGAGAGCAAAGGTGTTCCCTTTTTTTGTGTGTGTGAATAAACTAGTTGCATAGTCAGTCATTTCAATTGCATTGGCGTGTCGTGTTATCTTCCTTAAATGATGCTGTAATGAGCGCTGAAGCACATTATGGAAGCCTTCATTCAGCAGAAAAATGGATATGTATAATCATATCTGTATATATGGCCGTAGACAGGAGAAATGCAGTCATCTGTTTATATATTCTTGTTAGTTATAGTCAATACCTAGTTGAAATTTCACTTGTAAAACATTCAATAAAAACATTAAACTGACATTTTAATACAATTATATTAAATATGTTATTATATGGAATACAATTATAATCATCATACTGTTCCACTCAAACTCACCCATTGTATTCCGTCCATGCACACATCTGAGCTGAAGCCCTAAAAGACTGTTTCGTTTGAGTATTCCACTGTGCATGAGTGAGCTTTCTGTATAAATGTATAAATGAGAATCCATACAAGTCCAAAAGATCTCAAAGAAGGGAACAAAAAGTGGGAAGGTAAACTCTCCTAGAGAAGTCTGTTTGCCTATTCAAAACAATTCGAAAAATTCACTGGAGGCAAAAGGTGATCATAACGCCGAGTGCAGATGCATACTAGAGCTGTGTTTCTCTTTATAACCCATGTCAGGAGGACGCTGTGCCCTAGAAGCTGGAATGTGACACGGAGAAGGCAGGAGGCAGAAATATTCACTACACTGACGGACACAGACGAGTCAGAATGAAACTCTGGAGAACAGTGCGTATGAAAGAAAGGGAAAGAGGGAGGTCTGGAAGACTGAGTGAGTGAGTGAGAGAGAGAGAGAGAGAGAGGGGGGGGGGGGGGGGGGGGTCTGGAAAAGAAGAAGAAGGAGGGGGATGGTTGGACGACTAGTAGAGAACACGACATGACATGGGAATTTCATTCAGCCTGGACTTGGAATTTGCCTGTTAACTTTTGCTGGGAATTCTGCTGTGAGGCTCTCTGGGGAAAAAAAAAAAAATTGTACATGTGTGTGCATGCAAAATCCATGTTCATTAAAATGTATGATCATCAAACAGACATGAAAAATATACCATGGTCAGAGAATACATTTGGAAACAAGCCACACTTAATAATGAATGAATTTCTTTGCAATATATAACAAAAAAATCATACAAAGTGACATTTATTTTAAAGTTGGACAGCACAGACACACTCTTAAAGCAAAATATTTCACAAAACATGGATATACTGTTCAAAATTCTAAGTATTCAGACACTTTCTGGTTGTCAAATGTTAGCTGATCATATTCATAGATAATGTGATCAACTAAATCTATGGTTACCTGTAGGACGTGTGTGAAAAGGAACCGTTTTCAACAATTATAATAATCATAAATGTTTCTTGAGCATCAAATCAGTATATTAGAATGTTTACTGCAGGATCTTGTGACACTGAGACTGGAGTAATGATGCTGAAAATTCAGCTTTGCCATCAGAGGAATAAAATTACATTTTATAATATATCAAAATAGAAAACATTTATTTTCAATTGTAATAATATTTCCCAATATTATTGTTTTTACTGTATTTTGTTGATCAAATAAATGCAGCATTGGTGAGGATAATAGCACCAAAAAGTGAAGTTAGTTCTAGCATCATTTGTTTGCAGCTGCCACTTGAAATATTGTTACGGAATGCGATGAAATTACATAGATTTTAAGTGTGGCTTGAGTTTCTAAATGCTTTTTTTATTTGACAAAAGATACACAAAAAATAACAGGTTTAATGCATTTAAACCTGAGTTTGTCCATATAAACAATGAGCATTCCCATGACCTTTGTGCACACTCATTAAGCTGAGTTTCTGTGGCTTTTATAGACCATAAAAGCCTTAGATAGTCTTCGACCTGCCCACCCAATGTGGCCATCTTACTCTAATCTGATAGGAACCACTGAGCCCTGAGCTTTTGATCGCTCAGCCTGATCTTCTAACTCCATCATCACCATCCATGAAATGATCAAAGCTAGTTTGTACAATTGTAAATGTGACCGGAAGGAATTGTGGTTAAAATCAAGCAAATGCTTTGAAAATCACTAATGAACAGTGTCTTCGGGTCTGAAAACTGATCTAAATCAATGTAAATATAAGGAAAGTGACTAAAAAGTGTTAGATTTCCTGCAGATTCCATTGTTTTCATTCTAAAACATGAGAATTTAGTAGTCCTTTTCCATATTGCATGTGAGTGCATGATCAAAGAGTAGGCGAGCGTTGACATATCCCATGTGACTTGTCCATTGATAAACTTACTAGATAATGCCTAGTAATAAAGCTGTTCGCTCAGAGACAACCAGCTATAAATAAACAGTGGAAAACAATGAGCTCTGTACATTGTTGTCTTGCCTGTCTTCTATTGTCACTAACCAGATAAACATAATGGGGCCGTCGTGATTGAGAAACCTCTTTTCCCAGGGAAGGCAATTAAGCATTTAATGGACATGTTAATAGTTCACCAACAGCACACGGGACCACATGGACGCATAAAAGCAGAGAGACAGAGCCGTGCTCTGCCAGATGAGATCCACAGATTCTGAAGGCACATTATGTAGCAGATTGCAGGGCTACTGAAGTCCAAATTCACTCATGGAGATGATTAGATTAGCGTGATTGTTCAAAAGCTTTACGTAACATCGGAGCATCTCTGGGAAAAAAAAAAATAATGAGGAAATTTTTTCCTGGCCAAAGATTATATCGACAGCAAAAACCATGTTGATGATACACACAGAGTGAAAAACATCAATGCATTTAACTAGACTTTGTATAAACTGAGGGAATTACAACATTAAAGCCAGGATTAGGCCTTGTGTGCATCTTGAGGCAAAATATTTGAAGATATGTCAGTGCAAGTTGCGTCCCAGTTAAAACAGCTCAAACATGCATTTTAGTCTAGCCTTGTCTGTGAAACCGAGGGTATGACTTACCATCTTTGCGATTCAAAATGTTACTGCTTTAATTTTGATAATCTGGATCCGGAAACACATAAACCACATCCTTAACAACACCCCTTCCCTCATTTGTACTCCTGTTGGTTGAAACACCAGGCATAAGGGTCTGCTGAAGCAGCACAATTCAGCATCAGCCATTCAGCTGCCCCATGTGCTGGCCTTTACCGCCCTGCTGCCCAGAGTCAACAAATTTGACGCACGGCCCCTGATGGGTCAGCACTGGAAAAATGACAGTATGAAACTATATTTAAAAACATGATACATTGCATTTCATAAGACATTCAACAGTATTCCGTTCAAGTGAGTGGTATTCTTCCAAGATTTTGTCTATGTGACACAAAACAAACGACAAAAGAAAAGAAAAAAAAGGGCCAAGCCAAAAATGGTTAAATATTTTGTGGTCTTTTAATGGCCTTAAAGGGATAGTTCACCCAAAAATGACAATTCTGTCATTAATTACTCACCCTCATGTCTTCCCAAAGCTGTAAGACCTTCGTTCATCTTCGGAACACAAATGAAGATATTTTTGATGAAATCCGAGAGCTCTCTGACCCCTCCATAGACAGCAATTTAATGAACCCTTTCAAGGCCCAGAAAAGTAGTAAAGACGATGTCATTAAAATAGTCCATGTGACTCCAGTGGTTCAACCTTAATTTTATGAAGTGGCGAGAATAATCTTTGTGTGCAAAAATAATGACTTTATTCAACAATTTCTTCTCGTCTTCAACCATGCAACCATCACAAATCAATGGTCAGGATATTAGCAAGAATTGCACACGTACTACAGATAAAGTAGTGGAGGTAAACTCGTGTGGGTAAACTTGCAGACAGCATTTTACTCAAATGTTGTTGGCTTCAAACAGTTCATGAGTAGTTGAAAAATGTCTCCCAGTTCATCCAAATATTCACTGTTGGGTTCAAATCTGGATTCTGACCAAAACATAACTCATTCTCAAGCCACATCTTGGTTGTCTTTGCAATTTGGGCAGGAGCATCGTCTTGTTGAAAAATAACATCTGATAATTTCTCTTTAGTTAACAACTTTTCATTTGTGGGAAGCAAGGCATTCTGCAATATTCTCCTGTACTCCAAAGCATTAAATGACTTTTCACAGTGAAGTATCTCACCATACCAGCAGCTAAAAAGGCTCCCCATAACGACACCTTTCCTTTCATATTTCTTACCAGATTTTCGAAGACACCGCTCTGGAGCATCGCCATGCAAATCATGCTTTATTTTGGTTCACACAAACTTCTCATATTCTGCCAAAAACTTAATTCCGTCTTTGATGTTTTTCTGGGACAGCAATGGTTTTTTTAAGTAGTGCTTTTGCTTAAATTGTGCTAACTTCCTGACCGATAATTTGTGGTTAAGAGATAAGACGATTAAAAACTAAGTGTTTAACCATTTTGTAATAAAATGCAGAGTAATAAAATGTTAGGATGACAGCATTTAAAAACATTGTATGTATTATATAGAATTATGTATCCATCAGTGTTGGGGGTAACGAGTTACAAAATAACGGATTACAGTAACGATACTACTTTTTTGGGTAACAAAGTAAAGTAACGCATTACACTAAAAATATTGGTAACTACACTACTTTACTAGACTATAGGAACGCGCTTTCCTGCGTTACTCAAGCCGCGTTTGCCTGTGTGTAAAGATCTGATATGTTTAAGTGCTGCGTGCACCGTTGCCATAGAACAGTGTTTCCCAACCGAGGTGCCGTCTGACAAGAGCATGGATGCCGTGTAAAAGTCCTTCAAATTCTCTCTTTGTAAACTTTGTTCAATGCATATAGTGCTGCAGTATGTTCGAATACCAGTCATTTTCGCCGTCATCACAAATGAGAAGTTTGCGCTTTGAGAATATTTTGTCTATGTGCACTCATCCGAAAGCGCGCACACGTCTCACAGTGCGCAAATATTGAGTTCTCTTTCAAGTTTGGCTCTTGAACGGACAAACTCACACAACTATGTCAACATGCCCATCTTGATGAGTATCCTAGCAGACATAGTCTGTATATGCCTTAAAACGACGCATATCCGAGCATTAGGTCTTAAAGGGGCAGTAGCCTTTACTGCTGTCTGTTTAATGTCAAACAACAAAAGACAAGGGCATCACTCACTGCTCTTGATTGAATAGATTTTGTAAATTTAATAGGATTAATGTTTAATTTATACAGTCAAATATGCAATGTTATTTTACATTTGATTTCTGTACCTGAAAACTAATGTTAGACGTACCTGAAAAACCTGAAAAGCATTGTTTATTTTATTAGTGTCTTTGCTCAATAGTATTTATTTGTGCTGCTGCTTGTATTTAAATTATTTGTTCTTATTATTTTCTTTATCTTTATTTGACAGTAGTCCTTTTTGTTTGTTTGGGGAAACACTGCCATAGAGCCATGATGTTTGTCCATATATCTACACGGTAAATTAAGAAATGGGAAAGTAAAGTAATAAGTAGTGTAGTTACTTTTCAAATACAGTAACTAGTAAAGTAATCTCATTACAATTTACAGATGTAACTAGTAACTAGTAACTAATTACTTTTTTTGAGTAACTACCCCAACACTGGTATCCATGATATGTATGCTTTTTTTTGTAGATTTCTTAAAGAAACAAACAAAAACAAAAAGTGCACTTGAAAGTGTGACATACTGCGAACTGCCAATCACACGAAACGTGGGGAGAGTCAGTTTGTTTCATTTCTCGTGAGAGTCAGTTTGATTCATTTCTCTGTTGAAGATTAACAGAACATTATGAATAGTATTGTGAATTTAAATGCATTTACAAGGAATTAAAAGAAAATAAAAAATATATAAATAAAAAGTATAATTAACACTAAAAATAAAAACCGGGTTAAATTGAAACATAATTAAAGTGCAAGCAGTTCGGACAGAGCACAGAGCTCATTCAGTAAAAGCATAGGATAAGGTGCAATCAGTCGGACGTACAGTGGCACAACTCATTCAGTAAATGCACAGCTGAACAGATGTGTTTTGAGTCTGGATTTGAAAGTGGCTACTGTTGGAGCACATCTGATCTGTTCAGGAAGCTGGTTCCAGCTACGGCTGGCATAAAAGCTAAAAGCAGACTCTCCTTGCTTTGAGTGAACCCTTGGTATTTCTAATTGATTTGATCCTGATGATCTGAGTGATCTGTTGGGTTTGTATTTAATCAGCATATCTGCAATGTATTGAGGTCCTAGGTCATTGAGTGACTTATATACAAGTAATAGTACTTTAAAAATCGATCTTGTAACTGGAAGCCAGTGTAAAGACCTGAGAACTGGTGTGATATGGTCATATTTTCTGGTTCTGCTCAGGATCCTGGCAGCAGCGTTCTGTGTTGCTGAGCTGTAGCTGTCTAATGGTCTTTTTGGGAAGGCCGGTGAGAAGACCATTACAATAGTCCACCCTGCTGGTGATCAAAGCATGAACGAGTTTCTCTAAGTCTTGCCTGGAAACTAAATATTTTTGAGATGATAGTAGGCTGATTTAGTTATTGCTTTGACTTGACAACTGAAACTCAGGTCTGACTCCAAAATCACACCAAGATTCCTGACTTGGAATTTTAGACCTTTAGCCTCAAGATATGCGTTCACCTTGAGAATTTCATCTTTGTTTCCAAATGTAGTGATTTCAGTTTTGTCTTTGTTTAACTGAAGAAAGTTTTGGTACATCCAACTGTTAACTTCTTCAGTGCATTTGCACAGAGAGTCAATGGGGCTGTAGTCATTAGGTGATAGGGCTAAGTAGATCTGGGTGTCGTCAGCATAGTTGTGGTAAGCCATTTTGTTATTTTTCATTATTTGGCTCAGTGGGAGCATGTACAGGTTGAATAGGAGTGGTGCAAGAATTGACCCTTGTGGGACTCCGCATGTCATGGATGTCAACTCAGACTTATGGTCACCTATACTCACATAATAACCTCTCCCTTCAAAGTATGACCTGAAGCATTTGAGGACCATTCCAGAAAGCCCAACCCAATTTTCTAGCCTGTCAAGAAGTATGTTGTGGTCAACAGTGTCGAATGCAGCACTGAGGTCGAGTAGTACCAGAATTGATGTTTTGCCTGTATCTGTATTGAGGCGAATATCATTTATTATCTTTATGAGCACTGTCTCTGTGCTGTGATGCGGTCAGAAACCAGATTGAAAATTGTCAAAGTATCCGTTTGAGTTCAAGAATTTGTTCAGCTGACTGAAAACAACTTTTTCAATGATCTTGCCTATGAAGGGGAGATTTGAGATTGGTCTGTAGTTGCTCAGTATGGAGTTATCCAGATTTCTCTTTTTCAGGAGAGGCTTAACTACTGCGGTTTTAAGGGAGTTTGAAAAAGTCCCAGAAAGAAATGAGGCGTTTACCACTTCTAGGAGATCTGCTTCTAAACAGTTAAACACACTTTTGAAAAAATAAGTGAGGAGTGTGTCAAGGGCGCAGGTTGATGTTTTTAGGTGCTGTACCTTTTCTTCTAAAATTTGACCATCAATTGCTTCGAAATCAGTCATAGTAACTTTCTGAGGTTGTGGTCTGATCTGACTCACCCCAGAGCAACTCAAGGATGTGCTGATCGCATTTCTGATATTATTGATTTTCTCGGAGAAGAAGAAAGCAAACTCACTGCATTTGCTGTCTGAGAGCATTTCATTGGGAATGTGACTCGGAGGGTTTGTTAGTCTCTCTACAGTAGCAAAAAGAGTGCGCGTGTTGTTTATGTTTCTGTTTATAATATTTGAAAAGAAGGTCTGTCTAGCTTTGCCTAGTTCAACATTGAAAGCACGAACACTGTCTTTATAGATGTTGTAATGGACTACAAGTTTTGTCTTTCGCCACATGCGCTCATCTTTCCTGCATTGTCTTTTCATTAATTGCACTGCTGATGAGTTTCTCCAAGGTGCTTTTTGTTTGCCACTCTTTTTTCTGTTTTTCACAGGAGCAATATCATCAATTACACTCTTAACTTTTGAGTTAAAAGAGTCAAGGAGAAAATCAACAGAGTCCGCAGATATGCTTGGTGTTAGAGATATAGTCTTCATAAACAGCACACTAGTGTTCTCATTTAAGCATCTCTTTTTGACAGAGACAGATCTAGTTTCAATGGCAGGAGAGATTGATATATCAAAGAAAATACAGAAATGATCAGACAGTGCCACATCCTTAATGACTATCGATGAAATGTTTAGACCCTTACTGATAAGTAAATCTAGAGTGTGTCCACGATCATGTGTGGGTCCGTGTACATGTTGTGTCAAATCAAAAGTGTTAAGAACAGTCATGAGATCTTTTGTTGTACTCGATTCAGCATTGTCATTCTCCTCTGACTTCTAGCATCAACGAGGCATTTTCGCCCACAGGACTGCCGCATACTGGATGTTTTTTTCCTTTTCACACCATTCTTTGTAAACCCTAGAAATGGTTGTGCGTGAAAATCCCAGTAACTGAGCAGATTGTGAAATACTCACCTGTCTGGCACCAACAACCATGCCACGCTCAAAATTGCTTAAATCACCTTTCTTTCCCATTCTGACATTCAGTTTGGAGTTCAGGAGATTGTCTTGACCAGGACCACACCCCTAAATGCATTGAAACAACTGCCATGTGATTGGTTGATTAGATAATTGCATTAATGAGAAATTGAACAGGTGTTCCTAATAATCCTTTAGGTGAGTGTGTATATATACATACATACATACATACATAATTTTATATTATATAAGTGTGCAAACTAATATCAAACTTACCTGGGTAGCAACTGAAATTAATAGCCCTGATTAATAATTATTGTTATTATTATTAATTAATAAAATGTATTTATTAATAATAATAATGATACAAATGTCAGTATCAATGTTAATTAAGTAATAATAATACTAAATGTATTATTAATAATAACAAATGTCAGTATTCAGAACCAATATTGATTAATAGTAATAATAACAATAATAAACAAAATAATAATAATAATAAATTACAAAATGCGAAAAACAAAAATGCTGCCAGCAGATGATGCTATTCTGGTCTCATGACAGGCAGTCTGAACAATGCCCACCCAAGCATTTATATGCCCTAGTTCCTACTTTCCCTTCCCGTCTGCTTTCACATGAAATGTCTTGGTAATGGTTCTCTTATTGATATTACGTCGCTGAACATCTTTAAAAACTCCTTTTTAGAAATGCTTAAGAAAAAAAACCCATAATATTGGCATTGATACCACAGAATAAATTCCTAATTAGGGATCAAAATAATTATACATTTAATTGAAACATGCATAAACATTCCTTTTCATATTTTATTGAAATTTGTGAATATTATATATATATATATATATATATATATATATATATATATATATATATATATATATATATATATATATATATATATATATATATAAATAAGAGATGGATTACCATAATTTACTTGAAACTAAATATTTGTATAGCTACTCAAAACCAACGGATTAGAATTCAGAGCACAGCACTAGAAGTGGTTATGTCTAGAGTTACTTTAACAGTGCTTGACATTTGGAGTCCTGCTGTGGTTGCCTCCAGATAGTGTGTGTTAGCATGGAGTTGACAGTACAGTCAGTAAGCATTAGACATGAGTGCCCTTAACTCTCTCGTGTCTAACAGCCTCACCAGGAGACGCACAATTAATCACGTCCTTTTGTGCCCGACACAAAAATATGGACTCTGTGAAGCTAGCAGACAAATATTACCTCAGAGTACAGTGGAGTTCACATTGGAGAGCTGGGATTCAGAATCTATTTTAAACCTGGAAATAAACAACGTTTTAGGGTTTTGAAATATTGAAAACAAAGAAGGGTTATGATGCTCTTTGGAACAGTAAATGCTTTAATTCAGCTTTTTACTCCTAATAAAAATGCAAATGTGTACTTTACGTGTGTACTTAAATATCTGTGTTGATTCGTTTTACTCGTAAATGTCCTGTTTTGCTGTGATATGCTTATGAGTCATCTTGAGAACTGACGCAAAAGGCTTTCGCTGTGTGCGTAGAAACTGTAGAAGTAGGGCTGATGATATAATTCTACCTTGTGACTCAGAAGATGGAGGAATCTGATAGGAAAGCAAATACAATGTTTTCAGCTACTCCCATTCAAATGTTCAGCCTTTGTTTTCACAGAAGTTGAACTCTGTGTCTGTTTAAGTCATTAGGAAGGATTACCACCCCCTCCTGACCAAGACCGGAAAATTTGAATCCTAATCAAACTCTACCCCTGGGACAACCTCTGTAGGAATTGTGTGTAACCAAAAAGACATGAATGAATCAAGAGAGGCACACCAAGGATCAAATGCCTCTGCCTGAAGGAAGGAAGACAAAAGGAAAAGAATATTGTAGTTTTATGAGAGTTTATTTATCCGTCTAACAGAATATAAGAACTTGGATCTTAAACCGAACACCTAAATCAATTTGAGAATGCATGCCAAATCCTTGCCTTTGCCCCAGATCTATTTTTCATAAGGTTTTTAGACCATTTGATCTCGAAATGTACATCAATAGTTGGCATTTAACATTCATGCCACTGCAAATCCTGGATCAGAGCTTTTGAATTGCCAACCTAAACTTCAGAGAAAAAGATCTTTTGAGGTAAGGAAGTTCAATTTAGGGCCATTTTAGGTGACAACATTTCTTTCCTGTCTTCGTGTATTTTTCTATTGAGCAGGATATTTTAATGTTTTTGAAAGAAGTCTCTTATGTTCACCAAAGCTGCATTTATTTGATAAAAACAATAATATTGTGAATTATTATTATTACAATTTAAAATAATGTTTGATGACAAAGCTGGATTTTCAGCATTATAAAGCTAAGAACACGCCAAACTGACGCCGGCCAACTAGTAGCGACGAAAGCAGACTGTAGAGTTGGCTCACGTCAGCAGCGTCTGGGTCCAAAGTTGCCCTGACACACCAAGCAGACGCTCGACATCCGACAGCCAAGTAGCACGTCCGTTCTGCGCCTGCGTAAGAGTAAATAGCTTTCTGTACCAGCTGGTGGCAGTAGTCTGTTTTCGTTATTCAAAGCGGGAAACCGGAAGAGCTACCCTGTATACCCTATATAAACAAAGCACCTCATAATCTCGCTCACTTCTGTTTGTTTGTTTTCTCGTGCACTGGTTAGCTAGCAGAACAGCCAATCAGAACGATCAGATGGCCAGACGGACCACTTCAACATGTCGAATCGGCTGAAAAATAGCCGACGAGGACCAACGCCAGCCGACGTGTTGTGTTCCAGGCTTTACTCCAGTCTTCTAGCCTAGAAATCTAGATGCACCCTAGCGGCCAAATGTAATTTGGTGCCAGGGCATCTAGCAACTCTCCGTTGGCTTGCGAGCTGGAAAAACCAAACTCTGGTCAGGCCAATCACATCGTGTATAGAGTCAGTGGGCGGGCTTAACATAATGACGGCAGAGTTGCAGCGGTTCCGTGTGCTACTTGTAAACGAAACAGAGGTCTTTCGAATCGGTTTTGTTTGCGACTCTGGAAGACTTGAGTTAAGCTTTTCTTTGAGAAAAGAACGGCACTGAAGTCATTCTTAAGAAAGGAAAGGGTGTTCGGAGTTTTGCCGACCAGATACGGCAAAGTTTAACCTATCAACTAACTCTGCTTCACCTTCTTCGTTGCTCTGGTTGGTTGTAGCGCTATCCTATTGCGTGCAGAGGGAATTTGAAAGACAACCGTTTATCCCGCCCCTCGGATTGAGCCCTGACAATGGTGAGTTCCCAGACCCAACATCTTGATGCGGGTCTGGCTTGTCAGGCTATCAGTCTTCAGAAATCATTCTAATATGCTGATTTGCTGCTCAAGAAACATCTCTTATCAATGTTGAAAACAGTTCTGCTGCTTAATAATTGTGATACATTTTTGGAATATTATTTGATGAATTCTTTTGAAAGTTCAAAAGAACAGCAATCTTTTGTAACATTATAAATGTCTTCACTGTCCGTTTTGATAAACTGTATGCATCCTTGCAGAATAAAAGTATCAGTTCCATTAAAAAAAAGAATCTTACTGAACCCAAACTTTTGAATGGTATTGTATATATAAATACCAAAAAGCTTGCTATTGCTAGTTCAAGAAGTGTGTTATTGGGGGGCAGGATTTCTTCAGAATTTGATTGGACAAAATGAGTGCAGGATGAGGCATCAATATTTCTGAATGTGAACTTAAAGCTACTCAAAATATGAAGTCATAATTGATACATAGTTGATTTGATATCTGATCATATTGTTAGATCTGAGACCATCAGATGAACTCCAGGGGCTTCGTTTATAAAATGTTCCGTAGAAACAGTCCTACATTTGATCTTACGATCTTTTTCTCAAATGTGCATACGTGTGATTCTCTTCCATAAATCTCAGCCGAATGGTTTTTAGATCTCCGCCTCGTAAACGCCCCCTAATTAATGTAATTAATTATAATATAAAGAGCACCAGTCAATGTCCAAATCCTTTACTTGAGAATGGCGAGTGACAAGAATTCCTTAGAATTTCAAATACCTGCAGTACCCCAACTCTCTGCCACAAGGAAAAGTGTGTGTGTCTGCTTAGACCCTGACGTGACGCTAAGCACTTTTCCATGTCAAAGACAGTTTTTATAAATATGAACGCTGGCAAGGATATTAGCGTACACACACACACACACTCCAAGTTAAAATCTGTGCACTCATGTTTTAAAAATGAGTTCCCAGAAATGTAACTGAAAAAGTTGAGAGAGAAGACAACAAACAGAACCCCTGTGTGTTTGTATAAAACAAATGAGATCTCATCTGTCATGTGGCTGGTGTATAGAGCTCATGTGATGTCTCCTTTAGCAGAACCTCAAACAGCATGACGACACACTTCTATCTATCTAAAACTCCTGATCATATTGATTCTGCTATATTAGATGTGATTCAGCACTTCAAAGCTTTGGAAAAAAAAAACAGTGCCTGTGGTTGCAACAATGTTACAAAGAGCATCTTATGTTGCTACTGAATGGTTTCGTTGTACCTTTTATTTCAATTCCTACATTTATTCCTCCTTTAGCAGTGCTTTCCTGCTAGCTTTTTAATCCTATTGTTAAGTTTGCAAAGCCACACTTTGGGGGTCAAAGGATAGAACAGCAAATATTGCACAGCATGAACAATATTATCCTTGGACAAAATACATTTTCTCGAGAGGCTTCTGGTTGACATGGCAGCAGTAATAGAATAATTTTACAAAATATCTCACCATAGAAGAATTAATTAACACAAACCTCAACACGGTGACAGACTAGTCGAGAGATGAAATGTTCCGTGCCAAATGCAGAAGACCTCAATCGCCACACATAAATGATTCAAGGGACATCTACGTTCTTGTCATTTGGGTCTACTTCAACTGGTCTGATAGAAAGGCATTCTGAATATGCAAGTTGTCCCTGAGGATCCATTCAATAAAATGCCATTGTTTGGTTTAGCGGTAATAATGTCATGAGTCATCCTCATAAACCGAAACATGCACAGGGGAAAACAAGCCACAACAAAACAATAAACCTATTTATTGAGTCTCTTCAGTCTCTACTGAGAAATCAAAAACTAAAAAAAAATAACCAGGCTTATATATTTTCTGGATGCATGAGGCTTGCCCGTGCAAAACTCTGCAAGCGGGTTCAAATTTTAAAATGTAAAATTATAAAAGCACCACTAATTACATCACTGAATCATGAAAAAGAGCAAAATCATTCAAACAACAGGTTTGCAATTGGGGAAACATAAGTTACAATGATGGCTGGATACATAGCTTCTCAGTTTCAAACATCTGCGAGAGCATTTTCTTGGAAGGCTGAGTTACTTCACGTCATGACAGGAATTTTTCACAAAAAAAAAAAAAAGATTCAGATTCATGGAAGCTAAATCACCGTTCACGGTGACTCTGAATGGTACGTCTTTGACTAAGCCAGCAATTTTAGATTCAAGACGAGGATTATTTAAAGTCCAGGAAACAGCTCTTTTGGGATATATGTTCCAGAGACATGAGACCTTAATATATATGGCTTGCATAAACAGGTACAACGAGTACCATATATCATTTCATAAAAATAACTATTGTGGAATAGTAAAAACCAATATTTTATTATTTTGACCGGAGTAAATGACAGTTCCAACCAAGGTAAGGAAAATTAAAACCATGTGGGCCAAAATAAAACATTTTATTCACTATACATACACATATCAAAATTACTTTTTTAAAAACATATAAAACCTTCTGCCAACACAAGATAGCCGCTATTGGAGAGCTTTTAACAGATCCTCACAATTATATTTGTCTGTTATTGTCCTAATACTGTCGTGTGCCTTTATTTTCTTGAGGACAAACAGCATATCAGATAAAAGTGCTCTAAAAAAAGAAAAGAAAAGGAAAATAGTATTAGATCTATTATACAATATAAATGAGTAGGGGTGTGACGAAACGCTTAGCTTACGAGATGAGATTGGGTTCACGAGAACAAGACAAGATTTTTGCACTGTATTTTTAAGAAATCCTAACTTCATCACTGGAAAAATAATCTGCGGGTGCATTTTGAAATGCTTTAACTAATCATCTTGTAATGAATGTCATTTCAGTTCTACTTTGTGAGTATGAATTATCAAATGCATTGAAAGACAATATACAAGCACTGTAAAAGGTTTTTCCACAAACTGACTAGCTTCTCTCTTCAGACCTTACTGTACAGTAATTATGAGCTTCCAGAACTTCAGATTGAGGCTGTGTGTTCAACTCCTTTCCACAAATTGAACACAGAAATAATGCCTGGACCGAACATGAGTTCGATTGCGTTCACATCAGCAGCGACCCATACTGGAGTTCACATGAATCGTACCCCAGACCGCCCTTTTTAAGCGGACTCTGGTGCGCACCAGAGTTCAGAAGATCGTGTTCACATCATCCAAACAAACCGAACTCTGACGTCAATCGAACCCGGGTGCGCACCAAAACTGCTAGTGTGAAAGCACCCTTAGTCTTATTAAGTGCAAACAATAAGTGCAACCAAGTACTATCTCAATATTCAAAGTGCAAACAAAGACTAAAGCAGAGACCAGAGCTGGTTACAACTGGTTACAAAGAGGTAGTTACAACTACACAGCTCAGCCTAAGATAATTTTGATATTACAGCTTTTAGTGTCGACATTGCAGAGTGCTGCAGTTCTAATTATCTGTGAAGCATTATGTAATGTAATTATGTTTGTTAATGTTAATAAACTAACATAATAAACTAGAAATTTAGTGAAGAAATATATGTTGGTTCTTTTCAAACAAGAACAAAATCAATCAGTTTCAATTTTATTCAGTAATTGAATTTGTCTTGACATGTACAGGTTGCAGATGGGTGATATGTAAAATTAAATATTTGTAAAAATTAAATATTTGTTCATATTGGGAAACAGGCCATTGTAAAAACTGAAATGTCTTTATAACTTGCACATTAGTTAGTTTACATAAATACCTGTCTCCATACAAAAAAATATACATATATAATTATAAGTAAATAAGCTCTTCTCTAGTGTTTTATATTGGATAACGTTCCTGAGGTAAATGCAATGTTGAGTTCTCAAGTTGTTTTATTGACGGCTTTCCACGGGTGAAACACTGATAGATTGAGCGATTAATTTGCGCGAATCAGGGAACTCGCGTTAACTTTCGCTTTCAATTCGCACATACTCTGTGTATAGGGAGCGGCGGTGCGGAGTGTGCATTCTACAAGATAAGACATTTATCAGATGCTTTTAAGCTCTGTTGCGTATGAATCCTCCGCGGTCCTGTCAATCATCTCACCTTACTCTTGCCACGTGATCAGTTTACAATTTTTGCTCGACGAGAAACCTCGTCACATTTTAATCTCATGAGATTAACACGAGATCTCGTCACACCCCCTATAAAGTTATTTTTATCACAAATTCCATATTCCAAATCATTAATCAGTATTTAGTAGCATAAATATAGTGAAAATAAGTGTTTATGACTGCACAAACTACTATACTTTACATACCGCGTGCTGCTGGAGTCATTGTCGTCCTTAAATATCGCTTGAGCGGTCTGAAGAAGATGTTTGCTGAAGTTCTGCAGCTGAGGTAGTGACGATCCAGCATTCACATCAATAAACCATGAGTTTGGAAAAACATCTGCAATCTTTTTAGAAATATAAAAGTTAGTTTTAGAACTACCTCAGTAGTAACCATGAGATTAGATTTACATTGTAAGCATATGCACCTTTTTGCATTTCTGGATGGTGTGTTTCGAATCAGGCATGTTAAGAACTGTTATCATCAAGTAACGGCCAAGAAGTTTCTCCAACATCAGCTCTTTAAGAACATGTTCAGGAATCAAACCATCCCATAATGCCATGTTACCAAGCAGCTGAAAACAAAAAGATTTCATATACAAACAATCAGCATGTCACATAGAAACATTTTACTCTAAATATTGGTTTAATTAACAGGAACACATACACTACCGGGTCAGAAAGATTTTAATATTAAAATAGAAAACTTATTTTAAATTGTAATATTATTTGACAATATTACTGTTATGTATTTTTTATCTAAAAAATTGCAGGCTTGGTAAGTATAAGAGACTTATTCCAAAAACATTAAAAAATCTTACCGGCCCCAAACATTTGAACAGTAGTGTACATTAAATATACAAAAGTGGACAGAAAGATGATATTAACAGTCAAATGACCAGAAGTCACACCTTCACCGCTGACCAAAACTGTTTGTTCTGAAACTGGAACTGTGGTGACCTCTTATCCTCCAAAAACCTTAAACAAAAAGCACAGTGTCTTTCACAAACAAACATTCAATGCAATCTTGCAAAACACATCAACCTTTACAATTGTGATCAAATAAAAATAAATTAAGATAAAACTTACTTTTTTGGGTACAGTGGGACAAAGACATCATTGTCTACTGCACTCCTTAACCTCTGAATAACTGCTTCTACAAAGGCCTGCAGGATGAAATAACAGGTTTATTATACTTGCTGACATTATATCCATAAAGTTATTTTTGTTTTGATCTATACAGTTTTAATGCATTATAAGACAATACCTTGACAGGTTTGCTTTGTTCACCATCAAAAACAGAATAATCATCCTGTATTCTCTTGCACAGTGTCGTGAGGGTTTGAGACTGCTGCGTAGACAGAGGGTCCCAGACCAGCTCCACGAAACCTGCCAAAACAACAAGCAAAATGAGATAATTAGTTCTGCACTTCCGAAAGAATGCTGCACTAAAAGCAAGACATTCTAATCTGCTTAAAGTGCAACTTCATGTTTATTTGTCAGCAAAAATCCGCCAGATGACGCAGGGCTTTAATGAAAACAACAGATTACACTTCCGCATTTTTGTATCCCTGCCTACTGACAGTCGGATCGGGAGAAGCAGAACAGTTATTCTAATGGCAGGTTTATCACTGAAAATGTTACTCTTTAAAACAGCAATATGGTAAAAATGGAATAGTATGGTAACAGCATTCTTTTGGCGTTTTGCCTCAAGGGATTTGGAAGGAGCTGACAGAATTTCTTTCAGCTTTTCCCCTCCATTTGGCATAATAGATTTTCTTTTTCAGATTTTCTGTTGGCGCATTCTCTTTGCAGCCTTTAGCCACTACGTACAACGCGCTGGATCCTTCACTGGAAGTTACTCACTTCCGTTAAACGTGTACTCTTTGAATTCTTGCACCTGGGAACAATACAAGTCGACACCATTATGCATTTAAGTTTGCTAAGAAGTATGTCCTACTAAAGCAAGGTGGTATTTTACTCTGGTAAGCGTGCCCATAGCAGACTGGTGGGAGTGGCCTTGGACGGCAACATTCCAAGTGCATTATGGGTGTTGAAGTTTTCCTACCCATTTGGCTAAAATGAAGATAACAGCCTTTTTTTCTCTAGTCAGGTAACAACAATTACATTTTTCTCCACATTTCTACTGTAAAGTTTTATTGAAAGCCCATTTTACCAGCAGTGAAGTACCCCTTTAATAGTAAATTACAATCAAATGTAATTTAGAAAATCAGAAATTATTCTGAAATATTCGGTTCCCAAACTCAATATAAAATGCAGCAGACTAGTGGGCATTATTAACCTGTTAGCGTAATTGTGCAAATTAGTCACCTTGAACTTTAGAGAGGATCGTCTTCTCAATTATGGTGGGCAGCGTCGTCTTATCCATGTTCTCAGATTCCTCAAAACCCTGACCATGACAGAATCTCTCAACAGCAGAATACCACGGCAACGCCTCAAAGTCGTCACCTTCGGCCTACATGACAAACAAAAAAATGCGGTGAAATACATGTTAGTATATCTATTAGGTATCATATGAGTGGCAAGACGTCAATGACAGACAGATATAAAAATACTTAACATTTAAAGGCCATTAAAAGGAAATGGACTGATGCTTCTCTGATCTAAATCAAATCTGAAGTTCTGGAAATAAATGCTATTTAATTCAACAATTTTTGTATGTGTACACATATTTGTTCATTTAAACGGTCAGTTAGCTTTAGGGCTGTCACAATATCAGATTGTTACTACATGATTATCATAGCCACAAGAATTCACAATAACAATATTGTATTATCTATAGAAATGTTAAAATAAATAAATAAATAATTAATGCTATTAGTCAAACCTACTTGTATAAACATTGTTTATTTTGTGCTTTTTTTTTTTTTTTTGGTCCAGTAAATCTCAAAAGTTAAATACGAGTGTAGAGTGTAGAGAGAGAGAGAGAGAGAGAGAGAGATGTAATCATAGCTGTACAAAAGCAATTCCAGCTGACTAGAGTATTAACACCCCATATTTTTGACAAAATCTCCCCCACTTGCGAGCTAAATTTTTTCAGCTGCAGGTAGTGTCTCTTGCTTTTGCCGCCATCTCCTCCAACATAATTCTGTGTGGCTGTTGTAGCTGTTTTGTGACGGGTGGAAACCAGCATTAAGGTGCAATACAGCCATCTGCTATATTGGATTGTCAGCCAGATAGTTACTGGAGGAGGGTTATTTCATTATCATATATGTACAGTAGTATAAATACAATATAATTTTTTTATATAAAGTTATATACCACTATATTGCGACACAGCTTTTAGTGTCGACATTGCACAGTGCTGCAGCTCTAATTATCTGTGAAGCATTATGTAATGTAATTATGTTTGTTAATGTTAATAAGCTAATATAATAAACTAGAAATTTAGTGAAGAAATATGTCAGTTCTTTTCAAACAAGAACAAAATCAGTTTCAATTTTATTCAGTAATTGAATTTGTCTTGACATGTACAGGTTGCAGATGGGTGATATGTAGTGTACTTAAGCTGTAAAAATTACATATTTGTAATTATTTAACAATAAGTAAATCCTTATGGATGGAAGACAAACCTCTAAAACGGGGCGTTTCAAATCCAAAAACAGCACATTTTGGTCATACCCAGCTTATTTTTAGCACAAAATGGTCAATTGGAATGTCAAAATAACTATGAATAACCATAGATCACCTGAAGAGGATTCCAGCCAATGAGCTGGTGTCGGATCAGGGGTGCCAGGAGCTTAGGGAGGCACAGGTCAATGTAGGCATTACTGTAAGAGTCTTGAAAGGAGATGCGCCACTCATCAAATCTGGAGAGGATTTTCTTCACGTCCCAGAACTCTGTCTGAACATCTGCAAACACTTCCTTTGCCTTTTTTAGTAGATCATCTGAAAAATAAATCAAAGTTATATGTGTAGTACATATTCCACATGGACAAGTATTAGATGTGATCTTTGTATTCTCAAAGTATTTCTACCCAATTTCAAATTATTTGAATTAATTACAAGAGCATGTGAATTTTAGATAATTTATAATAAACACTGCAATATTCCATAAAAAGAATAATCATAGTGACTTTAAATTACTTTATTTGTGCTTTTATAACATTTCTCCCACCTCTTTTACATTGTAGTTCCGTCTCCTGCTCAACAGTTGGTTCCCAGTCAGACGGTACGCACCCAATAAGTTCATAGGACAAGCTTAGACATGAAAACACATAGAGAATAGAAAAAAACAGTGATAAATGACTTTGACAACTGTAATTTAAAGATTATAAGCATCTCGGAAAGCCTCCAAAGGCTGTAATCTATGAAGACTCATAATGTCAGGCTAAGTGTATCCAGTATTTACAGCAATAACATTCAGTAATGGTGAAAGTGCATGCATAATAATCCACCTCACCTCTGCTGAGTTGGGCTAGAGTCTCCGGTTGCGTCACCATTGCTGTGTGAATCAATGTTATCTAAGAGACACACAATATTATATATCATGTGGTTGATGGAAGTTATGATCATTATAATCATAGGAGAGGACATAAGATGTGAGGCCTCCTCTGCAAAATAATTTTGCTATGAAACTAAAAAGCAGTATTCAGTTGTAGTCTTACAGGTTAATTTCTGAATCCGTGAGGACTCCTCCTGTAGTGCTTCTTTTCTCTGACTCAACAGCACCTCTGCCTGGTCAATATAAAGACTGTGCACATCCAGCTCAACAGAGTTTATTAAAGCCATCTGAAAAATAAAACAATGTACTTTAAGGCTTTGATACACAAAGTCGACATCAAAGAACTAGAGGAGCAAAAGCTGATTGTGTTGTCGCCTCGCGCCGGCTGCATCTAAGCCAAAAAGCTGCACTTTTACACACCTCGAAGACTACAGCTGACTGCTAACTAGCATGAGTTCTGTGCTTGTGTGTAAGAAAATAACTGTCTATATCAGCAGGTATTCGTCATTCAAAAAGGGAAACCGAAACTAGGATTGCAGATATACAAACCATAAACAAAGCAGCATTTGTTTTCCACTTTGAATAATCAAGCTGATCACTTTATTCTAGTGTTGTAGTCAAGACCACCTAATCTGAGACCAAGACCAATGTGTGTTAAGAAGACCAAGACAAGACCAAGACTTTGAAGGGTTGAGACCAAGACAAGACCAGGGCAGGGCGAGACCGAGTCAAGACCAGATCAGCACTTCTTAAAATCATAAAGAAACCACCTGAGAAATTACTTATTTTGAAATCAATAAATATAATTAGAATAAAACTATATAAAGCTGTTACCAATCAAATTAAATCATTAACAACAAAATTCATCTTTGCATTGCATAGGTGGTGCAGAAGATGCACCTGAATTGGTAAATTACAATTGTATAAATAATGTTTTTTTTATTTAATGTTTATATAGAAGCAATATCATGTCTGCAGTTATGCTCAAATTTGTGAAAACAGCTCTCTTGCTCGTGATATTGTTTAATTATATCACATGTTACTATATCAGATCTCATACAAATACATTTTTGCAACAATATTTGTATTAATTTTGGTGACATTAAAGCAGCACTAGGTAACTTTTGCTCTCGGGGTCCCTCTACAGTTGGGAAACAGTATTGTCCTCTACTACTGTCGTAAACTCTGTCATCCTACATCAGGGGATGCATATAGCACGTGCATTTGTTGACATGACAACTATGATAGCCCTGAACACTGCAGGAGTTCACATGCAGGTGTTCTGCTTGTGTCGTGTGTGAAATGTGTTCATCCCAGGTACAGTGACATATGTTTCAGCATGACATATGAATATAATTTCATGGGTTAAATTTTTTTTTTCAAACGCCAAATGATTGCGATGCTCACGTTTACAAGCCAGCGTCATTATAGTAGTCTAGTCTATTGGTTACCGTTTTACAGAATCTATATGATACTTCAATTCAATGTTTGAGTGGTAGGTAATAACCATATATCGTCAATATAATATCAAGCTACCATAGATGAATCTTCAAATTTGAAAAATCGATTTGCATTATAGCTTGAGGCAAGACAAATAAACAAATATCACAGACATGTTAGGTATTGTAACGAGTAGGAAAATAGTATGGCCCCTTTAAGAGCGTTCGCCCCTGTTGGAGCGCCTGCGTTCTGTGTGTGTGTGTGTGTGTGTGTGTGTGTGTGTGTGTGTGTGTGTGTGTGTGTGTGTGTGTGTGTGTGTGTGTGTGTGTGAACACTGCGCCTCGAGCTCCCATGTGTGCGGATTATTTTCTGTCTTCTGTTGCAAACATTCATTTATTTTTGTTTTGGTGGGTAATGCTGTGGACGGAAGTGGAGTTTGTGCCGGACTCTTGTGGGGGTTCCGCGGGGAATAAAGTGCGGGCTGTTTGATGTCAATCGCCTCCGTGTTTGCATCGACTCCAGTTGCGTTGAGTGAGCTATCCGTATTTTTCACCCGGACACACGCGTTACAGTATCCTAAAATATGATTTTGTACGTCTTATGTATTTACTTGCGAGAATGTAGCCCCTACCAAACTTGTACACGCCGTTTAGACATAGGCTTACGTAGGCTAACCCTGACCCTCGCACGTCCGAATTTAAGGAAGTGACGTATATGCCGTAAAGCAGTTGAATTTTGTAGTTCTTATTTTTCTCGGGTTACTACCCGAAACCCGAAGTTTAAAAGTACGATTAAAAAAGATACAGACCCCGTCAGGCTATGGCAGACGTGTCATTCAACCTATAGTAAGTCGATGTATCATCACAAGTGTCTTGAAAATATATTATGAAGGTTGAAAAGTTACCTAGTGCTGCTTTAACACAATCCCGAGACCTCCAAGTCTGAGACCGAGAACAAATATGGTCGAATGTGTTTTCATCCGGACCGCGAGACAGATCGGTAGCACCATTTTCCTGTTTCTAGTTGAAGTGAGTAGAGCATCAAAACAACTGTGCGGATCACAGCACAAGCACTCAGGATCGTTTGTGGTAATATTTCAGCGCTTTATCCTCTAGTAGTTTAATCTAAAGCCAAACGCGCTTCATTCAAGCCCTTTCAGCTCCAGACATGCACCACATTAACGGAGCTTAACGCTCAAACGCAACCCCCTTGATGTCACTGTCCATCACGATGTTTCACTGTAGACATTGTCTGATGCCAATTTGGTAGACATCGCCCAACTCTAATCTAAACTGTATTATTCTATTTAACATACATATTATATTTAGCAAATATTAACTTTTGCCTACCTTCTCAGACAGGCATTCCAGTAGGTTCTGCGAGAACATGTTCATGGTACGGTAGAACCGGAGCTGCTCATCTGCGGGGTGGTTTTCGAGACTTTCTAAAGAGCTCTTGGCCATTTCCATATCCAGCTGCATCCTCCTCAGCTCTGCCTCCCGCGCCCTGTGCACCTCCTTCAGCGAATCCAATCTGGAGTGAGATTTGTTTATGTCAATTATACGTACTGCCAAAAAGTCAGTAAGATTAGAAAAAGTTTCTTATTCTCTGCAAGGCTGCATTATTTGATTAAAAATACAGAAAAATCTGTAGCAGTGTGAAACATTCTTATAATTTAAAATAACGGTTTTCTATTTTAATATATTTTAAAATGCAATTTATTCCTTTGATGGTAAAGCTGAATTTACAGCATCATTACTCCAGTCTTCAGTGTCACATGATCCTTCAGAAATCATTCTAATATGCTGATTTGCTGCTCAAGAAACATTTCTTAGTATGATAAATGTTGAAAACAGTTGTACTGCCAAAAAGAATTCTGGAAACCGTGATACAAGATTTTTGATGAATAGAAAGTTCAAAAGAACAGCAAAATATATATTTTGTAACATTATAAATGTCTTTACTCTCTGACCTTGCTGAATAAAAAGTATTAATTTCTTCTTCAAAAATAAATAAATCGTACTGACCTGAACAGTAGTGTATATAGTTAATATTTGTATTTTAATTGCTATTTATTTATTATCCATTTAAAAGTTTAAAAACATATTTAAATGCATTACAGCTGCTTACTTTCCAATGATTCTCTTCTTAATGACACCAATACTGACTGATGGCAGCATCTCAGGGATGTCCATTTTCTTCTGTCGGGCTGGTCTAGGAGCCTGCCATTCCTTCTGAGAATACAAGGAAAGGTCCTTGAAACACTATGGAAGCAGTGTGTAATAAAAAGCAAGTTAACGTTCAAATGGAGCCAAAATGGCTCTATAGATAGTTTGTTTTGTTCCAAAACAGGGCCTTAATTTGTTACAATGTTGCATTTTCTTCTTGGTTCGATTCTTCCACAAGGCAAAGCGTACCAAAATGTGTTTATGTAAGTCACATGCGAGTACAACTGTCCTTATTGGTCAGAGTTTCCTCTGCGTCATCCATCAAGGTGATTGACAAATTTGCTCCATGAGCTTATTGTGGCTTTGTTTGTAACTGTAGAGACACGCAAACATTATACGAATGTAGCTGTCCTTCACGCTGTTAAATTATACACTACATTCGTATTATTACTGCAGCAAATTCAAACACGCTCTCTCTGGATCTCCCAGCACTGTCTAGAGGTTAACTGTGTCAAGACACACGCAAACACTGTCAAGGCTTCATCGGGACAGCATTCTCGCAAAGGGAAGCGCAATTACACAACATTTTAAGATAAAGAGGGACTTTTTGGGGTTTTCCGACTGTGATAAATAATCTGCTCACTCACAGAATCAGACACTATTGCTATTATAGCACATTTCCGGTTATGAATTATAATACCACTTGGTTCGTTGGGTCGGATTGCTTTCACACCTCAAGCGATCCGCCCCAGAGTTCGTTTACAATCTGCACCTCGTTCAGGCGGTCTCGGAGCGATTGTTTTGGTGTGGATCCGAGTGCGATTGCCATTGCCATGTTCACATATGCTTAAACGAACCGACCCAAGGGAGAAAACGCACCAGGTTCCGAAACAAATGCTCAGGTGTGAATGCACCCTAAGGGCGTGTTCACACTTGACGTCTTTTTTGACAAGAAAAAGTTGGTAAGAGCGCTCTTTTAGTTAGAAAAAAAAAAAGCTGGCAGCGTTTGGTTCCAAATAGCAGCCGAGGGCGTCCTTTGTTAACAACAGACGCAACAAGAGTGCTGTGTGGTGCAGAAATACAAAATGTCTTGATGAGAAACCCCACGTAATTAAAATATACTACTGTTAAAGTCCCTGTAAAGGCAATTCTGAGATTTGTTTCTAAACACATTATAAATGTTAGAAATGTATTGCTTAAACACATTACAAAGACTGTGAACTATGTAGTACTGAATTCAGAAGTTAGACCGCTAAACAGTTTTTCACCGTTGCGGTGTTCAGGATTTTCTGGGCGGGGCTAAACCGAGCCTGGCTCCTCCACTAACACGATCATAACTAGAGCACATTCGCATCAGTTTGCCCGCTTGATCGCGAGTTACTGTCAGTACTGTTAGTTACTATAGCCTACAACTTACAAAACGGCTTTCAAAACAAAAACGATGATCAAGAAGAGGTGGAGTAATTTTGTGAACAGCAACCTTGATGGAGAGATGAGGATCACCAGCAACACCTGCCTCTGCAGTGACTTTACACCGGATCGTTTTACAAACTTTCACCGGAGACAACTGGGATTCACTGATAATCCGCTGCAGAACCGACTATCCCCCGCCCAGGCCTTCATCCTCCCGTCCCGCCGACATCTGGTGCGTCGTGATCATAGACGGTTGTGATCAGTACGTGAGTGTTGTCTTGTGTGCTACGGCAGCTTTCCCGCGAGTGGGCGTGGTTTCAGTGCCGACAGCGGATACACCCCCAGCGTTTGAGAGCAGAGAATACTGCTCATTTTTTCAAGTTTTTGATAAGCTATTTTATGCACTTGCCAAATTTTTTTATGATTCAAATTTGGCTGGGTGGTTAATAAACACATTTATCTGTGGTTTGAGGAACTCAGAAAACATGTTTAGTTTTGACTTTACAGGGACGAAATGTAGTTTCAAAGGCGCTTGACGTGGGGCGTTTTTATCAGAAAAGTTTAACTTTTTTCACCTTTAAAAGACGAGCTGAGCTGCAGAAAAAGACGTCAGCGTTGGCTTTTAAAACGCTCATGACTTTTTTGAAAACATTGTTTACTCCAAAGGATTATCATGTAAAACAGACGCTGGCAGCTTCAAAAAAGATGTCAAGTGTGGAACACGCCCTAAGAGATTAAAATATATTTATGTCACAGTGGCAGGTCTCACTTGGTGTCTTTTGACTCCTTTTCCAATCTGTTGCTCTTCCCACATCTGCTGGTCTTCCTCCTCCTGGCTATCAGAAAAACTCTCGTCACTATCACTTCCTACAAAACACAAACACAGAACATGCCATTTATCGCCCAAGTACTTTAGGGTGTTAATATACACTAATAGCACAAGTATCTTCTCAGCCATTCGCTCTCTCAGAGTCTTGGGTTTAGGTGCAAACTCGATTCTGCGTTCATGATCGTCCAGATCATTGTCGCTGTCTTGTTCTTCATTGCTCGGATCTTCTTCCTGTTGGCTTCCAGGTGTGTGGGGTGAATCCAGTGAGATGTAATCTTTCTGAGCTCTGGCATTTCTCCTTTTCTCTTTGGCAGCACGAATCTTTTTAGCATCAGGAATGATGACTGCAGCATTTGACAAATAATGACAGTAACAAATCACACTTAAGTGTTAAAGCATTAGTTCATAAACAACATGATAGTGAGTAAACAATGACATAATTTTTGAATACTTGGGTGAACCATTGCTTTAAACCTCTGGTGGTCTTTGGTCATTTTAGACTGAAAAATTAATTTTTTTTAAATGTAATGTTTTAAAGCATTAAAACTGAAGTTGCAATATGCACGGCCACAGATTGTTCATTTTGATTTTATGGTGACTATGTTTTTTTACTTCGCACTTTCCTGTAGCTCAAACAGTAGAGCATGGCGCTAGCAACGCCAAGGTCATGGGTTTGATTCCCAGGGAAAGCAAGAACTGACAAATATGTAAAATGTGTACCTTGAATGCAATGTACGTCGCTTTGGATAAAAGCATCTGCCAAATGCATAAATGTAAATGGAATGGTTTGAAACTTTTTGACTTTTCTGGCACTTGCTATATACATTTTTTAGGCTAAATGGTTCCAATGGTGACCCCTAAGTGAAGAATGCCAGAGGCTTATAATGGTTACTGAGGCAAATGATTTGGTTGAAGACAGAACCTCTTTGTGGTTTTGAAGAATCAGATGAACTTGACATGGAAGAAGAGCTTTCATCATCATCACTGTCAGGAGGTATGTCTTCAACAGAGGAATCAGCATCACTGTCAGACTGCAAAGTGACATCCTTACTCTTCTTAACTGAAAACATATGAAGTGTTATGGAGCATAACATTCACTGACAGACTCTGCAGTTATTTCAGTTACGTTACTGTAAAACAACAGATGCACCTTGTGCGCTGTGTAACGGTACAGGAGAATCCTCTTTTTTCCGCGCCTGGAACACAACTTCTCTGTTGACTGACCGTTTCACTTTAAAACTTCCCTCAGTGGCTGTAAAAGTCAAGTTTCTTCGTTAAAACGAATCTATTTACCATATAAGTGCTTATGACTGGTTTTAGTAAAATACCTACCGTCTTTATCGTCAAAGAAGCTGAGCGTTTTGCCCTTTGACTGGTGTGTTGTGTCTCTGGACTGTAGTGCAGTGACTGAGGGCTCCTCTCCATCACTGGAGTCACACTCGCGAGCCTTTGAACTACTTGAAATCCCTCCTCGCGGCAAATCCGCTTTTGAATCTGCCTTCTCCGTTTCCTTTCTACCATCAACACCGCCGAGCTTTTCATTCTCATCTTCATCACTTGATTCATTTTTTCGTTGCCTGAAATTTCTGCGCGGCTTTTTATTAAACATTTTAAATACAATCCAATGTGAACGTGAACTCAACGTTTTGTAATGACGTATTTTGTACTTCCTGGTCGTCGTTTTAAAAAAATCATAATAAAAGTTCTGCATCTTAATAAAACAATACAAATTTCATTAAAAGTCCAAATCTTCATATATACATGGTAAAAGTCTCCGAACCGAGTCTTCCCGAATTAAACAATTTTTTAAGGCTTTTTTCCTCAGCCTAAACAGCAAACACTACTCCGGGGGCCTATACCATGAAGCCGGTTTAGCTGTCTAGCCAGATATGTTTAAGCTTAGTTTGTGCTAATCCTGGGTTTTAGGTACCATTAAAGTGGTTTGGCTTTTAGCTGTGTTCATCTCCGTAGTAACTTATGCTTCATGCTATCCTGCTCCAGGGCAGGTTATGTTCTGGATAAGAGATCAAATTGGACCAATCATCTAAATCACTCCCCCAGTTTCTACTTCAAATTAAAAGTCACTAAATAGCTAAATCTATGAAAGACTAAAGCATCTGGCTTTTAACTATGCTTATTTATAAATAATAATAATTTTGAATGATTTAGATAGCATTTATGTAATTATTGTACCCTTAATCAATTACACATGTATAATTTTAGTTAATCAATCATCAATAGGCACTTAGTTCAAATTAATATAAATAAAGGTCATACAAATAAAAATGTTAAATCAATAAATAAAGCTATAAAAATGATTACATGTGAGCTTAAATGTTCAATTCTCTATATATCAACTAAACTAATTTCGTAACTTTTACTTGCATTGACGTAGTGAATCTTTTCTTTAAGTGGTCCTCTTTTATAGACAGCTCTTTTCTTCTTGCTGTGTAAATTTGTTTAAATTCTTAATATTTTTCAATCATGTAATATTCTGCCGAAGAGAGAAGTGAATCTTGCTGCTTCTCTCGCGAGAAGTGAATCTCAGTTTTACTGATCCACAGCGTGTGACTGCTACTGATGTCACAGCTAAATTCCTAAACTCAGGATCAAAGCCTGGGTTGACAGAGAAAGCTGATGATCAGCATCATGGGACCAACAAAGCCTGAATAGATTTGTTTGTTTTGTCAATTCGAAACTAATCCTTTAACCTTTAGTTTGTTAAACTACAATCATGGTACAGGCCCCGGATGTGTTCACGGTTTGCTGTGTGTGTACGTGTGGGTGTGTGCGTGTGCATGTGCGTGTGTGTGTGCGTGTGTGTGTGCGTGTGTGTGTGTAAGTAAGTACACTTCACTACTCCTAATGTGTGTCCACTAACTTGGATGGGTGTTAAATGCAGAGGACAAATATACAGGTGCTGGTCATATAATTAGAATATCATCAAAAGTTGATTTATTTCACTAATTCCATTCAAAAAGTGAAACTTGTATATTATATTCATTCATTACACACAGACTGATATATTTCAAATGTTTATTTCTTTTAATTTTGATGATTATAACTGACAACTAAGGAAAATCCCAAATTCAGTTTCTCAGAAAATTAGAATATTACTTAAGACAATACAAAGAAAGGATTTTTAGAAATCTTGGCCAACTGAAAAGTATGAACATGAAAAGTATGAGCATGTACAACACTCAATACTTAATTGGGGCTCCTTTTGCCTGAATTACTGCAGCAATGCGGCATGGCATGGAGTCGATCAGTCTGTGGCACTGCTCAGGTGTTATGAGAGCCCAGGTTGCTCTGATAATGGCCTTCAGCTCTTCTGCATTGTTGGGTCTGGCATATCGCATCTTCCTCTTCACATTAGGTCAGGTGAGTTTTCTGGCCAATTAAGAACAGGGATACCATGGTCCTTAAACCAGGTACTGGTTGCTTTGACACTGTGTGCAGGTGCCAAGTCCTTTTGGAAAATGAAATCTGCATCTCCATAAAGTTGGTCAGCAGCAGGAAGCATGAAGTGCTCTAAAACTTCCTGGTATACGGCTGCGTTGACCTTGGACCTCAGAAAACACAGCGGACCAACGCCAGCAGATGACATGACACCCCAAACCATCACTGACTGTGGAAACTTTACACTGGACCTCAAGCAAAGTGAATTGTGTGCCTCTCCTCTCTTCCTCCAGACTCTGGGACCCTGAATTGACTTTTATCAGAGAACATAACTTTGGACCACTCAGCAGCAGTCCAGTCCTTTTTGTCTTTAGCACAGGCGAGACGCTTCTGACGCTGTCTGTTGTTCAAGAGTGGCTTGACACAAGGAATGCGACAGCTGAAACCCATGTCTTGCACACGTCTGTGCGTAGTGGTTCTTGAAGCACTGACTCCAGCTGCAGTCCACTCTTTGTGAATCTCCCCCACATTTTTGAATGGGTTTTGTTTCACAATCCTCTCCAGGGTGCGGTTATCCCTATTGCTTGTTTTTTCTACCACATCTTTTCCTTCCCTTCGCCTCTCTATTAATATGCTTAGACACAGAGCTCTGTGAATACCCAGCCTCTTTTGCAATGACCTTTTGTGTCTTGCCCTCCTTGTGCAAGTTGTCAATTGTCGTCTTTTGGACAACTGTCAAGTCAGCAGTCTTCCCCATGATGTGTAGCCTACAGAACTAGACTGAGAGACCATTTAAAGGCCTTTGCAGGTGTTATGAGTTAATTAGCTGATTAGAGTGTGGCACCAGGTGTCTTCAATATTGAACCATTTCACAATATTCTAATTTTCTGAGATAAAAGAAATAAACATTTGGAATATATCAGTCTGTGTGTAATGAATGAATATAATATACAAGTTTCTCTTTTTGAATGGAATTAGTGAAATAAATCAACTTTTTGATGATATTCTAATTATATGACCAGCACCTGTAGGTTATAGGTTAACATACTTGGCCTGTCACTTCCTTTCTTTCTGTTTGCCCAACAATGTTGTAATTTAAAAAAAAAAAAATAATCTATCTAGAAAATCTAAAATGTCTGACAGCTTGCCCTAATGTCAGTCACGTTAATGAGAAATTAACAAAGCTCAGTTCAAGCCTTCCCTGACTTTTTCCAGTGGTATGATGTGTATGATTTTGACTTGTTACTTAACAGCCAGTACACAAATATGATTATTAACCATTTAAAGTTTGGTAGGTATAGGTAAATGTAGTTATGTACTTTATTGATCCCACATGGGAAATTGAAGTGCATTAGCAGCAATACAAGAACACTAGAGTTTGCACGATATAACAATAAAAACAGGACAACATACAATAGACTAGCCAAACAGGGATGCACATAAGGGGTGAAAAAAGTTGCTATATAAATACTGTAATTATGTAATTATATTAAGACCCAATAAAATTATATTAAGACAATATAAAAGTGCCAAGAAACGATTAATTCACATATTTGTTGAAGTATTGAGAAAGAATGAAATAAAAGTAAAAGTCCAGTCAAACGATAAAAACAGTAATGATAACATTTATGTTAAACCTTTTGAGAAGAATAAATGTAATAAATTGCACTACTAATACATTTGAATCATACACTATATTGCCAAAATGTTTGTTATAATACCTCTAACTGTTGTCATGAATATTTAGTAGCCTACTGAGGAAATTTCACGAATGGTCTTATTGCACAGGTAGCAACCTATCACGGTACCACGTTTGAATTCACTGAGGCACGCAGATTAGAAGGCAACAGGGCCAGCCAAGGATCAAGGCTGGCTGCAGGGGGCGGTAGGGAGACGTCCCTGCAGTTGCTCCACCACCCGGAGATTAAAGCAGCGAAACGTCAACGGAGGGTGGCTCCTGGGCCTGGCTGACGACTCTGCAGCCAGCCCAAATGGCACCGTCGGAGGTGCGTCAGGCAGAAAGGCCTTGCAGGTATTCCTACCTGTGCTTACAGCTAGAAGCAGTCTGCATTTTATATTTAGATTGTATACTGTACACCTTTGGCCATGGAAGTGATTGGAACACCTGAATTCAGTGATTAGGAGGGGTGTCTCAATACTTTTAGCAATAATAGTGTATGTTTGAAACCAACATACATAACACTTTTGACTCTAACCTTATAGTTATGTTGATAACATTTACAGCCCAAGTAGTCCAATTCTCCCTTATAACTCTCCAAAGTTGGTATATTATTTGACATGAAGCAAAAAAAACAAAACAACACAGGACAGCATATTGGTTTATAAAATGTAATTTTTAAGCATGTTACATAACATACATAGGGCATAAAACATTTTCACAAGGCTTTTGTGAGACTAAAATCCATGGGAAATTAAAAGAGCGCGAGAGATGGAGATCAATCACATACACAATAGAAAGAAAAAAAAAGACAAAAAGGAAAAACAAAACGTAATAGTGGTCCAAACTATAATGACACTCTCTGGACAACCACTCACCTGTGCACAATGCATTGAAAATTACTAAACAGATCTTAAATATTGGCAATGTGGCATTGATTCCCATTCCAGCGTTTTGGACATACACAGGCAATGTTTTTTGTCAACAACACAAATTCACCGCTAGCAGTCAGAAGAAAGATACTCGTCTCTGGTCTTCTATCGTTCATAACATGCGTTATGTGAAGTAAATTACTCGAATGGGCTGTTAATAATACGTGAATCAAACCGTCAAAACCATATTGCCACATTGTGCCACAGATTGTGTCAGAACTGGTCTGCATGCTAGTGGGGTACTGCTAACTTAACAGTTTCACTTTTAACATAGCATTACTAAACAAATAAAATAAAATATGCCCTAAGTCATCTTACAAATGGTTTTAATTTCTATGGATGATTTCAATTTCCATAAAAAGCAAAGGGAACACTAAACAGGCCAAAATCAAGTGAAAAACAGTAAATATATTATTAAACAGTTTATCAACTGAGGACCGTCAGATACTACATACCACTGCAGATGCTAATATTTCCAAGTAAAATCTGAAATGCACGCCATTTTAACAAATGTCTTCTTTTTTTTTCTCCATATTGAACTATCTAAAGCGTGACTGACCACTGCTTTCAGTGGAAGTGCACAACCCGTGGTAGTGCTGAGGTGAAACAGGTAAGAGTGTTAAAGTACAAGATACAGTAGGTGTATATGACAACAGTTATCTAAATGCTTTTAATATCCCTGCAATTACTTTTTAGTCTCAGACTTAGCTGTGATGAAATGCATGTCCTTATTTTTAATTTATTAATTTATTTTCCATTAACTATTATTTTAAGATTATGTTTGTATAAAATGACACTAGTCATACTTTTCTACAGCAGAAACTGCACATTATGGAAGGCCAAGACAAATGAACTAAGGAACAGGGTTTCTCCCCAAATATCTTTCTTTTCTTGTCCAAAAGCTGCACTTGTGAAAAGACTAAATGATTATTATTTTTTTTTTTTTCATAAACAGCTCTTCATTAATCATGGGTTTGATCTTTACTGGAGGAATTCTGACATGGAGTGATAAGGAAAGGAGATGTGTAAAAAGGTTGTTTTCTTTGCTGAAGGAGTGGGTGGTTTAGTTCTCTCCTCCCTCGCCTCCTTCTCCCTCATCTGGTGCGTTGTCGGATGTCCATAACTGGTAGAAGAAAAAATTATAATATAACAGGGTCAGAACACAATCCATGCTGTTTTGGTATTACTTATACCTTAATACCGTCATACCTTAATTGGATTATGCTCATTTGCACTGCCGACTGTTATTT